>OZ010590.1:32224618-32362118 GCA_963932145.1 Acanthosepion lycidas
GTATTTCTTTCACTTTAAGTTGTATTTATCCATCAGTTTACAGCTGTTAGCAGCCAGGGCAGATACTAAATGAAGAATAAGCTCATCCATTTCTCCATAATGACTACTCTACACCTATTTATTTATATACATATATATAGAGAGAGAGAAAGAGATTTGATTTAAAAGAACTGATTGACATACAAATTTTCGGGATAAAACTGAGACATTACTCTGCTTATTGAACTATTTAGTTCATGTCACATTAACTTTTAAACTCCTACAACAACAAAAATATTTCTCAAATTGCCATATTAGTAAAAAATGCATTCACTTAAATTTTCAAAAAAATTCAACCTTAGCGTTGTGACTGCATGCTTCACAAGTTTGTATCCATTATCAATAGTACATTTAAAAAAAACATATTTCGATTCACATTCGAGATGAAAACATAAAATGATTTGTCTCGGATGCTACCTGAATTTTACCAAAAACAAAATAATTTCCATGCCTGAAGATGACTGGATGTACAGTCGAAAGTACTCGCGTATTTAAGGAAGACCTAATATGGTTAAAAAAAGACATAACATTCATTGAGTGATTAGTAAATTAATGCATCTTTAAAATTTAGTTAGCGAAGGGAATTCCCCATTTTATATCATTAAATTTACTAATTTACTTTTTGTATGAATGATTGATTGTAATATAAATTGAACTGCACCACATATTTTATATATATGTGTATATATATATATATATGCAGGGACATTATTATCATAAATAAATAAAAATAAAATATAAAATAATAATAGTAATGAAAATAATAAATCAGATAAAATAAAACAATAATATTAAAAACTTTGTTTAAAATGAATTAAATAAAAATTAAACATAATAAAGCTCTCCCAGCATGCAGCAACAGCTGTTTCTGCCAGAAATACGGACATCCCATCAAAAGATGCTAAATTCAATCTGTTAACCACAAATCCTTGGACAGGCAACATATGTTCAACTTCTATGATATGTCATGTAATAATACAGAGTAAATTCTCCCTTTTATCACATGTACTACAAAACAATTGTAACCTAAAAAAGCGACACACAAATACATACAAAAAACATAAATAAATTTATGAAATTAGTGTACAAATTTGCCATGCCTTTATTGTTATTTCTGTATGTTTTATTTGTGCAATGTATGTTTTTTATCCCCAGGAACACAGCACTAATTTCTGCTGCTATAATGTGAGTTACCCCACTCCCTATATATATATATATATATATATATATATATATATATATATATATATATATATATAAAAGGTATATTATATTTATGTGTAAAAGTGCTTAATATCAGAGATAGAAAATATCTAAATATAAAAGTGGACATTGAGGTAAACACCAAGAAGAAATAGTCTATTTCCTGCTTCAATTCAATCTTCAGGCCATATGTGTTGTATTTTGGTTTGACTATCTATGCTGCTCAGTGTAGTAAGGTCTACAATGCTGACAGTTATTAAGTGAGTATTAATGGTTATGATTCAACATATTCTAGAGGTTATTGAGTAGAAGTAATTGTGGACTGGAATGCGGTTATTTTACTTTTTACTCATGATTGATCATTGATCACTTCATTATTTGTTATTGATTATTATTATTAAATTTACTTGTGTTTATGTTCATTTACAGTTTATAGTTTATTTATTTATTCAGGTTTTGTTGTTTGTTTTATCTTAGGTCTGGGTATTTTATTTCTTTAATCTCAAGTAGTGACTTTCTATAAAGTATCTTACATTATCGTTGTTGCTTATAGTTCATATATCTGAAGTTTTCAATCTGGTATTTTATAAGATATTCATTTTTAATTTTCAATTTTTTAAGCAACATAGTAAAAATTTGTTTCCCTGTTTGCATTTTAAGATAAGTACTGATTGTTTATTTAGTAATTTCTCGGTACATGATTATAGCTATTTTCTCCTCCAAACAAAGTTTACAGTTTTTTAATTTATTGTTATAGACTGATGCTCTTTTCCTTATATTCCATGAGATTTTTGGTGTGATTTGGATTTTGTTTTTAATTTCTCATATATGTTTAGAAATCCTTGTGCTGTTGGTATATTTACTATTTGTGTGTGTAACTTCTCTGTTTCCAGGGTCCTTCAGCTACTTCTATGTCTAGTTTTTCTTTATTATCTGCCAATTTTATAGTGACTTGGTATATTATATTGTTTAACAATTTAATATATGGTGTAAATATATATAGATATAGAAGTGAACATTGAGGTCAACACCGACAGTCTGTTTCATGACTGGTTCTCCTGCTTGTGTGGCATGGTGCAAAGTCCTGTTGCCAGACACAGCAGCCACACTCTTGATCCAGAGCAGTACTACTGTCTTAAGGCACTTAATGTAGGCCCCCATGTTGAGTTTGAGGCTCTCACCAGCAAATTCGGGAGTTCTTTTCCGATCAGAAAGATCAGAATGAGTTTTTCCGAGCTGCAATACCTTTGTAATCATTAGATGCATCCAACTCTTTACAAATCCAATGCACTGTCCTCAGATTGACACCCAAACACTCTGAAATGTGCATATTGGAGTTTCTAGTGTGAATGCTAAGCAGTACAGCATGCTATTTTCAAAATTCTGGTAGAGTGAATTGTGTCATGGTGCTCTTTTTCTAACAGATGGTGCCAACCAACTCGACTATTTTGTGTAGATAAAATCAAAATGGCGACAATTTACCCATCGCACCCTGTGTGTGTGTGTGTGTGTGTGTATATATATATATATATATATATATATATATAGGTAGGTAGATGTGCTTGTGGTGTAATGGATAGTGACTCAGAATGAGAAATCAGAGAGCCAAGTTTGCATTCTAGTTGAGTTCATTGCATTCACTTTGGTGCAAATACCATTGAGAAAAGTACGAATCCATCTTTTCTCACCCCAGATATGGGTTAAATAGCAAGGCAGACTAAGCTCTCCAGCCATGGTTGACAACCAGTTTAGGAGAAAGCCAACTCTGAATTCAAAACTGTAACCGTGATGATCGGAAGAAGCAAAGCAAAACATAACATCAATAAATTTTTAAAAATTCAAATCAATTTATAAATTCCAACATATTTAATTAGAATCCAATGAAAGTTCTTTGTACATTTTTTTTTTATTTGCTTTCTCAGTATTTCTAATAATTTTTCTGATTTTTAGTTCATATTTGTCTTGTTTTTTAAGCTCAATGCAAGCAACTAATGACAAATCCGAAAAGAAAATCAGAAAAATTATAGGAAATATTGCAAAAATAAATTAAAAAAAAATCAACAAGGAACTTTCATTGTTTTTTAATCAAACATACATGTAGTTGTTATACTACAAAGATCCTTGAAAATGGTTAATATATCGACCAAAAGTGCTCAGAATCAACACACCTGAGCAGACTATGAATTTTTATATATAGCAAAGAATAGGTGTACTTTTCAAGAGGCCTTGTGTTTTGTGCACCTACTGAGACTTAAGCTGAATTCAGACCACAAGTGGAACATATATATGATCCACTGCTAAAGATGCTGGAAAAATATACTGTTCCCTGTACGACACCAGTAAGTATCCGATTCCTCCTACTATGCTCTGTCTTCACAAGAGATCAGGCTGAAAATAGAGTACTGATGCCATATCTGGGCTGGAGTTGTCTAGTCCTCACTTTCCACTCTTGACATAGTACAGAAGCAGCTACACGGCCATAGGGGTGATGAATTATTTTCACCCTTTTCTTACAGATAAAAAAATCACAAGCCTCTTGCTACTCTATTGCTATTTCCATGGAAAGTGTTTAGATGAACTATATTACTTAGTTTCACCAGTTCTAACCTTCATAGCTAAGTCCCATCATCCAATGCACATTATAGTGAACCAACTTTATTCCTTTCATACTCTATCCACTTAAGCATCTTCTTCCCACAAACTGCTGATTTATGGAACAGACTCCCAAAAGAATGCTTTCCTGATAACTACAGTCTAGCATCAATTGTTATCTTTCTCACATCTGCCCATAAATTGTGCATTTTACTCTGTAACCCTTTACCTCTTGTGGCTCTTGGGCATTGTAGAGGGTGAACATTATTGCTAAAATAAAACATTTGGACAATTTCTTCACTTATTAAGCATTGTAACCTAAGGAAGGTTACTGAACAGATTAGTCAAACAAAGGTTAGAAATGAACAATAATACTTAGGACAAGAACAACACATATAAGATTCACCAGCGGCACATACCAGAAGTCAACTGCTAGAAGTGTATCAAGGGAATTCCACAATGAATCTCCAACTGCAGACCAACATACAGAATTTGCTACTGCATTTATATGAATGAGGACATACCCATTATTGTCCATAGGTATACTACAACATTAAGTCCAGCAAAGAAAATACTTGTTTGCACACAGGAAAGATAATATAATAATCTTAACAAAAGTACCTTGTCAATGTTGTTTACAAAACATGCATTAAAGAGGAGCTGCTGCCCAAATTTTACACCTATACATGTTTACTGTATAAAGCACAGTCTACTTATTTATAAGTTGTAGAATTTTATATTGGATGACTGCCTCTTCACATTATTTGTGGTTTTGAAATAGATTCTCCCTCTTGCAAACCAGAGTGAATTTTTTAAAAAGCAACTTTTAGTCTGAAATAAATCCATTTTTTATCATAAGAATATTTTTCATGCAATGAGTATGAAAGCCCTGTAGATAACTCACAACAAAAATTGGGGCTGGCATCACACCCAAATGTTCAATCTTTTGACAAACTAATAGCCCCATTGAGAATTAATATTCCATTTTGGAAATAGCACTTATCAGAAATTCTTGCTAAATTTAACAACAAATATTTTCCTTCTAAAATTCCTGATAAACAAAAAAAAAAAAAGTTAACAGCCAATTAGAATGCCAAAAATAAACTGTAAACATCTTCATCAGTGTTGAACTTTGTAAAAGTCTTCTATAAAAATTATTCCTGAAAATTATTAACTGCAGACATGCAGTAGAATATTGGTAAATTTATTCTTAAACAATCTTGAAATTACATAATGTCAATGAAATTCCAAAATATTAATGGACATTGATAACTCAAACACAAGAAAAATCTATGCTTATATATATATATATATATATATATATATATATATATATATATCTTCAATTATGTGTCATTGATAATGGTCACTATGTGTGTGTTGTTTTGTTTAACAATCAAAAGCAAACTTGTGCACAACATTGGAAAATCTGATTGACTGACACATTTACACCAAAATACAACACCCTGTCTGGTGGCAAAAGCTGCTACTGGTGCCAGGGGTGGCAATGTCACCTAAGCCACCAAAACTGTGTTACCTCCACTGATTAGTGGGTGATGAGGGCAGAGTATCGCACATGCTTTAGAAAAATATATATAGTTGAATTGGCTAGAGGTAACTGGAAGTGATTTGCTACAGTTTCTTTTCTAACACTGCTTACCAGTGGAACTCTCTTGTCCAACTTCATGCTTGCCAACCAACTCTGATGTTCAAAAGTTTAAATGAAATGTAAATCGTTATCTATTGTCTTCTTGATTTTGCTTCTTTTATTGTTCTTGCTCCTTAATAATATTTCTCTTTCCTTTATTCTTTCATGCTCAGTAACCCCTTGTGTCTTAGTGGCTTTATTGCCTTGCTTGGCATTGAAATGATAAAATAGTTCCTATATATATATATATATATATATGTAAGAATTCAGATATATATAAAGTATGTCTGTAAAAAAACAGTATGAATAAAGATAAAAGAAAAGCTTTTCATTACCGATATCTTTCATCCCTGTTGTAACCTAGAAAAGGTTACTGAATGAGGAATAACCAAAACAGAGGTTGGAAATGAAATAGTAATCTTTATAACATCAACAAAATAAAATACTCGTCAGTGGTGCTAAGTAGGTAAACTAGTTATGGACAATTTAGACAGCATATTACCCCAACTTACAGTAGTGTCCAATGTATTTATGAGGATTGGGACATCCCCGTTAGTGTTCGTAGGTACAATATATAACACTCCCTAAGGAACTTTATCAAGGTAAATGTAAGGATTTTATTTTGCAACACGTATTTATAAACAGAAGTAAAATTATCATTAACTTTTCAAAATAGCATTCTTAAATATAAGAATTTCATATATTTTTACTTCTGTTTATAAATACATGTTACAAAATAAAATCCTTACATTTACCATGATAAAGTCTCTAAGAGCATGAAATATGTCTTTAAAGAAAAGTTTTCCTTTTGTCTTTATTCATGTCTTATATATTTTTATTTTTTTTACATATTTTAGGTATATAGTGTAGCTGATTTCACTTAGTTTATACTCCTTGCATGTTAGTGGCTGTACTGCCATGCTTGGGGTGATACCGATAAAATATATATATATATATATATATATATATATATATATATATATATGTGTATATGCACACACACCACTTATATAAGTATATATATTTCACATACTCACATGTGCTTAAACATGCATTTGAATGTAGGCTAATGAGTAATTTTTTTTTATTTAATAATTTTACAATATAAAATGCTACAATAACTAATCATAAAAAAATAAAGATATCATCATTAATGCATATTTCTAAAAAGTATGATCAAGGATGTATATATAGACAGAGAGAAAGAGAGTAAGTAAGTATAGTAAGCAAAATAAAATAAAAATAAAATAAAAAATAAATTAAAATTTTAAAATTTTCATTTATTTCTTATGTTCTATTTAATGATCTCTTTCTTAATACTGAGCACTCTAATTACAAAGACTGCTTGCCTTAAAAACGTTATCCTCCATAAATACAGTGGCTGAAAAATGTTTTTTTTGTTTTTTCATTTCTTTTGTGAATCAAAATCTTTTAGAAATCAACCATGATAATTTAAGGAGGAAAGGGAAACACGAAATGAAAATCCAATGATCCCAAGGCTTTACTGTTAATGTCCCACTTAGCAGGGCCATGGCATATAAAGCTCTGGCTTAAAGAGATGAGCTGATAATGTCCATGTCAATCTCAGCCAAAAACATCACTAGCACAGGGTTGAGTAATAATCCACTTTGCTCCCACAAACAAAGGTGAGCCTGCCACAAACAGTGAAAATCCTTCCAAGTGCTTCATAACGACAAGGTAGTATCATGATTTTTTTGTAATAATTTCATCCCAAGCAAGGCAATGAAGCCACTTTAGACATCAAAGGTTACTAAGAATAAAAAAGAATGAGAAAAATTTAGTAAGGTGAACATACAATAAAAGAATGTTTCATGAAGACAGAAAATTGGTGACTGATACGGAATTTAAATTTTTGAAGCAAGTAAGAAACCAGAAAAGACTTGCACAGGCGAGAAGTGTGAAAAAAATAAACTATCAGAATTGAAGTTAGTTACATCTAGCAATTTCGACAGTAAAAAGATGAGACCTAGTTGACAATCTAGCAGTACATTTAAATTTGTGCAATTGTGGTATGAAGGAGGAAAGCTCATTAGAACAAGAGCCATGAAAATATTTATAGAAAGACAGAGGGAAGCCACATTATAGTGGTGGGGGAAGTGACTAAAATGGAAATGCCAGGCCAGGACCAAGAATTACAGAAATACATTCAATAGATGCACAAAGATTAGGGAACTGGAACAAGTAGAAGCCTATAGACAAAATGTGCCTCCTTATTGAAACGGCAGTTCCTGCAGACTGTAATGTATTTTGAAGATCTTCAAAAAAAGTATCAAAATATAAAAATTATGAAATCAAAATCTCAAAAATGCAGCACATGAGGATATCAACAATTCTAGTTGTAGTTGGAGCCCTCAGATTAATTGGAAAAGATTCCAATAGACTCATTGAAGGGATCCCTGGTAGTCCATGCCTTAAATAAATACAAAATATTGTTCTCACAAGGACAGCCCACCCCTTACGAAGGGCTTTATCCATGTAATATATGTGTAATTTTATTTTTTTAAAAAAATGCTCAGTGGAAAATGTCATGATGCCATTTCTGACCCTAGGTCTCTGGTTGGGACCCAGAAAGAAATCAGTAAGTGTAATCAGAGAGTTGAGTTACTAAAGGGAGATAACTGAGACTAAAAAACTGGCATGTGGAACTAGAACAATATATTAGGTTGGTGCAAAAATAATGACGTAATAATGTCATTTTTTGACGTTAAAAAATACGTCAAAAAACGACATTATTACGTCATTATTTTTGCACCAACCTAATATCATCATGGACTAAATAATGGGTTTGGTTCGAAATTCCACTGTATATCACCTGAAGAAGGCTGGAGCATACAACAGCCAAAATGTTGTGAATATAACAATAAAGATGAGAATAATAGTCTGAACAATGTAAATAATGTACAAAAAAAGTATCTACCACTGAATAAAAGGCTTGGTTAGAAAAGGTACAATATCAGATATATGAAGAAGGCCAGAGAATACATCAACTGAGATGTAATTATAACAACCCAGATGAACATGTCGGACTGAATAACAAAGTATATAATGAATAATACTTAATTTACAGTATTTAAATATGTAATATTTTAATAAACTTTTACCAACAGAAGTTGGTTGTACTTATTTATTTCCTATAAATTTTTAAAATCTAAGAAACAAAAGGAAACAAATATTTTCTTATTCTATTTAAGAAAGTGGTGTATTTAATGATGGGATCATCAGACCAGGCCTCAACCGCACATGTACCATATAACCCAAGACAATGGTCAAATGGTTGGCGTTCAAACTATTTCAGTGATGTGGGGAGCAAACCAGTAAGAATAAAAACAAGATCTTCAAAAAGAGGAGGTGCTCTTTTGAAAGACAGCAGCTAGCTCACTTGAGGTGGTGTTTCAAAAAAAAAAAAAGAAAAAAAAAAAAAAAACATAACTGTGACATCCATTCAATCCTTTGACTATCAGCCTTGAGCTTTTCATGACAAATGCGTCTAATATACAGAATATGGAGCTGAGGAGCTACGGCATGCTGAAAATGTAGAAATGTTTCTATCATCGTCATTAAGTTTATTAAAATACTATTTATTTCATCATTGTAAATCAAATATAACTTTGGTTTGTTGGTAGTGAAAACACCATAGAGAAAATCAGTCACATTTTCATTAATATATAATTTATACGATAATATATAATAATATGAAGTTCAGCTTCAGTCACTTGCCCACCATTGTAAAGTTGCCCTTCTGTGTCTTTTCTATAAATACTTTCATGATAATTTGTTCGGATGAGCTCTTCAATATGGTGCCTAGACTTTTTGAATTTAAGTACAGTTCTAGACTGGTGTCAAGATCTCATCAATTTACAGTTGAGCTGGCTAGATGTAACTGTAAAGCCAACTTTAATCTGCAAAAATTTAAATGCAATATCAATTGCTATCTACTGTTCTCCTGATTACACTTACTTCTTCCCACTCATTATTAATGTTTCTGTTGCTAATTCTTCCACACCCTGTAACCCCTTGTGTCTTAGCAGCTTTACTGCCTTGCATGGGGTGATACCAATTAAAAAAAAACAAATTACTTATCTTAAAAATGTAAATGAAAAGAAAAAATAAATTGAAAATTTTGTTCATATCTTTGATAGTGTTACAAAAAATATCTGTTCATCTAAAAGTAAAACACTGTCAGATGTGAACAAAATTTTCAATTAATTTTTCTTTTCATTTAGATTTTTGTGCTATATATTCATTTTTTTAAAAAAATTCTAAAAGTATAAGTATAATTTTAAAATATTAAACAAGAGGTTATTCTGTAATATCTCTCAAAATCAAGAAAGTTTTGCTTGTATTAAATATAAAAACAGGAACACTCCATCAATGGGTTCAAAACTTTGTTTGTGGTCCTCATCCAATTGTAGCAAGATTCTATTTGTAATTGTTCTATGTTTGTTTTATTTTAAATTAGATGAAGCAGTTTATAAATAAAAGCATGCAAATAAAACTTATTGGTTTAAATCTTATCCTTTTTATATACATGGAGGATGCCATAGAATAAAAAGTTGGGTGGGGTAAATCAGATGTGAAAAGTGGGGATTGTTAAATCAAATATTTTAAAGATTCCTGGTTCCATATCTTTTAACTTATTAGCAAATTTTTTTTCACTTGTAATTATTTTCTTGAATGGGACCTATGGACCTTTCCTGTGCAATTTAAATATTGTTCAATTATTATATTTAAATATATATTCTTCTGTATAATCAGGGTGTCATCGGATAATAAAGTGAAGTGGGGCTAAATCATATATTAAGTGTTAAAGGAGTAGATAGGTTCACCTATTGTCCAGTTCACACTCCTCCTTGGTCTTTAGAACAAGAGTAGAGGTTTATGCCTTGTTTCCGTTTTTTTTATCAAGTCTTCTCATTCTCTTTCATTCCCCTTAAGTCTTAGTGGAATTATCATCTTGCTTAGGGGGAATTGATAAAAGAAAAACTCCTGGTTTTATATTCTTATCTGATTCCTCATAAAATTAATATTTTTTAAAATATATTATGATATAGAAAACGTTTTTGTTTTGATTTTAAATACACATTGGGGATGGAGTCTTTTAGCATTGTACTTATTTTCTAGTATAAAACCTATAGATGTCAAAATCAATCTTCCTCTATGGCAGTGAATGCTGGACAATCTCCTCATAGATAAAAAAAGAACCTTGAAGCAACAGAAATATGGTTCTGCAGAAGGATGCTGAGAATACTAGTATTAAAAATACGAACTAGATGACATATCAACAGACACGGGCAGTGGAATAAGAACAGTTTATCCTTGGAGATTAAATAAAGGGTTTAGTTTATAATTCCCTGTAGGTTACATGGATCAACATACACCTGATGAACAGCCAACAAAGATGAGGACAATAGTCCACATGTAAATAGTGGAAATGATCATTTTTTAATGTTCGATTCATTCAATCTATGGAAATATGTTAGCTTAAGTATACTGACAAAGGTGATTATAGCACAAAAAAGATTATACATGCTTTTCATCATTGAGCTATGAAATTAATTAAATATACAGAGATTATATTTGTGGCACAAGGGTAGATTTCAGGATGGAGCTCTGTGTCTGCTACTGGCTTACCAGTGATTTGCAAGATGTACAAGATAAACAGGGCTTTCCACAGCAGGGGCAGAAGCATGATTGGTGACTAGAAGACACACAAAATTCACACAAGTGCCTCCTCTTCTCTGCCCGAGTTGGTGGTTTGATTTGAAAATGATGATCATATGAAAATCTTGTGTTAGAAAGATGTTGTGATGCTCACAAACACTTGTTACCACTTTTCTGATGTAAACGTACACTTGCTTGTCACACTCGTAATTCCCGTTGTAGGAGAGACTTTGTAATCGCAGATTCAACTTACAGTAAGCCATTGAACAATACTGGTGTCAGAAGTCTTTGTATAATACTCGTACTAATATTACTTCATATAGTGAATAGAGTAGAGAATAGTGGTCTGAATAGTAAGAGAGGATAGAAGAGAAATAGCCAACACATAAGACATCACATGGCTTCCTCTATATCTGTGTTTCCTCTATGGTCACATGATCTACTTAGTTCAATAATGAAATTGCCTGTGTTTGTTCACTGGTGATCAATATTCAAACACAAGTGTCGGCAGCAACACTTTATTCCTATATAACAAAAGATGAGGGTCCTGTTTCAGGAAAGGTCCCTGTATATCCTCTGGCTCTGCCATGCAATGTCTAGAAGTGGGATTACAGAAAAATAGTGTCTTTGGAAGTTGATGGTCTTCCATCTGAAATATGTTTCATAACTATGTGCTTTTGTAACAATGCTTTAACATGGGGACACTAACATGCTTAAGGTGTTTGTAATGAAGTCACTCCAAGGGTATTTGAATAGGTACAGGTGACATTGGTAGATGAGCCAAGATTCTGCACTGTAGAACAATGTGGATAACATGACAGCTTTATATATATATATATATATATATATGTCTTATCTGAAAACCTAGAAAAAAGAAACTCAATTAGTTTAGTGATATTAAATATTTCGTGGATGGATAATTTTCCACCCCACAAAATGTTTAATATCTAAAAAAACCCACTAAACTAATTGTTTCTTTTTCTAGGTTTTCAGATAAGACATTTAGCCATCTTGACACCATTTGTTGTAAGAATCACAAACAAAAAACACATTTGAGTTATTCAGCTAGAAAGAGAACAGGTTAAAATCATTTTGTTTCACCCCAACTCTCTGCCCAAATGAGCAATGTTGAGAGGAAAAAGATCATTCAGGCTTCCCATAATGGTACCAACATTCATACTCTGGCTTCCATCTTCAAAGTCCATTCAAAAATCATCAAGAGTATGGTGAATAAGTTTAAAAAAGAGGGAACAGTAGAGGGGAAAACTGAAGGTCATCACAGGAAGAGGAATCATCATTTAAACTTGGAGCTAAAGAGATCAATGAGAAAAGATCCAACTCAATTCATAAGACATTTGGCATGTGAGAGAGGAGTTTCAGCTATGACAGTCCAAAGTGCATTGAAAAAAGACTGTAAAATGAAATCGTACATGTAACCTGTGAGATACCTTGTTACTCCAGAAAGGAAAGTTAGAAGGCTATACATGATGAAGATCATCTTGAATAAGGTGGAAAATTATCCTGGAATAATATATAGATATGTGACCTTTATTTCAGCCCATCATGAGCTTCTGATCCTTAGCTATGACTAATTAATGATAAACATCTCATTTCGTCACAATTCTTCTGTTCAGCTTGGAGAGTAATTATACATTCTTATTGCTCAAAGTAGAGACTGATATTGTTATAAAAACCTCAGAAAATTCCAGTAAGATATTTTTAATCCTTTCTAAGAAACAATTGTTCAAAGGTTAATCTAACAAATGGACAATTTCGCTTTTACATAATTGGGACAATTTTGCTGTTACACCAGGTATATATATATATATATATATATATATATATATATATAATTTAAATTGTGTATATTTAGGCAGCAATTTTTAATGTTTAAGTAAGTTCCTTTCATATTTTCTGATAAGCTTAATCACATTATCATTGAAAGACGAAAGGAAAACACCATATTGATACATGTTTAAATCCAATCTAAGCTTTCGGCTTTCAACGATAATGTGACTACACTTACCAGACAATATGAAAGGAACTTATTTAAAATAAATAGATAAAACTTGTCTATATTATTTAATGAAACATGCATTTATGAAAAATTTCTGCCTAAATATACACAATTTAAATTATATATATATATATATATATATATATATATATATATATATATATATATATACAAAATGTTATGCATGAATTTGAACAACATGCAAATTTAATGTAGTATGGACTATACTTATGTATAAGCCAACAAGCAGTTTTTTATGGTCAAATGCAATTAACTTTTCAGTATCATCTTGTATACATAAAGTAATATTTTAGTATATATTTTTAATTGATATGTAGGAGCAGAATGAAGACTTTTTTTGAAATTACAAAATTTCAAGTCCAGCAGACGTTACTGACCACAGTGTGAGAATCACCAGTCCTTTGATCGCAGCACCTGATAAAAATTTTTTATTTCCTCTTCATCATTTTTCTTCATACAAATCTGTCTCTCACTCTGGTCAGATGATGCCAACTAGCAATAAATATATTCTGCTGAGTATTCGGAAAAACGTATCTACACTTTATCAGCTCATAACGTTGTAATATGCTTATTTATTTTTTTTTTTCACCTAATTTTTTTCTATCTACCTTCACTAGTGAAGGTAGATAGAAAAAATTCCTAGAGAAACTAATATTTTCCTTTGTTTCTCCCTGTGCAAGGTGATAATGCCATTAAGACGCAAGTGGTTACTAAAAATACAAGGAAATGAGAAAACATTAGTGAGGATAAAGGACAATGAAAGAACAGGTTTCAGAAAAACAGAAGATGGCGATTGATGCTGAAATTAAATTTTTGAAGACTGTAACTGACAGGAAACCAAGAAACCGGAAGTGAGTTCCACAAGTAAGAAGTGCAAGAAAAGAAATTATTAGAACTTATGGTTATATTTAGCTATCCCAACAATAAAATTGTTGTAACCTAGGGAAGGTTACTGAATAGAATAACCAAACGAAGGTTGTTAATGAACGATAATACTTAGGACAAGAACAACACATATAAGTTTCGCCAGTGGCGAGTAGAAAAAGTAGTCAACTGCTAGAAGTGAGTCAAGTGAATTCCACAATGAATCACCAACTCTAGGATATCTACCAACCGCCCCACGCGGTCAGATGTGGCACATGGCCAAATTTAATGTCGGGTATCTGAGCCCGTAAGCTCGGCCAAAAATTCCCCGTAGACTCCGTATAAAACGGGTTCGGGTAGCTGTTTGCCCTTCGACATAGCTTCGTCTGGGGATCCTCTCTGCCCGGGAACAGACAGTTTGACCAGCACAGCTGGAGACAAATCTCCAACTCTCGACCACGTACAGTATTCAATTCTGTATTTATAGGAATGGTGGCATACTCATTATCGTCTGTAGGTATGCTACAACAAAAATGATGAGACCTATTTGCAAGACTAGTACAAGACAATAATACCACTAGGACACAAAGCGGGGAAAGGACAATAAAAGAACGGGCTACAGAATAGCAGAAAATGGTGATTGACTTTGCATTTAAAATTTTGAAGAATGTATATGGCAGGGAATCAAGAAATCAGAAGGGAGTTTCCAAAGGGAAAGAGAGAAGTGCAAGAAAAGAAACTATTAGTAAGAGTGAAAGACGGAAGTACATGTAAGAACATTCCGGAGACTCAAGAGACAATTCCCTTGCAAGTGGGAGATGTTCACAAACATAGACACCAACTGGACACTAGAGTCCTATTAAAAGAGAGGAAGATAGCCAAGAATTCAATGGAAGAGACGGAAGACTTCAGATTAGGTTCACGTCTGAATTCATGTGGTCGAGATACCAAAGTGGAAACAAACGCCATATTATTTGTCCAAAAGAAGGAAGTGCGAAGTGAGATGATTCTTTAAATAAATGTTGATACAAAAAAAAAAAAAAGAATTTCAGAAACCAATAAAAAAAATAAAACCCTAATACATTTTTTATTTAATAATAAATTAATCAATAATTTCATTCGAGAATGATTGGATAGAATCTTGAAATCATTATAATCAGTAGTTTCTTTATAGATACATCTATAAGAAAATTTTTTGATCCTGGAGGTTCATCTGTAGATATTGAAAATACAGAGAACTCCCGGCTCTATCTAAAAAGGTTTTAAAAGAAAATGGCATATACAGAACTCATTAAAGGGAGTATATTTGTGAATATTTATTAAGCAAAAAATTTCAAGATGTGTTCGCTGCTCCAATTAAAATAATCACAAAAAGAAACCCATTTTAATATTTTATTTTGTATTTACACACATGGGGATCCAGCTATGGGTAAATAGCAGTACAGACTGGGTTGGCAACTGGTCTAGGAGGACAACTCTGAATTCAAACCTGGAGTGGAGCCCCTGAGGCAGATGGATGGCACTTTGTGCTACCTTCTGGCAACTCCAGCAGCCACACTGGTACCAAACTGTATTGGTTCATCCTCTCCTATGGACTCTGCTAGCATGGCCGAGAGGGGGGGACTAGACGTCCGGGCAGCCCTAGTTCTCCATATATCCCGGATGCCGCCGCCACCGATGACGACGACGACATACAGGGGTGGAGGGAATTATTCTGCCTTTCACCTGAAAATATTACTTCTCTACAATTTTTCTTAACCATAATCTGAAGTTATGATTTTTCTTTCTCCGACTTTTTCCACAGCTAAACGTACCTCAAGAATTTCTTTCCTTACAACTATGTCTGATATTGATTCTTCGACACTAAAAGAGCCTGAAAGAGACATTTGACAATCACTTATATATTCTTAGAATTCATTATTTGTTTAGTCAATCAGATTTTATTCATTTCATAAAATAAGTAAATTGTCATCACTGAGGTTAGAGTGTTTCAAAATTTATCAGTAAAAATTACATTGTGGAACATACACTATAGGCAGAGGCGGGTTTACCATTGTGCTTAAGCAGAGGACCCTATTGACCAAGAGGTGGGCATCTTTCTTCCATGCCTATGTAGGCTTGCTGGGCCTACCTCCTTCAGGACCCAAGTAATGGGCCTCATAACTTAACTAACACAGAGCCTCATTTGTCATAAATCCGGTGTTGCCTATAGGCCACATGTTTGGGGTTCTTTGGTTTAATTATCCCCTACTAAGCTAGGATGTTGATACTATTTAACCAATTTGTGCATGGCATCCAATTTTCACTAGAGAGGGTTTACCTAAAAATTAAAATCCGGCCGTCCTAAGATTAGCATTAGCCATCAAGTTAAATTAGACAAAAAAAAAAAAGAGCTAAAATTTTAAGAAAACCTTATACAATAATAGTTTAATATTGTTATTAAATATATGATAAAAGCCTCCAGGAAGAGAAAATCCTTCTAGCCTGAAATGAGCTAGTAAATTAGTTTTGAAAAAATCATGCAACTTTCAATTTTTAACCGATTCTGAGAAATCAAGAGGGTGGCCCAAACTTTGGGCCTATACTGCATATATAAATGAATATAAAGTGTTAGTGATAAAATCACTTGCAAAGAAAAAAAAAAGGAAACAAAATTAAAATGTGCGTTCTACAAGAATATTCAGTTTTATAATAAAATTCATGAATACGAAAAGAGAAATTCTGAAGAAAATTAAGAGAATAATGGGTGTTTGCCAAGCAGAGCCAAGAATCAAGAGACAATCTGGCACCACACGTTGATAAAGATGAAGAGACAAGAGAAGAAGAATATCAAATGTGAACTCATCCATGGTGCTATCTGTGGTGGGGTCTTGGGGAAACTTTGTGAAACCTTCATTTTTTACTAAAACTGAGAACTAATTCGAAGACTAAATTTGTCTTCTGTTCCTCAATCTATGACAAGGCTGAGTCATATCATTTGTCTACAATCATTAATGCTATTATTTTTTAAAATAAATCCCAAAATTTCATCTTGTTTTTTTTGTTTTTTTTCCAAAACATTAGTTTCTAAAACCTTTACACAGTGTGCGACAGAAATACCTCCTAAAAATATCTTCCACATAATGGTGTTATAACTTTGGCTAAATAATTATAAACCCTTAAGATTTATATATACAAAAATACTCGTAAAAATGAGAAACAGCAAGACGTGGAAACAACAAAATGAATATTATTATCTTGTTGTTACGTGGTGTTGGAGAAACGAGAGACAGTAATACAGAGCAAAATTGTGAGTTTGGCATCAAATGTAGATAAAATATGGATCGGAATCTGACAGAATGATAAGATAAAGAATAAGTGAAGTGTATACAGACTTTCTTGTATGTATTTTTTTTTAATTGATGTGTGTAATGAGTGTCCAGATAATTTAGTTGGAAAAATACAAGAAGTTTCTGGATTTTTCTTATCTCAATTTTTGTTGAGTGCTAAAAGATAAATGTTACTATTATGAAATAAAAAGGAAAAAAAAAAGATGAAATTTTCGTTGACACACGTGTTGAAGACCTTTTCATATGAACTGCTCGTCTGATAGTGGGGAGGGGATGTCACGTGTTTGTGTGTGTAGAAGAGAAAAGTGGGGTCGATTTTCATTAGTTTAGAATGAGTGAATTAATGATAATTATAATTATTTTTGACACTATAATTAATTTCATTTATTTTTTATGGACAGTAAAAAATAACATAAATATTTTTTTTATTATGGACACGACAGTAGTAAGACATTAGTGGCAATGGTGTTTTCATCTAGTTAATGCCTTACCATTATATGGGAGTTATTTTTGCCACATTTTGTATAGTCTCTTACTCTGATAAAAGCGATCGCTAAAGTTTAAAATGCATTTTAAAAATGAAAAAAATCTTTCTTGCAAACTTTATTTTAGTTTTAATTCCAAGCTAATAGATTAAATTTAATATTTCCAATAAGCAAAATACTTTGCTGTATTTCGAACCGAATTTAAATTGATTGGAATAATTTATTTTTTTGAAATAGCTAAAATCGGCCATATTGAAAAATTTGTTCTCACTGTATAATTTTCATTATTAAAAAATCTTTCAAAAATAAAATATACTTTTCTGAAACTTTGAGAAAAATTAGCTAATTTAAAGTTTAATTAGTCTGAATTAAAACAAATATTACTTACTTTCAGTTTAAAATACCAAAGAAAAGTGTTTTTAACATGTTGGTGGTTGGTTCAGATGTGGTGTTGACATATTTATCGATAACCTGATTATTGCGAGATTGAGGTAAGTGGAAAATAATTTTTAACTATCCAGTAATCTTGAAATTTTTAAATATTTGAAACATTCTAATATTTTATTGAATTTTAGGTACATTGGCGTTATAGACGAAGACGTTTGCTGAGGAAATGATAGAATATTACCAATATATTTACTATAGTAACCACTCTTATTTTCTGATAATGTCTTGTATGGATATCCGTATTTCCGAAAATCAGCATATTTATACACAAACAAAAATAATTCAAAATTATTTTTAAAATACGGTGTTCGCTGAATTGTAGTAAGCACCTCCATTTATGATTAGTACGCATAGTTTTTACTGAATAACAATATCAAATAACAAGTTTATAAACTATTATAATTAAAATTGAAGAAAGGAAAACACTTGTAAATATTCATTATTCATCAAAATAATTTTCTTCTTAAGACAATAGTGTCCATAATATGATCTTATTCTTAAAAGGAATTAAAAGTTCTTCTAATTAAATATTTTCTTAATTTTATTGCATTTTTTATTTTATATTTCAGAACAGGTGGTCCTGTTTGACAAAAAAAAAAAAAAAAAAAAAAAAGAATTAACGATTTAAATCTCCAAGGACTTGTCCATATAACTAATATAAACATTAATTGCTACAAAAATGAATTTCTCAAAATTTCATAAAAGTAAGTAGGTGGGTCGTATCAGATGAAAAAAAAAAAATATTTTTACTTAGATTTTTTTAAAAAGAAATAAAATAATTTCATTCATTTGTGATTAAGTCCTGAAAGTAAAGTTTCATTAAAATCCGATAATTAACTGATTTTTGCAAGAATTTCCAAATCAATGTTTTTTACCACAAAAAGACACTCAAATTTCTCAGACTAATTTATGGTCACCCGTTGATTCAAGAAAAAGAAAATTTTTAACCAAAATTTCGAAGGTTCTAAAAACGATAAAAAATTCCTTTGCTCATTCCTCATCTTAACAACAACAAAGATTTTGTTTGACGATAAAATTTTGTTTTTACTACGTCTGGGGGATTTTTAGCGAATATTTTGTGGTTCGTACTTTTAAATAGGGAAAATACTGGTCTTATTCCAGATAAGCAAAGCAAGATAAATTTAAATATTTAAAATCACCCCCCACCAAAAAAAAAAAAAAGCATACCATACACAGTAGGATAATAGGTCTGAGAAGTTGGAAGTAAGGAAGTTTCTAAAAATGAAAGAAATTGTCAATTTAAAGGTTGTTCAGTTTTGCTCCCAAAGACAATGTTTAAAGCGCCTCTCATGGGCTTGAAATTCTCTCAATATAATTCAATTATTATCTCAGAATCTGAGCTATTCATCTTTTTTTATGTCTGTAATTGCACTATTTACATTATTCGGACTATTGTCCTCACCTTTGTTGCCATATTTATTACAACGTTTCGGCTGTTGTACGCTCCGGTCTTCTTCAGGTGGTTGGAATGTCGAACTGAACTAATAATGTAAACAGTGTACATAATACCTCATCTCAGAAATATAGACAGATACTAATTAAAGTTATTTAAAATATTATGAATCATAGCATGAGGAGTGAGAACAACATGAATTTCGTATACATACAATTATAGTTCTTGGTTAAGATAACAAATGTCAGGTAATTTTCATTTCTACTAAAAGTTAACGTCTATAATTTTTCAGCATGGAAGCATAAAAACGGGAAAAAAATAAGATTATTTCAACTTTTTCTGGCTGAAAAAGTGCCGGAATGCTTAGCTTTTTTTTTATTTTTATTTTTTATATACGCAAGTCCATCCAGTCAAGTCCATACCGTACAAGTCTCGAAGGTCACTCAAGGTAGAAGGTCACTGAATGGAAAAGTGGTTGTAGAAAGTGAAGATTATGAAAATGAAGGGGACAGATAACGATTGATCTATTGTCATTACTACACAAGCGAAATCCTTAACTCTGGGGGTTGATGATGGTTTAACAAAATAAACCTCAATTTTCCTGATTCATCAAAAATTTGATCTAATGGGGAATAACGAAAAAGACCTGAAATGCTACGTCCAATATTACTCCTATTTTTTCTTTCTTTTTTTTTTTTTCTAAACAAAAACCACGAATTGAGTTTCTAAGTTGGTTTTCGGGGTGTAGAATTATGGCGGGGACAAAAAAAAGGGTCCACAATTTTTTTATTTCTTTTTCGACTTGAAAACAATTTATTTAACAACTTAGAAATATATTTTCTTAACGTTGAGTTTTTAACAAGCAAATAAGAACACTGAAATAATAGATATTTAAAAAGAAAAAAAAAAGAAGGTAGATGATAAATATTTCCTAAAAATATACCTTTGATACTTTCTGAGTATTATCAAGACACACAAAAGCATTATGGAAGGCTGAAGAAGTGAAAATTTGGTCTTGTGAAAATATACAACTAGTTCACAAGGAAAAGAAGAAAGCAAAGGAAATGTAAATCATTTTTTTTTATAATCCAGAAACCGTTGACGTGTTTTATACAAATCGTTTTTTTAGAACAGTTTTCATATAACAGGAAATAGACTAGACACAGGAAGCATCATTCGGTTCGGACTGTTAACTCCAACTGCGACACGGACTGCCCATATGACACGGTGTCCTTTAGTTATACCAGGTGCACGGTCGTAGTTGTAAACAAAAATACCTGCGAATAATTTAACGAAAGATTTTTGGCTAAAGAGAGTAGGAAGTTTTTAATAATTATATTAGGTTGGTGCAAAAATAATGACGTAATAATGTCGTTTTTTGACGTAATTTTTGACGTCAAAAAACGACATTATTACGTCATTATTTTTGCACCAACCAAATACATATTGAAGCTTTGCAGATTAATAATTTTATACATAAATGCTGTAGATTTTTTTTCTCCGTAAATTAATTAAATTTTAAGTTGTTATCCACCGGGTGCTTCAAAGATTCGGTAACAGAAAATTCGTTAACTTTGACAAGGTAGGAAAATTCGCTAACTACGAAATAAAATCGATTGAAAATTGATATTAGGACCGTTCTGGAGTGGGGGATTTGTGGGCTAAGCCTCGTCCCCTATATTTTAGAAATATAAATGAGGCTATATAGTTTTGGCTTCTTTAAAAAGAAATAACTATCTAAAATTTAATTTACATTATTTACATTATTCGGATTATTGTCCTCATCTTTGTCGCCATATTTATCACAACGTTTTGGCCGTTGTACGCTCCGACCGTCTTCAGGTGGTTGGAATGTCGAACTGAACCCTTTATTTCGCTCACTGGGGTAGACTGTTCTAGTTCCACGTGCCATGTTTGATGGATGTCCGTTATCAGTTATCTCGTGTTAATTTCCCTCTGAAAGTTCTTCACTGCCTTAACCGGGTATTGAACTCACACTCTGTTCATTTCGACATTCCAACCACCTGAAGAAGGCCGGAGCGTACAACGGCCGAATCGTTGTGATAAATATGGCGACAAAGATGAGGACAATAGTCCGAATAATGTAAATAATGTACATAATACCTCATCTCAGAAATATGGACAAAAACTTAATTTATTTACTACTTTTTTTTATTAAAATAATAATTTCAAAATAAGATACAAAAACTTAACTTTAACTTAGATAAATCAATCTTATTTGCTTGAAAACAATAGAGTATAGTAATTAAATAAATACTTATTTAAAAATATTGGAGGGTGGATTAGCCCCACCCACAATCTAGAAAGTACGGCCCTAGTATTATTTCAGTGGGGTTTTATCTAGACTGGAACCCATGACTTTGGTTAATTCTTATTTAAACGTATGGTGGGGATAGTTTATCTCCAGAAAATATAGCCCTGGTATTGTTGCAGTGGGGTTTTGTCTAGGCTGGAACCCATGAGTTTTTAGTGAATACTTATTTAGACGTATGGGGGGGGGGAGTAAAATCAATTTTCAATCGACGTTTATTTCATAGTTACCGAATTTTGCTACCTTGTTAAAATTAACGAATTTTGCGTTACTTAATTTTCCCTGAATTCATCCGCTGAGAGTGGATATCGTATCTATTAATAATTTTCAATAAAAAAAGATTTTTTTTTTATTTTCTCTGAAATTTATTAAGAGAATATGTTCTAATAATAATATGTCTGCTATAATTTGGATGTGACCAATTTCTTCATTTCTTAATTCGTGCAGAATTTAATTTTTTTTTCTTTTCAAGCACTACAACGGAAATAAAGCTAAATTCATTTTCTTCTGGCCTAGATAAATGGTCCAAGCTAAAAGTAATTTCTATTTCATCATTGCACAGGGAGATTGTTAAGATTTATTCAATAACTTCAAAGAGTGAAATACGTCGACATTATGCCATGGTCAGTCGAGAGTGTAGCTTATTTGTTTGAGTTTGAAATTATCAGAAAATCTTTAGTTTTATCTCCCTATCCATCCATGACACTCATACATTTTTAATGCCCTCGTCATGGTGATATATTCAGAAAGAATTTCCATTTCTGCTCTAGTTTTTGAATTAAAAAAATAACTGTAAGAAATATCACATCAGTATTTTAAAAGCCAAAAAACATTAAAAGAAATTGTTACTTTTCTTCTGCTTTTGCTAGTGATGAATTTCAGAAAAGATATTTCTTAAATAATTTTTGCATACAGAGAGGTTTACTCGTTATCAGTAACCAGAGTTAAGGTTGAATGAGACGAGGTAGGCTCCAAAATAAGGGGATGGGAAATATGCACTAACAATACAAGAAATAATGACCAAAAAAAAAAAAAAAAAAAAAAAAAGAAACTCTAGAAATTATTATTGCTGATGCCTAAAAGATTAGCCCAAGAAAGACTACGAAAGTCTTTCAATGAGGGTTAGAACTGACTCCTCCAAGTGGGAAATGTGTTGGAAAATTCACTGGGAAAGTAATTCCTGGAAGGAAAATAAAATGCATAGCTTGTATTAGAAAATAGACAGGCAAAAAGAGATTAATATGAACCCTGATGTTGTTTGCAAGATGAAAATAAGAGACAGATTATTGATCATCAGTTGAAATTGCTCAGCTGGAAGAGCATTAGACTGAAGACCTAAAGGTCAAAGATAAATCATGC
Source organism: Acanthosepion lycidas (assembly GCA_963932145.1). Taxonomy (NCBI): domain Eukaryota; kingdom Metazoa; phylum Mollusca; class Cephalopoda; order Sepiida; family Sepiidae; genus Acanthosepion; species Acanthosepion lycidas. The sequence goes on from OZ010590.1 coordinate 32,248,051, forward strand.
GTTCTGGCGTTTGCATACAGTCCAATTTCAAGGCTATTTATGAATAAAAAGTCAAGAAGGTGAAAATATTAAAGTGAAACTTTATTTTCATTTCATAAATATTTTTCTTAACTGCTTTAAAGTTATGAACTGCCTTTGGTGCTTTTATGCTCTCATTTTATATAAAGTTTATCTAAATCTTGATGTTGTGGGTAAATGCTAAATTAAACAAAAAGCTAAAACCCAGAATCGAACACTTGATTAAAAGCCTACTTTTGCAAAAAAACAGACAAAGTTTCAATGTGCCTTTTAAAAATCATATCTCCTAATATTCTGCACAATATATATATATATATATATATATATATATATATATATATAAATCCATTAAAATAAAAACTAAGCAAAAAGCATAAACATTCGAATTGGACAGGGCCGGATGATAAAGCATTGATTTTAATTTTCGAGGTGTTATAACTGCTAAATAGTTCCATAAACTGAAATGATATCAATATAACACTCATATTTATTTGATTTTTCTTCAGGAAGCAAAGGAAAATGTTTTAATTTGTGTCACCATGTTTCAAGTACATAACATGTTTGATTTAGTTCAGAATATTTAGAAATTTTAAAAAGCATTGATTTTAATTTTCTAGATGTTATAACTTCGAAATAGTTTCATAAACTGAAATGATATCAATATAACAAACTCATTTATTTTGATTGAGTGTTATGATGCAAGTTATAAAAACCTGTTTTTTGTTGTTGTTTTTTTATACTACGGTTATGTTGAAATTTTTGCTAATTTGGTTTGAAATAAATCGTAAAACAGTGGCAATTCTTGAATTGTTTTTGAAAAACAGTTATTTTAACTAATTTAAAGTATTTGCAATGAATTTACTTCAAGTTATGTAAATGTCGCTAAAATATATCACGAGTAAAAAAATATTGAATATTGAAGATGTGGACGAATTAGATGGTGGCTTCATCTTAAGGGGACTCATAATTTTATTAGTTTAGGGGCCCCAAAAGATAATAATCCGGCCGTGTTCTTTGAGTTTAAAAACTCATACGAAAGACAGCCAAACATACACACACATGATAGATAGTCTTTAAATTTGCTATTTTATCAAGAGAACAATGCTCAATATCGGAGAAAGAGTTTATAAATCTAGACGTTGTGGATATAAAAATCAACAATGCATGGTGGCTCTCAGTTTAACGCTTTGTTCTGAAGATCGCACTGAGGCATGAAACTGATAGGAATCAACACTGTATGGTGACTATGTCCATATTGTCTACACATCTCTCTCTCTCCGGAGGAGGAGGAGGAGGAGAAGGACGCATATTTTTCTCACAAGATTTCTCAAATATTCAGGCCGGTAGATGTAGTTGGATAAAAATATTGTTTAATTAAAAGACACAGTTTCTACTCGAATATGAGTAACCAACCAAAATAACGTTTAAACAAAATAAATTAAAATTTAAAAAAATGTTTAAACAAAATAAATTAAAAATGATATAGTCGACTCTCGTCGAGTTCGACGTATGAGGGTCAAGCAGATCAGTTTCCAGGAAACCGACATCCCGACACCGGCACATGAGATTTGATTATAGTGGTGAAGGTTTCATGCAGGACCAGCCACACTTTTTGAAGGGCCGAATTCAGAGAAGTGCCACAAGGTCCCAAAACGACCCTCCCCAGGTTTTGAATTCAGAGTTGTCCTTCTGCTAGACTACAGAACCCAGTCTGTCCTGCTGTTTACCCATAGCTGGAGGGAGAAGAAGAGGATTCACGCCTTTCCCAAGGGTATTAGCACGTAAGTGAATGTAATGGATTCGACTGGAATTCAAACTCGGCTCTGCAATTCCTCAATTCAAGCCTCTATCCATTACTCCACCCTGCCTCTCTCTCTCTCTCTATATATATATATATATATATATATGACGTCACGAGCTGCGATGCGATTTTCGCTTCCGCGTATATTATATATATATTATGTGAGACGTCACGAGCTGTCACGCGATTTTCGCTTCCGCGTCTCGTATATATTTGTCGTTACTTGGAAATTTTCATGCAGCAAGGGCGGACTATCATTGTTGTTTCGTCCTTGTGTTGTTTGATTTATTGAATTTGTCATCTTTGATAATGGCTTGTGTAAGCCGAAAGCTTAGATTGGATTTAAACATGTATCAATATGGTGTTTTCCTTTCGTCTTTCAACGATAATGTGATTAAGCTTATCAGACAATATGAAAGGAACTTACTTAAAATAAATAGACAAAACTTGTCTATATTATTTAATGAAACATGCATTAATATATATATATATACATACACACACACACACACACACACACACAATGGGTTATTGAAAAATTCTGGACCCAGACAAGAAGCTTTTCTCTACCAAATCCTGATATTTAGTTATTTAGTTCAATTTTGAGGTGTGTGTGGGGCTGATAACTTTTTAGCAATCATTGTATGTTTAAATATTAAAAATTCCAAAGAAATAGACTATATGCACAAATATTGACCCATGACGACCCACTTACCAAAATCTGACCACATGAAAATTTACGAATTTTGTTGAGGGGGACATCTTGGTCTGGCCGAGAACTTTTCAACATATTCATATTATGTATATATATATATATATATGAAAATTTCTCCGATTTAACCAGTAGAGAAGACAATATTTATGAATAAAAGTGACAATAGGAAAACTGGTAATTGCTGACACGTTTCGTCCAATGTCGACTTTATCAAAGCAAAATTAATTTCATTTTCGTATTTTGCTTTGATAAAGTCCACATTGGACGAAACGCGTCAGCAATTACCAGTTTTCCTATTGTCATTTTTATTCATAAATATATATATATATATATATATATATATATATATATATATATATATATATATATATAAGAAACACAGCTTCTTTTGAGTGATGGAAACTTAGTGTGGCTTGCAATGCCTTTAATCCTTGTCTGTGTGTATGTATATATATATATATATATATATATATATATATATATGAATAAAGACAAAAAGAAAACTTCGCCGAAGCATTTCTTCCTCTGAGGGGGGCTTTATTTATTGTTATTTTGTAACAGGTATTTAATAACATTTTTGTATTTGCCTAGATAAAGCCCCTCTGAAGACAAAATGCGTCGGCTAAGACATCGTCCTTTTACAGATATACTCTATCTGTAATATATATATATATATGTGTGTGTGTGTGTAAAAAATTCAGATATTAATGCAATATATTTGTAAAAAGACAAACATAAATAGGAAAGTGGAAATTGATGTTAACACTCAGCGACAGCAGCCTGTTTCATGCTTAAACACAATCTTTAGGCTATGAAGATTGTATTTCAGCAATGTCTACTTTTCTATTTATATACTTTCTACCCATCACACTGAGCTCTTTAACCCATTAATATATCATCCCTTAAAACTATATTTTATTACACACACACACACATATATATATATGTGTGTGTGTGTATGCTTATATAAAAATAAATATTTCAAAAAGTATTAAATAAAAAATACCACCTTTTTAATTTAATTTGTAAAACTTGGAAATCTTGTACCTCTTCTACATAAAATTTTCCTTCAGAAACACAGAATATGAAAATTACTGAACCATTGCATTGAACACACGTTATCTGGATACTGAAAATTCTATGGACGGAATGAATAAGCAACAAGTCAATCTTAAAGAAAATGGCAACAAAAAGAATACGTCTACTCAGAATCACGAAATGACAGTAGAAATTCCTTGGTCACATAATGAGGAAAGAGAGCTTGGAAAACTTAACACTCACGGGGCATATTGCGGGTACGATAGATAAGGGAAGACAGTGAGGCACTTACCTGGCAAAAGTATGAGAATGGACGGTGGAAAGGGGGGGGCTGCTAAAAGTTACACGTGATAAGAAGTTGTGAAGAGCCATGATTGTTCAAGTCATGAAGGGACACAGCACATAGAAGAGGAATATGTAACATGTGGAATAAGACTAACTTGTGTTTGAAGAGATGTATTCAATAACAGAGATATAAATCACCATATTTAAAATTAAAGTGGAGGAGAAATTTAAGAAAAACGACAAAACATCATTGAATAAAAGAGCCAATGAAAATCTCTGCTTTTCAAAACCTTCAATACATATACAGTTTGACATTTTCTAAGAGCCAAGATTCCGCTGAGAATTGGAAGTCTTAAAGAGTATCCATTATATTCTTCCCCTCTTCTGTGGAACACAACGGATTGGCGCCATATCGAAAGCTGAAAAGACTTGAAGAACCCATCAGCTGCTCAAAGATCTTTTGACAAGGAATTTCTTTAAAGGAATAATGGACCAATGATTACTCCTCTGTGACAAAGTCAAGTGCATTTGTTCGTGGGTAAGTGATAAAGATTTAAATCTACCCACACCCCACCATTTATCTCTCCTGTAACAATAAATTTTTCTTTTTCTTTTTTATTTGGTATGTTTTTTTCTTTTCTTTCCATATTCTTTTGTATTTGTTTTTCTTCTTTTTATCTCGTGTATTTTTTCTTTTTTATTTTAGTAAGTTTTTTCTCTTTTCATTCTTTTTTATTTCGTATTTTTTTCTTTGTTCTTTATTATTTTATATTTTCTTTTTACTTTCACAATATTTTTCTTTTCTTTGTCTCACTTCTGTATAAAATCACATTTTCTTTCCTTCCTTAATTTTTCCTTCAAAATGTAATCACACTCACCGTTTCTATTACCTATCCAGATTAGAGTTTCTTTTCCCGCACTCTATCATCCTCTGTTTCCTCTCTCTTTCAACATTAGTATATCTATCTCTCTGAGGCTTACGCTCTTTTCATCAACATATTTCTCTCTCTGATTGTCTTCTTTCAGGTATTTTCACTTTCATCACATCTCATTCTCTTTTCCAGTAAGCCTTCTCACCTCACATTCTTCATATATCTGTCTTCTATCATCATTAATTCTTTCTCTTCTTCTTCTGTTCTCGTATCTTGCTCCTTTCCATTTATTTTTCCACAATCATTTTCCTTATTTTCATTGTCATTCTTGAGCACACAGAATCTCTCTCTCTCTAACTCTCTATATATCCGTCCATTATCATCTCTGATTGCATCACAATCTACATTCTATTCTGTAACATTTTTTATTCTAAAATTATTTTTATTCGACTAACAATTGCGACCAGATAAAAAAAAAAACTTAAATTTCAAAGCTGGTTATCATGTTTTCCTTTTGTTTATGCTGTAAAACTCATATACGGTGGGCAGGCCACATAGCAACAATGTAGGGCTATCCTTTCCAAAACGTCTTGTGTTTGGCAGAAAAAGAACCTATATCTCGGGTAGAATCAACTGCCATCACCAGACAGCAAAAATCTCCACACTCGACAAAAAAAGAGATCTGGTAACTAACACAAAGTCTACTTTTTATTTTTTAATAATTTTACCCCAAGCAAGGCGGAAATACCGCCAGTACGCATAGGGGAGGGGCACAGGAAGTGAAAGTGAAACACTAAGAAGACTGAGGGTAGGGACGATTGAGGAAGGACAAAAGATGAACAGGGTTCATGAAGACAGAAGACGGCGATTAATGTTGCACTTAAATTTTTTGATATTGTAGCTATCAGAGAAGCAAGGAAACAGAAGAGAGTTCCACAGGTAAGAAAAGAAACTGTTGGAGCAGAAGTGGCGATTGCATTTAGCTATTTCAACAGTAAAACGGTGGGACCTAATTGTCAATCTAGTAGTATACTTAAATGTAGTCTACTGTGACATTGTTATCATATATAGTTGGGTATATGGCTGGAAAAGGTGTTTAGCAACCACTGTCATTGTTCTATAGTGGGCCAAGTCGGTTGTGCCGCAATGTTAATTTTTACGATCTTTACGAGGCCAATATACCAAAGTTGGACTGTTTTTTTGCTGAAAATCAAATTAGCCGTCTTTTCCCTAGTGTTTCTTGTAATGTTAAGCAGCATAACGCGTATGGTTTGTGTGGACTGTCTTTATTTCTTTTAATAGGGAAACTTTACCGACTACTTGTCAGTGAAGGGGAGAGAGAAAAAGAGAGAGAGACTTCTCATCCTTTTGCACATTACGATGTAGAAGTTTCCGGCTGCTAAGAGAAAGAAATGAGAATATGTGTATGGAGGAGAAACTCATTTCATTACAAGGAAAATTGCTCGTCTTCTCGTTAATTTCTGATTGGTTAATTTACGAGTGAATTAAAAGGCACAATTTCCTGCCACATTCTTCCTCTTTCTTGTTTTTTTGTAACCTTCAACTGACTATTTCGAATATATCGTATTTCATAAATACTACTGTATACTTCCGCGTATAAGACGACCTTTAAATCCCCCAAATCACCCTTAAAAATTGGGAGTCGTCTTATACTACAATTCTAAAAAAGAAACCTTAAATTCTGAGTAATGTTTGTCGATAGGCTAACCTCAGCCTCAGTGCGATAACCAATAACGTACGTGAAAAGATTCACATTATCAAATAAACTGATTATTGTATAAAAGTAAGTGTTGTTGCCGACACTGTAGTTTGAAACTAGATCGCCAGGAAATAACCAACGTAGCCTGTATTTCGGTGTGCGATTCGCTATTAAAAGTAACGAAATTGTGACAGATAATGAACAGTAGATGCTTTATAACAATTCGGAATGAAACAGATCGTGGGACAAAAGATACGAATCACAACTAACCGCTCCAAAGCCATTCATATGCTAGCTTTCTGTTCAATTCGAACATTAGCTTAACAATCTTTCTGGCTCCATTCACTTATGTAAGATGAGCTTAGCAAATATCTATGATAAATAATCCATAAAAGAGAAACTTTTGATATGTTTTGAAAATTCCTGCTTAACCAGCATGAAGCCGCAGACATCGGTATGTTGCATTTTGCACAATCAAAGAATTACAAAATATAAGAGTTCAATGACTAAATTGAGAACGGCAAAGGTTAAACGTAAGTGTTCAGAGACTAAATTTAGATCGGCAAAGGCTAAACGTAAGTGTTCAGAGACTAAATTAAAAGCGGGAAAGGCTAAACGTAAGTGTTCAGAGACTAAATTGAGAGCGGCAAAGGCTAAACGTAAGAGTTCAGAGACGAAATTGAGAACAGCAAAGGCTAAACGTAAGAGTTAAGAGACTAAATTGTGAACAGCAAAGGCTAAACGTAAGAGTTCAGAGACTAAATTGTAAACAGCAAAGGCTGAACGTAAGAGTTCAGAGACTAAATTGTAAACAGCAAAGGCTGAACGTAAGAGTTAAGAGACTAAATTGAGAACGGCAAAGGCTAAACGTAAGTGTTCAGAGACTAAATTTAGATCGGCAAAGGCTAAACGTAAGTGTTCGGAGACTAAATTGAGAGCGGCAAAGGCTAAACGTAAGAGTTCAGAGACTAAAATGAGAACAGCAAAGGCTAAACGTAAGAGTTGAGACTAAATTGAGGACGGCAAAGGCTAAACGTAACAGTTCAAAGACTAAATTGAGAACAGCAATGCTGAAAACCTTTTCATTATGAAGTCTATCTTTTAAGATTTTAAAAATTAAAGAAAGTTTGCGTTTACAAGATATATAAATAAATTGATGATGGTGATATCTTGGCAAAATATCTCTGTATTAGTACACCACAATGATTCATAGAAACGAAAACATGTAAGCGAGCACTTGGGTAAATACCTATCCGATATCTATATTGCCTGCCCGACATTGCCAACTGTGAAAGAATCAATCTTATAAGATTATCTGTCATCACTTAAGATTGTAAATAAAATTATTTTTCATGGTCATCTTAGAATTTTTGTGTTTCATTTCATAATAACAATCCATCATGGAAATCCCACTTGAGTTTCTTTTATCTCAAAATATTCTCAAAGTTCTTGGAATTAAAATTCACGTTTCTGATAAAAGAAATAAATGTTCCAAGAAAGAAAAAGGAGAAAGAGTTGGATAAGTGAAGAGTAAGAATTTTCGGCTGAATTATGTTAGAAAGACTAAAATGAAAAGAACAGGAAGATGGGGTGGGGGGGGCATTAGGGAAAAAAAAGAAGAGAGTAAGCGTAACAGATGGAGTGAGAGACAAGAAATGAGTATAAAAGAGGATAGAAAGAATGAAAGAAAGAAAGAAAGATAAAATGAAAATACGAACAAAAACGATAAAGAGAGAATGAAGAAGGATGGAAAATAAAGAAAGACAAAAAGAAGAAAAATTCAAGAAATTAAAAACGAGTGAAAAAGAATGAAATAAATAAATAAAGGGAGGGAAAGAGACAGAGAATAGAAAAAAAAGAAGAAAAGAATGAATGGAAGAAAAGTGAAAAAAAAAAAAAAAATGGACACCGATCTTTCTGATTCTCTTCCCGTCTCTGTATCCCAGAACAAGATTAAATCAACACAAATGGATTTTATCGGTAATCCGACCACCTCTCTCTTCCCATCATAAAATTACTGTCAATTACCAGGGGCTGGGTGTGATGTCTGCCCTCGGATATGATGCCTTATTGCCCACAAGCCACGACGGGCGACGGTGGCGCAAAGACGACTAAAAGGCTAGCTATATACCGTGTTCATACATTGACTTGATCAATACAAATTCTGTACGATGTCCATAGCATTTAATATTAACCTCACCAGAGGCTCCACTCACTAGGCCAAAGTAAATACATTACGTACAAGGCGAAAGAGAAAAGAAAGAAAGAAAAAATTACCCAAGACCCTCTGGTCACTGATATATAAGTAATTGTACACAACATGAACCAAATATTATTAGCTCTATAATATACCAGACTTTGTTTTGCACACACACACCATATTGGTCCTATGTGTAATTAAATAATAAATCTTATGGGGTCCCCGCAAACTTCCTGCACCAAAAAAACCCAATGCTTACACCAACCAATTCTGCTTTCAAGCCACCATCTTGTCAAATAGGGGCCATGAGATAATTGAGCTAGAAAGGCGAAGGAACTAGTTTTGTTAAATGCTATTCAGTCGTCTCTGGGCTTCATAAGGATAGGACCCAACTGATTTCATTTTTTTTGCACCCCCACCTTTTTTTTTTTTTAATTCTGATGCCTATTTTTGTTTTTTTTCTTTTACAGTTATCTCCCTTGACTGTCTTGTAATGTTTCTTCCTGTGATTACCCTCCGGCACCTTGTCCGCCTGTTCTTCAAGATCAGCTGAAGACAACCTCCTGACTTTTTCTGAGTAACTTCAGTATATTGATATAAAAGCATAAAACACCTCCCCTGTCCACAACAAAGAAAAATAAAACAAAACAAAATCTTCGCTCGAGGTTAGGGGAGAATTTAATAAAAAAAAAAAAAAAAAAAAAAAGAAAAGATGCAATTCATGCTTTCCCCGCAAATTTGGGCAAAATAATGCAAACAGATTTTGTCCCACCTCTTGCTCTTATCGCGCATTGAGGACAGGTTATATCAGGGAAAACTAGAAAATAATGGAGAAAGAAGAGACAAGTTACGTAAGATATACAGCTATAATTAGAAAATAATGGGTAACTTGGATTCATTTGATAAATATTTGTTGTGACCAGCCATTTTGTTACAATTTTGGCGCATTTTCGCAAATAATTTGTGAAATTATTCCAACCACCACTTTGAAATTATCGCTTCACTAAAATAAATACCATTTTTGAAATTTCAAGCAAGTATTAACTTACATTGCCTATATAAACAAATTTATATATCGTTCCTCCCACGCATATATATATATATATAAAGTAATTTTCGAAATTAATACAAACACCATTTTTAAATTCCCACAGAGATGAAAACTGTCATTGAGACGAGTTTCCATCAAATGTTGAGTATACACATTGCTTAGGACTTCACCTACAGTAGATTTACTTACATGTCTTTTCAAAACTTACACTGCCTACTATATATATATATATATATATATATATATATATATATATATATAATTATATAATTATTTTTTAAAATAAAATGATTCCTTCGCTACATAAGAGTTCTCATGTTTGAAAAACAAGAGCCAAAATCATCAATATAATTATTTAAATTAAATTGAATTAAAGTATCAAGCCCTGTATCAGGACCTGCCTCGACATGACCTCCTTTTGAAGGTGACTGATATGTTGGCACAAATAGTTAACTCTTACGCCCCTTATCAAAATGGTCGCTCCAGCCGTTCCCATAGTAATTCATTTTACGAATGAACATGCTTATAAAGATGCGTAAATTTCAACATTGGTTATTCCTAAATTTTCTCTTGAGGATGAAACAGGGCTTGATACTTTAATTCAATTTAATTTAAATAATTATATTGAGGTTTTTGGCTCTTGTTTTTGAAACATGAGAACTCTTATGTAACGAAGGAATCATCGTTTAAAAAATAATTATAATTTAAACTCTACTTCTCTATGGGGCACTGTTTTTTTTTTTTGTTTTTTTTTTTTTTTTTAAATAAAAACAAAAATACTAAAGAACTCCGGATTATTTACCTAACGTGTTCTTGCCTATTTTTCTATATATTTACACACACAAATATATATGCATGTAGATTTAATAGGAGTTAATAAAATTTGAGGAATAAAAAGCCAATAAAATGATAACAGATTTGGCACTAAAATTGAAGGTATTGCCTATATATTAGCCTTTTGAATAAACTGAAGCATGAAGTAACAGATTTTAAAGTTGGAATTTTTGGATAGGCCTTTGTGGTTTTTCAAAGATAAACAATAATAATAAACAAAGAAGTGGGACTCACTCTTCCGGAGAATGTTATTGTTGTTGGTTTGAGGGCCAACTGTGGAAATTATAATCTCTGTGTAAATCCTAATCTCTATTTAATCACTCAATGTGTGATTTTATTTTGAAAATATATTTCAACTCCGATCTGCGTCTTCCTTGTCGGCTGTTCAAGGAAGACTAAAAAGCATATATAATAAAGAAAAACTAAAAGTTGTCAAAATATCTAAATACCCATAACAAGATAAAATTTCGAACAAGGACAGCAAGAGCAAAAAAGAGCTAAAGCCAAACACTTACCTACTCAGTAAAGTGCTCAATGCCTAGATTACCTAGACAGAACAAAAACGCTTGACGACGTTAATTCATATAAAAGGATGGCCCTTGTCGTAAGCCGAGTTTAGACGACTTTTGAAGGTGTCTATGTAGAACAACACGTAGCTTTTCCACTCTGTCTCATTATATATATATATATATATATATATATACACGCGTGTGTGTGTGTGTGTATTTATGCAGTAATCTTTTCATGCACATTTCATTGAATACGACAGACAAGGTACATTGATTTAGTTTTTTATACAATTTCTTTTGTGATCTAATAGTTTTTTCTTTTCAGATGATAAATTATATATGTGTGTGTGTGTTTCCAAAGATCGTAAAATATTGATCCCTAGCGTTTGTGTTATAAACTAACTACCGATTAGTGCTCTTAACCAAGGTAGACTTATAGTAGCATAAAATACAACTTGTTTTGTGGTGTACTTTTATGATATTGTGAATTAGGAGTGTCGTTTATCTAAATCTGTACCACACAGAATCATATCGAAACTAAAATTACTGTGCCCATGAGAAATCGCAGTCAGTATTTTTATAGTCATTTATTTCCAGTAAACAGCATTTTATTCTTTCTCAAAAACAGGCCAGCACAGCCAGGCAACAATTCTGTGACAATAAAACATTGCAACTGCTTTAGTTGTTTTTGTAATGAGTAACATCATTGTGAATACCTAGACACGGCTGCACACACACGCATATATGATGAGACAGAGTGGAAAAGCTACCTGTTGTTCTACATAGACACCTTCAAAAGTCGTCTAAACTCGGCTTACGACAAGGGCCATCCTTTTATATGAATTAACGCCGTCAAGCATTTTTGCTCTGTCTAGGTAATCTAGGCATTGAGCACTTTACTGAGTAGGTAGATGTTTAATTTTCAACTGTACCTATTAAGTTTAAGAATGTAATTGCTTTCAACTTTCTATGGTTGTATCGTCAATTAAATGAAAAGACTAGAAGGATGCACCTACCATTTACGATTAAATAAGTTGAAATGCTTTGCAACAGTGAAGAATATTATATATGAAAATAAAAATGTTTATTTTGATGCTAAAATTTGCAATAGGTCGCGCATTTTCAATAAGACACCACCTTTCAATGGTATCGAACCACTGAAAAGTTTTACAAGGCAAAAGGAGATAAGACATGTTTTGAGACGTAACTTCGATGCCATCATTCACTGAAGATGTTTGGTTTATATTTAAAGACTTTTTTCGTTTGCATTCAACACTCTTACTACTTTTCCATCACTTGGTATTTCCGGTTTATTTTTCTTTTCTTCTCTGCCTTCATTGTTTTAATTTTTAATTTTATCTTTAGTGTGCATATATATATATATATATATATATATATATATATATATATATAATGCCTGTGAGTATGTGGATTGGTCTGCATAAGGTGCTAGTACATTATTTAGTGTTAATTCTCGATATTATATTTTAATGGGATTCCATCATCAGTGGGTAACTGAGTGGGGAAATTTGGCTTGACTGTTTCCCAACAAAGTGGATACTTTCCACAAATATTTAAAAATGTTGAAATGTAAAAAACTGGTTAAAATAAAAATGGGGAAAAAAAATGGAAAGTCCGAATTTGGCAATTCTCAACACCATTCTGCTTCAGTTAATAATACCTCCCCCCCGTTTCCAATTCTGGCACCACCAACGTTTTTCTTGATCTGATATTCATTCAAAACACCCACCAGTCGCCAATCCTTGGTATCGTTTGAAATGGAGACTTTTATTTTTATTTTTTGCAATTATCTTGCATTGAACTTGTTCTTTCTAGTCTGTTTTTATTTATTTTTATTTTTTTATCACTTTTCTATGCCATCCTATTTCTGAATTTTATTTTATTTACATCTCTGCCTTCATTGTTTTAATTTTTAATTTTATTTTAATACTTGCTTCATTTTCGTGTGTGTATATATATATATATATATATATATATATATATATATATATGCCTGTGAGTATGTGGACACGCCTGCATAAGTTGCTAGTACATTATTTAGTGTTAATTCTCGATACTACATTTTAATGGGAGTCCATCCTGAGTGAGTAACTAAGGAGGAAAAATTGGCTTGACTGTTTCCCAATAAAGTGGATATTTGGATTTATACTGTCAAAACTTAAAAACTCAAACTTGCATTTTAATTCGCTTCATTCAATTGTACATCATCTCAAGTGCTACTAATTTGTGGTTGACTTGTTGTTCTTGGTATGTAGGAAGAACTCGAATTCATTTGATAGAAGCCGAAAGAAAAGTAGCCTGAATATGTAAAGCCTCCCCGCCACTGACCACCACCCACCGTCCGAAGTGAGAGATAGTCGTATGCTTTGACCATGGAAATCAGAAAAATCCACTTCAAAGTCGCCATAATTGAACAGCATTGAAACAATGTCAGTCTACTCTGTTCATAAAGTGTCAATCTCACTGCTTACACCATGACACTGACCAACTACCTTACAAGGAACAGTGTGAGGTTTACCAAGTTTATTACCTCATTTCCACCTAATATACTAGAATGCCAGTTAAACATCGCATGGTCAAAAGTTCTATGGCTTCTGATTAACTCTCCAAATTAGTCATCTGAATGACGATTCCTTGAAATAACTGGAAATCAGAACCAGGACTGGTTTTTTTTTTAGTATTTTTTCTTTTTTTTTTTTAATAGGAGTAGATAAGCTTTCCTATCGCTTTGTCCATACTCCTCCTGCTTTTTTTGAACAGGAGTAGAGACACATACCTTATTTCCTGTTTAGGTAGGGGGTCCCGTCCCGGTTCCTTTCCTTTTCTCAGACCTTAATAGTTGTGGTGTCATTTTTTTTGTGTGATATGTGTGGAGGGTGGCAACGTCTCTTCCTACTGAAGGTACCGGGCTGGGAGTTTTCTGGTTACTGTTCCGGACTGGTAGTTAGGTGCTCGAACTCTTGCGTAGCATCTTGATAGAGTACTCTGATCAACAGTCACATAATATCGGGGTTCTTGCAGTGCCATGTCGGGCATAGATGGGTGTCTTCCTGGTGAAAGCCTGCATCGATGCTTTTATTCTAGCAAGGAAATACCACGTTAAGCCACATTCCTCTCCTTGGTTCTCGCCTGCATGATCGCCCGCTAGAGCCCACATAAATCACTTCTTCCGACTGTGACAGAGCAACACGTCTGATTGCAACAGACGTCTCTTTCAAATCACTGGATCCAACCAACGCTTTTATCCACTGGGCCAGTGGATGACTTGACCCAAACTGTTGCGAGTTCGATACATGGCTACGGCAGTGGTGAACAAAAACTTGGAGAGTTGAGTTAAAGGGAGATAACTGAGACATCCGAAAGAGGTATGGCACGGGGAACTAGAACAGTCTAGCCCGGTAAACGAAATAAAGGGTTCCGTTCGAAATTACAATCTCCGGAAGAAGGTCGGAGCGTACAACGGCTGAAACATCGTGAACTTGGCAATAAAGATGATGAAAACAGTCCGAATAATGTAAATAATTATCTATTAATAGGCTATTTTACAACAACAGCTATATTTTTTTTCCTATCAAAGAAATTTAATTGAAATGTGTTCAGATATCAGTATTTTGAATAATCTCTGTAGAACAATAGAAATCAATTTTTTCTAATACTTATTTTCTAAAATATGATACTTATATTAGACTTTTTTGTATCTTTTCTTATGCAATACTAATTAAATAATTAATTTTGTATGTAAAATTTACAAGATTTACATTTATTAAGATTTTAAAAAAAGTTCCTGCTGAATTTATTGTTCTTTACATTATTTATAATCAGATTAATATCCTCATTTTTGTTGTTACTATCACATCATTTTGGCATGTTTTGCACTCTCCGGCCTTCTTCAGGTGTTTGTCAAACAAGGTAACCTTCAGGACTAACTGAGCAGTACTAAAAACGAACAATATGAGTTATCGCAAGATAAATATGATAACAGAATAAAATTTTACTGTAGTAGATTACATAAAGAGTTCAGTTCGAAATTCCTTGAAGGTTACCTAGAATAGAAGAGACCTGAAGAAGGTCTGAGAGCACAACAGCTGAAACACTGTGATTGTAAAAATAAAGATAAGGATATTAATCTGATAGTAAATAATAGTAACTTTCCCCACCTAGAAATTTGGACAGGAATTCAAACTTAAAAATGATCTCTTTAAAATGTAATCGGAGTTTGCAAGTTAATTGCATCTAATATATTTTCTTTGTCTTGGTTCTTTTAAGTAAATGAAGGATGAACCTCAGATATCGTCCATGCTGTAAATTTCCTTAACCCTTAGTGAGTCATGCCATTTTAGTCCAACATTTTACTTGGCGGGAACACTTAAAACTGTTATTGATTATCGTTAATTAACAGTAACAACAGCACTAAAGACAAGTGTTGCAGTCTTTTAATATTGATCGCATTGTAGGGATATAAAAGGCGATTATCTTTCTTTTGTTGAGATGAAGTCACATAGTTCACATGACGGTTGCTTAGTGACCCCACTTCATGGAGTGACGAAAGTCGATAGTCTGTCACACAGTTAACTCTCAGAAATCAAACTGAGCAGTTGCTTTTTTTTAGCTAAATCTGCCCAACCCACGCCGAGGTTAAATCACCTTCCCCAGGCCAGATGCGACCTTGATGCTATTCACAAACCCATGGCACCGTTTTCCTTTTGGAAACGTATCTTCCACAGATATAAAAACTATCCCCATCTTACAGTCTTCATGGCTAAAAAACCCCTAACTCACCATTTCCTGTTAGCGTAATATGTCCTACTTAGTGGCATAGAAGATAAATCCATCCTGCTTAAATCTGGAATCCTAAATATGGATTCTCCGAAAATATGGAAGAATATTCCAGCAGATCAAATTCCCGTTGGAAACTAGTGCTCTATATTTTCATTACCTTTTCACACTACTTATTGGGTATACATGTGTTATAGTTTCTCTGCATGGGACAAATGTAAATATGTATATATATTTTTGTGCGTAACTTAGTGGTATAAATCTCTCTCTGAGAGTCAAACATGTTTGTCATTCCTTGTCTTTCAGTTATTCTGTTCTGTCCGTGGTATAAGGTGTCATTATTATATCATAAATATAATAATGCCCATAATAGGGGAAATGCAAACTGGCGACCACAACGCAATATTAGTACCTCATTATCTTGTTATCATCCTCATTAGCAACATTACACTATAAGGAATTTTCTAAATTAGAAATGCAGTTATTATAGAATTAAGTACTTTCATTTAAGTTCTTTACACTTTTAAAATGTCTGTTAACCAGTTACAAACAATAATGTAGCTGATTCTTTAAACGATATACAATTTGTCAAATTTTATTATGCAAGTTAATATTTTCACAATTAAACTCGTATTAACCAACAAATGTTTATAAATAAGTGTATACTTCGATTTATAACTAATATGCCATGCGTTTCAGCACATAACATCGACCCTTATTCCAAATATTGATAACGACCAAATTTTGTGGTCAAGTTTTATTGCTCAAACAAAGTGTAAGGAATTTCTATGAATAAATATAAAAAATATAGGCAACCGAAACATTATATTTGATTAACGCAATCTCTCAGACATTACAATAAATTGTGATTTTAAAATTTTATATTTTTTTATCTTCAGTTTGATATTTCATAAGTTTTATTCTTTGATTTTATTAACTTTTCTATTGTGACATTCTTTGAAACCGTTTTTATTACTTGCCAGAAATATACTTTTTTATCATTTTCCTCCAAGGAAAGTGATAATGCCACTAAGATGCCAGAGGTTACCGAGAGTGAAAGAGAACGAGAGGACGTTAGTAAGGAGAAAGGACAATAAAAGAACAAGATTCCGGAAGATGACTATTGACATTTTATTTAAATTTTTGAATATCGTAGCTCAAAGGGAAGCAAGAAACCGGAAGAGAGTTCTACAGGCAAAAAGAAACTATTAGAAAAGTACTTATGGTTGCATCTAGTAATTTTAACACTACAACAATGAGCCCTAATTGCAAGTCTAGTAGGATACTTAAATTGACGTGGTCGAGGTAACAAAGACAAGAGCTCATTATAATAATTGCCAAGAAAATATTTATAGAAAGGACATAGGGAAGTCCCTCATGGTGATGAGAAAGTGACTGAAGTCCAGATGCCAGGTTTCGACCATTAACATTGCAGAACCCTTCTTTAGTTTTTGTCGAGAATCTCTGGATATATAGCCGGAGCACCAGACCAGATATGGCAGTAATATTCAGTGCACGGACGAATAGATTCATTACACGGAATAATAGATTTATAAATATTCAAATAAATTCTGGCGAGAGAAACTGTCTACCACGACACAATGAACCATCTTTCTTAGCAGTAGATCTAGCAATTGATTCAATCACTTCACCTCGTTCCAGTAGAAAACAAGAGACCAAGAAGCTGCAATGAGTTGCTCTCCTGTAGGTTAGCTTTAGCCATACTGATGGAGGGCAGAATAGTTCTCTATGAGCATTAAAGGATAGCCGTTTTGTTGAGAATCTCAAGATATATGGCAGGAGTACCAGATTAGATATGATAGCAATATTCAATGCACGGACGAATGATAGATTTATAAATATGTAAGATGGATTCTGATGAGAAAACCTTTGGTGGTGGGAAAGTAAAGTCGTGAGGACCAATAACATTACATTCTTTGGATTTTGTCAAGAATTTCGAGATATATAACAGGAGCACCAGACCAGATATGGCAGCAATATTCAATGCTGAGAGTGTAAGAGAATATAGGAAAAAAAAAACTATTAAGGAGAGAGAACAATAAAAAAAAAAGATGAATTAAGAAGGAAGAAGATAACGATTGACATTGCATTTAAATTTTTGAAAATCAAACTTGACTGGAAAGCAAGAAACCAGAAGAGTGTTCCACAAGCAAGAAGTGTGAGAGAAGAAACTGTTAGTATAGAACTTACGGTTACATCTAGCCATTTCAACTGTAAGATGATGAGACCTTGCCGCCAATCTAGTACTGAACTTGAATTCATAAAAGTCTCAGTACCAAAGAGGAAGGCTCACCAGAACAATTACAATGAAAATATTTATAGAAAATGTTTGGGGAAGCGATGTGATTTTATCCTTTTCAATTTTCTCAAATCGCTTTTTATGACTTTCTGAAAGCTAGTGTATTATTATTATTATTATTATTATTATTATTATTATTATTATCTTGCTAGTGTTTTCAATTTCTTTTTTGATTGTTCTCTGATTTCTGTTCAACTTTTCCACAATTTCCATCACTCAATATTTGTTTAATAGCTTGTTTTTCAACTGAGGTTTTATCATTTTTACAACTCATGACAATCTTCATATCTTTGAAGTAAATATCAATAACCACACTATTACATATGTGTAATTAATTAATTGGAGCCTTTAATTTAATGTAGGTTATCATTCATTTTATGAATACAGAGCTCAATATCCTGACGATTGAGCAACATACTGTACAATGCTACACTTAATAAAAATTTTTTTAGCTCTTATTAAAAACGTGACAACCATATGTGTAAGTGAGTTTCACAGGGATCGAACACTAGAAATAATTCGGACTATTTTGTATACTCAATCACCAAGAAATTTTTAGTTATATATATCCTATACTTGTCACATTTTAATTAAATCCGGAAAAAAATTAATATTACAGAAACACAAATACACACAGACATACATCTGCCACAATTGTGCCCTGCAATATATTGGGGAAACTTGCAGAAATTAAAAGGAAAAAAACCGTTTCTATGAACATAAATGATCTTATATACAACAATTTATCAAACACATTAGTCATACAAAGAAATAAGTTCAATCAAAACCTTGATCTAAAGAATGTCACACTTATTAAAAGAGAAAGTAATTCACTTAGGCAGAAAATTCTTCAGAGAGCCGTTATTGAATCTTGTCATAATATATATCTGCTTCTGGGATTTTTTCAAATAATTCTTCTCCAACAAGGACTCAGAGAAGCTTTTGATCTCTATCAAGACTGGAAAGTGAGGACCGGGCAGCTCTCTCCCAAATATGGCAACAGTACTTCATTTTTGGCCTGATCTGGCTCTTGTCAAGGTAGAGTATAGCATGATGAGTCAGGTACTTACAAGGAGCCGATCATTTTACCTGCATCTTTAGCAAGGGATCGTATGTACGAGTTCCACTTGAGATCAAGTTTAAGTTTAAGGCCCAATATTCTCTGAAGGCATGGTGCCTCCTCGAGGGAACATTCATTCATGGTGACTGGAATCCGATCGGCGGTGATGGAATGGAACTGGTTTGGTTTTCAAGACATTGAATGTAACCAGCAAGTTTTTACCTCATTGGGAAGTTAGTTCCAAATAGGAAGAGAGATCAGCTGCCAATCTCTGATTATCAAGAGTTTTGGTCTCGCACAAACAAACTAGAATCGTCATACACTCACACACATAAATTTACACAGGAACGCTGCTTTTCAAGACAAAATACATGTGAAGTCTGTTCCACCAATGATAAAAAACAGTTTTTTTATGAAATGGCCGCCGCAGTCACCGAACCTGACACTGTGTGATTTCTTTTTATGGGGACTGGTCTACGTTCCCTTTCTTCCTGCTAGCATTGATGAACTCAAGCAAAGAATCACTTCTGCACTGGATAATGTTACCGGATACATGCTACAGCGTGTTTGGCAAGAGCTTAACTACCGACGACGTGTGCCATGTCACAGGTGGTGCACATATTGAACATTTATGAATTCGGTTCCATAAAAACTTATTATGGTCAATACCTAAAATCTTCAATTTCACTGAGCTAGACTTAGTAGCTTTCAATATAATTGCTTTTAAAATGATGTCAATTTTTTGGGGATACCCTGTATATATATAGAGAGAGAGAGGGAGAGGGAGAGAGTGGACTCTCCCGTTGTATTCGATGTATGAGGGTCAAGCAGCTCAGTTCCGAGGAACCGACAGCTCAGACACCAGCACGTATGATTTGATTATAGTGTCGAAGGCTTTGTGCAGAACCAACCACACTTTTTGAAAGGCCCGAATACGGAGACTTGGTGCACTACGTGCTACAAGGTCCCCAAGCAACCCTCCGCAGGTTTTGAATTCAGAGTCGTCCTTCTCCTAAACCAGTTGCCAGCCAAGGCTATAGAATCCACTCTGTTCTGCTATTTACCTATATATATATATATATATATATATATATGTATGTACCTAAGTCAGTGCTGAAAAGTGCACTAACCAACTGACATCTTAAAAAACTGACAAAATAGCAGCCAAACATCATTTTTTATGAAAGTGTTTCTTAGACTGATAACTTTTCAACACCCATCACGTACTCAGAATAGAAAAATGTGTTACACTGGCTTTCAGGGAATGGTGTTTAGTGTATAAATCTCTTTATGCCTGAGTCTAACTACAACTTGCAGACAATAATGAAGTTTGCTTGGGCGGCCGTAAATCCACACCGTGCATTATACAAGTATTTCCTTGATTATCTGTACTTCGATTATCCGGATGTGAAATGAAGAGAAAATCTGAAATCATCCGGACGTGTTTTTCAATTATCCGAACTAAATCCATTCTCGTATTTCATTTAAGACAACCGTTTTGACTAATTTAGAGGACCATGCTCAATGTTTGATGAAACTTCTGATGAAATCAGTTCAATTAATTCATGTTAATTTCCTCTTTGTTTTCATACAAGGAACATACACTTCAATAATCCTGGTTTGTTCACACAACAGGGTATGTCTTATGTAATTCTCAGATGCGAGGAAACGTAAGAATTGATGCATTTTTTCATTAAAAAAATCGAAAAAACCTTGCACAAAACGTTTGAAAATGTTATTTTATGATATAAATGTAGGTACTTGTTATATAGGAATAAAGTGTCGCTGCCGACACTTGAACATATATCGCCAGTGAGCAAACACAGGCGATACCATTATTGAATTAAGTAGATCACGTGACGATAGTATATATATATATATATATATATATATATATATATATATATATATATATATGGGAATTATCGTGACGACTAACGATCGCCATTTCTATTCTATCCTCTATTACTATACGGACCGCTATTCACTATACTATTTCTCTATACTGATCACTATACGGTGCTTACTATTCGAGCGAGTATTATCGAGCAAGTACTATTAGTGCGAGTGTTATTCCAAGGCGTCTGTCATTGGTATTGTTCAACGGCGTACTATAGTTGTATCTGCGATTACAGAGTCTCGACTACAGCAAGCATTACCAAAATGATAACGAGTATTCATTGACATCACAAAAGTGGCAATGAGTGTCCATTGACGTCACAAAGGTATTCCCACTAATTCACAAAAAAAAAAACAACAACAACATGATTAAAAAAGCCCAAACTTAATAAAAATAAAGTTTTATCATCAAAATGTTTATTATTATTAAGAGGGAACGCCAAACCAAAGTATGTTTTTATTATTTTATTAAATTTCTTAATCCTTTCTCAAAATTTTGGTTAAAAATCTTTTCTTTTTTTTTTTTTTTTTTTAGCTTTAATGGTCGACGTAATATCTACGATAAATGTTTTGGATCCTTTATTCTGGTGAAAAACATATTGATTTGGAAATTCTTGCACAAATAAAATAATTGTCGGATTTAAAAGAATCTATCAGGACTTATTCACGAATGAATAAAATTATTTTTGAAATCATTATTTTTAGAAAATCTTGGTAAATATTAGGTTGGTGCAAAAATAATATCGTTTTTTGACGTTAAAAAATACGTCAAAAAACGATATTATTTTTGCACCAACCTAATATATATATATATATATATATATATATATATATTTACATATGTTATCGACCACATAATTAATTTCATGAAATTTCGAGAAATTTAATTTAAAATTTTAATTTAATTTTTGAAATTTGTTTCATGAGTTAAAAGCAGGATTCCTTGGAGAATGCAAATCATCAATTTTTGTTTTCAAAACTGATACTACTTTCCCAAAAATCTGCTCCAAATCGTAAAATAAAAAATGCAATAAAACTGCTATTATTTAATTAGAAAAGCTGTCAAAAGCTTTTATAAATAAGATTTATTAAGGATACTATTATCGAAAGAAAAAAAATTCGATGATAAATACAGGAGTTGTTTTCATTTTTTTTTTATCTTAATTATAATAATTTTCTTAAATTTAAAAAAATCTTTTAAAATTCTCCGTTACTTTAAATTGCGCTGGGTGATATTATTAAGTAAAAACTATATTTACCAATCAAAAATTGAAAAGCTTAATTCAAATCATTTTGCACCAAGATTTTAAAAATATTTAAAAAAATTTTTTATTTATATAAAATATTACCTAACATGCACATTTTTGAAAGTATGGTCGACCATACACGATATTGTCAGAAAATAAGAGTGATGACAGAACTTAAAGTCAGCATTCCTAAAATTAGATTATGTAAAATATTTTCTAACATTTTTAAGATTACCGAGTACTTAAAAATTATATTTAAACGATTCTCACGTCATTTTCTTAAATTATGTTTTACAGATAAAGTCTCAGTAGAACAACAATCAATCTGTTATCACCTGTCAACACTGGTCAATCACGTAAAACATGGTGACTGTCAGTTATAAACACAGCTACTGTTTGTTTTAAAAAAGACATTTCTGTGTTATTTTAAACTTAAAGTAATTAATATGTGTTTCAAATCAGATTAATTATACTTTAAATCAGCTAGTATTCCTTGAATAAAGTTTCAGAAAAGTATATTTTATTTTTGGAAGATTTCTTAATACAGAGAATTACATTGCGATGAAAGGCGATTAAAACAGATTGCTAATCAGCTATTTTAGAAAAAAATCCAATCAATATAATTTCTGTTTGAAATACACCAGAGTATTTTGCCTACAGAAAATAGTAAATTTTACCCTTTAACTTTTAATTAAAGATAAAATGAAACCTTCAAGAAAGCGTTTTCATTTTTAAAAATTAATTTTAACCTTAGGCATCACAAATTAGTAGAGATCCCTACATAAATGTCAAATTTCTTTCAGAAAATGACTTTTTTTTTTCAATTATCATCGATAATTTAGGTATTCACTTATTCAGAATTTTGAATTATGTGAACATATTTTTTTCAAAACCTTCTCCCAAGACACCGGGATAGTCCAGTAAGTACTGTTTTGTTTGTTTTTGATTGTTTAATGGCATATCAACTCCTTATGGGTCATTTAATGTCGAAATTTAATTTTCTTGTAAGCATTAGTAATTTCTTTTACAAAAATGTATTGCTGGTAGTATTTTTAAAAAAATAAAAATGCAATTTTGGCAACATTTCTTTTTTCCCTCCCAAAAATGTATTGCTGGTAATATTTTTTTTACATACACGTATGGCTTGTAATTTTTTATTATAAAAATGTATTACTACACCATTGTAGTGTTTTGACATCAGTTTCACTATTCACTATGTTCGTTATTTGCCCATAGCTGGGACCCTAACAGGTTCTACCACTCCGGGTCAAGGTGGACCTGGGAACAACTACAATTACAAGGTGGATCTATGCTTTTCAAAACCACCTGATCATAAGCATTACTGCCGGATGTAGTATCATCATAATGATACTACATCGGGATGAAGTACTGTGACATACTAAATATATTTTTGTCTGTGTTTGTACAATGATGTAAAAAGTCACGCCAGATTTATAGGCTAATCTCCAAATATAGAACAGGCAAAAAGCGTAGTTTCAAATTTCAATGTCTAAAATTTGGTTCGGTGATGGCTGATATTTATTTCCCGTCTCGTGAAGGCAAGTATGACACATGGGCCGCTTTAAAGTGCGCCTGATTAGTGGTAAAACCACCTTAGACGCTGCAACCCCTGCGTTACGATTATCCACAATTACCCTCCCCACTTTTAGTGTATTGGTGAAATGCCACTCTGGAGTTGTGATTCCCAGAAATCAGCAGCAATTTTGTGCCCCTGTTTTTCCTGGGCAGAACAGAAATGCTGAACCCAGCATCGAAGGATCGAAATGGATCCACAATGTCTAACCTGATTCAGAAAATCATAAACTCCAAATTTGCTTTCTCCATCGCAAGACCTAGGATATGCCGACTGCCTTCCCTAAAGATGAGTAAGGACCCCTACCAAAAAGAGGCCATCTTTCGGATGGATGTTTGCCAATTCAAATATAAGCCTAACCAAAGTTTATCTACAGACTCAATTTAAAAAAAAAAAGAAAAATTAAATAACAGAAAAACCAAAACAAAACAAAAAAAAAAATGCAATCAATGCATCAACTGTAAGAGCTACAGGCTCAAGTATAATTTATAGATGTACAACAATACAAACAAGATTTGAACATTAAATAACTCAAAAAGAGTTGATATGTTGTAGATTTCACCAATACAACCTTGCTTTGTCTCACTATCAATCAGTTGAAATAATTTTAGTGGTCCAGCTGAAAGCGTAGAGTAATTGTTATAGTGCTATAGTGGACATTGCAGCTGAATATGGATTTATGTCCTCACCGAGTGCTACATATTTACGGGCTTGTGCCAAACTAGGCACAGCTTTGTGAATTAAAACTTAAAGCATGGAAAAATAGCAGAGCATGGAAAAACAGCAAAACATGGCGATCCAAACAGGTTTTGATTGTTTGATTCGTTTTCTACACTTTGGTTATTTAAAGCCAGAACATATTTTTAGATTTCTTTTCTTTTTTTTTTTTTTTTGTGGTAATAATGGTTTAGTGATACAAGTTTTACTAATTAACCCATAGCTGGGGAATAAGAGGTGGAGTCATACATTTCCCAAGGGTAGTTGCGCGTAAGTGAATATAAACTCAATGGGAAGTGGGACTCAGATCTCCCATTAACAATTCCGAGCCATTATTCAGTACACCACCTGAACATCCAAGCCTACAGCACCTGGTATTCCCAAGCGGTTACCCATCGAGATATTGACCAGGATCGGCATTGTTTAACTTTGGTAATCGTGTACGAGAACCGGTGTTTCAATGCGATATGCCATAAGCCACTCAAGTAGGTTTATCACATTTTGAATCCAATTCTCTCACACAATTATTTATTGCTAGATATTGAATGCCTAAGATGGCGATGTAAGCTAAATATGATCGTGTAATAATAGCTTACATTGAAACCATTTCACCTGCTGGAGACTGGAGATACGTAAAACTTTAGTGAAAGAAACAAAAATTCCCGTTGGGAGTGGTTGAAAAAAAAAAATTAATGATACCCTCAAAGAATCAACATATAGTAATTACACTTTTCGATAACTCCACTTTCAATAAATGAAATTATCACAAAACTATTGTCAAGAATTTATTTCTTAATATATCACCTTACGAAGTTTGGCAATTTGCCATTTGAAAGACAAACATTTTTTTTTAATATGAGAAGAGCAGTGCAATTGCAATCTTAATTGACAATCCACCCACCAGGGTTTTAAAAAATCTCTATGCTATAATTAGCCATAAAGATATATCAATATCTTACTATTTTTCTTGGAATTTGCTTTACAAAATCGAATTTCATTTTCTTTTCAATGTCTACGGGTCGAACCCACGCAGACACGTACGCATAAACCTTGGCAAGCATTTATGTACAGGTTCAAGTTGTTTGAAGTCTGTTTGTCGTTCCTCGGGCAATATTGTAACTGTTTTGTTTTCATGTTCCTTCCATGTCTAACGTAGTGTTTGTCGACTTCTCCTCTTTTTGCAAATGTTTTATCAGGACAGCTTCCAGGCAGACTTTGCCAACCAACGATTGAAAGCAGATAGTTCTGATAGGCCAAGAATATTTACCAAAGACGTCGTCAATTAACTCAAAACAAATTGTTCAAATGAGTCCCACGCAAAAGAGGAGAAAAAAATAAATAAACCAGAAAATAAATAAATAAAAAGAATCAAGTAGTTTATTTGCCTAATAATACCTTAGCGTGTTATTTAAAAATGTTTGATATCAACAAGTTTCAAATGCTTTCAAGAAATTCCTATTCCGTCGTTTCTTTTGTCAAAGTCTTTCTATTGAAATGCTTTCTGGATCATCCTCAGGCGATATATTAGACATGAGTAACCCATTTAGCTTATCATAGAATATTTAAAAAAAAAAAAAAAAAGAAAGAATGTAAAGAAAAAATACCGATGACTCAAACAGTTCATCTAATCGTTTGCGAGGATCTCAATCCCACCCCAACATTTCAGCTCGGCCAACTCCTTTTTTTATCACGAAACAAGAATTTTCTTCAATTATTACTTTTCATCTATAACTTTCACATTTGTAATCAATTTCCTTCAACTATGAAGCAAAAGAAAGAAGAAATTATCATTAATAATGTTGGTTGCTTGCTTTTGTTCAGCGGCATATCAACACCTCTATGGGTTATTTAATGCCGAAAACTAAATATGTTGTACTCAATTTTATTTTATTCGTTAAGATAATAATGGTTTACTTTAGTCATACAAGTCTTACTAATTAACCCATAGCTGGAGGGGAGAAGAGGTGGAGTCATACCTTTCCCAATGGTATTTGCCCGTCAGTTAATATAACAAACCCAACTGGAATTGAAACTTGCCTTTTCAATTAATAATTCCAATCCATTACATCACCTGCAAATCCAAGCTTACGGTACCTGGTATTCCCAAACGGTCACCAATCAAGGTATTGACCAGACGAAATGTTGCTTAACTACGGTGATAGCACTGAAGTCGGTGTTTCAACGGGATATAGCTGTAAGCCATTAATAATTTTGGAAAATTATTTTTATGGAATGTCGATTCTTATAGAACAGTCATCTCTATCTATAAAAAGGCAGGATGTGTGTGTGTGTGTGCGTGTAACGAATGCACGGCCGCAATTTTAGACGGATTTGCATCAAAATTTACATGCACATGTTCCAAGTTAGCGGGAAGGCCAAAACCGACTTTGCATTTCCCAACTCCCATCGATAGTGGAAATAATCGATTTTTTCATGCTTCTACGGCAGTTTTCATGTAGTTTGCGGCCATTTTCTACTGGTCAGAGTGAGAGCCTATAGCTGGCTGCCACGAATAGGCAGGAAGATTCTACTGGCCAGCGTGAGAGCCAACAGCTGACTGACACGAATGAATGCTAGCATGCCAAAAAAAATCGATAGCTGCATTCGTCACAAGTGGGAAAAATTTAAATCTGCATGGCACTTTACTCCAATTGGCTCATTCGCTTGTTTAAACTCAACGTTGATTCCAATTCTGCAGAACTGGATTGGGCGTGAAAAAGTATTTGTTGCTAACATTCTTTTTTCATTCGGTTTTTCCAGTTACGAGTCCTTTTTTAAAGCTGATCGTTTTGTGTTCATTTTGTTTAGTTTTCGTAACAGATTTAATGTTTAATATAGAGCTTAGAAAAAATTTGCAGTGTGAGATAGGCAAGAAGTAAAGCATGTACCAACATCAGCACGGCAAAGGGCGCTCCTTTAAAGGCAAGGAAGGGCAAAAAATATTTTAAGACAAGTGATAGCGATTGCTGTATGAGTCGTACGATTTTTTAATCAAGCACGGGCAACGCCAGGTCATGATGCTAGTGTAACCATATAAGTGATTTTTTTTTTGTTTTGTGTTATTTTTACTGAACACACAAGATTTTTTCCTGTTGATTTTAAATTTATTCAATCTTCAAGAATTCTAAAAGCTAACTTGTACTGTCTTGACCAACTATAATTTCAAATGTTTCAGAGGAACACTGAAACCAGAAATGATAAATTTGAAAAAAATTATTTTTCATATCACTATAGATAGATTAATAACTGTAGATTACGATTATAAAAACAATAATTAAAATTAAAATTTTATAAACGTTAATAGGTGCGGGCCAGTTTGCTATGTAATTCTCTTTAAATAATTATAAAGTATGAATTATCATTTTTTAGATTTCGGCATTAAATAACCCCTTGAAGTGGTGATATGCCTCTGAACAAAAAAAAAAAAAACTAAACCAATTTCTGAAAATATAAAAATATATATATTTTAAATTCATTATTCGAAGAATTTATCGATATGAAAAGAGTACTCCAGATTACCAATCCCATTTTTTTACATTTTCAGAAATCAGCTCCTCTGAGCATATTTTGTATTGCCTTCCACACGGCGATGAATTTATATATCAAACTGAACCACCCCGATTAACTTTTATAAAGTTTAACAAAAGAAAAATTTGGTACTCGTGATTTGAATTTGCTTAATCAACAGTATTATAAAAAAAGAGGACTTCAGAATGGATTCTAATTTCTAAAAAGTTTTTTACATTTTAATTTTAAGAAATCATGTCGTATGAGTATTTTATTTTGGCTTCCAAAACTTTCAATAAAAATGACCCCTTCTGCCATATTGAGAAAAATCCATGTCATCAACATAAAATTCTCTGATCTCTCTCACTTAAAGACAATCGCTAATCATTAGTACATGTCAAGAACCGTTCTCTACAAATATAAAATTAAAAAGGTGGCGTTTTTAAGGGGTTGTTTTTTTCTTGTTTTTACCAGAAAGACAGAAGTCTAACATTTTTGAGTTAAGAAATAAAAAAATATCATTCATTAATTATATATTGGACTGTCATGAAATCAATGTTTATTTTGCTCCACATCATAAACCCCTTGTTTAACAGAGGTAAACCAAGAGTATGTAATAAATTAAGCAAAAAATTTCACTTGTTTAAAGAACAAAATTTCTTTCAATTATTTTGAGCTTTTCATTATGACTGATGGTTTTGAGGACATCTAAAAATATTTTTAAGATGGCGATGATAATCTTGAAGTGGATATCTCGAAATGTAGAATCAGTAATTCAAGTTGTGGTTGGAGCCCTCGATTTGATTGAAAATAAATTCCGATAGACTCAGTGAAGGGATTCCTGTTAACCCATACCTGATGAAATACAAAAAAATGTTCTCTCAAGTACAGCTCACACCTTACGAAGGGCTTTATCTAAGTAAAATGTAGGTGATCATAGGTTGTTTTATTTTTACAAAAATGTACATTGGAATATGTCATGATCCCATTTCTGATCTTTGGACCGGGAAGGAAATGTGTATACAACAGAAATCAAAGGAAGAAGAAGAAGAAATAATAATAATAATAATAATAATAATAATAATAATAATAATGATTATAATTATAATTATTATTATAAACAGAAGAATAATAAGAATAAGAATTATTATTATTATTAATATTATTAAATAGTTATGTTTATATTTTCCTTTTTTTTTATCAATTCACCCCGAGTAAGGTGATAATGCCATTAAGACGCAAGGGGGCTATCAGGAGTGAAAGAGAATGAGACTTTAGATTCTTAAGTCTTCTCATTCTCTTTCACTCCCGGTTGGTACCTCCTCTTATTCGCTGAAAAAAACAGCATAGCATGATGAAAAAAAAAAAAAACCCAAACTTAATAAAAACAAAGTTTTATCGTCAAAATGTTTATGTAATTATTAAGGGGACAGAATAATAATTTTCTATTAATTTTTTTAATCCTTTCTAGCATGTTCGAAATTTTCGTTACAAATCTTGTTTTTTATGTCAGTGGTTAATGTAATATTTACGATTAGTTTTTTTGCGCCTCTTTTTTCAGTTGAAAAACACTGATTTGGAAATTCTTGCAAAAATCAAATAATTGTCAGATTTTAATGAAACTTTCAAGACTTATTGCAATCTCAAAATTTGTTTTATTAGTTAAAAGCAGGATTCCTTGGAGAATTTAAATCATCAATTTTCTCAATCTTTTTTTTTTTTTTTTTTTTGTAAAACAGGATCCTATTTACCGAAAATCTTCTCTGAACTGTAAAATAAAAAATGCAATAAAACTATCACATCATTTAATTAGAAAAGTTTTCAATTGCTTTTATAAATAAGATTTATTAAAGACACTACTGTCTTAAGACAAAAAATTCAACAAATAATGAATTTTTACAAGAATTGTTTTCATTTTTAAAAATTATAAAAATCTGCATCCGGTTTGGTGATACTGTTATTAAGTTAAAACTATATTTACGAATCAAAAATTGAAAAGCTCAATAAAAGTCGTTTACACACAATAATTTATAAAAATTAAAATATTTTTTTATGTATATAAAATATTACGTAACTTGCACCTGTCTGAAAGTATGGTCAACCATACACGATATAATCAGAAAATAAGAGTGAAGACTATAGTAAATTTAAATTCAACTTTCCTAAAATTAGATTATGGAGAATATTTTTCAACATTTTTAAGAACACTGAGTACATAAAAATTATATAAAAATGGCGCTAACCCGTCATTTTCTTAAATTATGTTTCAACACATAGAGTGTCCGTAGAACAACAGTAATCATTTACTTGTTAAG
This sequence comes from Acanthosepion lycidas, assembly GCA_963932145.1. Taxonomy (NCBI): domain Eukaryota; kingdom Metazoa; phylum Mollusca; class Cephalopoda; order Sepiida; family Sepiidae; genus Acanthosepion; species Acanthosepion lycidas. The sequence goes on from OZ010590.1 coordinate 32,278,550, forward strand.
TGATCTACGAGTGACAAGTGATGGTGAAGCACATAATCACCGCTAACGTTTGTTTTAAAAATCCATTTCTCTGTTATTTTAAACTTAAAGTAAATAATATTTTTTCAAATCAGATTAATGATACTTTAAATCAGCTCATACTTGTCAAATAAAGCTTTAGAAAAGTATATTAATTTTGGAAAATTTTTAAAACCGAGATTTAGCTTTTCTTTACATATGTGTCGAAATTGCCGATATTTATCGATTTTCTGAAAGTGACCAAAAAGTTGAGATTCCAATCAATATAAATTCTGTTTGAAATATACCAGAGTAGTTTGCTTACTGGAAGTAGTAAATTTTATCATTCAGCTTTCATTTAAAGCTAAAATGAATGCTTCAAGAAAGCTTTTTCATTTTAAACCTTAGGTGTTGAAACTGAGTGACGATACCAACTTTAGAAGGAATCAGAAACTCACTCTCAAATAGGAAAAGTGATAATCTGCTACTTATGTTCAAAAATCGTCGATTAGAGTGAACAGGACGATAAGCGAACCTATCTACTCCTATTTATTTGAAATATATTTCATAAATTGCTTTTAACTTAATAAAAATAGAAAAGACTGAAGATTTTTTGACTGGGCTAACCGTGGATAAATGACACTGCTTTTGACGATCTGCGTATCGTTAGGTCCTAATGTACCAAATTAATCAAAAGGATTTGATTATGTACTACCAACTTTTCATCTTTAAATATTTTGAAATGCAGAGCAATGACTGTATCAGGCCAATGTATGGAAATTAACAATTTTAAAAGGAAGTCACAGTATTTATAATAATGTCTGCCAATGAACATTCACAAAACACATTTTTTTTTAATTGTAGTTTTATGTCATATCAATTGTAAAACAGAAGGTATTGTTGTCAGCAAGAGAAACAAATCCAAGATACAAACTATGAATTGGGGATGTCAGAATCAAACTAGTACAGAATTTGAAATATTTAGGAATTGTTTTAACAGGGGATAGAAAATGTGATACAAAAATCAAATGATGCATTGGAATAGCAAAAGGTGCCTTTCTAAAGCTAAGCAAAGTATTGAGAATCAGGAAATTTTCTTTAGAAACAAAAAAGGAGCGCTGAAATACTATGTAATATCAATCCTCCTATATAGCAGTGAATTCAGGATAATTTCCTTGCAGATGGAGAGAAGACTTGAGGCAACAGAAATGTGGTTCTACAGAAGGATTCTGAGAATACTATGAGCAGAGTATCTAAACAACGAATAAGGAAAATGGAAACAAATAGACACTTATACATAGAACCAGAAAGAAAGAGCTGAAATAAGGAAAGAGGGCTTGGAAAATTTGACACTCACAGGACATATTGAAAGCAAAAGCCATAGGAAGGAAATGGGTCACTTGCCTGACGAGATTGTGTGAACGAGGAGTGAGAAGGATGGTAAAAAGATAAAAGTTACTAATAACTACCAAGGATAGGAAGTTGTGGAGAGCTGCGATAACACACGTCCTGAAGGGACATAGCACATAGAAAAAGTTTACCTTTACTGTCAACATTTCATTAGCTACAAAAACTGCTGAACTATGATCTAATATCAACCCTCCTATATGGCAGTGAATGTTTGAAAGATTTCCTACAGATAAAGATAAGACTGGAAGCAACAGAAATGTGGTTCTACAGAAGGATGTTGAGATTGCCATGGACAGAACGCATAAGCAAAGAAAAGTCTTAAGGAAAATAGAAGCAAGAAAGACAGAAACAGAGGGCTGAAATTTCTAAGAGACAAAGTGAGGAAGAAGGGCTTGGGGAATTTAACACTCACAGGACATATCAAGGGCAAAAGAGACAGACGGTGGGGCAGCGGACTACCTACCTGACTGTGAGTGGATGGTGGAACGGGAAGTGTGAGGGATACCAAAAAGACAAAGGTTACTAAAAGCTACAAGGGAGAAGAAGTTGTGGAGAACCATGATCGCCCACGTTCTGAAAGAATATGACACATAGAGGAAGTTGTGCCGTGTTATATTTGTAACCTGGAAAAAAGCAAGAAAACGCGACATGAAAAAAAATCTCATTGATAAAAATGTCGGTAGGTACACCACGTTAAACTCGAGAGAGAAAATAGGGACAATATACTTCTAACTTCGAGCGGGAAAAAAAAACGACGAGAAAATTAAATAATATTTCTTATTAAAATAATATAAAAAAAAACAATTGATAAAATATCGATTAAACTTAGGGTTGCCAACCGTCCCGCAAAATATGTGATTGTCACTGTTGTTACTGAATAGAATAATTACACCCAGGTTGGTAATGAACGATAATACTTAGGACAAGAACAACACATATAAGATTCACCAGCGGCGCGTAGTAGTAGCCAACTGCTAGAAATGAGACAAGTGAATTCCACAATGAATCTCCAACTGCAAGGTATCTACCAATTGCCCCATGAGGTCAGATGTGACACAAGGCCGAATTTAATGTGAGGTATCCGAGCACGTTGTCTCTGCCAAAAATTCCCCGTATAAAACGGGGTCGGGTAGCTGTTTCCCGAGACAAGACTTTGCCCTTCGACATAGCCTCGTCTGTTTGACCAGCACAGCTGGGGACGAATCTCCAAATGCAGGATATCTACCAACCGCCCCATGCGGTCAGATGTGGCACAAGGCCGAATTTAGGCTCGGTCAAAAATCCCCCGTAGACCCCGCATAAAACGGGATCGGGTAGCTGTTTCCCGAGACGAGAGACTGCCCTTCGACATAGCCTTGTCTGGAATCCTCTCTGCCTGGAGGCAGAGGGTTTGACCAGCACAGTTGGAAACGAATCTCTAGCTGTAGACCAACATACAGTATTTACTATTGTATTTATGTGAATGGGGACATAGCCATTATCGTCCGTAAGTATGCTACAATAATCGCGTATTTCGATGTCCTGTAACGTATTTTGAGGTATCAGTTCATGCAGAGAAATGTATTTAACTCACATTTTAAGAACCAATGATTCTTTTTGAAGATTACACATACATTTCACTTTAAAAATAATAATAAAAGAGACGTACTTAACAAAAACGAAACAATTCTAATTGAACGAAAACAGATGTTTCACTCTAGAATTCTCATTGAACTATCATTTTGCACTGACAAATAATCGCGTGTGGGTGTCACTGATTGCGGCTTGGAATGAAAAAAGCGGCGAACTATGTTCGAATTCCAGTCAGGTTTGTTACACTCTCTGACGCGCAAATACCCTTGGGAAAGGTATAAATCATCTTTTCTCCTTCAGCTATAGGTTAGCAGGACAGATTGGGCTTTATAGCCTTTGTTGGCAACCATTCTGTGTTCTGTTCATTTCGGCCAGTCCAGTTTCCACTTCGGTTTTTAGTATTTCCGGAACGTTCGTATTTCTTTGTATTACCCGGAGACCCCTTCCACAACGGAACGTCATGGAAGAGATCTCCAATATCGTCGTTCCACCGCTGAAGAATTGTTTCTTTATCTAATATGATCGTTGCGTCCTTGGATTTTATGCAGCCTGGATTCTGTCCTGTTAGTTCCTTTATTTTTTATGCATATCTCCTTCATATGTGATATTCATTCTCTCTATTTCTACACATTTTTCGTTGAGCCATTCTTCTTTAGCCTGCCTGCATTTGTTCCTTAATACATTGTCTAGCTTTCTGTATTCTGTTCCATGTCTTGGCATTGTTTACTGTTTCCTCTACATCATGTCGAGAATCTCGTCTGTGATCCATCCTATTTTTTTCTCCGTCAGTTTTTCTTTGGGATGACGTCGTTTGTTGATGTCAATAAAGCTTCTTTTATTCTGTCCCATTTCGAGTTTCCATTTCCATTTTGACCCTCATATCTTCTTTTCATACTGTCCATATATTTTTTCCTTCAGGTTCGGGTCGTTCAAGAGTCTGTTGTATTGCAATTTACGTGTTGCGTTAGGCTTCTTCAGTTTCCATAGTTTCGTTCTTTGTTTACATATAACAGGGAGGTGGTCACTTCTGCAGTCAGTATTTAGGCTTTACAGTGAACAACTGCATTCTTGAATTTTTCGGTCACTGTGCCTTTACACTGACCAATGCCTCACCCACCCCCTCACACACAACGAGTTGTCCAGACTAGGAAGCGAAATAAATCCCACTGAAAAGGATGTGAAGCTAAAGACGGTTGCCTTGAATAAAAATAGTTGCAATCTGAAAAGCTGATCAATCAGACAACCTCAAACGGAGATTCTTTCGAGCTGCTTTAGAGGCAGTGCTAATGAATTGTGTCAGTGATTGGACATAAACTAAAACCGTAGAGTCTAAGCTTGATGGAACCTATACTCGGATGTTGAAAGCTAAACATCTGTTGGTGACAACATCCAACTAAATCACAGCTTTATGGACTTATCCTGATATTTCTACAATCTTACGCGAACGTAGAATGCGCTCTGCTGCGAGTGATCTACTGGTTTGGCAACCTAGCCATGGCGCAAGACGGGTTGGTCGCCCAGCGATCAGCTTCCGACTATGCTGAGTATACCATGATGGTTGGTGTGATAGACACATGAATGTCCGAGATAGCTTGACCGAATAAATGATAATGTTCATTTTTTTTTAGAGAATCTTTGGATGCGCCTAGTTTTAATGAATAAAGGAAATAACTAAAAATGACTCTCCTTGCCACGAACAAACACCATAAAAACTGCCTCAAAAATGTATCATACATTTTATGTGGGAATTGAGGTATCTAACATGCTAATGTTTACACAGATTTTAGAGACAACCAGTAGTTGTACCGAGCTTAACTCAATAATCTATTCTATATGTGATTTCCACTTCGTATTTCGTTGCTCTGGTAACATGTAGAAACACTTGATGCCAGTAAGTGAGCATGCCCTGCGTTACCATAATAATAATTAGCAAGTAGGGGAGATCAGACTGTTGATACACTGGTTTTCCTTTCTTTTGTTTCAAATTAACTTTCTGTGGATATTTTCACCAGGAATGATTTTTTTAAAATGGTACCAATATTCAGAAAACTTAGAACGATTATTTACGTCAACGCATAATTAAATTAGCCCTAAATAATCAACAGTGCCCTTTTATAGACGTCTTTCTAATATTATTGCCAACTAAAACTGTTTTTTAACAGCAATATAAATGCCAAAGGAGGTTTTAGCTGTGTTTTATAAATCATGCAATAGCGTTTGCGAAAATAGATCACAAAGAACTATTGGCACTGCAAGGTAACATTGGCATATTTCTGAAGGATATAGGGGACTAAATTCATAACCCATACTGGAACCTAATTGTCTGCATTTGGATAGAAAATGACTACAGTAAATATACAAAAATAGAAATAATTATTCAACTATACAGTGAGGCGCTCCTGGGTGAACTAGAAGTCATAACAGGATTCATTAATGGCAGCAACAATCTTAACAACATTAGATATGCAGAAGACAAACTGTTGATATCAGACACAGAAAGGAAACTACAATGAATCCTACAGAAGGCAGTTAAGGAAAGCGAGAAGAAAGGACTAATTATCAACTGCACGAAGACAGAATGCATGGTTGTTAGCAAAAGGAATAGCCTAACATGCAAATTACAGATTGAAGATAACGAAATCAAACAAGTAAAATTTAAATACCAGGGAAGTGTTTTAGGACTGATACTGCGACACTGAAAGCCAAAGGCGAGTTGGGACAGCGAAAAATACCTCCCAAAAGCTAAGCAAAATATTATGAAACATAAAGCTTTTGTTAGAAACAAAGAAATGAGTACTGAACTGTTATGTATAACCAGTCCTCTTTGATGGCAGTAAATCTCCTCACACATGAAGAAGAGTCTTGAAGCAACAGAAATGTGGTTCTACAACAGGATGCTGAGTATACCATGGACCGAACACGTGAGAACAATAAAGTTCTAGAGACAATAGAAACACAAAGGACACTTACACTTTACATCAGGAAGAGACATTTGAAGTTTACAAAGCACATAATGAGGAAAATGGCCTTGGAGACTTTGATCCTCACAAGACAAAGTGAAGACAAGAGGGACAGAGGAAAACAACGTATAGCCTACCTAGCGAGCTTGGGCAAACGGATAGAGATACAAGGTTCAGGAGAGATAAGAAAAAGACAAAATTTATTAGCAGCTACAATGGACAGGAAAATTGTGGAGAGCCATGATCACCAACGTCCCGAATCAACATTGTACTTAGATGTAGGTATAAAAATCCTAGATAATTCGTCTAGAACAGTGATTCTCACCTGCCGTATCGCGACACACTAACGTACCGTGCGAAAGTCTTACATATGCAGCGAAATATTGTCACGGCATAGGTATGTAGTGTAGGTGAATAAGACGCGTCCCAATTTTAGCAGGGCAAATCAAGAAAAAATTAAAATTTAAATATTAAATTTTAATAAAGGGATAAGTAAAATTAGTAAACCTACACATAGCATATAAGACCCAGGGGAATTTTTAAAAGATATTTTTACTGAAAAAAATACGTCGTCAAATACGGTCGTAATGGTACAGCGTTAGCATTATTTGAATAAACGAATAAGAAGTATTAAACTTTTTTTTTTTCAAATAATTCTTTTTCACTATTCTTCGACCAAACACTGAAGAAATTTCGAAAAAAAAAAAAAACACTTGGCACAGGCTTCACACTGCACAAATAGGAACATTGAAATAAAATAAGTTCATTTCATACTTTTAAAAAAAATCTACGGTTTTAAAAGTATAAAACCGCAGATTTTTTTTTGTATTTCATAACATTGAAGTGTAACTGTAAACCCTTTTTAAAATTAAAAGTATGTCGTGATATTTTCATTTACTCCTAAGTGAGCCGTTGCTTAAAAAGGTTGAGAAACATTGGTCTAGTAACAATGCAAGTGAAAAATTGTTTAAATATTCCAATCATTTTTACGTTCTAAATATATTAGATTATAGATATTATTATTATTAATATGGGTTTCTAAGCAAATACGCTAAAAATGATATGGACTTTTTCCTTAAATAATACGACACGTACATTTTATTTTATTTTTTTAGGATTTCTGTCTCCTCATCTTCCTACATCACCTTCCTCTTGTGATCTTCAGTTTTTTTCTTTTTTATTTCGTTTTTCTTTTTGATGTCCTTCGTCACAAACCCATCCACGCCCCGTCTAACCCGAAATGGTTGAAAGAGCAAGTCTTTTCGTAAAATAAGACACACTGACATGAAATAAACAAAACAAAAAGGAGACAGCCGCAAAGTGCGGAATCGTTCAGGTGGAGGGAAGAGGGCTTGAAAACAAAAGAAAGAAAAAAAAAAAAGAAAAGAGAGTGAGAGAGACAACATGAAGGAAGAAAGAGATTCCGAGTCATTGAAGTTGGTCACAAGTTTTTGTTATGCTATTTTTTTATTTTATTTTTAGTTAATTTTTTTTTTTTAAAAGACAAGTCGGTTGTTTTTCTTGAGGAAGTTGTGTGCAATGAGGTGTTTCTTTGATTAAGTCATTGGCAAAACAGTTCTGGAAAAATATCGAGGAAAAAAAGAATTTGGAAGTAGGGGCATCATTCTAAGAACTTTATCAGAGTGGTTTCTGTGTTTATCATATGTATATAAGGCCGTGAAAAATAATGATATTACTCCGTAAACATTATTAAACGAGTTCCGATATGCAAGAGGGTGCTGAAATGTTCTCGACCTAGCTCATTTCCTTAAATTTGATCATATGGTGAAACTGCAGGAATAATCAATTCACCCCAAGCAAGGCGTTAATGCCACCAAGACGCTAGGAGCTACTGGGAGTGAAAAACAATGAGAAGAATTCAGGAGAGAGAACCGGAAACACAATCCTAAACAGGAAATAAGGGATAAATCTCTGCTCCTGTTCAAAAGACAAGGAAGGAGTATGAAGCGGGCGTTAAACGAACTTATGTATTCCTATTAAACACTACAGTTTGAAGTCACTCCCAGAATTAGCATGGGACGAACTTGATAGAAGAATGAGAAACAAATGAACAAGAGCTCTTAGTCATTGAAAAAAGAATGGAATCAATTATCAAGATTGTACTTTGAGAAACGTTTGCAAAAATTTGTGCTGCAGTCATCAAAGCTAAAGCAGGATGTTTTGACGAGAGCAAAATTTAATCATAAAATGCTTTTTTTTCTTTTTGTCATAATAAAATTTCTAATAAAAAATTATGTCTCCCTTTTTGTAACCATGTATAATAATTTTCTCTTTTTTAAACAACTAATTTTGGGACCAATTTAAAATATTGCCAAGGGTGTTCTTAAACTTTTGAACTTTAGAGCATATATAAAATTATATAGGTACCTCCAAAGATTCGCTGTAAAATGAACAGACATGATGAAAAAGTGATGCAAAATTAATAAAAACTAAATTTTATCGTCAAAATTAAGAGGAAAGTTCCAAGGATTTTTTGATTATTGAATTATCTTTTTCATCTATTTGAAAACCTTCAACATTTTGGTTACAAAATTTGTTTTTCTTGTGTCAGCGGGTGACCATAAATCAGCATGAGAAATTTTAGCGTCTATTTCCGGTGAAAAACATACTGATTTGGAAATTCTTGCAAAAAACAAATAGTTGTCGGATTTTAATAAAAACTTTGAAGACTTGTTCACAAACGAATGAATTTATCTTAGAAATTTTTCTTTTTTTTAAAAAAAAATCTTGGTAAAAACATATTTTTTTTTACTTCTGTTACCACACAACTTATTTAATTTCACGATATTTCTAGGAATTTGTTTTTGTAGAGGTTAATATTTATATCACTTATAAGGACAAGTCATTGGAGAATTTAAATCAAATTCTTTTTGTAAAACAGGACCTCCATTTACAGAAAATTTGCTCGGATTCGTAAAATAAAAAATGCAATAAAACTAAGACATTATTTAATTAAAATTTTTTTTTTTTTATTGTGGATACTATTGTCGCGCAAAGAATCTTTTCAGCTGAATAATTAATTTTTACAAGAATTGTTTTCATTTTTAAAATTTCAATTATAATAATTTATAAAGTTTTAAATCTGTTAAAAATCTGTATTAATTTGTTGTGGTTAGGTGATTAAGTAAAATCTATATTTAATAATCATAAATGTAAAAGCTTACTCCAATAGAACAAGCCCAGGTTTTAAAAATGAATATTGAATTTTGTTTTGCGTGTGTATAAACGTGCCAATATTTGTAAATGCGGTCGTTCATACACGATATTATCAAAAATGCCTTGAATGAGGGTGAAATGATTAAAAACATTAACTTATTAATTAGTTACAATAATACATTTTCTTACCTGGTCTCACATTCTTGTGCTTTTGATATTATTTTATAACTGAGAAAATTTAAAGGGAACGGAAACTATCAGGTCATCCCATAAGTTCTGTCCGAATTTTGAATAAAGAAAACAAGTGACCAAATGTTACATTTAATTACAGATTCAATCAACAAAGTATTTTTCCCTGATTATCTATGACTTCCTTCCATCTATTAACAAACTTACTAATTCCATTACTGTAAAATTCTTTTGGTTTTGATTCGAAGAACTCACAAATGTCAGTTTTAACCTCTTCCTGTGTTACAAAAGCTGTTTCTTCCAAATGATTCTGTAAGCTACGAAACAAATGATAGTCTGAAGGAGCAAGACCGGGAGAATAAGGTGGATGAGGAATTTTCTCCCAACCAAGTTCTTTGATCTTTTGACGTGATTCTTGCTGTGTGGGGTCGCGCATTGTCCTGATGAAACATCACCTCTTTTAGATTCACTAGAGCAGGTCTTTTTTTCCCTCAAAGCTTGGTTCAAACGCTCTAATTGCTGACAGTATATGTGAGCATTAATTGTTGCATTAGGTGGCAAGAATTCAAAGTGGATTATTCCTTGCCGATCCCACCAGATTGAAAGAAGAACCTTTTGCACATGAAGTTCCCTTCTCGGCTGTGACTGGGGTCCTTCCCTCTACCAAGCCACTGTCTACGACACTTAACATTTCGATAAAAGATCCATTTTTCGTCGCTAGTCACAAGTCTATCCAAAAAAGGTGAAACAAGTTGGCGAGAATGGAGAGAAGAGCAGATGTCAACTCGGGATTTGAGGTTGTTTTCAGACAATTCATGAGGCACCCATTTTCTAAGTTTAGGAACTTTTCCAAGTTGTTGAAGATGACGATGAACAGTTGTATGGTTTGAACTGAGAACTACTGCCAATTCCTCAACTGATAAAGCAGGATTTTCTTCAAGGGCTGCTTCAAGAAGCTTTTCATCAAACTCAACTGGACGTCCGGTTCGATCTTCAAAGGTGAAATCTCCACCTCTGAATTTTGCAAACCATCTTGTGCAAGTTCTTTCATTCACACATTGCTCTCTATAAACTGAGTGAATGTTTCTAGCCGCTTCGGCTGCTGAGTTTCCTTTCTTGAACTCATAAAGCATTATGTGCCTCAAATGATTCTTGAGTACTTCCATGTTAATAGGGTTTTAATCAAACAAATTTTCATTATATTGTTCTCTGAAATAAAATTTGATCAGTTTAAATGCATCTAAACATAAAAAATAATGTTCAGCTCCATTAGACATTATAAAATGCTCTTTAAATTTCGTTCATTTTAACAAAAAGTTAAAATTCGGACACAACTTATGTGATGACCTGATACAAAGAAATCTTTGCTAATAGAAACAGCTGAAATTTTTTTGGAACACGTAAGAAGGAGAGGTTTGGAGTGGTCAACACTCACATGACACATCAAAGTAAGAGATGCAGCGAGTAATCTATTTCATAAGTTTGGGAAATGCATGGCATGTTCTACAATAGATGGATTTTACAAACACGCGATTAGTAACTGTTAGAATTGGTAATTTGACAGGCTGAAAAATGAATCACGCGGGGAATTAAAGTAATAGCCATTTTAACGAAGAAATCTAAATCTGAAAAAAAAAAAATCAGTTACTGATTTACTGATATTGTCTGGAGACCCAATAAAATGGGGTCCTTCGAAATTATGAGTCATTAACTGTGTGTCAGATAACACCACAAACTCGTTGGTAAGTCTTGTAGCTTGTTAGACGAAAAGCAGTGGCAAATAAAATCTTCATATAATTGAGAAGTGTGAGGAAACGGAATGAACTTCAAAAAGACGATATGTTATATTTTGGTTTTCATATGACTGAGTAGAGTGAGATAAAATACATGAATATGCACGCAAAAGAGGGAAGACATTGCAAATTAGGGATTGTGTAAGAAAGAGAAAGTTCAGTCACTAAGGGGAATGATATCCCCATGCCCGAATTCAAGCTCCCGTGGATGTCGTCGCCACCGCATGCTGGGCGGAAAAAAGAGAAAAGAGGATGGAGACAGGAAGTGTCCCATTTTTATAGGTGCTTAACAGCGACAGCTCATGACTTCTGGGTAAAACTAGCAAAGCTATGTGTGGATAATTCACAAGTTGTCACTAAAGATGTCCGATATAAAAGGGTCTTGTCCTATGTGTTGTTGTTACTTAACAGTCACATTTTTTACCTATTTCGTCGTGGTGCCGACCAACAAAAAAAAAGCCAGATTGTAACAATTTGATGTGTTTTATCAATCCCTTCTTCCATGTCCATCGTTGTCCAGAAGTTCCAGAGAGAGTAGGCGAACCCTCCCAATAGATAGGACTCTTCTCTGTCTAAGTGTCTGTTTTTCCTCTACTTGGGCAGATAGACGAACTTGGGGAGAGCGTAATACCACTACCGATTCCTTTAAAAGACAATTATATCTATCGAAAGATTTAGAAGTCGAATGAGTCATACAGAAAGAACTAAGTACCTCAAAGACAGAATAAGGAGCAAATATTGGTCAGAGTAACCAAAGTCCTTTATTCGCTGATATTTTTTGACAGTGTAATTACTTTTTTGGACAATGTGGAGAGCCATCATCTCCTAAATACCGAAAAGACATAGATTTTTAGTTCTATTTATTCGAATTAGAGACTACAGTATCCTATGTGAATTAATCTGTTGTCCACTCAAAACCAGTTATGGAAGTCATGGAGATTAATAAAGACACACATTTTAGAACAGAATAAAAAAAGTCTTGAGAATCTTCCGAAGACACTATTAAGAATACTTGCTTGTGTTAGTGCTTTTCAGATCGTGATCATGCGTCTAAAAAAGTGCGTGGTCAAAGATAATCAATTATTATGCGTCACAAATCGAACTCATGACCTTGCGGACTGTATACTAACAACTAAGCTTGACCCTAGAACTTGGCAAGATAAAAGTAGTTTATATTAAGAGAGAGTTTCCGTTTTTGGTCAAATCGTGTCAGGAAGCACTAGAGAAATCATAGAATACGCCAAGAAGGTTGCTAATGAAAACATTACACCTTGTTGGGAGAAACAGGAGGACATTGTCCAAAAGTAATTACACTGTCAACCAATATCACAGAATAAAGGACTTTTTGCCGAAAAGTTATTTCCAAGTGGTGTGATGTTTCAGACCAGTGGGGAGTTAATAATGTCTCTTGGCCCCCAACAATGCAGCCTAGAAAGGTCAATGTAAAGTCATATTTGACACACCTATTGATTTCCGTTCTTATCGGTAATTTATGACTATCTGTGTACCCCGAGGTCACCAATGAAGAAAGTGGGCAAAGAGATAAAGTAAGCTGATTTTCAGATTTGGGTAGAGACGTGAACGGGGAGAAAAAAAAAAGGATGAGGAAGAAAAGAACAAATGCGGGTGTTTATTACATGTGACAAAAAAAAAAAAAAAAATATCTATTTTTTTTTCTTTTTCTTTCTGAGGTTGCTCTTATCTCAATACTTACCCTCCGTTAGACAATTCCTCAATTTGGAAACTGGATGCTAATCTTTGCCACTTCTCTTGTAATTTTTATTTTCGGTCTACTTTTGAAAATTGCTGACTATCTTCTTTTTTTTTTTTTCCCCAGAAAACTTTGGGTCGTCGTTGTAGGTTCACCAAAGAGTCAACAGATGAGGTCGACGGGGACGATGGGAAGGTAAGGAAGAAGAAAAAAATCCCATAAAATGACCAGGAAACAACATAAGAATCGATGTAGAAAACGCAACGAAAGGCCAGAACACATTTATTTTGATTCTGAACAAACGATGATGACAAGGTACGTTCTGCTTTTAACTGCAAAAACGCGTCCAGATTAAGAAAAAAGATATATGGATAAGTCGTTAATCTTAGATACCTTCCCTGAAAGAACTTACATTTAAGTTCCTTTAATGCTGTCTATATATAATAAAAACGCGCCCTCGACTGATTACGCGTGTGTACTGCTTCCTAATCTCTCCCAAGACGTACTCCTGTAACGAGGTAGGTGTTGTTTTCACTCGTAATAGCCGAGTAGATCCTCGAAAAGAGGCTCGACAGCGGTCGGCTGTTGGCAGTTAGATATCACTGTGACTGATTTGGTATAGAACCAATAAGAAAAGTAAAAATAGGTTTCATTACTCTTATAAATATATAATTTAATGAAGTGGGAAAGGGCAAATGGTAATGGTAACCGTTTCCTTATAAGGAAATATTCAGGATTCATTGACCAAGCAGCCAGTGCTATTTTCAGTTGAAATTTATAGAGACTTTCTATCAAATTAATTTTTCAGGGAAATAGGTTTCTCAAGTAAATGTTATCACTCTTTCCAGTTCTGATGAAGACGTCCTTCCTAACCTTTTATTCGAAGCAGTGTGAAATATCAACATTTTGATTGTTATTATTTTCTCTTTGAGTTATATGTGCCATTCATATTAGTTTTTGCGACTGTTGAAAGTCCTCAAGTGATTTGATGTTTGTTATCTGGTACAGTTCTTTGTGATTCTGTCCACGATCGGTTCGAAGAAAGATGATTCCTCACGAAGACCTACAGGCTTCATTTACTCGAAGTCATTTTTATTATTGATCTGGGAAAATGGTTGCATACAACCGTCTAGATATTTCTAAACAAGTTTGAAGTCATTCATGGCATCCATAAGAAACCATCGAATTAATAAGACTATTTAAGAACATGACTTGGGGTTTTAGGTTAATGTTATCGTTTTGTAGCTACTATCCCTAGGGTAGCCTATTCCAGCTTCAGTTTCTTTTTCTCTTATACTAAATTTGTTATCATAGATTCATACACTAAGGTATCTGAGGTGTTTGGTATTTACGAATTCGAACTAAAGGTGACCAATACATTGGACCGATTTTAAATGTGAATTAAGTTTAAGCGTCTAATGATTTTTTTTCTTTCAGATTTGGCGGACATTTGGGCGATATTATTTTTCATACATAATTGCCATGACTTAAATAACATGATCTAATAGAGAAATATATACATTTTCACCAATAATACCGATTTATTTACTGCTGACTTTGAAAAACCCTTATATATAATCCGTCTTAATGAAACACCCTTTATTTATTAAAACGAATAAATATGATATTTTCCTGTCTTTTGCAAAATATACTTCGATTTTTCGTTCTGTCATTTTTACGTCTAACGCCAACACAGGAAACCAATCGTAACTCTAATTGTCTAATACTAACCCAGCCGTGAAACACTGTCATTTCAACCCACCAGTAGAATTCCTCATAATCAACGTAGTTTGATGAGGACTTCCAATTAGGAATAGCGCCACCTGGGAGTGACCAACTGCAGAGCAGTGGCCTTCTGAGAGGAACAGAAGAAGGTGAACGTGGTGATATTGTCACATTTATTGCCTCTCTGACCAGACATCTCGATTTTCGGATGACAAATTTTGCTGCTTCGACCAGTAATGGACCCAAACTGAAAGTAAGAGTATAACATTTACTGTTACAACTGTATTACTCTCCTCGAATCCATTGATATTTCTTCTGATATACATACCAATAGCGCCTACAATGCTTCTTAAGACAAACTGACTCAAATTAAGGTATATCTATTTGAAATACAGGGTCTCCTCAAAAAATTGGCATAATTTAAAATGTGAATATCTCAGTAACTAGATGTCCCATGCAAATGTTCAATTAAATGTTCGATATGCACACCACCTGTGACATAACACACATCAAGTCGGTAGTCCAGCTCCTGCCAAACACGCTGTAGCATGTCTTGCATAACATTCTCCAGCGCTTCAGTGATCCACTGCTTAAGTTACTCTACGCTTGTAGGAAGAGGGGTGATACCGACCCACTCTTTCATATAGCCCCATAGAAAAAAAATCACAAGATGTCAAGTCAGGTGATCGTGATGGCCATTTCAACATCACATTATCATTATCACTGGCACACCCAATCCATCTTCCTGGTATATTCTCATTGAGATAATCCGCACAGTCAACTTAGTTTTTATACATTATTTGAGATCATTTAAGCGAAATTTGGCTATGTTATTAGGTTACAAAATTATGTCAATCATTTGGGGACACCCTCTACTATTAGATTACAAGAGTATCTACCTATGCTATTCAATAAAAATTAAGTGAAAGTTAAAGATCCAAATTTTAACAAGAATATTTTGTCACAACCAACCATTAACTGTGTAAAATTGTGTGTTTAAAATATAGGAGAATAAGTTAAGATTAAGGATTAGAAACAAAAAAAGAACACTTAACTAAAAAATAGTCACACAGGTTGTTGGAAATATATCGTATTTCAGAAATAAAATATATTTGATAGGGTTTGTTGAAGGTACTGCAAAAAGGAAAAAGAAAAATGTCGTGGGCTTGAATTTCATTTGATTGGTCCGTGAATTAAGAATCAGTATTTAGTGGGAAGGTGAGATTTCCTGACAAAAAAAAAAAAAAAAAAAGTTTCTTCCTCCCAAATTTTTAGTGAGAATTATTACATCGTAGGAACATGAGGGTCTACAACTGCAAAGATTGGCAAATCTCTCTCACTCACTTTTCCCTCTCCGTCAATGACAAGTAGTAGGCAAAATTTCCCTATTCTGGACAATAAAAGTAGCCAATACAGACTAGATGCATTGTCCAAACCCCCCCCAAAAAAAAAATTGAAAAAAAAATCTGTTAAGACACAGAGACAGAGCAACTTTAGTATACTGACGTTGAGACTAACGTAACGACACAACCGACCGACTACGGAACAATCATATTTAATCACATATGATGTTGTGAGAATATGGTAACCTTTTTACAGTCAAATTATTGGAAAATGCAATAATATTGAAATATAGATAAAAATATGGAAAGAAGAGATATTTTCTGAATAAATATTATACGAATTTGAAATTGTAAATAATTTTCCTTTGTTGTTAATATTTACGAATTATCCTGTTCCTTTATTGTTCTTTTCTTCATTTCTCCTCACTTAAGTCTTCTCATTGTCGTTGACACTCAGGAACCCCTTGCATCTTAGTGGCATTTTCGCCTTGCTTGGGGTGAAAAGATAAAAAAATAATATCTTTTGCACATTTTAAGAAAGAACTGCATTAAAAATCATTCTATGCATTGTAGAAAGATGGATAATGGATGATGTTTGAAAGTAACAGGTTCCACACATTTGTCTTCTAATCCTAAAACATTCGTCTTCACCTGAACGGCCTCAAGAGGAAGCTACAAACAAACAATCATATACACTTGATATGGCGGACAATTGTTTGTAAACAGCAAAACTTCCTCGGGTCATATATGTAGGAATGAATTTGGAAAAACACAAGATACAGAAACAAAAAGGTTGCGGGCAGAAAAAGAGGGAACCAATTTTCACTGAAACTTACAAGAAATTAAAACATTTATTATCATAAACATAAGATGAAATATGGGAACAGACACCATAGCAAATTTTAAGACTTAATGCCGATAAAAAGTATCACTAAGTTCGCCTCGTGTAGTTAGATATAGACCGTAAGAATATAGAAATCAACACTGCTTGGAGACTTTTAGTTTCACGCGTGAAGCGATCATCAGACCATGTGTCACTACTCCCTATACAGGCTTCATACATAGTGTTGATTTCTCTGTCAACACGAAATTTGCAAACTGTATTTCTCTAATATTTAGTACTCTCTCCTTATAAATACACCAAATTTTAAATTTTGAACAATTACGCTCACGCATACACTATATATATATATTCAATAATATTGAAATTACATATATATATACTGTCATCCACACTATATCACAGCTCATCAGTGCGGCTAGACATCCGATCGCTTCAAGCCGGACGGAAACCCGACCGATTTGGCGTTAGTCGAAGATTCTAACCGCTAATCTATATTTTTAAGATAATCCAGTTTTACGAATAAAACTTCTCTGAGTTCTGGGTTATTTATATAAAACTCTTCAAAGAATTCCTTGATGTTGTTGGATGACCTTACAAGCAGAGTCTTTCATCCGGATATTTGTATTCATTGGTTAGCACCAAAATTAAACGAGTTGGCTGGCAAAGTCAGTTGTTGTAGAAGTATGCTTCAGAGCCGTCCATCTACTGACCTAACATGTATTGGAAACTATACAATAAAACCCCAGCAACTCGCGGCTGAAGTTATTTTAAAATATTTCTACCTTCTGGCCGGTAAGCCTTTTTTTCCTTTTTAGCCACTGACCACATCACTAAAATTAAAATAAAACCCCCCTTTTTTTTTTTACTATAAAACTTCGTTGGTTTTCTGTTGTTCCCTTTACTTCTCTTTATCTTATTTCTATTGTCGCACACGCGAATATATATATATATATATATATATATATATATATATATATATATATATATATATATATATATACTTTAATTTAGGATATTACATCAAAAACATGTAAAAATGCTACACAAATGCAATCATGTTTCGATGTGTATTAATCCATCTCATCAGACGTTAGTAAATAACTGGTGTGTAGACAATTTATTGAGATTTAAAAACAACATACACCCTCTTTTACAGAGAAAAGGAAAAATATGAAAAAAGTAACAAAGAAAATGGAAGAGATAGCATCAGGATTTGTTTTGTTTTTATTCAGATCAACCAATCAGCCTATGCTAAGTTCAAAGGGGAAAACGAAATTTAAGAAGCAATCATTTGTAAGATTTAAAATCATAGACGACATCTAGACGTCATATTTAATACAAATGTAAATTTGCTAAAATGTTATACATTAGACACATGCCATTTCTTATGATAGAAGAAACGTAATTTAACAGGATACTTGGCAATCTGTATACCCTTTGTGTTAAAAAAAAAAAAGTTAAAATTTCACGTTTTAATAGATGGTAAATAATATGGTTCTTTAAGAAATAAATGGAAAGTTTAAACTAACAGATCTAACGAACTTATTAAAAATATATAGATCTAACAAAATTATTTAAACATATAGATCAAAGAAAATTATATAAATATATAGATAATACAACATAGAATGAAACCGTAAACTAAAAGGTCTTAATAAAACCAATCAATGCAAAATGTCAAAATATCAGCCGAATGCCTATACCTCTCAACTAAATATTACCAACACTACTAGAGGAATAGTGTACAAATTATACTATGTCGAAATTGATCTTACTGACAGAAAGAGAAGGCTTATATGGTGCAACAAGGTTTTTCACAATATACGAAGAAACAATTGTCAAAGGTATGATAGGTTTACAATTAACCTTTATGAACGTCAGAAAGGGATTCTATTCGTTCTCATTTCACATATATATATATATATATATATATATATATAGAGAGAGAGAGAGAGAGAGAGATGGGAACTAAAAATTAAATGGAAAACAGCATTAGAAGAATGAAATATAATTTTAACTAAGATGAAGAAAGCTAGAGCAAGAAACTACAATCTATGGATGGAGGAAGTACTGAATATCAAAGACTTTAAGAAAATGAATGGATTAATAAATAAAATTATTTCAAACTGTCGACACGCAGACAAATTCCTTTTGTTTGTTTGTTTGTTTAGTGACATGTCAACTTCCTATGGTTCATTTAATACCGAAATTTAATTTTCTTCGAAGTATTAGTCATTTCTTTGACAAAAAAATGTATTGCTGTTAATATTTTTTCTTAACAGAAATGTATTACCGGTATTTTTACTATAATTTTTTTTAATACTTTTATCGTGTTTTGACACCCATTTGTGAGTTAACTATTTGCCGATAGCAGGGGCCTGAAGTGTTGCTACCACCCCGGGTCAGGGTGAACTTAGGAACAGCAAGAATTAAGAGGCGGTTCCACGCTCTTCAAAATCTCTCAATCAGGACACTTGTTGCCGGATGTAGTTTATCGTCATACCCAGGACTGAATTCCTTTTGTAAAACGTGAAAACAACAAAAAAAGTAGCGTTCAGGATCATCAAAAGAAAACAAACCTCCATTTTGAAAATCTTACAGCGTGAAACAACCTGTTTAGCTTCCGCTCTTTAGCGAAACAGGTTGTTTTTACGCTTTTATTTTTCATTATGCCTAGTAATATTAAATTGGATGTTTTTTAAAGCTATATATATATATATATATATATATATATATATATATATATATATATATATATATAGAGAGAGAGAGAGAGAGAGAGAGAGAGAAAGAGGGAGATACGCTTTTGTACTCCATCAAGAATGTACAGCTCCAGTCCATATATGTCAGTAGTACTCCATTTTCATTCTGATGTTCTTCTTATAACGGTAAAACATAGCAGGAAAAATACGAAGATTTGTGATTGCAATGCATAAGAAATGGCAAGAGAACGTTTTATTTTCAACTCCAACACTGAAAAACTGAGTGTCACAACAGTGAGGAATTGTGTTAAATATGTCATTCAACCGCAAGATTCTTTCAGCTACATGGCACTAAAATCTTCTCCACCATTATAGCATGTGGACTTATTTGCATTTCCAACTTTGGATGGTTAGCGGTATTTATAGCTCGCCTCCACCCACAGGAGCAAGAGATGTTACATGGTCTTTTTAATCAGGGGTGCCCATATGCGTACACAGGATAAAAATTGTTCATAACCCCGACTGCTGCCACTCCCTTTATCTTTAGTACAATGGGGGAAGTGTTGTTCCAAAGCTAAAATCCTCGGAACCAGATATCAAACAAAACATTTCGACGAACGGTACAAAAACAGAAACACAACGGAGAGGTGTACTTTGATACCAAGCCGAGAACAAAATATGTACAGCTGTGGATCGTTAACAATATAAATGCAAGAATGGTTCTTTCTTGACTTCTGTCATTCCTTGAAAATGACCATTTATGGTCGAAAGTACTCGGCAGATTACACACAATTTTAACAAGTTCCTTTATAACCTATAAATAAGTCAAATAAGTCACTGAGGTTGGCAGGAAACTTATAAACTTTATAAGTTTCCCGCCAATATCAAAATGTTTAATCGACATTCTTTGTTCGTTATATTCAATAATATAGTGTAGCCATAGAAATCAACACGGCATGGTGACTGTCATTTTCATACAACAAACATTCTTCCTACAATGCGTATATATGAGGATTTTCTAAGCGTAGCTTAAATGTGGCACAAAACTGAAAGTACGGGGCAGCCAGTGAGGATCGAACTCACTTTTCAGTCATAACTGATCTAGCGAGACAAGCTTGCTAACCATTGGACCACCTCGAAGTCATATCATGGATATATATGTGCGCGTGTTCACATATATTTTTAATATCAGATGTGTTGACAACTTGTACAATTCTGAAATAAGTCATTGTCATCCAAAGAACGAAACCATTTTTCCGAACAATTCTTTGAGCTAAATCGTAATATCTTTGGCCTACAGTAACACTGATAATATTCTAGCTTTCTATTTGCTCTCAGTCGATGTTAATTCACGCCTTTCTATTCCGTCGTTTAGGAATATTCGCATTCTGAAGCACTGACTAGTGTCTACATCCATTTAACATTATATAACGTGAACATTTCTGAAGAATCATCTAAAAGCAACAAAGTTTCATTTTAAAAGCTTTTGTTTGTTGAAGGTCAAGGTCAAGGTCAAATCCTGGTCAGTACAGACTCGTAGAGAAATAGATGGTTGCCCATATCAAGTAAAAAGGAAGTAGAAATAAAGTTCTAGCCGCATGAAATTGTTACCTTCTGAGCAGGTACTTAAAGAGAAAGGAATATGTCTAAAAACATCTTAGAAAATAGATTCAAATCTAATCCCTACCCAGGTGTCTATTAATAAACATTCATTCAGGATTCTAAGAAAAAAAAATCTTCAAGACAATAATAACGAAAAACAAAGAAAACAGTTCAAATAATACAAAATGGAATAGTTTTTATTTACTCTAATGGTGCCCAGATACCTTCATTCCAGCTAATTGACAATGTCTTATTTTCAACCCTCCAGCCATCATTCAAACGATTCTCCTTTTCCGGG
The DNA here is from genome assembly GCA_963932145.1 of Acanthosepion lycidas. Lineage (NCBI taxonomy): Eukaryota > Metazoa > Mollusca > Cephalopoda > Sepiida > Sepiidae > Acanthosepion > Acanthosepion lycidas. The sequence goes on from OZ010590.1 coordinate 32,299,873, forward strand.
ATTTGTCTATTTCTTTCGATCACTCACATACACAAAAAAACAGTTATAATATACACAAACATACGTAAAATGTCTTGCTGTTGTTGACAGCTCCGGATCGACAATCGAGAGTGAAGCCGGAGATCTCAGTGTCCCTGGCTGCCACAAATTACAACATAAATTCCTTTTGCAAGTCTGTAAAAGCCTTGAAGACTGAAGAGACAAGAGAGAAAGCGTTACGCTGGCCATTAGCCAAGGAAAGTGTGATGGCTTTGGCACCAGTTACGACCATATTATCTTTTGCTCGAAGAAATGAGTCCTCCGTGAATGGCATCAATCACCTTCCGGAACTACTGGCTTCAGCAGTGGTGTCTCTGAGGACGCTGATCAAGTGACATGCTACATCATCTCTGGCCATATTTCAAGGTGCTATTTCTAAAAGTAGTACAGTATTTTCAAACGATGAATCTATTAAATTTTTCAGTTTTGGGTTATATGGGAAGACATTTAATATGAACATTTATTGTAGGTAAAAGAAAAGGTTAATTTTTTTTTTACACTATTTACATTGTTCGGACTGTTGTCTTCATCTTTATTGCCATATTCACGACATTTCCGCCATTGTAGACCCCCGCCTTCTTCAGGTGATATACGTTGGAATTTCAAATTGAACCCTTTATTTAATCCACGGGTGTAAATTGTTCTAATTCCACGTGCCATGCCTTTTTTTAGTTATATCCCTTTAGTAACTGAACTCTCCAAGTTTTTGTTCCTTCTGTTGTGGACACAACTCCAGTGGATAAAAGCGTTGGTTGACGTCATCCAAAAAGTGACTTGACCCGAAATAGTTCCGAGTTCAATACCTTTCTACAGCAGAGAGAACAAAAACTTAGGGAGATGATTTACGAAAAAAAATTAACTGAAACTGAGATATCCAAAAAAGGCATGGCATGTGGAACTAGAATGATCTAACCCCCCCCCCACCTTGACTAAATAAAGGGTCCGGTTCGAAATTCCATTTGCATATCACCTGACGAAATCTGGAGCATACAACGGCTGAAACATTGCGAATATGGCAATAAAGATGTGGACAACAAGCAAAAACATTGTAAATAGTTTTTCATTTATGTGTCGTGTCTCTTGAATCTGTAGACAATAATGATTCCCTAATTTGCCTTTTTGTTATTTCTCCCAAACTCTATTCCGACATCCATTTGCTCAAGCCCGTCAAGTATGTTACGTGCTGCTTTCCTCTCTCCCTCTTTCACTCTATCTGTCCTGTGTGTATCAGGTTGTCCAAGCCCTCCTTCCTCGTTACATTACCCCAGAAATTTCAACTGCCTCTTCCTGATGTTAAGTATTTTCATAAGTTTCATCTTAGTTTCCATTCTCTCCAAAACTTTGTTGTTGCTCATATGTTTGACCTTATGGCATCCTTAAGATCTTTCTGTAGAACCACATTTCTGGTGCTTCAAGTTTCTTCTAAATCTTTGAAGAGATTGTCCAGCATTCGCTGCCATACGGGAGGACAGATATCACGTAGTTCAGTACTCTTTTCTTTGTTTCTAACGAAATTTTTGTGTTCGTCTTGTCTGGTTTTCACACGTTGAGAGCGCTCCTCTCCACCGAGAAAACACTGGGTGTTACATAGCCCACCCAATCCCAGAACCACGTTGACTATTGACTAATACCTGCCCAGCACCGTCGATATGCGGATAGTCTGCGCTACCTACTCTAAGTAAAAGGTCTTCTCTCAACAGCCTACTGTGGAAGGGGACGCAATTCCTGGTGTTTACAACACCCCATACGACCAACTCGGAGTCTTTTATCGGGCCGACCCGAATCTTTGTTACAATTTTTCTATTTCTGCTTAGCTTTTGGAATGCATCTTTGGCTATCCCAATACGTCTTCGGATCTCAGTGCCACACTTGTTAGAACACTTCCCAGATATTTAAATTTCTCTACCTGCTTCATTTTAGAATTCCCGACCTGTAATTTGCATTTTGGAGTCACCCTTTTGTTGACAACCATGCGTTTTGTCTTGTAGTTTATGCTTAGTTCTTTCTTCTTACTTTCCTTTAACTACCTTCTGTAGGAGGTTTTGTAGTTTTCGTTCCGTGTCTGCTATCAGCACTGTGTCATCTGCATATCTTATATTGTTAAGATTGTGGCCACCAACAATGAATTCTGGTAGGACTTCTAATTCTCTGAGAATTGCCTCGTTATAGAGGTTGAATAAATCCGTCGAGAAGACACGACCTTGTCTTACGCCCCTTTCGATTTTTGTATATCTGCTGAACTCATTTTCTGTCCATATTCAGGTGGTTTGCCGCCAGTATAGATAACTAATACAATAACTCATCTCAGAAATATAGACATATGCCTAAGGTTAATTTACGGTAACTCGAAAAATGTTCAGAGGAAGAAAATGTCAGTGCTCTAAGTAACATAATCACAGGCATAACTATTTATTTTTCTTTTTTTACATGCAATATCCTTTTAGGACGAAGGTGATCGCGGCTTACCATGTTTGTTACTTTCTTCCTTTTCTTCTTTTTCATGTGCCGTGCCCCCCACCCCCCACCCCAGGACATTGGTGATCATGTCTCATCTTATTCTTGTTACTTTACCTTCGCTTCTTATCCTTCTTCTGCCGTTCATTCAACTCAGCTACATTAAATATGTCATTCGGTGTTTCCCCTGTTTCTCATGACTTCAGTAAGTCCTGTGAGTGTTAAATTCTCCAAACCCATTTCCTCTGTTTCTGATTGTTAGTATAGCTTCCTTATAGTTCCTTTTCTTAAAATTGTTCTTGTTATTTAGATAGCCGAGAAGGTTTTTACATATCAGGTTCGGAGTTCTTTTAGGTTTACAGTTAACATAATACCAAGAAATTGAGTTTCCTGAATTTGCAGTGAGTGGCTGTCAATCCAAATAGATTAACATCCAGAAAAAGTTTAGGGGTCACTGGTCTACCTCAATCTATTCAGCAACAATCACTAATTTATTGATTTACTTTTGATTATCTTCCACTTGGTATTCAAGCACATCAATGAGTCCTTAACCTTATGGTGGGGTAAAAAAAAGCATTTTATCAAACAAATTTATTTTTCACCATAATCACCAATTTTGGAAATGCATTTAATCGGGTGGTGAATATTGATCACACAGATTGAACATTATACAGCAAAATTTGCAGATCAAAATTCAGCTAATTACATGTCTGGCTACAGATTTACTAATGTACTCTTGTACTTTTAGTTAAATAGGCTTTCTCTCTTAACTACAGTTATGTGCGTGATACACGCGTAGGCGATCATGTATCTTTCGATACATGACTGATGATGCAGATTTTTTCCTGCAGTAGGTTGCCATTTCTTTAGACGAGTTAGATTTAGTTGCAATCCAAGGTTATAGAACCCGGTCTGTCCTGCTATTTACCCATAGCTGGGGAGGGGGGGAAGAAGAGGATTCATACCTTTACCAAGGGTATTAGCACATAAGTGAACGTAATGGATTCGACTGGAATACGAACTCGGCTCTCCGATTCCTCAATCTGAGCCGCTATCCATTACTCCACCGTGCCTCCTAACTTACTGTAAGTAATTCCTAATGCTGTTGCTCTCAAAACATCATTTATTTTCATAACAAAGGCAGTTTTTTTTCGAGCTATGTAAAAGAATAGATTGGAACTTTGAATAACATCAGTTTGGACGTCTTGATTGTAAAATTATAAATGTAATAAAGATTATTATGTCTGACTCTATGCACTATAAGAAAATATGAGCTCAAGAAAAATCCTCAGGCAAACCAGGTAAAACAATGAAATATAAAAAAGTCAAATATGAAGACATTAACAACTCGTGAAATATTTTAAAAAATTTCCCCGGATCTTCATTTATATAACAGAGAATTTGTCGTACTCGAAAATAAACACTTCGGATAAAATTTGAACCTTGGTGCACTATTTGAACCCTGTACCAAATTGCAAAGCTAATGCTTCGTACCAATTGCATTTTTTTTTCAATGCAAAATTCCTGATACTTGTTTTATGTCTTTTTTGGTGACTTCTTCAGGAAGAATTTCTAATTTCCTCATTTTGACTCATTCTCAGTCTGACTACCGATCAAGTAAGAATCAAAATCAAAACGCCATTTAACCTTGGCATCTCCTCTTCATAGTTTGTTGAGGAAGAAATGAATCATACATAGTTGATGTTCAATAGACATCAGGACCTTTTCTTCTTTCTCATCCTCGAGTTCTTCGTGGGTCAATGCAAGTGGAGAAAGAGAACTGAGGAGAGTCTGTGAGGATGAAAGAAAAAAAAGGAACAAACCTTAAAGCTATGTTATTAATGGATCATATTTTCTTGATGGATCATGGATTACAAAAAGCATAGAGGCAGGAGACAAATTTCGAAGCAAGAAAGAATTAATATTTACTCTTTCTCCATATGGTGTCACTGGGTGACAACGAACATTTCTTTGAACTTTTTTTACATCACAACAAACAAGATAACGTCAGTAAAGAGACGGTTTCTGAATCGGATTCTTCTTGAAAAGCGACTGGCCTTAAGCAATGTTATCAGAGCTTCATTCCCAATTTAAAAAAAAAAAACTAAATAAACAAACGCTATTGAGTGTTTAAGTCGTAAATTCTGATTTTCCAATAACCTGTCAAAAATTTCATTTCTTCTTCATGATCTAATAATAAACATTTTTTTTTACATTTTTAAACTCTATGACTAGGATGCAGTTGATTATGGCTCTCCACAAAGCCCGTTTCTGAGAATTGCCATGTCTTCTAGGTAATGCTAGTGACATGGTTTTCTGTTGCCTTCTCCAGGGAGTGGTGGGGAGAGATAATAATGATTTAGTGATACAAGTTTGACTAATTAATCCATAACAGGGAGGAGGAGAAGAAGTGGATTCATGTCTTTTTCAAAGGTATTTGTGCGTAAGTGAATATAAGAAACCCAAGGTGAATTGGAATCCAGCTCCCTAATTTACAATTCCAAGCCATTACACCATCTGAACATCCAAGCTTACAGTACTTGGTATTTCCAAGCAGTCCCTCATCTTGGTACTGACCAGGCTTGATGTTGCTTAACCTTGGTGATCATATGTAAGGTTGGTTCTCAAGTTGAAAGTATATATGTATATGACATCCAAACCCGATCCAGAGTTTTATCCCGGTCACGGCGCCAACTGCGACGTCGGCCACTCCCGTTCGTTCGTTCGTTCGTTCGTTCGTTCGTTCGGGTGGGTGTCGCTCCAATCTTTTGGCGATTCGGATGGGAATCGGGTTAGATCCGATAACAGCCTCGTCGTTCCCAACTCGCCTCCAACGCCTGGTTACCGAAGTAACTACTTTGATTCCCAGTCTGCCTACCCACGTTGTGAATTGATCTAGGCAGAGGAAATCAATCAGTCGTGGGGCCGTAATGGAAGCTGAGTTCGAATGAGGGTGGTATCACACAAATAGATGTGAGAGAAAATAAAATAACGACTCGAAAAGTTCAAGTTATTAAAAAAAAGGATAACAATACTTTATATCTGTTGCTGGATACAGGGTCACGTCTATCTCCCAACCCGCTATGTGGATTCGTGACACGTTGTTCTTTTTTGTTAGGCGAGTCTTAACATCTAAGCTGTCTGTCCTTTAAGAAACTGGTTCTTGGTGTGTCTTCAGGCTAAATTCACAAAACTTATTTTGGTGATGTAAGTCTAAGTCGTTCTTCAAAAAAATAAATTGTTCTTGGTTAGAAGATGAGTTCGGAATTTGCGCGAATCTTGGTCAGCTCTTCGTGGTGGGTCTTCAGAGCTCTCAACTGGAACTCTCTCTCGAACTCTCCAACTCTCGAACTGCTTTTCGCTCGCTGCGACTTTGCTTATATGGACGCCGACCCAAACCGGGGTGGTCTCGTCGGGGTTTGAAGTTCCTTGATAATTCTAAATCCATAGTCCACTTCTTTATTTTCGGTCAGGAATTTTCCACTCCTTTCCATTTTTGGAAGTCTTCTCTTACCCCTACATTCTCTTATTCTCATATGGATATCTCACCATACTTCAGAGGGGCGTCAACGGTTTTCCCACTTCCTCGCAGGGGCTTCTCATACCTACCTCTCAATGGGCGGCGGCGGGCTCCCTCCTTGCGTCACATGATTACCTCCGCCTGAATCTTGTTAACATTCAGCCAAAGGCGTTCAACAGTGTGGGCGTGACCAGACTAGCCTTGTTCTTAAAAAAATATATATTTTGCTCAAAGAAAAAAAATTATCTTTTTCTTTTCCTTCTTTTGTTTCTCTCTTCTTCTCTGGCCGCCAAGAGGACAATACGACCCGTAGAGTGATAATCTCAATTCTTATCCTAACGTCACGGCATATGGAATTCTTCAATCAGATTTTCGCCAGCACCAAGAGGCTAGTCAACCAGACACACTCATTCTTCGGCGCCAACGAAATATTGTTTCGCTGTCATATTCAAATTCCAACACAGCCCAGATGTGCTTTCTCTCAATGACATCTCCCATCGACAAAGACCCAACCTATAGTTGGCTCTCTTTGTGTGTGGTCAACAGATGACCTATTAAATTGTTTGCTACCATGACACAAGTAAATCTTTATCTATTTAAAACTCTGTAACCACCTGGTGTTTGTCAATTAGCTTTATGACAATGGCCATAAGAATTTTCACCATTCTTCATTATCAAAATAACATTGCCAAATGTCTCTCTCGTGGGTGGCTTTCCTAAGTCTAGCCTCTCTTTTCCTTTCTTTTTTCCGCACAGGGAATTTTCACCAACCTCCGATAATTTGCTTGCCACCATAAGACAGTTAATTCTTTATCTATTTAAAAAAAACTATGTATCAACCTGGACTTTGTCAGCTAGCCCTACGACAATGGCCGTCAGAATTTTCACCACTTTTTTCCATTATCAAAATAACATTGCCAAATGTCTCTGTCGTGGGTGGCCTCACTTTATCATATAAGTTAAGTCTCGCCTCTCTTTTTCTTTCTTTTCTTTCTCCTTTCCTTCTTTTTCCCTCTTTTTGTGCCCCTAAATGGTGTCACATGTATACATCTAGATAAGTAGAAAAATTGTCCACTTCCATTATCGACATTTCCATTTGAGATCCCCTGGAATCTCCCACTTTTAAATAAAATGAAGAAGTGCATATTTTGGAAATCATCTTCTTGAGATGACCTTTGAACTGCTTTGCTTCTTAATGCTTTTTATAAAACTACTAGCAGTAGAGGCCGGCGTTGCCCGGGGATGTAACAGTAAAAGAGATAGATCAAGTATCGACCATCATAAAAAAAGAGTAAAGACTGAAAAATAAAATTGACAAAGATTATTGTTTAAGGTTGACGGACACGCATGTCTTAATTAGTTTTTTTTTTTTTTTTACGAATTGGTCAAACCCAAACTCAAACAAAAACATTGTTTTCAATTGTTATGAGTCTACCGATTGAATAGTATTTTATTATAAACAATTGTCTTGTAAATGGAATTTTCAAAGCATTCTGAATGTAAAAATAAAGAAAAAAGTGTGCAAGACAATAAGAAACACTACCCGCCAAAAAAAAAAAAGTGAAGTTTTGTTGAAATCTGTTGAAAAATGTAGGAAATCCGATCCCATATATAAACGAACACACATACACACAAACAACCTGGGTTTTATAATAAGTATAACTCGATATGAGTTGTCTCCCCTTCATTCTCGCGATGCCTCTTAATCGTCTTTTCAAATTAATTTCGTGCAAAAACAATTGTGTTTTTTCCAAGTTTTGGCGCTGTCAGAACCACCGCAAGGTAATTTTACGTAGTCTTGTGAAGTTTTGTTGAAATCGGTTGAAAAATGTAGGAAATCCGATCCAATATATAAACACACACACACAACCTGGGTTTTATAATAAGTATGATTTAAGTAACCCATGGTAACTCAGAGTTAATATTAATTAGCTGTTTCCTTGTAAGGAAACATTCGTCCTTTGTTGGTCGAACTGCCAGGATTACACAATTTAAACGTTTTCTCCATTTGCTGGGCATTGGGCTGGGATCAAAATATAGGATCTGTGTATCTCAGTGCTAATGTTAACATTAGTCACTTCCTGATAAGGAAACATTTGACCTTTTACAGAGCAGCCATTGCTACAGTCAGTTAGAATTTATAAAATCTTTCTATTAAGACAATTTTTCAGTAAAAAAGTTTCTTTAATCCAATGTTTGTCTCTCTCTCCTTTCAGAGTTATTGGGAGTTTCCTTCCTAACCTTTTGTTTGAAGTAGTGTAGAACATCAACATCTTGATGATGTCATTATTTTTTTTAAGTGCTATCCATTTTAGCTGCTGTTGTTATTGAAAGTCTTTGAGTGATATGGTTTCTGTTATTTGGTACAGTACTTGGTGATTTTGTAATACCAGTCCATGAAGTTCAAAGAAGGATGGTCCTTGCTAAGATCTACAGGCTTAATTTACTTGAAGCGATTTTAATCATTGATCTCATAAAATGGTTGTGTATACCTGATAGTTTAGACAATTCTGAACGAGTTTGACATCATGCATGACATTCACATGTGAATTTAGATCTGATGAGGCTATTTAAGTAAACAACTTGAGTTCTTAGGTTAATGTTTTGGTTTTGAAGTATTTGCACTGTTGGACAAAATTACCCTTATCACAGGCTGTCTTATTTTCAATTTCCTTATCTCTGATACTAACATTGTTTACACCAAGGGATATGAAATGTTTCGTATTTATTAATTCCACATCCTCTTAATACATAATTTGTATAACAGATTCAGAGTATGTGTCATCAATGCCTTAAGTGATATTTCATGCACAAATACATTGAAATAGTTATTCACATAAAGACATACCAAATTCTGGTCATTGAGAAAAAAATTAACCAAAAATTAAAATAAAATGATTATATTTTAGTGCCAATTGCATGTGAAATTGAGATTTTTTTAATCATTGCTATCAACAGACATTTCATTGATTCTATCACTTCATGTCATTTTTTTAACTATTTCACCACAATCAAGGTAATAAAGCCACTAAGATTCAAAGAGTTACCAAGAGTGAAGGAAATTGAGAAGACATGTCAAAGGAGAAAGGACAATAAAAGAACATGAATCAAGGAGACAGGAGATTATAATTGACAGTGCATTTAAATTTTTGAAAGTTGTAGGTGACAGGAAAGCAAGAAGCCAGAAACAAGTTTCAAAAATAAGAGAGAAGAAACTGTCAACATAGAATTTATGGTTACATCAAACAATTTCAGCAGTAGAAAGATGAAACCTAGCTGCCAATCAAGTACTTTGCATAAATTTGTCAAGTTGAGGTACCAGAGAGGAAACCTCATCAAAACAATTATCATGAAAATATTTTTAGAAAAGAAACAGGGAAGTCACATTATATCAGTGGAGAAGGGATTTAAGCCAAATGCTTGGTCAGTGACTTACAAAATCAAGTTGGTTCAAAAGATTTTCAACACTCACTTGGGATATTTTGTTTATATTGTATAATGTCGATTATTCTCAAATAATTTTTTGATTTGATCACTATTAACTTCAGCTGTCCTAGCCAACTGTAAATTATCATTCAACAAGAAATTTAAACAAACCATTTTTGACACTTTTGATCATTCACAGAACCTTCTTCATAAATGACACATTTTTCTTTGCTTACATGGAAGTCACACATTAAAGTGATTAATATACTCAAGTTAGTTCAAATGATTTTCAACACTTACTTGTGACATTTTGTGTATGTTTTATGATGTTGATTATTCTCAAATAATGTATTTTGGCTTTTTTTAATCCTTTCACCCCAAGCAAAGCAATTAAAGCTACTAGGATGTTGGAGGTTACTGAGTGTGAAAGAAACAGTTAGGACAATAAAAGAACAGGTTTCAAGGGGACAAAAGATGATGATTGATATTGCATTTATATTTTTGAAGATCATAGTTGACTGGAAAGCAGGAAACTAGAAGAGAATTACATTATTGAAAAGTACATAATAAGAAGCTGTTAGCACAGAATTTACAGTTACAACTAAGAATTTTAACAGTGAAAATATGAGACCTAACTGCCAATCAAGTAAACTGCCAAGTTAGATTCAGTTGTTTTCTGCACAACTGTTTCAAGTATTAAATTCAAAGTATAAAAAGAAGATGTAGAGAGCAGTAAGCATCTATGTCCTGAAGCAATATGACACTTAAAAGGGAGTGTCTACTGGACCAGCCATGTCTGGGATCTGGTAGGATTTTTTTTTCTTTTTCACAAAAATCAGATCCAATTTTTTTCACCTGAAATTTTATTATATTAAAGTTCATCCACTAAAAAGCTCACGAGTCACTCAAGTTAGAGCGTTACTGAATGAGTGGTATGATTTTGATGTAGAAGGAAGTGACGATTATGAGGATAGATAGTGACTAACTCCTTAACTGAGAAGTTATAGATTAAGAAGCATCCATGTGAGAGTTTCTTCCATGGAGTAAAAGTTCTCAGGAAAATGCTACTTCAGTGGAACTTCCTCCTTATAAGTACAATACAAAGGAAATGAAATGAATAGGGAAGTCCATGTGGATATCATAGCCACAGGCTCTTTCATTCTTTATTTTCCTCTGGTTTAGACTCGAACTAGCTGTTTACATGACTGAAATAAAGGCATTTGCATGATTCCTAGTGTATCGCTTTTCCTACCCTGTCATGCCTGTTCTATTTTATTTGAGCTAGTTTATGCATTTACTTACAAAGTGGTTTACTATATTTCTTTTATCAAATGATACTGATTATTTTTCTGAGTTTCATTTATTTTTACTATAATCAATACTATTTTTTTATTGTTTATAACTTAAAACCAGTTATATTTTCATTTTGTTTGTGATCAGCCATTTTAAGAAAGTCATAAATTTTTTTAAAAATCCCAGTACTTAACATCAAATTGTTTAAAATCCAAGTTAACTGTTCATTATTTTAAAATGTTACTCTCTATGTAACTGTACAAAAAGTTTATCCTGTCACTGAAGGTGACTCTGATCCCCAAACAATGGTGTGTTTGAATTTCATAGTTGTGTTGTCATATCCTGCTATGGCAACAAAAAACAACTTTGATTGAAATTAACAATAAGGATACTGCAATTGAGATTCATTGAAAAAGAATGCAGTGGAAAGAGAAATAATATTAATACAGAGAGCTAAAGGTTAAAAATGGCTTCCAGAAAATTAAGTCTGTAGGTTTTAACAAAGATCGTCCACCTTCAAACCTTGTGGACTGACACTAAAGAATTACAAAGAAATGTAAAGTTTTAGATAAGACCTCCTTGCCTAGCAAACAGATAACCGAGGTGAGTTAGTGTCCCTATTACAGTAGGGACAACTGAGATTAATGAAGGGCCCTTGCCACAGTCAGATTCACTTCAACCCAGAGAAGAATTTAGAGCAACACGTGCTACAAACAACATCCAGACTCAAGCTATTAGGAACAAAGATATTCATAGATGATAGCTGGCAACCTAACCTCACCTTAAATCTGGTAGAGTGCAAATCTCATCTTTGTAAGTACCATTTTTATATTGTTTTATATTGTTACATTTAATAAAAAGGGTAAACATATTTTGGCACCCTTCTTGAGTACCTTGTATTTATTATTGTTTGGGAGCTCCTTGAAGTAGGGAGCCATTGTAAAATAACACCCCAACAGAACTTTACTTAATAAGAGAAACCACATGACTCAAGCATTTTCAACAGCAGCAACATCTAAAATGGACAGTCCATCTGACTACAAGGGATAATAATGATACATTCTAGATTTTTGACTAAACCCTGAATTTGAATTCCGTAGTTGTGTTGTCATATCCTGCTATGGCAACAGAAAACAACTTTGATTGAAATTAACAATAAGGATACTGCAATTGAGAGGACTTGAAAAAGAATGCAGTGGAAAGGGAAATAATATTAATGATGCAAAGTGCTAAACATTAATTGTGTCATATCCCTCTTTTGAAATTCATGCCTTAGCTTCCTATTGTTTTCTACAAAATACTGTGATTAAAATCTGCTTTCTGGTGATGTTATTTAGTCTCTGGGGAATCCCTGTTGTTCTATTATTAGCCTACACATATAAGTAAATAAATCCGATACAATTCTGCATACAAGAAATTATTCTAACCAACTCATATGAGCTGATGATTTTAGCAAACAGAATTGACTTGCAGCTTAAAAAAACAAAGGTCTGACAAGACAGACAAGGGATCAAGTTTGAATCATAAGTCTTCTTTTGACATAAATTTCCCAAGACAATTTCATTTTATTGCTGAAACCAAGTCATATTAATAACTTCGTGCATATACAGAATTATTCAACTAAAATCTGATTTTATTTAATCTAGTGATGCAGCAGGAAGAATTGAATCAACTGAAAAGACCAAAACATCTTAACCTCTTGAACTGGGATTTGTTGAGCAGAAGTAAGAGAGAAAATTGTAAAGGGTTTATATTATATAATTTATGAAAAATAGCAGAAACTGATAGAGAAATAGAAAGAGACTGATGTACAAAGAACATTGAAAATTATAACATAAAAATTCATATTTTGGGAGAGCAAGATAGGTTAAGAAAAATTTTTTTCATAAAAGCTTCAATTTTATTGATGTTACTTCCTCTCAAGAAGCCTTCAATTTTGTTGAGGTCAATTCCTCTCCTAAATTATCTGAGAAGGTCTCCAATGTCCCAAAGTAGACCAAATAGATCTTCTGGAATATGAGTAGATATTAATTTGAATCACCAATAAGCTCCATTTCCTCACTGACCAAACTTACCATTTCAAAAAAGAAAATAAATAAAAAAAAAGTTTAAATATATGTTTATGTGCCAATTTAATTTTATCAATATATATGAATGAATACATATATATTGGTAGATATTTGTCTTTAACTCTATATATGTATGTATATGTATATAAAGAGCAGCTGAAATATTTTGGGCTCACTCAAGAACCCTTATAAAACATCTGATAATTGGTAAAAAGGAAAAGAGTACTATATTGATACATGATATCTGTACTCCAGTATGGCAGTGAGTGTTTGAAAATTTCCTTAAAATGAAAAAGAGATTTGAAGAAACAGAAATGTGGTTCTACAGATGGATGCTGAGGATACTGTGGACCGAATATGTGAGCAACATCAAAGTTTTGGAGAAAATGGAAACAAAAAGGAAACTAATACTTAACATCAGGAAGAGACAGTTGAGGTTTCTGGGGTGCATAACGAGGAAGGAAGGCTTGGGAAATTTGATACTCACAGGGCAAATAGAGGGCAAGAGGGACAATCCATAACATACCTAATGAGCTTGAGTGAAGGGATGCCGAAAAAGGGCTTAGGAGAAATAATAGAAAGTCAAAGTTTATAAAGAGCTACAGAGGACAGGAATTTGTGGGGAGACATGTTCACCTACCCACCAAGGGAACTTGGCACATTAAAAAAAAGAATCAGACAAGAAATATTCAACACCTACTCTCGTGTGTGTGTGTGTGTGTGTGTGTTGCATGTGTGTTGCATGTGTGTGAAAATATGTGTTGGAAGGCATATAGTTATATATGAATAAAGATCTAACACATACATGCAACTATGAAAACGTAACTGAAACCTGACTAACAACATAGTAGGAAAAGTTCAAATTCTTTTAGCTCTGAAGACATTCACTGATATTAATATTAAGGTAAAGATAAAAACGCTTCTCTGGGTTTGTGAATACATCAGTCAGTTGTTATGTGCCATGTGTGATACATGCTTAAGCGATCATGTATCTTTTGATACATGACTGATGAGGCAGATTTTTTCCCATATTAGGTTGCCATTTCTTTCTGCAGTAGACCAGTTGCCATCCAAAGCTATAGAATCTGGTCTGTCCTCCTATTTACCCATAGCTGGAGGGAGAATAAGAGGATTCATACTTTTCCCAAGGGTATTAGCATGTAAGTGAATGTAATGGATTTGACTGGAATTTGAACTCAGCTCTCCAATTCCTCAATCCAAGCCGTTATCCATTACTCCACTGTACACCGTGTGAATATATATATTTAGTCTTAAATGTGCATCAGTAGGATACAGAGTCTGAACAAAAGTGGAGACATGAGACAAAGTGGAAAAGCTTTTTAATGACAACGCATTCCCCGTTCATGTGTCAGATAGGCATCATCAGGTTAGAGGACACTGTTTTTGTCTTTCATTTTCACTTGAAGCCACATGAAAGTGGAGCACATAGTCTTAAATGTAAATGTATAAAAATCAACAATTCTGTAGACTAATGATAAAAGAGCAGTTTATTTTACACAACAAATATTTTTCAATCAGAATTCAGCTAATCTGCCAATATAAACTTAGTGATTAATTTTTCAAAACAAGGTGTTTTCTCATGAGTAACCACTACTAAAAGATTTTGTAGGTGTTTTATACAATCATCAGTTTTATATATATATATATATATATATATATATATATATATATATAGTCATCCACAGACAGACTGTTATGCTGTATCACAGCTCCTCAGTGTGGCTAGATGTCCAATTACTTCAAGCCAGGATCGAAACCCGACTGATTTGATATCAATCAGATATCTTACCTGTAGGCCATCATCGCATGACAGAAAGGAAGGAAATTTTAACATTTTTTTCCATACAAAATATGCCAGTGGCTCATATATATATATGTATGTATGTGAAGAAATATAGTTTAAGGTATGCTATATTTATGAAAAAAACTGCTCAATATTAGGGATAGAGCATAAGTAAATATAAATGTGAACAGTGAAGTCAACACTCAAAGGTGACAGACTGTTTCATGCTAAACACAATCATTAGGCTTGAAAATTGCATTTAGCATGACACAATCTGTCACCTTTGAGTGTTGACTTCAATGTTGACTTTTATATATATATATATATATATATACTTAGATACATATATATATATATATATATATATATATATATATATATATATATATATATATAAATTTATATATATTATAAAAATATATATAAATTTATATATATGATAAAGATATATATAAATTATATATATATAAAGACCAATTTTAGGGAAATATATACAACAAAGTAGAAAAAGTTTTGCATCATGCGTTTTGTCCTTTAGGATTTCACTGGACTAAATTTGTTTACGTTGATGTGACTACTAATGTGTACAAACAAGCAATGCTGGGAATTATTAATTAAAATATACATATATATATTTAAACTTGCCTTTTCTTTTGCAAATATGGCTAACTGAACCTAAAAAGCTTCTGCTTGGATACAAAGCTGAAATTATTTTTTAAAAAGTATATATCTGATACACTGAGAAACAAGTTTGTAAAAATCTTTAGTAACCTTTGAGACAAGTGGAAATATATTTTTATAATGAGTGAACAGTTATTTTATGAAAAGGTGATAATATGAGATTGAAATCAATGTGGTGACTAAAGATTATGAAAAATCATGTGGAAAACTGATAAACTCTCTAGATTTTCAGCAGATGACATGTGCCCATATATCTTTACACACACACACATTATATATACTGACACAGACTCATTCTACACCTTTCTGACCATAGCTCAATTAGATCTCATTTAAATATTCATGGATACCTACCAGACACTATTTGTAACATACTTGTTGACAACACTAATATAATAGCATCATCTACATGCAAAAAAAGGCTAAAAATAATGGAAGCCTTATTAATAAAAACAAAAAAAATAACACTTAATAATATTAACTTTGAACATGGACACAATATCTTGACCATGTTTTGAAAAAAATGAAAACATTTAATAAAACATATATACAACAAACTATTTTTTATTTAACAGTTAAAATATTTCATCCTTGAAAATGGCTAAATGTATAGCAGAAAGCACTCGGATAAAAATAAAATTTAGACAGTTTTTATATAATTTATCATCCGAAAAGAAAAAAATTATTAGATCACATGAAAAATTGTATAAAAAACTAAATAAAAGTGCCTTGTCTGTCGTAGTCAATGAAATGTGCATGAAAGAAGGATTGCTGCCTATATATATATATATATATATATATATATATATATATATTATGAAATGTACTAAGTCTGACAATTATTGTAATATATTTTTGTTAATACATTATTTTTATAAATACAAATATTTTATTAAATGCTCTGTTTATAATAAACATTATTAACAACATTTACCGGCTTACAGGTTGCTAAATGTCGTTAATACTGTTTATTATAAACAGATCATTTACCTAAATATTTGTATCTATAAAAATATCTTTTTAGATTTAAACACCTTTGTCACCTTTTTTGTAGTGGGCTGATTAAAATACACAACTTTCTGAACAGACTTTGAACAGATAGATATGAGCAGATTAAATAGAATATTTAAGATATATAAAATAGAATATTTAATATATAAAAAATCAACATTGCATGGCGATTGGCAAATTCACATGTAAGTGATCATTAGACCACATTGGGGCACTATATATTGGTTACTGGGAGATTGTAAAAAAATGGGGAAGGCGAAAATTGTTCTTCCCCAGGTTCTTATTTCGAGATAATACTTTTAGATGATGTATAATCATGACCTTGAGCTTGTTTTATTTATTCAAGTGGCTAAGATAGTTGTGTGCTATATGTGTTAGCTAAGCAGTCTTCAGTTGGTTTAAGCCAGGATATATAATGTTAATTTTCTAAGCAGACAAAGAGGGTGGACTTGTTAAATTGGAAAATTATTACATGACACAAACTTCAACCACACCTGACACTGCAGTACATTTGTCTGTTTGTAGCCTGTAAAACCTATGTTGTATAAATATATATCTAAACCCATAAATATGAGTAGACTGGGATAGACTCATACAATTATTACAATATATATATATATATATATATATATATATAAATTAAGTAATAGGTGAAAGGAAAGGTGCTAAAAATCAAGCCTGCGATTACCAAAACTGCCCAAAAAAGAAATAAAAGAAACAACCAAAGAGCTACCTAAATAAAATCTATAATGCTCAAAATGTCTATATTGTCAAGAAACTTGAAAGGTGAAGCTGAACGAAGACAATAATCAAAAATAGATTCAGGGACACAAAAAAAAACAAAACCCGTAACTAGTTTCCTGCGACTTGCATTCACAACATGATTAGTGAAGTGTACAAGTAGCAAGAAACTTAGGTTTGTATTTTTACATCCATTTCCCTTGACATATTTCTGGTTGCTGTTATTATATATATATATATATATATATATATATATATATATATATGTGTGTGTGTGTGTGTATTTTTTATCCCATAACTTGTAGGGTCACCTTGTGTACTACAGCCACAGTAGAAGTGGTGTTTCTTGGGCAAGATGGCCTGATGGAGCCCAATCCTCTCAAAGCCGGTTTTGAATTCAGAGTTTTCCTTCTCCAAGGTTATAGAACCCAGCCTATCCTGCAATTAACTCATAGCTGGGGGGAGGGAGAAGAGGATTCACACCTTTCCCAAGGGTATTAACATGTAAGTGAATGCAATGGATCTGACTTGAATTCGAATGCATCTCTCCAATTCCTCAACCCAAGCTGCTATCCATGCCTCCTTATCATTTATATATATATATATATATATATATATATATATATATATATATATACTGGGTGTAACAGCAAAATTTCCCAAATTATGTAACAGCAAAATTGTACATTTTAGATTAAGCTTTGAAGGATTGTATATTAGAAATAACAAACACTATAGATGTCACGCTACCTTCCATATATACATTGCCTGTATCATCATGTGGTCTACTTAATTCAACAATGGGATCACCTATATTTGCTCACTAGCGATGTATGTTCAAACTCAAGTGTCAGCAGCAACATATACAACAATTAGTTTAGTGGTTTTAGATATTAAATATTTTGTGAGATGGGCAATTATGCTGTTGCACCTGGTGAGTGTGTGTGTGTATACATATATATATATATATATATATATATATATATATATATATATATATATATATAAAGAGGAATGGTAGAGTAATGGATAGTGGCTTGGATTGAAGAATTGGAGAGCTGAGTTCAAATTCCAGTCGAATTCATTACATTCACATTTGTGCTAATATTATTGGGAAACGTATGAATCCTCTTATTCTCCCCCCAGCTATGGGTAAATAGCAGGACAGACTGGGTTTTATAGCCTTGGATGGCAGCTGGTCTACCACAGAAATAAATGGCAACCTACTTCAGGAAAAAAATCTGCCTCATCAGTCATGTATCAAAAGATACATAATCGCCTAAGCATGTATCACACATGGAACATAACTATATATATATATATATATATATATATATATATATATATATATATATATATATATATAAGAGAGAGAGAGAGGGAGAAGGCCATATATTTAAATGGTAAAAATGTGATATCAATTTACATCCCATAAAATGGCCTGAAAAACAAATGTCTATATGTACAGGTACTGCAATATTGTAAGTGCTATCACTGAGCTGAGTTCAAATTTCCACTTAGTTTACTGTATACAATCTGACCCTAAGAGAATTGGGAATGAGATGAATCCATTTCTTCCTTCCCCAATTAATTAAATATCAGAGGACAGACTTGTCTATATTGCCTCTCTCTCTCTCTCTTATCTTCTCCCAAGGTTTTATGACAGATTTGCAGATAATAAAGAAATGGAATCTGTGAAGATTCAGGATTACTGATAATCTTGAAGAGACATGTCATGAAAGAAAAGGTTAACAATCAGGTAATCTCTGAGACCATTTTCACAATACTGAGTTTGATCCTCACTGGGTACTAATTATTTGTGACATTTTGTATCATATCAAGTTAATCAATATTGAATATGTCTTGGCATAGAGACAGAGTTAAGACAGTCTCAAGGAGAATATCAACGTAACAAAAACTGTAATTTCCAAATTAATAATAGTGAAGTGTTTCAGCTCATTTCAAAATAATACAGCTCCAGTAATATTCGCCTTCCTCTTTTATGTTCTGTGTCAGAAGTGGGAAATCGTGGCTCTCCACAACATTCTATTCATTGTAGCTGTTAGTAAGGTTTGCTTTTCCCCCCCATCTCTCCCAACCCTTTTTGTGCATTCTATTCATACCAGCTCATTATGTAGGGTTACTCACTACTTCACTCTTGCTGGTTGGTAAGTATAAGCATTCTTTTTCCTTTCATTTTCCTTAAAACTTTCTTGTTAATCACATGTTCAATCCATGGCATTCTCAGTATCCTTCTGTAGAACAATATCTCTGTTACCTCAAGTCCCTTCATCTTTAAAGAGACTGTCCACAATTCACTGCCGTAAAAGTGGAATGATATTACATAACAGTTCAACATTATTTTCTTTGTTCCTAAAGAAATTTTTCTGTTCCTTAATACTTTGCTTTGCTTTTGAAAGGCAACTTTCATCATCCCAATGTAAATTCAGATTTCAGTGTCACACTTTCTGTTCTTTGTTAAAATGCTTCCTAAATCTTTGCATTTGTTGATTTTGGCAACTACAATTCGTAGTTTGTAACTTAGGTTGTTCCTCTTGCCGACAACCATATATTTTTTTCTTCTTACAACTGATATTTAGTCCTTCCTTTCTCTATATAAGCAAAAGACATCAATAATGGTTAGACCATGAGTTTGCGGAATAATAAGGAATAAGTTTTCTAGTTAGATTCAATTTTCTGACAGCTTCAAGCTCTTGTAGTAGAGTAAAATTGTTTTTTTGAGGCAAAAGGGATGTGAGTTCAAACTTCACTGAGAGCCTGATGTTTATTTGTGATGTTGATGAATATTGGTCTAATGCATCTCACAAAATTCGTTTTTCTCTGAACCATATTTTCAGAATTAAAATTTGCTCATGCCTTCCCTAATTTTACATGACAAAAAGTACATTTAAAAATAGAAAAAATAGCGAGAGGGTTAAAGGGAGGTAACTATGGATTTGAAATCAAAACATTATCATTGATAACTTTCTCCTTCAATTTGCAGACCCTAGTTACTATTGTTATAGTGGAACACACCTATTCTATAGTTAATAGACTCTCCCACCTATAATAAGTAGGAGTAGTAAATTTACTAGATTTACTCTGCGTCATTACCTATTATATCAAGTTCCTAACGTTTTGTACGTCAAACCTATTTTGGGACCGACTTAGTACAAATGCAAGCCTCCACTGTGAAACCACTCCATAACAACTATATACTTAATACTTGACATAATGATAAAAATCAGTTGATAATTATTTATACTGGGACTCATGCATACAATCCTCTTCTGCGATCTTCTTCTGACACAACTATGGGGAATGCTGCACCATTTGGAAATTACCGGTCTAATGAGTAATAATGAAAAGAAACTGAAATTAAGATGAAAGTAATACTAGTCAAAAGTTGTATATGACCAATATCCTGTGAGATTCTAATATTTTACATTTAGTTAAATGTAATGACTTTTGAGGATCAACATGTTTATCTGTCTATAATTCTGAGATGAGTTATTATGTACATTATTTACATTATTCGGACTATTGTCCTCATCTTTGTCGCCATATTTATTACAACATTTCAGCCATTGTACACTCCAGCCTTCTTCAGGTGGTAGGAATGTCAAACTCAACCGTTTATTTCGCTCACATGGCATGTGGAACTAGAACAGTCTACCCCAGTGAGTGAAATGAAAGGTTCAGTTCAACATTCCAACCACCTGAAGAAGACCGGAGGGTACAACGGCCGAAACGTTGTAATAAATATGGTGACAAAGATGAGGACAATAGTCCGAATAATGTAAATAATCAACATGATTATGTTGTTCCTGTCTTCGTGGAGTGTAGGTCCTATCTTTTTTTGGCAACCACTTGGTTTTGAAACCTCCAATCTGTAGCTTTCATTTTGAGTCAACACTTTTGCTGACAACCATTATAATATGAGAGAAATGAATAGATTAAGAGCAATAAATGATTTTCACTTCAGAGTTTTTTTTCACTCAGGAAATATTTGAAGCAAAATGCAAAAGTCTAATAAATGCAATTGATTTTATCATTTACTCTATTTGCGTAAAAATGATAAGACTAGGGACAGTAAAGGGTCAAAAGTAAGAGAACTAAAGGAAAGGAAGTTGGAGAAAGAAGCCATGATCATCCGTGCCTTGAAGGCACATGTAATATAAACAAATATTTATTTTCTTTAGATTTGAACTGATAAAGAATTATGATGGAAATGACCAATCATATTTTTATTTTTACATACAGACTGCTATTTTTTGTTCATTTTAGCAGCTTACAAACATACACGCTGAAACACTGGTTCTTGTATGATCACCAAAGTTAAGCAACATTGAGCCTGGTCAGTATCTAGATGGGTGACCACTTAAAAATACTGGATGTAAGCTTGGATGTGTGGGTGGTGTAATGGGTAATGGCTCAGAATTGGAAATCAGAGAGAAGAGTTCCAGTTCATGTCAGATTCGTTACATTCACTTACAGGCAAATACTCTTAGAAAAGTATGAATCCATCTCTTCTTCCCCCAGCTCTGGGTTAATTAGTAGAACCTGTATCAGTCAGTCAGTTATGTGCCATGTGTGATACACGCTTAGGCAATCATGTATCTTTCGATACATGACTGACGAGGTAGTTTTTTTTTTTCCTGCAGTAGGTTGCCATTTTTTTTTTTGCAGAAGACCAATTGCCATCTGAGGCTATAGAACCCAGTCTGTCCTGCTATTTACCTATTGCTGGTGGGAGAAGAAGAGGATACATACCTTTTCCAATGTTATTAGCACATAAGTGAATGTAATGGATCTGACTGGAATTCGAACTCAGCTCTCTGATTTTTCAATCTGAACCACTATCCATTATTCCGACTGTATCAGGAAATCATTATTATCTCCAAAAAATTCTTACAATGTAAAAATATTTTCTGGCTTTAAATAATCTGAAAAGGTTGATAACCTATAAAATAGATTTTAGCTTCATTAGGAGCAGCTATTTATTTATTTCTTAATAATTTGGTTAAGCTGTCAAGAAAAATAACAATTTAAAAAATGTATTCTGTTAAAGGAATGACATGTTGAAATCTCTAAAAATTCTCTTGCGGTAAATTCTGACACAATTACAGCTATTAATAATATTAAATTGAATTAATGAAATAGTAAACATGATGAAAGAGAAGAGGGGGAATGGAACGACATTCTTAATGCAATAAATAAATAAGAAATGCAAGAAAAACATGGCTAAAGAAAAATACAAATCAAAATGAAAAAAAGAAAATAGAAAAAGTGGATTACTATGGTGTCGCTTCAAAAGTGAATGAAAAAAAAAAAAAAAACCACTGTAAACATAAAAGAATTTGAATGGAACCAAGAAAAAGGAAAGGACAGTCACTGGTTTTGTGGTAGAAGGAGTAAAGAGGAAAATTTGCATGCTAGCAAACTTGGGGCAATTTTAAATAATAAACATTCTTCATGCGTGAACCCCAAGGAAGATGGGTGACACATTCCTCAGTGGGCTAGCCAAATGAGTGAATGAGTTGGAAGATAACTTGCAATAAATAAAACAACGGTTCTTTACCATTTTCTTTGAGTCACAGAATCCCTTTGAGAAATCGTGGTGGGTGGGATGGGAAGAAATCTATAAAAAATCTACTTCCATCTTTATCAAAGAAACATATTAAAAACATATAAACTTAACGTTCGAAGATGCATATCCAATTCTACAACTAATACATAAAATGTACACACACACACATAATAAAAATTCAAATGTTTATTGATCAGTAAGGGGAATCCTTGTATATTTTCCATAAAAGTACTGGGTAATAGAGAGAATGTTGCAATTTATTTATCTTCTTACTACTGAATTTTTAGATTATTTTCAAATTTATAAAATTCAAATATTTTTAATGAAATACAGAAATGAGTTACCAGAGAGAGAGAGAAAACTTGCAAGTGATTTATTCTGTATTTTTATAATTAAATAAAGTTTGACACAAGATGAGAAATTTAAGTACCCAATGTAGATAAGATTTATTATTTGGGTATTAAAATATTAACCAACTTTATACAGAAAACATGTTTGTTTTTTTTTCCTTTTATTTGCTTAGTCCTTTCAAGGCTTTTGCAATCACGTCTTGCTACAATTTTCAGTCTTTTGTTGCTCATTGTGACCATTTACTATCATCTTCATCCTAGGCATATGGCCATATCACATTGAAACATTGGTTCCTGTACAATCACTGAAGTTAAGCTTGGTCAGTACCTAAATAGGTAACCACTTCAGAATACCAGGAGCTGTAATCGGTGCTACCAAACTATGATATCTACCATCCATTTTCT
This sequence comes from Acanthosepion lycidas, assembly GCA_963932145.1. Classification (NCBI taxonomy): domain Eukaryota; kingdom Metazoa; phylum Mollusca; class Cephalopoda; order Sepiida; family Sepiidae; genus Acanthosepion; species Acanthosepion lycidas. Next base: position 32,323,256 of record OZ010590.1, read on the forward strand.
ACTATAATATGATATTTTACCAACTGGTTGGAAGGTATGAAATCTTTTAGGGTTAAAAATAATGAACTGGTTATGTGTTAAAAATCATTAACAATTTTTTAAACAAAAAATCTTAATTATTCAGACTATTGTCCTCATCTTTGTCACCATATTACAACGTTTCGGCTGTTGTATGCTTTGGCCTTCATCAGGTGGTTAGAATGTCGAAGTGAACCCTTTATTTCACATACTGGGGTAGACTGTTCTAGTTCCACATGCCATGTTTAATGGACGTCAGTTATCAGTATCAGTTATCTTCTGTTAATTCCCCTCTGAAAGTTCTCCACTGCCTTAACCGGGTATTGAACTCACACTCTTTGGGTCCTGTCACTGGATCTAACTAATGCCTTTATCCACTGAAGAAGGCCGGAGCATACAACAGCTGAAACGTTGTAATAAATATGGTGACAAAGATGAGGACAATAGCTCAAATAATGTAAATAGTGTACATAATACCTCATCTCAGAAATATAGACAGATACCGAAAAAATTTAAAAAGGCATCAAATAGTGATTTTAATATTTGTAAACTGATTTGATGTCATTTAAACAAACCATAAACAAATCATTGTTTTTCCTGAGCATTTTCCAGCAATAATGAGTGCCTCATTATTTATGGCAGGTCGCAAATGCCTTGGTAGATATTATACTATAGTAGCATCCTGTAATTTCGGATCTGCAGGTGATGTAATGGATAATGGCTGGGATTCCCAAATAGTCACTTATCTTGGGATTGTTCATATTCAAAGTTGCTTACCTTTGATGATTGTACTGTTACCAGTGTTTCAAAATGATGTGGCCATAAACCAAGACATAAGTTAGATTAAATCAGTGTTTAATAATCATAGTTCCACGTTTTACTAATTAACCCATAGCTGGTGGGAGGAGAGGTGAATTTATGCCATCCAGAAGGGTATTTACACATAAGTGAATATAACGAACCCAATAGAAATTGGAACTTTGTTCCCCTATTAACAATTCCTTGCCATTATCCATTACACCATCCACATATCACAGTTCTATATTGAAAAAACTCAGACCAAGAAAAAAATGTCTAGCCAATCCGGTTACAAAGAGTAAAGTACACAGTTTTATTAGTTGTATGTCAAAAAATGATTAAATCTTGAGATTTCCTTTTTTTTTTTTTTTTCTGACCCCACCATTATATTTTACCCTCTCCCCTCTATTAAATGGATAGACCCTGCATGGATGATTAACAAAACAGATTCAAATTTCTTGGTCTAGTGAGCACAAAAATATAAACGATAAATATGTGACAGTCTTTTTTGCAGCAAGCAGGGTTTGTTTGTCTGTAATGGACTCTTTTCCTTGTCTATTTTTTTCTTCCGATGCCATAACAGGAAAACATAAAAGAAGGAAGAAAGCAATTCTTCATCTCAAGTGATAACCTGACATTACCTGTAATCTAATAAATTCTATCTAATCTACACTGTACTGCCAGCTATCTGCGAGACAAAGGAGAAGAAAGTAAAAAGAAGACACCTTTAGATCTAAGATTGGCTACACAATGGCCGTTGGCTTAATGATGACACGTCCTACATTTTTCTTCTATATCAGTGCCGATCGTCTTTGAGAGAAAAGCAAAAAATTAACTTGACTGGAATCGGTCAAATCATCTCTTTACTTGTCTCTTTATTAGTCTTTTGAAAAGACTCCTGGCTTAATACATTTTCATCAATAACAGTTCAGTTTCCATTCTAATAAATGAATAAGGAAAAAATCTTGGAATAATGGAGTGTCAAGGATTATTTTATTTGATCTGAATTTCCTGAAATAAGATACAGTATTATTTGCGATTACAATTATGAACAGTCAGTCCAGAAGTAAACATATCCAAAAATTGTGTGTTGCTGCCATATCTGGGCTGGAGTTGCTCACTCCTCACTTGCTAGTCTTGATAGAGCTTCAAAAGCATCTTCATGGCCATGTAGATGATGAATTATTTTAAAAATGCTTACTGCTGTATAGCTATTTCCATGGTAAAAATCCTGATGAGCTACAAGTTGAGCTAATCTGATATAACTTCCCATTTTCAGCCTTTATATACAATAAATCCAGGCAAATAGATTGATAGTCATTTTCCAAGCACTGTTTAGATGTGGCACAAGGCCGAAAGTATAGGGCACCTAGTGAGGATCTAACTCACTCCTCAGGTGTAATTGTTCTAGCGAGACTAGCTTGCTAACCATTACACTGCCTCGAGGTGTCCAGGCAAATAGATTGATATAGTCATTTTCCAAGTGTTGCTTAGATGTGGCACAAGGCCGAAAGTATAGGGCACCCAGTGAGGATCTAACTCATTCCTCAGTTGTAACCCAGTGAAAAAATATAAATATATATAGAGCTCAATGGAACTCATTTCAATTGCAGATGGAACAGGCCGACTTATTAAGGCACAAGTTTACATTAGCTAAAGGCTATAAGTTCAATACTTGTGCTAGGTAGTAAATATACATTTAAGCTATTTAACAACTTAAGACTACATTCTTTGGTCCAACCAACCATGACCATATTGGTTAATTGCAAGTGGTTTAACACACAGGTAGACTGACGTAGTCACTCCAAATGAAAACACATGCACTAAGTGATTTAATGGAAAGATATATGAGTGAATAGAGGCCACTCATGTAAATGTGTTAGGTAGGTCCACTATAGTAAAGTGGACTAACCCACCTGTGTATTAGGTAATCTTCTATAAATGAGGTAGATTAGCTGGCCTGCCTTTCTACAAGGAGGCAGCCACATTAGAAGCTAAGTTATTTGACTTCTGCATCTCCCTCCTCTCCCCACTGTGGGAGTGTAGTGGCCGCTGGGGAAGAATCAGTTCCTTATTGCCTGGCTGAGTGTATGCTAGTGGTCAGAATAGCACCCTGGGGATCCTGGTTCTTGATTGCGGTGACTGAATAGGGCCCTTGGATGTCAGGCCACTTCATGAAGTAATACCGCCATTTCCAGGTTTCTCGTCAGATTGATGTGGCCTACATATATCTGTGATCATCAGTCCAGGGGACACAGGTAGGGCACTTGGGATAGGGGTTTTGATTATAGGTGCTTCAGGTTTCCCCAGGAATCTATGGTTCTGCAGGGTTATTCTACCTGATCCTGCAACAGAAAGTAAGTTATTTGACTTCTACAGGACCCACCATGCCATGTACACAATGATGAATCATCATCATTATCTGCATATTCCAAAGTAAGTTCCACTCAGGCAGTATCTTTCCAAGAAGTGCTGCTTTGTGGAACAGACTCCCAGAAGAATGATTTCCCAATCACTACAATCTTGGACTCTTCAAGTCTAGGGTTGACCATTATCTTTCTTGCATAAGCCCATGAAATTCTTGCCCTTTATTACACTCATACAATACCACACTTTTAGGGTTTGTATTGGATGAACATTAGTATTAAAAAAGTTCTGAAGCTACCAAGTCAGGTATGCCAAAAAGCAGCTATCAAATGCTTCTTTTATGTGAAAAGGTGAAAGTTGTTGAAGAAATAAGGGAAGAAAAAATAATATACTATGGTTGCTAAGATCTACAATACAAACTGGCTGGCCCTTTAATTTTAAAACCTGGATATTTAGTCAACTGTTCCAACAAGCTACTTTTGCTGTTTCCCGGACTGCATGAATTTAAGCGAGCTACCAGGCCAGCATCTTAGTCCCACCCTTTTACTGTCAAAATGGTTAAATGTAACCATCTCTTCTACTTCTTCTCCCGCACTTCCCATCTGTGGAACTCCCTTCCCCTTACTTGCTTCCTCGATGACTATAATCTTCAAATATTCAAGTGTAATATCAATCGACATCTGACACCCTGAGCTTGTTCCCCGTCCTTCTCTGTATACTTTCCCCAAACACGCCTCTTTACTCTTGTTCTCAATCTTCTGTAACCCCTTATGTGCTAGTAGCACTCCCACCTTGCTTGGGGTGAATTGCTCTAAAAAAAAGTCTCTAAGGTTAGAAAAACAGGGAGATTTTACCAAAAACATAGAGAAACAGAAGGATTTAAAAAACATTAAAAAAATGTTAACCAGCATCATTCTTTGAATTTAAAGAATTTATTTCCAATAGAACCAACATTAATCTATTTCATGCCAATGCTTCAATTGTGAAAAAATGCTAATTTATTAAATCTGCTATCAAAAGAATTCATGTTCACAATAATTTAAGCAAATCATAGCACAAGTTGATGAAACAGTTTTTAAATACGTGTGGACTGAATAGGAAGTATTTTCATTCAGCAGTTCTTTTAGTGAAGAAAGCTGAACAGTTTGTTTGTTAAGAGAATGCTTATCAGTTAATTGGGAAGACATGAGCTACAAATTGCGGAACTGGGATAAAGAGTCCAAACAGTAACAAGACATAAATTAAATGTTTTGAAGGACAACTACCTTGCAAATATAACATCAGTTTCTGCAAGCAGAAAAAAAAAAGTTGACACAGAATCTGAAAATTGTCATGGTCTTCCTCCCTTATATCAATGACATGTTGAAAAGGATTCAGAAGATCTGTGGTCTATAAAACATCAGGGAATTATTCAGAAACAGCTGAATATTATGGGGAAGTCTCTGTTCGATAAAGTGTAACACAGAGGAGGACATGATCAAGTACTCTCTGTATTCCGTCTCTTGCAGTTGTGACAAAGAATACAAAGGTAAAACCAGTTGCTCACTAAAGGTAAAGCTGGATGAACAGCAAAAAACTCAATTAGATGAGAGACAATGAAATCAGGCATGGCTGATCATGTATAGAAAGAAAAGGGAATCACCAACTATCATGGAATGAAGTAAAAATAATAGTCAGAGAAGAAAAGTGGGGAGTCAGATATTTGAAGGAATCATTGCATATGTTTGGCTATGAGGGCTTACTTAGTAGGCCTAGCATAGAAATAAATACCATATGGGAGCCATTAATAAATAAATAAAAAGCTTCAACAGCAGCAACAGGAAGAAAAGAGAAGCTTTCAGTGAATGCAGTCAGCAGAAGGAAAGTTCTGTTTTCAAGTTTTTGATGACAGTAATTTTGAGTTCAATCCCTGGGCTAAGTAGTGTAGACTAAGATTCAGTGGAAACAGGGCAAGTAATAAATAAGCAGTACTAAAAAAAGAACAAGATGAGATATCTCTAGACATGGATTATCAAATGAGAACAATCTATGCCCAAAGATTAAATAAGGGGTGCAGTTTGATATTTCCTGAAGAAGGTCATGGGGTAGAGCAGTCAAAACATTGTGATAACAACAACAATGATAAAGATCATAGTCCCAACGTAAATAATATAAGTAGACATAATGTTATTTACACTATTTATATATGGAATATTGTCCTCGTCATTGTTGTTGTTACCTGGATCAACCTACATCTAATGAAGACTGAAGGGCACAATGGCTGAGATATTGTGATAATAACAACAAAGACGAGGATAATAGTTTGTATGTAAATAGTGTAAATAATGATAACTCATCATCCCAGAAGTTAAGAAAGACATGTCAAATTAGAAAATCCATTAATTGTGTGTATGTATAATTAAAAAAAGGCGACTGAGGAAAATTATACTGAGAGGTGCCCAGTTTTGGGGAACAGGTGCTCGAGGCTGTGCCCTCTAATTGCACCAGAGAGAGGGATCGATGTTCGCACAGAAGCCTGTGCAACTGACGGCTGCTGGGGTTGCAGGCAATTTTTGTTCCTGGCCCAGGTGTATGCGCTCAGATCCCCAACTTAAAAAAAGACCTTGTATCACAACTCGTCTTCGTGGGAGACAGAGTAAATACCTAGTAATGCTATGAAAAATTTTGTTTTTACAAAATAGATTTTGTACCAAATATACTTTCCTGAAAATATAAAGAGATCTGTTGCAGTGGCTCAAAACCTCAAAGAGTAATAAAATATGGCAAAAACCTTGTTGCTATGAAAGAGAGTAACTACAGGACTCATTAAATTGTACATACACTACAGTTCAAAAGTTCGAGACAACCCCTGGAAATTTTTTAAATTGGCCAAAAAAGTACTTGTTTTTTATTTTAAATAAGAAAAAATTATTATACATGAAAAAAATGAGACATGATTTTTATTAGAAATTTTATTATAACAAAAAGAAAAAAAAAGCATTTTATGATTAAATTTTGCTTTTGTCAAAATATCCTTCTTTAACCTTGATTACAGCAGCTCAAATATTTGTCATTCATTGCAAAAGTTTCTCAAAATATAAGTTAGATAATTGATTCCATTCTTTTTTCAAAGAGCTCTTTTTCATTTTTTCTTTTCACTCTGCTGTCAAGTTTATCCCATGCTAATTCTGGGGGTGGCTTCAAGCTTTTGAACTGTTGTGTATGTGGATAATGATACACATAGGTGGAAAAAAAAATAGACTGAACTACACCCCACCACTGTCCATTCTTAATAAATACCCTGACACTTACATGTATATTTTATGGTCATCTTCTGGTAAATGCAGCTGATGGGGCAGTGTTCCTTACACAGGATATCAAGTTAATTGACTGTGCTTGGCTAGACAACCACTTCCCAGCCCTCTAAGAAGAACAAAAAAATATATTCAGATCTAGCAATAGGAAATTCGGTCTGTCACAATATATTTTCTAATATTTTCTCTACATATCCTGTGCCATCTCCGTGCAAGTAACAAAACCCAAACATTCAACGTTGGGTGGGTAGGTGCAGTAGCAAGCCGTCCCATGGCTGACTGATGCCTTCTGACAAAGCAATATGCTTCTCTGCATGTGGTGTAACGCATAATGCCCACGAAGCGGCAACAGCGGCAGGCATGTACAAACCTAGACCCTGAAACTCTGTTGCCCCTACCGCCAAACACTCCATTGAAAAACACTTCTATATGTCTTAACCCAGACTCAGATCATCCTGTGCATGCATCTTCCCATGCCTGCAAAGATATTTTTTTCTGTTTCGGTAATTGGGTGTAGGGGGTGGTGTGAAGACAAGAACGCTGAAACATAGAATTAAAAAAAAAAGAAAACAAAACCCTATAAAAGAGTCATGGAAATAACAAATGTTGAAATTGGTACGATATCCTTTCAGGAATATCCTACAAGAAAATCAAACCAAAAGGGTGTTTCATGCTTGTCATATACACATGTCAAAAGTAAATGAATGGACCCGGCTGCAACATCTTTAAGCCAAAGAAGCTTTTTATATCAAGCTTAAGCAGTCAAGGCAAGGTTTCTTTAACATTCAAAATTTATTTAAAGTAATATCAAAGCATTTGGATAAATCAAACCAAATTTTAAGGCTTTAATAACCTCAAAATTTAAATCATAGGGAAGCTGAGGTCATTTCAAAGAAACAGGCATCTGTACAATTTCCTATCTCATATATATTTATCCAGTCTATTTATTTCATGTTAATACTCATTTTTTTAATACTAAAATGAATCCAATACATGGCCGGAGAGCCACTCAAATAGAGAGATTTGGTTTGGTTTATTTTGATTTACAGAATATCAACACCTCAGTGGGTTATTTAACGCTGACAAGAATTTCATGATAGGTCCATATGAATAGAATATGTACTCTTTGTAAGAAATCAGTTTGTAGATCAGTTTTCATTGATGTATTTTTGTAAAGAGGATTTTTTGTTGAAACTGATAATTTTTTTTTTTTTTCAAAAATTTAATGCTGGTAATATTTTGTATTGCTAGTATCTTTACTATAAAAATCTATTTGTATACTTTCATGGTGCTTTGACCCCAGTTTGGGAATTAAATATTTACCCATACCTGTGACCCTAACAGGTGCTACCACTCCAGGTCAAGGTGAACTTGGGAACAACAGCAAGAGGTGATTCTATGCTCCTCCAAACCTTGCTGCCAGATGTAGTTTATTGTCATACCCAGGATTTACTGATTCATTTTCTACTGCTTATCAACCTTCTGCAGGTTATTTAAAGCCAGAAAATATTTTTAGATTTTTTTGAGATAATAATGGTTTAGTGATACAAGTCTTACTAATTTAGCCATATCTGGGGGAAAAGAGCTTGTGCCACACCTTTTCCAATGGTACTTGCTCGTAAGTAAATATAACAAACCCAACATGAATTGGAAATCAGCTCTCTGATTGAAAATTCCAAGCCATTAACCATTACACAACCCACACATCCAAGCTTATAGCACCTGATATTCCCAAATGATCACCCATCTAGATACTAACAAGGCTCAACATTACTTAACTTTAACATGAACCAGTGTTTCAAAATGCATTCAAGCCATGAATGTAAGAGGAAGTGGTGATAGGAAGTGAAGATGAGGATAAGGCAGGTAACAACTGATCCTTGGCTTTAAGGAGGTTTCAAGATTGCAGTGTTCAGAAAAGTAAACACACAGGGTATGTTTTACAAAGAGGGAGTTCTTGGGGCAAAAGCTGTTTGAGTGAAATTTTCTTCTTATATTTGAAACAAAGAGAAAATGAGGGGAATTCAGTTACCTTGAAGTAGCATGGCATGTTCAAGCTGTGAAGGTCTGAACTGGTGCAACAAAAGAATGATGATCATTTGAACATCAGTTACAGAAATAGTGATAGAGTAATGATAGGTTTGCGATGTTGTGTCTGTAAGAAAGAGGCTACAAAAAGGAGAAGAAGCCTTCCTTCACATAAATGATTTTGAACTCAGTCAAGTTTGGAAAGAGAGAATTGCATAGCACAAGCATAGATATGGCAGTAATACTCCATTTTTGGTCTGAACTGTCTCTTATAAAGATGAAGCCTAGCAGAAGGGGTCAGGTATTTCTGAGAGTGAGCCAACCATTTTTCCAGAATTTTTAGCAATGGATCATATATATGTTCATGAATGGTGAAAAGTCAGGAGCTGATTGGTGATGATGAAACGATACCAGCTTTATTTGTTTTTAAGGTATTGAAAGTTATAAGTTAATTATTTCACCGTTGCATGCTAACTATGACAATAAACTACCCCCAGCAGCAAGAATCAGGAGAATGGATGCTTTGAGGAGTGTGGAACCACCTCTTAACAACAGTTGTTCCTAGGTCCACCCTGTCCTGGGGTAGTAGCACCTGTTTGGGTCCTAGCCATGGGCAAATAGTGAACCCCCCAAACAAAAGTCAACAGTATATTTTTATAGCAAAATGATAATCAATGCAAAACTAAAAAATGTAATACATTTTTAGAGTAAAATTACTAACAATACATTTTATGATCTACAAAACTATACTCTGATGTACAAAATATTTAGATTTCCCTATTAAATAGAGCTTTTGATGTACTGCCAAAGAAAATCAACAAAACGACCAACATGAAAGAACACTTTCATGACATTAATCCATATAATATCCTACAATTTCTTAAATCAAATTGTATTTCAAAATATAACTTCAACAAACCTACAACATAAAACACACATATCACAACCTATAGAGGAATCTTGAGAATGGTTAGCAAGCTTGTCTTGCTAGAACAATTACAACTGAGTAGTGAGTTTAATCCTCACTGGGTACCCCCTACTTTCAGCTTTGCACCACATCTAAGCTATGCTTGGAAAATCACTATCACAACCTCTAGTAATGATGTCCACACAAACATGTATATGCACAAAAGCTGAGGTGTCCTGGGTAAGACGATAAACTACGTCCAACAGTAAGGACTCTGATAGAACCACCTATTAATTACTGATGTTTCCAGGTCCACACTGACATGGGGTGTTAGTACCTGTTAGGGTCCCAGCTATGAGCTAATAATTAACCCCTAAACTGGGGTCAAAACACTGTGAAAGTGTAAAAATATGTTTTAATACCAGAAATAGTTTTTGTAAAAAAAATATTACCAGCAATACATTTTTGAAAAAATTATTACCAGCTATTCATTTTTTGAAAAAAATATTACCAGCAATAAAAATCTTGTCAGCATTAAATAATCAGGTTGATATGCCATAAAACAAAACAAACAAAATGCTGAGTATCATCTACTATGTATTCAGTTCTGAAAGCTAAATAATGTATATCATATTTTTATTACTTCAAAACTCCCAAGAAAATTAAATTTTGGCATTAAATGACCCATAAAGAGTTGATATGCCATTAAACAAATCAAATGATATTTCACTATTGAGCTGTTAGAGCTTAGACAGAGAATAGATCAGCTGCAAGGACAGTAAACATATGTCTGCAGTTAGATTTTCTGGCATGTTGATACTTATATGAGTCATGTACCAAAGAGTAAAATATATAGCAAACAATTCCATTGTTGTGTTACCTATTTTGAACTGAGCAGTATCCTTTTGTGATTCATATGGAATAATTGGGCTCTTATATGGATCAGATATTTTTCTAAAACATACCCAATGATAATGGAAATATTAGCTGTTACATTATATGGAAAAATTTGGCATTCATTTACTGAGATGTCTATGCTTGCTGTCAGTTGAAATCTTTATCTTACAACAGTTTTTCAGGAAAATAACTTTCTCAGTCACACTTTCTCTTATTGATAGCATTTCCTTCCTCATCTTCTGTTAGAGTTAGTGTGGAAAATCAACTTTATTTCTGTCTTAATTTATGGTATCAGGAGTTATCATTATTTACACTATTTATATTTGAACAATTATCTTCATCTTTGTTGTTATTACGTTTCGGTCATTGTGCCCTTTGGCCTTGCGTAACCTACAAAAAATTCTGAACTGAACCCTTTATTTAATCTCTGGGCGTAGACTAATCTCATTCCACTGCTCATCTCATGTGAAATTGGTGACAGTGATTATGAGTTCAGTCCCTGGGCTAGAGAGTGTGTACTTGCACTCAGTAGAGGTGGACAAGTAAAAACTGAGCAGCACTAAATAAAAATAAGAACTAGACAAGATATCCCAAGTCATGATCAGTGGAATGAGAATAGTCTACCCCTGTAGATTAAATAAAAGGTTCAGTTCAGAATTCCCTGTAGGTTACCCAGATCAATATAGACCTGAGAAAGACCGGAGGGGACAATGACTGAAAACTGCAATAACAACAAAGATGAGGACAATAGCTGAATATAAATAGTGTAATAATGTCCACTTTATTACTCATTATTCTCTCTTCCAATGCTATCCACTTTAGGTGGAGGCATGGTGGAGTAATGAATAGTGGTTTGGACTGAGGAATTGGAGAGCTGAGTTCGAATTTCAATCGAGTCCATTACATTCACTTACATGCTAATACCCTTGGAAAAAGTATGAATCCTCTTCTTCTCCCTCTAGCTATGGGTAAATAGCAGGACAAACCAGGTTCTATAGCCTTGGATGGCAACTGGTCAACCCCAGAAAGAAATGACAACCTACTACAGGAAAAAATATGCCTCATCAGTCATGTTTCAAAAGATATGATCATCTAAGTGTGTATCACACATGGCACATAACTGACTGAGATAGATAAAAATAGACTATATATATATATATATATATATATATATATATATATAGATAGATAGATAGATAGATAGATAATGGTTAGTGGCTCAGATTGAAGAATCCAAGAGCTGAGTTTGAATTCCAGTCAAATCAATTACATTCACTTACATGCTAATACCCTTGGAAAAGGTATGAATCCTCTTCTTCTCCTCCCAGCTATGAGTAAATAGCAGGACAGACCAGCTTCTATAGATGGATGGCAAGTGGTCTACCACAGAAAGAAATGGCAACCTACCGCAGAAAGAAATGGCAACCTACTGCAGGAAAAAATCTGCTTCGTCAGTCATGTATCGAAAGATTCATGATCGCCTAAGCATGCATCACCCTGACTGACGGTTCTTTGTGATTCTATAACACCAGTGCAGAATGTACAAGGAGAGATGGTCACTAATGAGACCTATCACTCATTTGAGGCAATTTTTTTAACTACTGATCTGAGAAAATGGTTATATAAAGCTGAGAGTTTAGATATTTGTAAAAGAGTGGTGCCATGCATGGCATCCATATGGAAGTCTTAATCTGCCAAGACCATTTAAGAACATGAGATTCCAATAAGTTGTGCCATTTTTCTTTAAAGATTTATGTTTTAAAAGAATTAATCAAGGATGATGCCTTACCCCAGGTGAACAGGGTAATAACATAAAGCCCAGCTGAAGAATTAGCTGGGTCTCCACATCCCCCTTGTAAATATGAGCTCGTGGAACCACAGAGATCAGGAAGAGCAGTGTGCTGTAACCCATACCACATGCCATCTCCAAACACCAATAAATGCTTATGGATTTAATGGGCGAACCCAACAACAAGAAAATAATGATTTCAGATTATCACATGGAAGTTGGTAATGGGAAGGGTTGTTTATGATTATGTTCAATATGGCGGGTGTTAAGAAAGAAGGCAGATGACAATGCACCCCCACAACAGTGTCGGAATGAAGAAACCATGACATAAAAGCTGACAACAGCTTTTATAGATATTTGGTGAAGAAGTGGCCTATAAAACGATTGCCATGGTTGATGCAATGTGGAGAGAAAGAGAGAAAATCTTACAAGTCATACAGATGGGTGTGTCTAAGGTAAATTAAAGAGTGTACGCATAAACATATCAACATCAAAGAACATGTACATATATATATATATATATATATATATATATATGAAGAGAATGGCCGAGATATATAAATATGGAATAACAACACGTCTTTACAGAGGATGTGAGTTTAAGCAAATGAAGCAGATGAATGAAAATATATATATAATTGTGTATTTGGGCAGCAAACCTTCTTTTATACAAGATTCATTAAAAATGACTGACAAGATTCTGTGATTAAGTTTTTTATTTAATTTTTGTTGTATTTATATAATTTGTTTCTTTTCTGGACATAAAGTATGTAGAAATTGTCTCAATGTTGTGTGTATCTGAGCAATTTTGGCTATTCTTTCAGCAGCCCTTGTATAGTCAGTTCATATGTTTTATTTTGTACTTGATTATATATATATATATATATATATATATAAGTGAACATTGAAGTCAACACTTAGAGGTGACAGGCAGTCTCATGCTAGATGCAATCGTCAGGCCAGTGTTGACTTCAATGTTCACTTTTATATTTACACACGCTCTGTCTCTGATACTGAACACTTTATCCCATAAATATAGCACACCTTAAGAGTATATTTCTTTATATATATATATATATATATAAAAGTGAACATTTAAGTCAACACTCAGAGGCGACAGGCTATTTCATGTTAGACGCAATCATCAGGCTGCCTGACAATTGCATCTAGCATGAAACAGCCTGTCATCTCTGAGTGTTGACTTCAGTGTTCACTTTTATATTTACATACACTCTATCACTGATATTGAGCACTTCATTCCATAAATATAGCACACCTTAAAACTAGATTTCTTTATATATATATATATATATATATATATATATATATATATATATATATATATATATATGTATGTATGTATGTATAATACTGAGGTAGATGATTAACTTTAGATTTTTTTTATTTAGTTTTTCTTGGGTTCATATAATTTTTTCTTTTCTGGGAATAAAGTTTGCAAAAGTGTTTGAATGTTCTTTATGTCTGGGCATTCGGCTATTCTTTTAGCCATTATCAAGGATGACTTTTTATTTTTTTTTATTTTTAACTGTATGTATGGATTTTTTTATGTATGTATCTAGAATTATAGGAATGCTTCTTTATTTGTTGAACATGGTCAGCATATTGTGACAATGTTTATAATTGATGCTATAGAATGTTGCCCTTTTCTTTCTTATTATTAATAATAAAAAAAAGAAATAGCCAACATTCAATAACATAAAATATGTACATATATATTTACATAATCAAATACAGAAAAAAACATATGAACTGATTAAACAAGTTTCTGATTTGAACTGCTTCACATAAATGAGTGTTACTTATTTTGAGAAATCAGCCTAAGAAGTTTTCAGCATCTCCTCCTAGACTCAATTGGTACATTTCATTGTGTACTTGATTATGTAAATATTTCTACAGTTACACATCAACATACACATATGCATAGAAATATAGGAGGAGGTGCTGAAAAGTTTCCAATGGACAAACAAACACTAAAATATTGATTTTTGAGAAGTGTATCAATTCAAGAACTCCCCAGCATCTCCAGGTACAATACACGTACATATGGTTTTAATAAAAACATCCATATTACAAGCAAAATAAACATGTTTATTCATAATGATACATATCTACACATTACACTATATGTGACATATCTGACCACAATTTTGACCTAATACATGCCAGTCTGATCAGAAGAGAAAAAGATTCCCTAAAAAGAAGATAAATTGAAAGTGCACTGATCTCACAAGTCACCATGATAAACACTTCAGACCAGGCTCATACATAATATCACTAATCAGCACAAAAGCAATAGCAGCACAACTATAGAACAAATAAAGATAAAGAAACAAATCTACTTGGACAGGGTTAATATCAAACCTAACAGACTTTAACAGCTTCAATAAAATTACCATGTGGCAAAATTATTTATTACCCTTTCTTCACATACAGGTTTGTCTTTCATTCTGACCTGAAGGTGCCTATGTAGCACAACACATAGCTTTTCCACACTGTCTCATTATATATACATATATATATTTGGTTGGATTGATGTGAGTCTGTGACCCTGGGTTTCACGCTTTTGCAATCGTCAGACAAACTGATTAATTTTTAAAAATTATAAATATATATATATATATATATATATATATATATATTTATTTATATTTATATACACACACTTTATATATATATATATATATATATATATATATATATATGTGTGTGTGTGTGTGTGTGTGTGTGTGTAGGCCACCTCGCCACCTATGTGGCTAACATGATTGTATATTTGCTACAGGCACAGGTTTTCAGCAGTTCAATCCAGGTAAAAAAGCCTGAGAGAGAGATCAATGTACACATCAATTTAATACACACACACACACACATATAAATATAAAAATCTGTCGCCTGTGAGTGTTGACTTCGATGTTCACTTTTATATTTACATATGCTCTATCTCTGATATTGAGCTCTTTATCCCATAAATATGGCATACCTTAAAACTATATTTATTTATATATATATATATATATGTGTGTGTGTGTGTGTGTGTGTGTGCGTGTATGTGTGCATAAATTATACTATAAAAAGTTTGAAAAAAAGGGATTTTGGTGCATTTCTGTGTTGGAAAAAATAAAATGGACAGGTGTCTCGTCCATTTATTTTTTGCACTTATCGATTTTATTGATATTTTCTCTACACTGTTTCAAGAACACCTTTCATTGTTTCAACTGTCAGTTGTAAGCAAAGACATTTCAACAGAAATTACAAACAGAATGAGGAGTTTACCTTGAAAACACTAAAATATAGTTAACTCTTTATTTCATATTGCTAGAAATATACACCAAACTTTTTGACATGTTACATCCCCTTCTTTTTCCAAACAAAAGTTGTTCAAAATCATCTACCAGGTACTATATGAAAAGGTGAGTTATATAGAGAAGGTTAACTTTATTGACCAAAGTTCTTGAACCTAGCTTAACTCCATAATAATTGCAATTTTTGTAATGCTATTTCCAAAAATAAATTTCCACAAATTCATTTTCTTCATTATCTCTACTATGCATTCTGAAGAAAGGTAATGGAGTGGTTGCCTGATGCTTTCTCCACAGTTTGAAATTCAGAGTTTTCCTTCTCCTAGACTGGCTGCCACCCAAGTCTACCTCGCTATTTAATCCATGGCTGGGATGGAGAATACCCAGATTCATGCCTTTCCTGAGGTCATAAGTACAGAAAGTAATGCAACAGAGCAATCTGGAGTCTCAACTTATTTCCAACTTTAACTTCAGCACCAATATCCATTACACTCCCTACACACCTGTAATAATATAATACTAACTATTAATGATCATATCATCTGTACCACCAAATACAAATATTAGTACTCTGAAATTTCTGAAGCTAAGCAGGTGAATACTGAAGGCAGTCGTCAAATTTTTTTTTCTCAATATACCAGATTCCAATGCAGTAGTTACCAAAATGCAATCATCCTTACTGTTTCGTTTCTTCATCTCTGCTCTCAAAGATTGTCACAATACATGTCGTCATTTGAAAGAATGAAGTATGGAAAGTTTTATGTACAATAAAACCTGATTATATGCAATAGATAGGTGTCAAGACCACCACTCAATTCAAACCCACATACAGTCACTAACAATAAACTAGGGTTGTTTAAAATTTTTCACTGAGCAATCAATACTATTTTTAAAAATTAATCAGAATTTAATAAAACGAAAAATATTAAGATTTTCATGTTTTATGTAAAAAAAAAAAAGAAAAAAAAAACTTATCAAATTTAATTACTATAAATTTCATATCAAGATAAATTGAAGTGCTATAAATCCAATGTTTACTTTAATTAGCAAAGGTTTTTTACTATATATTGTCAGTCCTTGAAATGCTATAACTACCACCTCCCATAAAGAAATATATATTTTATATTTTACTGCTTTGATATACTATATATACTTGCATATAATGTTACTTTGAAGGCCTAATTTTAAGGTGGTCACATCATACATGAGATATAAAATTAGCATATGTATTGCTGGCCCTGGCTACACTGTTTCATGTTTGGATCCTGATGTCGCATTTTCCAAACTTGCTAATATATGAATCTCTATCACTATCTCCCAAGCTAAGAGTTAATAACAATGTAGACTGAGCCCTCTATCCTTGTTTGGCAACCAGTCTAAGTGAAGAACAACACTAAATTCAAAATCATGCACAGGGCTAATAATTACACTCTGTAAAAACCAACATGCTACAGAAATTGCAGCAGTAACACCAACTGTATTAAGGATGTGGCCCTCTACTCTAAAGTCTATATGACTTTCATATTTGAAAAGACATCAGGATTTGCATATGGTTCTTCAAATGTTTTATGAAAAAAGTAAAAACAAATGAACATCTGTAAGTGTCTAAAAACTGGATTGTAATGAAAAAGGAGAAAAATGTCAAGAGTTAATACAACTATACAATCTTAATCTGGGTGGAGCAAATTCTTTCAAACCTGATTCCACCATGGCAGTGAAGGTGTAGATCAAGACATGATGTTCAAGTTCCGAGCCCACAGCATAGGATTTCAAGATGAAAGCAAAAGAAAATGATAAAAAGGTTGAAGATAACATTCTGTGGATGCTCCATGCAGTAAAATAAACACTTATCTTATTTCTGTGTTGCAATAGGGTCAGATAACAAGGGATGAAAAAGAGGAAACAATGGACCCCATAACCATTGTGTATGAGTGGAGAAAACAAAGGGTAAAATATCTCTAGACATTACAAGAAAGAAACAATGTCAGAAAGCATGACAGCCAAAACATACTAATGACAATATAAGAAAATGAATTGTTCAACCAGCATGGTCACCTGGCATTACCTAATATAAAATAGCTTACTGTGTTTTTCAGTGTATGAGACATGTTTTTTATGTTAAAATTTGCGTGTATTCTATACACTGAAACTAGCAAGAATATATAAATGCAGTGGAGATGGCTGGGAAACAAAGAAAAAAGCTGATGAGCTAAAAATACAACTGATCATTATATCTGGCAATTTAATAATTCTACCCCTCAATATTTCTTTTAACAAACCCATTTGGATTTTAATAACTAAAGAATGGAATATAATTTTTAAATTATCAGAGAGAATTTTTGTTTAATAAAAATCTTTCAAATATGACTGTAGCTTCTTTTTCTAAACTTTGTCTTTGAAATAGATTTGTCTTCAAAATAAAGGTTTAACACATATTCCACAAAATGTGGTATATGATTTTTTTACAATCAAGTTTGTGCGCTTCAACACATATATACAAAGAAACAAGGATCTATCCAAAAGTTTGGGGAATATGAATTGTATCCACAAAAGAAATATCATTCAGACATTTGGTATTATATTATGAGTGCATGTATGCAAAAAGCAAGTGAACGTTTACTCCAAAGGAGACAGCAAATACTAATTCTGAGTATATATCATTTTTTCATAGATTACTTCTGTACCTTTTAATTGTTTTACATGTGTGTGTGTGTGTATATATATATATATATATATATATATATATATATATATATATGTGTGTGTGTGTGTGTGTGTGTGTGTATATATATATATATATATATATGTGTGTGTGTGTGTGTGCAAAAGTATAATATGAATAATGACAAAAGGAAAACTTATCTCAGCCAACACCTTTCCTTCTTTTATTAGACATTATCAAGACAAATGTCAGGATTTTATTCTGCAACAAATGTAAGATACGGTCATAAATATTCATCAGGTTAACTGAAAAGTCTAGATAAATTATGGAAGATGCTAAGTGACATAATTTAATGTCTAATAAATGCAAGTGAGTAACTGATCATGTTGAAATATTTTTTATGCACTTAATATTTAAATTATTTTAATATGGAATAAATTTATGTATTATATATTTTTTAAATAACAAGAGGTTATGGATTTACGTGTTTTCTCTTAATTTTTTTAACATTTTTATCGTCATGCATGTCGGTTTGGAAAGGAGTAATTCTTTCAGGAATGGAGATATTTGAAAAGATCCAGGTTGAAGATTTATATTCTGATAAGATTTGATAGCCCGCTTGAGATTTTTCCATCTAAGTTACATCATTTTTTATTTTTGTTTATAAATACTTGTTGCAAAATAAAATCCTTGTATTTACTTCGATAAGGTCCCTCAGAGGATGAAACACATCTTCTAAAATAAGTTTTACTTTTGACTTTATATATATATATATATATGTGTGTGTGTGAAAATATTTAGAAAATAGGAAAGAACTCGTTAGGTAAACAATCTGAAGTTCTTTAGTATTTTTGTTTTTATTTTTAAAAAACAGTGCTCGATACAAAAGTAGAACCTAAATATAATTAATTATTTAAAAATATGATCCCTTCGGTACATAAGAGTTATCATGTTTCAAAAAATAAAAAATAAAATAAAAAAATAAATAAATCTCCATAGACACTTAACGGTTAACCAGGCTAGAAGATGTCATCTTCCAATTTAAGTTTAGACACCCCAACCCTACCTTAACTTGACCTCTTGAATGTAACTGAGATATTGATACAAATTATTAACCCTTCCACCCCTTATTTAAATAATTGCTCTAGCTGTTACCATGATAATTTTAATTTTAATAATGAATATGCTTATAAAAACACATAAATTTCGCTTGAAGATGGAACAGAGCTTGGTACTTTAATTCAATTCTAATAATTATATTGAAGTTTTCAGCTCTTGTTTCAAAACATGTGAACTCTTATGTAGTGAAGGAATCATAATTTTAAATAAATAATTATATATATATATATATATATATATATATATATATATATATATATATATATATATGTATCACATGTATCACACTTAAGAAAGCACAAATGAAACCTGATTTTCTCCACAATAGCTCCAGCTAGTGTGCATAAGCGTAAAATGTCATTTTCATTCATGAGAGGAGAGTTCACCATATAAATAAAGCAATTTCTAAAGAATTTACAGATTTATTTTTAATCCAACATTTTTATTACTTCAAATGTTATTTTAATGGATACTCATGTTTGGAATAGTATGTATTACATCTATTGGCCTGTACGCTAAAGAAAACTTAATAAAGAAAATGTGCTTCTTGACAGGGTTCAAACATCTGTCCCTCTTTGTAGGAGTAACCAACATCTGATCACTTTCCATTCTTGATAGTGTTTAAATATATCTATGCAGTTCTGTTGGTGATGAACTGTTTTTCCCTTTATAAATTCTTTTCCCACAGAGAAAATATAGCAATCCTCTTATTACTCTGTTGCTATTTCCATAGACAATGTTCACTGGAGCTAATTCTAAGGTTCCCTTAACTCTAACCTTTCCACCTAAGACCTGCCAGTTTGTGTATATTTAAGTGAACCACCCTCATTACCTTCCCATTTTATAAATGAGGAGTAAGTTGGATAGCTTCTTCCCAAGAACTGTTGCTTTGTGGAACAGAATCCCAAAAGGATGCTTTTCTGACCATTACCATCTTAACCTGTTCAAGTCTAGGGTTAACTGTTATCTTTTACAAATGTCTGCATAAACAACACTCGTTAATGTTTACTCAACAACCACTTCTAGTGACTCTCTACCTTGAGTAGCCCTTAGGCCTTGTATAGAGTGCACATCAGTAAAAAAAAAAAAAAAAAAAAACTATCTTAGGGTATTTTTTTAGAATCAGTTTTTGCATTCAACAAGACTGACACACTTTGCCATTTGTTCTTCTGTATAAAGTTATTTTTCATGATATTCCTGAAAAATAAATGTGTATTAATAATTGTCAACATTCTCTTTCCTTTGTTTTTGGTTTTACATCATTTGGTTTAGGAGTTGGAGCTAAATTTTAGTTTAAATTATACTGCAAGTTTTGCTTCATGACTCTCTGATAAAAAAAATTGAACACAATGTCTGTCAAAATTATAGCTACAAATGTCGTTATCAAAATGCAAAATAGAGATGGCCACTTCAGTATCAATATGCACCATGACTGTAGCAACACTTTTATTGTAAAGTATCAATAAATATTATATACAGTTGCTGAGAAATAAACTCTGTTTTTTGACATTTGGTTATCAGTTCGCCAACAAGTGAAGAGGACTGTGCTGAGTAACTTCTGGAATGCTGACATAAAGTCATCAACCAACTTACATGTCTCAGACCCCAACTCATGATTATAAATAGTGCATTAAATGAAGTGATTTCTCAGTGAAAACATTAAAAAAAAAATCTTCTGTTTGGCAAGGTGAGGAAAGAATATAATTTAACCAGAAAGTAAGCAGAATATACATTTCAAACTTGGTGAACGAGTCAAGTATGTTTTTCACTAAAAGCAGGTAAAACTCAGAGAGATCAATTGAACTTAATATCTTGTTATGTCAAAAGGACAAACCAAAACTGATGATATGGAAATAACTATGAGGAAAGATTCTAACTCAAAAGAAATATCATGGATCCTCAAAACACTTCATTAAACCCTAACCTACAGAGAAAGCAAATAAAAAATCTTAGTGATCAATATTCCACATTGAATTTTAATATTGATATCTATTTTTTCTCTAATCATATCACCCCAAGTAATGCAGTAAAATCACTAAGGCATGAGGTGGAAAGACTATATTGAATCCATTGCTATTAGGTTGGTGCAAAAATAATGTCGTTTTTTGACGTTCAACTTTATGTGATAAAACGACATTATTTTTGCACGAACCTAATAGGACAGCTGCTACAAAAGTTGGTTCATTGTGCCATGCTAAATAATGTTTCTCTCCAGAATCTTTCTTACATATCTATAAGTCTACCATTCATCCATGTTTACAATATTGCTGCCACATTTGGTCTGGTGCTTTTGCTATTTACCCAGAGCTCCTTAATAAAATCCAAAGAAGAATCAGCAACATTATTGGCCCTGTTCTGACATCTCGGCTTTGGTCTCTTTCACCCACCATAAGGTAGCCTACCTGTGCTTTTTCTATAAATAATTTCCTTGTAATTGTTCGAATGATCCCTTGGCTATGATTCCTAGACTCTTTGAATTAAGCACAGTCCTAGACTGCCAACAAGGTCTTGTCAATTTACATTTAGCTGGCAAGATGTAACCATAAGTTGTATGCTAATAGTTTCTTTACTTGGATTTCTTGCTTGTGGGTCCCCTTCCTGGCCAAGGTGCTTTCCAGACAATTTTAATCAGTAAAAATTTAAATGCAATGCCAATCGCCATCTACTGTCCTCTTGATTACTCTTCTTTTATTCTTGCTCTTCAGCAATGTTTCTGTTTCTAATTTTTCCACACCCAGTAACCCCTTGTGTGTCAGTGATTTTGCTGCCTTGCTTGCAGTGAAATCAGTTAAAAATAAAGACATAAGTGGTTGCTGAATGTGAAAGAATAAGTAAAAAGGGAAACGTTATTAAAGAGCAAGAACAATAGAAGAGTAATCACAAAGAAAATAGATAATGATTGACACTGCATTTAAATTTTTGAAGATCAAAGTTGTCTAGAAAGCATGGAGCCAGGAGGAAGTTCCACAAGTGATAAGTGCGAGAAAAGAAACTGTTAGCATAGAAATTATGGTTGCATCTAGCCAATTCAACTGTAAAATGATTAGACCTTGTTGTTAATCTAGTACTGCACTTAAATTTGTAAAGTCCAGGTACCATAGAGCAAAGAGTTTATCAGAATAATTACCATGAAACTATTTATAAAAAAGGCAGAAGGAAGTTATATTACAGCGATGGAAAGTGACAAAGAGAAATTTTACATTAAGTCTTGTCTGAAATTTGTTAGGTATGAGGTTTTCTTCCGCCTCTTTGTTGTTTGTTTTTTTCACATTTCAGCCACATACTCACCAGTCATCGTCAAGTATCTGTCTTTATTTGTAACATTATCGTATCTTGTTCTAGGTTATCATGTACATCCCCCAGTCACATCTGGGTTTTTGGCATCTCTGATTTCTTTGCATTGTCTCCTCCCAATGACCACACTGATCTTCTGATTTCCTGTGGGGCTTTGCACATGCTTCCATTTATCGGACCATGCCTACAGAATCCCAAGTTCAGTCAGTCAGTTATATGCCATGCATGATACACATGTAGGCGATCATGTATCTTTTGACAGATGACTGATGAGGCAGATTTTTTCCCTAGGTAGAACCCAGTTTGTCCTGCTATTTACCCATAGCTGGAAGGAGAAAAAGAGGATTCATGCCTTTCCCAAGGATATTCGCACATAAGTTAATTTCAGTCAGTTATGTGCCGTGTGTGATACATGCTTAGGCGATCATGTATCTTTCGATACATGACTGATGAGGCAGATTTTTTTCCCTAGGTAGGTTTCCATTTCTTTCTGCGATAGACCAGGTGCCATCCAAGGCTCTAGAACCCGGTTTGTCCTGCTATTTACCCATAGCTGGGAGAAGAAAAAGAGGATTCATACTTTTCCCAAGGGTATTAGCATGTAAGGGAATGTAATGGATTCGAACCTTGCTACCTACTGATGTGAAAAAACAAAAAATATACAAACAACAAAGATGAGGAAATTAGTCTGAAGAAAATCACATTTAATGATTAAAATTTTTGTTCATATCTTGACAAATTGACCATCATGAGATTCAAACCCAAGTCTCATGGTCAGAATGCTAACACTTTAACTACTTAGCCATTTGTTGGACATAGTCCTACAAAGATGGTCAACTTTTACATGAGAGAAGACAGAATTGGAATTTGAAACTATAAACTTTAGAATGATTCTTTTCGAGGTTTCCTGAAACTGGAATGACACTGCATAATGTGGGATCATAAATAAGACATGATTCCAAGAAGAAATTTATTGCTGTTTTGTTTTGAGGTCCAGCCACATTTTGTAAGGGGTTCAGAATCATTTGGGCATTTCAGTTGCTGACTCTGATGTTATGAAATTTCATTATGTCCAAATGAGGATATCAAATTGGGGAAATTGTTTTATGTTCTAATGCACAGGCGGCATGGAAAAAAAATCTATGTGGTGTCTGCAGACAATTCTTAAAGGCAACAAGTAGATCAGATTTCTTAGCTTCAGTGAATAATATCCAATAAGAGTGGCACAACAAGATATTTATGAGATTTCAAGGCTGTTGGAAAATGTGTTTGAGTAGATCTGTGTATATATATATATATATATATATATGATGTAAACACATTCACTCATAAAAGGAGGTGCTGGAAAGTTCTTGACCTGACCAAGAATATATTTCAGAATAAACTCATATTTTACAAAGTGATTTGGGCTAATAACTTTTCAGCAACCTCACGCACGCTATATATATCTATATGAAAAGAGAGAGAGGAGAAAGACACATACACACACATCGTGTGCCAGTAATCCAACAATATTTTCCTTCTTTTACTTGTTCTTGTGTCAGACAAAGCAAAATTAATATGTGTGTTTTGTGTGTGTGTGTATCTGTTAAGATATGCATTATTTAAATGCCTTTAAATATATACTTACACACTCCTAGAAGAAAAATATGGTTTCTGAAAATAAATTTAATCTTGCATTCAAGTCTCCTGACAGTGGCTGCAATATTTCTTTAATGTTATCTTTTATCCAATAAAAGGCCCAAGAGCCATCAAGGTAGAGAGTAACTGAATTGAGCTGTTTTATGGACATTGTAGATTATGGTGATATGTAGGCTAGATTATGGTTGACATAAGACTTGAAGAGGTTAAGATAGTAATTTGGGGAGCATCCTCTTGGGAATCTGTTCTGTAAAACAGCAGCCCCTGAGAAGAAGATTTTCAAATGGAACTTAGATCTTAGTCAGGTCTTAGCTGTAAAAGTCTGAACTGGTGAAACTAAGGAATGTAACTCATCAGAACATTATCCATGGAAATATCAATATTTATTTTACACATTTACAAATCTACCATTTGTAATGTAACTGATCCTGACCATTCAGTCTCTTCTCACTGACATGACGTGACTTCCCTTTGTCTTTTCTAAAATATTTTCATGGCAAGTGCTCTGACAAGCTTTTTTTTCCCTGATTCCCAAATATATGAATTTAAGCTTGCTACTAGATTAGCATCTAGGTTGCACCCTTTTACTGTTGAAATAGTTAAATGTAACTGCCACTTCCACCCCAACAGTTTCATTTCTCACACTTCTCACCTGTGAAACTCCCTTCCATTTACTTGTTTCCCTGATAACTAAAATCTTAAAAAATTTAAATGCAATGTCACTTGCCATCTTCTATCTTCTTGAATCCTCTTCATCTTTTGTTCTTTCCTCAATCCTCTCTAGTCTCAGTCGTCTCTTTCACATTTACTCACTGCAACCCCCCCCCCGTCCCTGGCCTGTGTACTAGTGGCATTTCCACTAGGCTTGGGCTGAAATGATTTAAAAAAAAAAAGGAGAGTAGTAATTGGTTTATGACACTGCATTTGGAGGAAAGGGCTTTTAGGGTGGGAAATTATTCATCACCTGTAAGTCTGCTTAAATGCTTTTGAACTCTTTCAAAGCTGGGGAGTGAAAATTGGATAGTTTCAGTCCAGATACTCTGTTTTTCATCTGATCAAATTCTTGTCATGGCATCTAATATTAACATAGTACCCATAAAAATATGGTGTAATTTACATGTAGCATGATACTTTTCTCTAAGATTAAAGTAGTTTTTTTTTTTTACTAATATTTACACTATACAAAGCCCAAGAGCCACTCAAGGTAGAGCATTACTGAATGAGGTTGTAGATGGATCAGTGGAAGTAAGTCCAGAGAATATGTAGGAGAGGTTACAGTTGAAGCTAGACTTTAAGAGGTTAAGATTGTACTGTTTGAGGAAGCATCCTCTTGTAAGTCTGTTTTATAAAGTAGCAGCTATTGGGAAGAAGCTGTCCAGATGGAACTTCTTTACAAATGGAATACAAAGGGAATGAGAATAGTTTCCCTCTGTGTACATGGCACAGTATGTCTTAACTTTAAATCTCTGAACTGAAGAATGTATATCATCAGAATATTTCAGAAATAAAGATAGAGTTGCAATAGGCTTGCAGCATTTCATCTCAGACAAACCGATTAAGGTGGAAAATATTTCATATGAAAATTAGAATCGAAACAAGGTAAGTTCACATTTAATTTTACTGATTAATGATTAATCACTTGATATCAAACACTCTAATTACAAAGATTGCTTGCCTTAAAAACATTATTTTCCAGAAACACACAATCTTTGTTTTTTTAACACATTATATATATATATATATATATATATAAAATTCATGGTACTCGTTTGGAAAAACCTTGGATAGCTCAACTTGCAGTAGAACAAATCAGTACCCAAGGAAAAATGGGGAATAAAAAAAGAAAGAACCAAGAACAACAAAACAAGGCAAAAACAATCGTCCAGTGTTTAAGCTCCAAGTCCAAAGAAAAAAAAAACAAAATGAGTAAAAAGACAACTACATAAAGTGCTCAATACACTAAGTAGAGAAAAACCTAACATAATCCTAAGGGACCAGGCAAACCTACCTAGGTTACACCTAAACAGATCTTCAGGGTAAAGCTTTAGGATTATCTTAAATTTCAGATATAACTGAAACATATCTGTAAAAGTTCAATATATGCAGGACAAAAGGAAAAATGAAAATTACCTTGGCCAATGTGTTTCTTTCTCTGATGGATTTTATCAAGGCAAATGTAAGGATTTTATTTGCAACAAGTATTTATAAACAAAAGTAAAAATGTTATTAAAAGAGAATATAAGTTAAGTGGAACATTCTCTTATCAAAATATAAATCTGCAACCTGGATTTTTTCAAATATCTCCATTCCTGAAAGAATTACTCCTATACCAAGCTAATATGTGTAACTATAAATATGTTAAAAAATAAAAGAAAACTATTAAATTCATAACCTCCTAAAAAAAAATATCAACAACATCATTTACTCACTTTCATTTATTAGATGTTAAATTATGTCACTTAGCATCTTCCATAATTTACCTTGACTTTGAGTTAACCCGATGAATATTTATGAGCAGCTCTTAAACATAAAAAAATAATTGAAAAACAACATTTTTATTTTAGTTTATAAATACTTGTTGCAAATGCAATCCTTACATCTGCTTTGATAAAGTCCATCAGAGGATGAAACATATCAGCTAAGATAAGTTTTCCTTTTGTCTTTATTCATACACACACACATATATATATATATATATATATATATATATATATATATATATATATATAATAACGGTAACAAATCCATTGGTATATAATCCAAGTGGATCCTAGTAATATAAAATGGTGACAATTTATACATCGCACTGTTTTTATATATATATATATATATATATATACACACTCATACACATGTATAGGATAATGATATATAAATTTTTGTATATCAAGAACAGCTTTGAAAGATAATTTTTCCACTTTGTCATACATACATATATATATATATATATATATATATATATCCCATATCACTCCCACACAAAGATAATTTAAATATTAATTGCATAAAATAAATCATCATCATTTACTCATATTGTTTTATTAGATTTTTTAGAAATTATATCAGTGTCCTCCATAATTTACCTGGACTTTTCATTTAATCTGATGAATATTTATGAGTGCCTCTTAAATTTAAATTTTTGAAAAACTAACATTTTTACTTTTGTTTATAAATACTTGTTGCAAAATAAAATTCTTACATTTGCCTTGATAAAGTCTATCAGAGGATGAAACATATCAGCTAAGTTTTCCTTTTGTCTTTATTCACACACACACACACACACACACACACACGTGTATATATATATATATATATATATATATATATATATATATATATATATCCATTAAGTGCCTTTAAAATCAGCATATAACTTGAGAGCAACCAAAAATTTGTAAAGTCATAGGAAAGAGAGGATAAACTAGAAAATGAGACAATGGGATTGACCCCTGACCAATGGCACCACACAGAGATACAAAATGTTTTCAGACAACACTATAGATTATGTTTATCTGGGTGGCCTGTTTAGTTGTTCATGGCAATTCATGAACGGTAGGAAGTATTATTTAAAGCAGCAGAACCCTCTCCAGGTAATAAGAGACAAATCATGCTGGTTTAATTGCTATCAGTAACAGGGTAAAATCACAAACAAAACAGTGAAATATATACATGATATACCTGTGGATAAGTGCATCCATGATGATACATCTGCATTTAAAATAAATGAACTTTTTTATCATTAAGGAACACACCTACTGCTGAATATATAAGCATATATATATATATATATATATATATATATATACTGGACTCTCCTGTGTTTTTCAACATATGAGGGTCAAGCAGCTCAGTTCTTAGAACCAAGAACCAGAATCACCACACATATGATTTGATTATAGTGGTGAAGGCTTGTGCAAAACTAACCACACTTTTTGGAAGAGATGAATACAAAGAACTGGTGCACGGTACTACCACAAGATCCCCAAATGATCCTCTGCAGGTTTTGAATTCAGAGTTGTCCTTTTAGACCAGTTGTCACCCAAGGTTATAGAACCCAGTCTGTCCTGTTATTTACCCATAGCTGGGGGGAGAATAGATGAATTAATGCCTTTTCCAAGTGTATTAGCATGTAAATGAATGTAATGAACTTGGCTCTCTGATTCCTCAATCTGAGCTACTATCCATTACGTCACCGTGCCTCCACAGCATGTGTATGGGTGTGTGTGTGTGTGTGTGTGTCTGTGTGATTTTCTTGAGGGGGGGGGCGTAATCGTTTCTCCCCAAGCAAGGCAATAATGCCACTAAGATGCAAAGGCCTAAAGAAAGTGAAAGAAAAAGAGAAAACTTTAGTGAAGAGAAAAGACAATTAAAGAACAAGACTCAGAAAGACAGAAGGTGGCGATTGATCTTGCATTTAAACTTTTGAAGATCATAGGTAACAGGCAAGTTGCTGGAAGAGAGTTTCACAAGTGAAAAGTTTAAGAAAAGAAACTATTAGAATGGAACTTATCATTACATGCAGTCATTTCAACAATAAAACAATGAGACCGAGTTGTTAGTCTAATATGATTGTCGAAATTCATTTGGTCATGGTACTAATCAGATTATCTCATTAGAACAATTGCCACAAAAATATTTATATAAAAGTCATAGTTGAAGTAAGGTCATGGTGGTGAGAAAATGATTGAAGTCACGATGCCAGGTCAGGACAGATAATATTGCAGACCCTTCTTTGGATTTTATCAAGAACCTCCAGATATATAGCAGAAGCAAAAGACCAGATGTGGCAGAAATATTTAATGCATAGATGAAGATGGATTCTGGCAAAAAAAAAATCATTGAGAATAGCACAGTGAACCAACTTTCCTCGCAGCAGACATAGCAACTGATTCAATATAATAATTCTCTTTCATATTTGTGGAAAATAGGAGAGCAAGAAGGTGCAATGAGTTGCTCTCCTGGAGGTTGGTGTCAGACATGCTGAGGGAAAGCAGAATTGGTTGCTTATGATAACTAAAATATAACATTTGGGAGGTGTTCCATTTACAAGCCATTGCTTGCCCCAACTAACAACAGAATGATCATTTTGATGAAGAGCTGGCAGTTTTACATTCTCAGACACAGTGGATTTACTATTAAGACAGGAGTAAATATTCATGTCATCAGTATAGATACTGAGTTGGTAACTGATAACATTGGGAAGGTCGTTAATAAAGATAAGGAAAAAAGTAGGTCCAAGGATAGAGCCCTGGGGGAACACCTGCATTAATGTGGAAGGATCTACACAACTTATATATATATATATATATATATATATATATATATAGTGCTCAATGTAGTTAAACAGAGCTATGAAGGATATATATATATATATATATATATATATATATATATATATCCTTCATAGCTCTGTTTAACTACTATGAAGGATATATATATATATATATATATATATATATATATATATATATATATATATATATCTCCTTCATAGCTCTGTTTAACTACATTGAGCACTGTTTTGATTGCACCATGAATTAAATAAACATTTATTTTCTTATTTATGTATGCACACTATTGCATCTATATACAGTTGTGGGTAATTTGGTTTTTAAACCTGGCGCTAAGTATCAAATAAAAATTTCCCAAATAGTTATATCTAAGTATAAATTTTACTTGCTTAATTTGAAACTAACAAAAAAATTTTGCTAAAATCTGCTGTTTTGGAGTTATCGACAGTAAAATTTCACACTCATTTGCATCGTTGGCTGCGACTACACAACAGCCAATACTGGTGTTGTTTGCATACATTTGTTGCTGATTAGATTTGTGCAAAAGATTACCTTGTAGACAGCCTTCTTACTGATCTTACTTGCTTGAATTACTGTGCAACTGAGGACTCATTGCATGCGCAATAAACAAGACAAGTTAAAGTCAATTCAGCAGCAAATATATGGAAACAACACCAGTAATAGCTGCTGCGATGCGAATGAGTCTGGAATTTTAACAGACTTTACTTTAATATATAACCATATAACCAAAATTTTGTAAAGAAAATGGAAGCAGAAGATAAACTCAAAAGTGAGATTGAACACTGACCAATGGCACCAGAAAAAGAGAAAAGGATTTCTGACATGAAAGTAAACACAATTTATCTGGGTGGTATTTTTGGTTCTTCAGAGCAATTCCAGGATAGTGGGGGATATTATTTTTAAAGCACCACCCCGCTCATCAAGTAATGAGAGACAATTCAGACTGGTTTAATTGATATGGGCAACAAAACAGAATCACAGACAAATCAGAGAAATATATATATATATATATTCCTAAAGAGTTAATGAATTTATTATTTTAATCTGACATTTCCAAATTACTTCAAATGTTATTTTTAGTGGATATCCATGTCTGAAATAAATGATTAATTTTTTTTTTATTTTAAACAATGTATATTATGCCAACTAGTCTGCACACTCAGGAAAACAGCAGGCCTGATGATCCTTCAATTTGAGGGTGAGACTCAAGTAGTTCTGGTTTTATTTTGTACTCACATTATATATATATATATATATATATATATATATATATATATAATGTGAGTGCAATATATATATATATATATATATATATATATAAACTACTGTTCAAAAGTTTGAAGCCCCACCCCCAGAATTAACATAAAATTGACAGAAAGGTGAAAAAAAGGAAAAATAGCTCTTAGAGTCATTGAAGAAAGAACAGAATCAATTATTAAACAGGCAGACCTTGTCAGTTGTTTTTAATCAAAGCTGTTCAAATAAATACTTTCTGTCTATATGTACCTTATATATATATATATATATATATATATAGGGAGAAATTTAGATATGCATATATAACCACATATAGAATTATTTTTTAATCTGACATTTTCATTACTTCAAATGTTATTTTTAGTGGATACCCATGTTTGAAATACATGATTATTTTTTTTTTTTAAAGAGTGTGCATTATGACTACTGATCTGGACACCCAGGAAAACTAACTGAACATGGTCTGATGATCCTTCAGTTTGAGGGTGAAACTCAAGTAGTTCTGGTTTTATTTCTTACTCACATTTTATATATATATGCAGACTTATAATTTACATTTATAAACTGAAAGCAAATATTGTGTGTGTGTGTGTGTGTGTGTATATATATATATATATATATGGGCGCATGGCTGAGTGGTTAGAACATTTACTTACTGACCATGAGCTATGGGTTCAAATCACACCATGGTTGATTTGCCAGGAAGGAAACTTCCTGATGTTATTGGTCTGGAGGGGGATGATTCCAGCATGCAGCACCTTTGGAAAGTGCCTGAAAACCATACCATGGGTGTACCCAAGTGTTGTGCATGAAATTGAGTAGACAGAACATTTGGGGGCTGTTTATAGCTGTGCTAGCACGGAGCCACAAGTCATCATGGCCGAGGGTGTGAGTGTGCTGGCCTTGTTCAAATTGTTGATCACACTCTCTATCTGTAAACTGAAACGAAAGTAAACTGAAACTGAAACTGTAACTAAGGTCTGCTCAGCATAGTCGCTGTATAAACCACAGGTTGACTGAGTGAATGTTGAGCAAACACAAATGAGCCTGAGTGAGCATCTGAAATAGGAATTGGCTAGCTGCCCTGATAGATTGGTATCCTCAAATACAAGTGGCCAGCTGTTATATATATATATATATATATATATATATATATATATATTTGAAGAATGTCGTCTGGAACATAAATGACTGAAGCAGCGACTTCAACTGGGTGATGACCATGGACTCAATGAGGGTATCAAGGGCTGGACATGTGATTTCTATCAGTGTATACTTCTTTCAAAGGCTGGGTGGGTTAATCATGTGAAGTCACATGAGGAGAAAAAATTGTCCTTGTCATTCCCCAGATACAGAGTGTCACAGCCTGCATGTGTGTGACAAAGTATGCACAACCAGCTCTGAACTGAAAAGGCACATGGTGGTGCACAGGAATCAGGCACACCGGTGTGAATCCATCAAAGTTGTAGCAAGTACATTGTTCGTCTGTCACTTGTGTAACAAGTCATACACGTCTGCAGCTGGGCCTGGCAGGTCAGCTTCGGGGTCACGCATGAGAGACGTGTGGGCATGGACACATTTTGGTGGCCATCATCTGTTAAGATGTGGCAGATTGTCATACATATATAGAATGATATAATGATATATATATATATATTGCTATATATCAGGAACAATACAGAGGAAAAACGCATGACAAAATGGAAAAAGATTTCTTGTAATGCATTTCGTCCTTTAGCCCAATGAAATCCTAAAATACAAAACATATCGTAAGAAAACGTTTTCCACTTTGTCATACATATTTCTGATAGATAGATATGTATATATATACATATTTATATATTATAAAAAGCCTTAAACACTAATATTCCATGGTCATAATTTATTCCATTGGAATCATAAATACGATCCAATTCATCAGACCTACAAATGTATATTTATATATTTTAGATATATGATTGCATATGTATGTGTATATTTACCACTAATATTATCAATATATTTATATATATATATATATATATATATATATATATATATATATATATGTATGTATGTAGAAATTATATAAAACATAATTGAACAAAACCATACCAAAACATTATATGCATAATTTTGATTCCAGTGTACAAGATATTATTTGAAAATTGGAAAAATGCAGTAAAAATTAAACAGTCAGGCCTTCTTGTTTGAATTGAACTAAACTTGCTTTTATATATATATATATATATATATATATACATTGATATGTACAAATTATATACAGACAAATTATTGATTACAAGCAGACACATATATAAGCGAGAGACATATAAGAACACAGATATACATGCAAATTATATATATATATATATATATATGGAGATTATAAATTACATACTTACATATGCATACAAACATATATATCAAAGTACACAAATTATGTATGACTTAAGTGATTTTCCCTTATTTTACACTGTGCAGCTGTGTATGAATTATGAGATATAAGCCATGTAACAGGTTTAGTTCTCTTCCTTGATGAAATATTGCTATGTTTGCATTACAAAAAAATGACAGGCCAACTTGCAAACCAAACAGGCTTCACGTCCAAAGACTTGGATGAAAGAGAGCAAGCACCAACCATCCCCAGTTGTACGTTTCTGATTTCTCTTCTGTTAGAATTCCATGTAAAGAAACCTGACAGTTTATGTAACAAAAAACTTTTTGTATTGTCACTGGCCAGCACGATTCATTGGGCCGAAAAAACCCCAAGCTGAAATTTCCAAAACGCTTCAGTTTGCTCAATTTCTAGAAATATGATTCAGGTTTTGAACTAAGAAAAATAACCCCAGCCCATAAGTTTCCCCTATCAGTATTAATTCTATTCAGTATGTTTGTAGCTACCATATTATCTGCCACGCAATATATGTGGTTTTCCTAAAATCAAAACTCCTCTAAAAGTACTGTTTTTTATACACCATTAACTCGTGATTACAGACTAGCACTAAAATATTTCACTTTCACCCACAAGTCACTTGAAGATCCCAAAATGAAAAACAATTATATATGAACAATAAATGAAAATTTAGGTATATTTTCTCTGTTTTTTTCTTTGAATAATTTTCTTAAGTTTCTAAACTTGATACATGGTTTATATTTATAGTTTAATATTTGTAACTTTTATTTTTTAATTAAATAATAAATTGAACATTAATTAGTTATCCTGATTTCCTATATAATCTAATATTAACTTTAAAGCATTAATAAATTGTATCTAGGCTCCGTTGTCACGTTATTTGAATTATCATATACTTGTAATCTGATTTGGCCATTACATCTTACGTAAAAAATATTTCCCCAGTTAGGGTAGTGGTTGGTTTTGGACTCTTTAAAAACTTTTTATTTTACAATCAGCACTATCACTTGACAAGACACCAGAAGTGTTGAAACAAAATGGCTATTTTTTGTAGTGATGTTAAAACAAATTTATATTATAATTTTTAAATAAATATTATTTGCTCTACTTTGTATTGCGTACTTTTTTTAAAAGTAGTGTTTTTGATTGCTGGAATTTTATTCCATCTATACCAACCTTGTATTTGGATAAATGGTAATAAATCAAAATAATTTTAAAATATAAAAAATTGCTATATATTATTGCTACATATGGTTTGGTGATCCATCTCTATGTTTAGAGACTCTTGATAACATCCAAAGAAGAATCTGCAATGTTATTGCTCCTGACCTGGCATCTTGGCTTCAGTGACTTTCCCACCACTGTAATCTAACTTCCCTCTGCCTTTTCTATGAATAATTTCATGGTAATTGTTTTGATGAATTTTCCACTATGATGCCTATACTTTATGAATTTAAAGTGCAGTACAAGATTGGCAACAAAGTCTCATCAATATGCAGTTGGTGAGATGCAAATGTAAGTTCTATGCTTCTCTCACACTTCTCGCTTGTGGAATTCATTTCCAGTTACATGCTTTCCAGCAAACTTTGATCTTCAAAAATTTAAATGCACCGTCTACTGTCTTTTTGATTCCTCTTTTTTTTTATTGTTCTCATTCCTTAATAATGTTACTCTTTTTTTCTTTTTCTTTCACCCTCAATAACTCCTTGGGTCTTAGTGGCTTTATCACCTTGTTTGCAGTTAAATGATTATATATATATATATATATATATATATATATATATATATATTTAATAATTGTGTGTAAATATATACATACATGCATACAAATAAATATAAGCTTAAAGCTTCAAATATAAAATTAACTGAGAGCATAATACCAAAATTGGTAGAGAATACATATATTATAATGAAAATTTCTCCAATTTAACCAGTAGAGAAGACAATATTTATGAATAAATTGTCATTTTTATTCATAAATATATTATAATACTATTATAATGTGGATGCAAGTATCAGATTTTAATTACCATCTTAAAATTATTGTATTAATCATATTATATATATATATATATATACACACACATACATACATACATACATACATACATACACACATATATCTATATATTATTTATATTAGGGTATTAAAGCAAAAACATGTTAAAAATCGCTACACAATTACAATCATGTTTCAACACTACAAATGTGTCTCCTCTGGTTATGTTAAACTACTGACCAATAAGTAGTTTAACATTGTCTGAGGAGACACATTTGTAGTGCTGAAACATCATTGTAATTGCGTAGTGATTTTTAAGATGTTTTTGTTTTAATATCCTAAAATAAATAATATTTATCTCTACTCTGTATTGAGCCCTCTTTTAAATTAAATGTTACACACAGTGGAATTATACTCCATTTATTCTCATTTTACCTGGATATATATATATGTTTAAAGGCAGTAAAATCGACCTTGCTAACCGAACGATCCTCTGTGGCCCAATCAGTTAAGGTATGTCAGCCTATATGATGGTTCTGTATGGGATACAGGTTCAATTCCTGTCAGAGGATGAATATTTTCTATAAAAATTTCTCAGACATTCAGGCTGGTAAATGTTGTTAATACTGTTTATTATAAACAGAACATTTACTTAAATATCTGTATCTATAAAAAGAATGTATAAACATAAAAATGTCTTAAAATATATCTATCTATCTATATATATATATATATATATATATATATATATATATATATATTTTGTGTCTATTTAGGCAGCAATTTTTCATTAATGCATGTTTCATTAAATAATATAGACAAGTTTTGTCTATTTATTTTAAGTAAGTTCCTTTCATATTGTCTGATAAGATTAACTGCATTATCATTGAAAGACGAAAGGAAAACACCATATTGATACATGCTTAAATCCAATCTAAGCTTTCGGCTTACACAAGCCATTATCAAAGATGACAATTTCAATAAATCAAACAACAGACGAAACAACAATTATAGTCCACCCTTGCTGCATGAAAATTTCCAAGTAACGACAAACTCATATTACATATATATATATATATATATATATATATATATATATATAATGAGTATCCAGTTGAATATTATCATTTTTTCTCTGGTCATGGGAAACATTTATATCCTTATCTGTAGTTTTTAAAATGAGAGAGTGGGAGGTGAAAAGGTTAAAGGTTAAATGAGGTCAAAACATCAACAGTTTCTTTTGCAACTTATGAAGAGAGAGAGTTAAACATTCTGTTTTGTACCTCTTTCGATTGTAGTTTAACATGCAGACATTTCCCTTGAAGTTGTGTCTGAAATAGAATTTCATCAACTTGGAAGCTAATTTCTGAGATGACATGGCCTGTTAAGCATTAAGAGGAACTGTCAACCATTCCAATTGACTTCTCCAATAAAATTCTCTGAACCTTGTTTTATTTAATGAGTTGGTCAAATGTTAATTCTTTGGTGTTAATTTCAAATTTGTGTGCATCCCTTGTTTAGCCATTATACAGCACTGTGACCACAAAAACACCCCTCACATGAATTGATATCGTGATCATTATAAAAACTTTAACCTTTCTCTGGTGTTGAAAGAGGAAAGTCAAACACCATTAAACAAGGGTCTGAGATCAAACCCATTAGTTCTGGTTAATTCCCTGATCTGCTTGTACATTTCAGTCATAAGCACAAAAATCAATTGATAATTATTGAGTCATTTGAAACAAATGCTTTGTTACACTTTTGGTCATTAATAATGTAAAATTTGTTAAAAAAAAAATATCATGATAATACTTATGCCAATAGACAAAGATTACAAGAAACACACTAAAGGATATGATATAAGCAGGATTGTGCTGGGGACATCTGAAAAGAGAAACATAATCCATTTGAATTTCTTTTGATGTGGAGTTATCTATTATTATCATCATAACATTTTGGACTTCTTCAGGTGTTTTTTTCCATTTGTATAAATTTCAAGAAATTTTTAAATGAACCCTTTATTTAATCTATCAGGGTAGATTGTTCTTGTACTGCTGACCATGACTTGGGGTATCTCATATTCTTTTTTTTTAGTACTGCTTGGTTATTGCTAGTTTCAACCAAGTTTGTACCTGTGCTACCTGGCCAAGATTAAATAAAATGTACAGTTTGCAATTGCTTGACAGTTACCCAGATTGACAGAGAGCTGAAGGAAGATGAGGAGCAGAACAGCCTTGTGGTAATTACAAAGATGGGGATATGTAAATAATATAAACAGAAACAGAATCTGAGAAAGATATGATAGCATTATTAATATGAGCATATATAATACTGAGGAAAGTGCTAGAAAGTTAAGCAAACTTGTTGTCCCTTGATCTCCAGCAAAAGCCATAAGCTAGAAATGTTATGAAAACTCAAAAAGCCCCAAACATTAGCAACTAGCAGCATGGCCCGGCGTTGCCCATGCTTGATTCAAAAATCGTACGACTCATATAGCAATCGCTATCACTTGACTTAAAATATTTTTGCCCTTCCTTGCCTTTAAAGGAGTGCCCTTTGCCATGCTGATATTGCTACATGCCTTATTTCTTGCCTATCTCACACTGCAAATTTTTTCTAAGCTCTGTACTAAATATTAAATCTGTTATGAAAAAAGAACTAAACAAAATGAACACAAAATGATCAGCTTTAAAAAAGGACTCGTAACTGGAAAAACTGAATGAAAAAAGAATGTTAACAACAAATACTTTTTCACACCCAACCCAGTTCTGCAGAATCAGAATCAACGTTGAGTTTAAGCAAGCGAATGAGCCAACTGGAGTAAAGTGCCATGCAGATTTAAATTTTTCTCACTTGTGACGAATGCAGCTATCGATTTTTTTTGCATGATAGCATGCTAGTTAACATTTGTGTCAGTCAGTTGTTGGCTCTCATGCTGGCCAATAGAATCTTTCTGCCTATTTGTGGCAGTCAGCTATTGGCTCTCACTCTGGCCAGTACAAAATGGCTGCAAACTACATGAAAACTGCCGTAGGAGCATGAAAAAATCAATTATTTCCACTATCGATGGTAGCTGGGAATGCAAAGTTGGTCTTGGCCTTTCTACTAACTTGGAGCATGGGCATGTAAATTTTGGTGCAAATCTGTTGAAAATTGCGGCCGTACATTTGTTACACACACACACACCCTACCTTTTATAGATGGAGATCACAAAAGTTAAAGAATTACTATATTTGATGATATTCAAATACCCAATTTTTTTCCTCGAATTATTTCATAAATTTGTTATAATAGCATGAAAGCAAACTTGTTCTGAATTAGACTAAATAGAGAACCTGAGTGAAGTTACAGCAACATTTGACATATCATCTAACAATTTTTTTTTTGTGCTCTTTTTCACAGAAATGTAAGGATGTCTTATATACTATCAAATATGCAATCTCCAAAAAGAGTCCTTGTTGGACACCAACACCTAACAAACTTCTGTTTGTCTTGTACTTGAAAAGTGAACAGTCTTCATAATCACAAGACAAGTGTTCTTTATGAGAATTTAAAAGGCTAAAAGTATTTTGGTACAAGGTTGCATTTCTAGAGTACTCTATCGGAAGCAAAGTTACTCTCCATAGAATGTAAAATCAATTCTCTTTGTTAACTGACAAAGAGAATTGATTTTTACATGAGAATTATGTTACCGAACATAACTTTTACCAGCACAAATCAAAAAGAAATAAACAAACCATGAAATCACATTGATAACCACTTTAAATAAA
>OZ010590.1:32367118-32442118 GCA_963932145.1 Acanthosepion lycidas
TATAGAGCAATACAAGAAAAAATTAAAACAAAAAAAAAAATCAATTCAGCTTTTCTGTAAATTAAACTTTACTTTTAGGAAAATCAGGCTGAGAAAATTATAATGTCTGCACTGACCAAACACTGGTCATGAATTAACATGCCTTTTCTTTATTTCCACTATTTACACTGTTTAGACTGTTGTCCTCATCTTTATTATCATATTCACAATGTTTCAATCATTGTACACATTGGCCTTCTTCAGGTGATATATGTTGAAATTTTGAACCTAACACTTTATTTAGTCCACAGGGATATATTGTTCTAGTTCCACATGCCATGCCTCTTCCAGATATCTCAGCTTCAGTTAATTCCACTTAATAACTCAACTCTCCAAGTCTTCATTCACCTCTGCTGTTGAATTCACATCTCTTTGGATCAAGTCACTGGATTATTTCAACCAATGCTTTTATACACTTGACCATGCATCCTTGGGAACATTAGTGAATGAATTTTTGGCACTGATAAACCTAATGTCTGAGTTATCATTTTTTACCAGAGATCATATTACAATTTTTGCTATTGTTGTTTTTTTCTCACTCTCTGTATTACTGTTTCCCATATTGTATTCATGTCTATGCTTGGCCGGTTTAGCAGATATTTTTGTCGCCGAGCATGTGCATAGGTGCCTTAAGTTTTAACATTTTCCAGTGATGTTTTTTGTTTATTATTTCAACCTCATCCCATAGAGAGCAATAATCTCCCTTTTCCCTCCATATATGGTAAGCTATGCCTGATTTTTCTATTTCCCCTCATGTTACAGCTTTACTATATTCCTGCAGTATTATCTTAA
The DNA here is from genome assembly GCA_963932145.1 of Acanthosepion lycidas. NCBI lineage: Eukaryota > Metazoa > Mollusca > Cephalopoda > Sepiida > Sepiidae > Acanthosepion > Acanthosepion lycidas. Next base: position 32,367,950 of record OZ010590.1, read on the forward strand.
GAAGGCAGCCTGTTTCACTTAAATAAACGGTTTGGTTCAAAATTCTAAAGCATATCATCTGAAGAACGCCAGATCATAGAGGTGTTGACATACCTCTTGTAGAAGTCAAATGACTTACCTTCTAACATGGCTGCCTCCTTGTGACTCCTTGTAAAAGCAGGCCAGCTAATCTACCTCATTTATAGGAGAGTACCTAATACAACAGGTGGGTTAGTCCACTTTACTAGAATGGATCTGCCCAACACATTTGCATGAGTGGGTTCTATTCACCCATATATCTCTCCATTAAATATTACTCAGTGCTGTTTTTCAACTTGAAGTGACTACACCAGTCTACCTGTGTGTCAGATCACTTGCAAGTTAACCAATATTCTACAACACTAAACAAAAACAACCAAACCAAACATTCTCCAATTAATTAAACCATTAACAAATTTTCAATTAAAAAAATTATTTCTAAAATACAACACATCCTGGGTACAACGATAAACTACATCCATGTCCTGGGTAAGATGATAAACTACATCTGACATCAAGGCCTCTGTTCAGGAGGTTTTGAGGAGCATGGAAATGCCTCTTTATTGCAGGTATTCCCAGGTGCACCCTGACCCGGGCTGGTAGCTGAGGTTAAAACACTATGAAAGTGTAAAAATAGGTTTTAAAATCAGCAATACATTTTTGAAGGAAAAAATATTACCATCAGTAAAAATCTTGTCGGCATTAAATAACCCATTGAGGTTGATAAGCCGTAAAACAAAACAAACCAAACCAATCAAAATACAACAATAATTGATCAGTTTTAATAAACATGTGGTCAAGAGCATCGTTAACTGCACAATTATTTCCTTCTCATGATACACTAATACAGTTGTTTTTATTATTAAACAGGTGACTTTCTATCTCTATACAATGTCAAGCAAATTATATCTATTTCAACAGAGATATGATAAGATCTTTTTGCCTGCTTCATACTGATTACAAAACTTATTGCTCAGGGACTGTCATCAGCAGCACTTGGTATTTTAAACAGATATGAAATGGATTTATACTGCCAAAGAAAAAAAAACAATCAAAAAAATTCATCATTGAGTCCCAAACATGTGCAGGGTTACCATCTGGTGACAGATGGCACCATTCTGCAAGGTTTTATTTGGCACGACTGACTTTTTGTTCTTATTATTGATTTTGTCTTACCTTGTCAACAGTTTATACTATTTAGGACGTTAGTGTGGCAATACAAGTAACTCAACATTGTATAACTGATCTCAGAAGCCATTATCAGTAAGTGAAATGACTTCAGAAACATTTATCTATTTGAGCTTTCATGTCACACAAATGAAAAGATGGCTTGTTAAGAGGGGCATGGCACATATCTAGAATGAAAACAGAGCATGTTACATGTCTAGAATGAAAGGGGACATAGTACATGTCTCAAAGTAAAGGCAGACATGGTACACATCTAGAAAGAAAGAGGGACATGGTACATGTCTACACGAAAAGTGAGGTATAGTACATGTCCAGAATGAAAGGGAGGCATGGTACATATCTAGAAAAAAGGGAGAACCTTTGCAATGTTTCAGATGTAAATGGGGGAGTGTGTGAAATGTCAAGAATAAAAGTGTAGACCATGTTACATATCTAGAATGAAAGGAGGGTCATGTGAAACATCTAGAATGAAAAGGAATTATTAAAAGGGCAAAAGAATGGAAGTGCAGGGGATGGGGAATTTAGAATGAAAATGCAGTTAAATGTCTAGAATGAAAGTTCAGGACGTTAAACATGGAGAATGAAAGGGCGGAGTCTTTTTAAGTGGGGGATATTAAACATCTAATTTGAAAGAGCAGGGTTATGTTAAATGTCTAGAATAAAGTGGGGGCTTGTTAAATGTTTAGAACGAAGGGATCAATGTTAAAAAATTGGTTAAAACAAATCACTGCCATAATCCTTTCTAATTTTAAATCCACCTCATGAAAAAGTCAAAGGGTTGTTCAGTTTCAAGACTTTTCAAGGAATGATATTCCTCTCATCTTCTGCAGCAAGGTTATATTAAATGTCTAGAATAAAGTGGGGGCTCTGCTTGCAGAGAGGAACCCGGACGAAGCTCCGCCCCGAAGGGTAGGGTTTCGTTGGGGGAGGTCGACGGAACTGGCCCGCCTCGGCGGGTTTGGATGGTTATTTATTTTTGGCTGGGCCTACGGGCTCAGAGATACCCACATTAAAAAGGCCTTGTGCCACATTCGATCCCCGTGGGTGGATTGATAAATACCATCTTCTGCAGCAATATTTTAGGACCTTTGATGACTAATATCCTCATCCTTATTTGATTTAACAATATATTAGGTTGGTGCAAAAAATAATGACGGTTTTTAACGTATTTTTAACGTCAAAAACCATCATTATTTGCACCAACCTAATATTTCACATTATGCAATCTTTAAACTTTTTAATTTTTTCTACAGGAAAGAGAGATACAATGGAATAAGATTCTAGAAGACATGTTTGCAAATTTTAATATGTGAAGGGCTACTTGTTCCAAGAAGTGTGGTTACAGTTTTGAGTTTTGATCTATGGAGAGCACTTCTAATCACAGATATGAAGGACTGCACAAAAAACACACAAATTAGAAATCCCATTGTGTTTGGGATTAAAATGTTATCCATAGATTAGGGAAATCTACAAAAATTTTAAACCCACTTCTTGAAACAATTAGTCCTTCACATATTAAAAATTCTAGCAACCTTGCTGATTGTGATTTTTATGATGACATAATATGTTTGAAACAATCCTGTAAGTTCCATATATATATATATACCGGGTGTAACAGCAAAATTGTCCATCCCACAAAATGTTTAATATCTAAAACACTACTAAACTGTGTTTCTTTCTTCCAGGTTTTCAGATAAGATATTTAACCATCTTAGCACCATTTGTCATACAAATCACTGAAAGACTCTTTGAATTATTCAGCTAGAAAAAGAACAGGTTAAAATCATTTTGCGTCAGCCCCACTATGTCTTCTCATCTGAGCAATGGTGAGAGGAAAAAGATCATTCAAGCCTTTAGTAATGGTACCAACATCAATACTCTGGTTTCTATCTTCAAAGTCCATTCAAGAACCATCAAGAGAATGATAAATAAGTTTAAAAAAAGGAACAGTAGAGAAGAAAACTGGATCAGGAGGTCACAACAGGAAGAGTGGTCATCATTTAAACTTAGAGCTAAAGAGATCAATTAGAATAGATCCAACTCAATCCATAAGATGTTTGGCACATGAGAGAAGAGTTTCAGCTTTGACAGTCCAAAAAGCAGTGAAAAGAAGACTAGGAAATGAAATCATACATAAAACCTGTGAGGCACCTTGTTATTCCAGGACAGAAAGTTAGAAGGTTAGAGAGGGTGAAGATCATCTTGAATAAATTGAAAAATGGCCCTGGAATAATATATATATATATATATATATATATATATATATATACATTTAAGCTAAATTTCAATCCTTCAAGAACTTCCAATCCTTAGCTATGATTAATTAATGATGAACATGTCATTTTTGTTTATGATCGATTTCATCACCATTCTTCTGTTAAGCTTGGAGAGTAATTACACATTTTTATTGCTCAAAGCGGAGTCCAGTAGTATTATAAATGCTCGGAGAATTTCAGTAAGATATCTTTAATCATTTCTAAGATATAACGGTTCAAAGCTTAATCTAACAAATGGATAATTTTGCTTTTACATGATTGGGACAATTTTGTTGTTAGACCAAGGAGGTTTGTTAACTAGTCAGAATTTATATAATCAATAAATTAGCTAAAATAATTAAAAAATAGTATAGGATTAATGGGATTATAGAGAGATGATGGCCTATTGAGCTTAACAAATTTTCATAAAAAGGGAAATAATAAAATTATAAAAGAAATCTAGGATTCACAATTGATATAAAAAGATAACTGAAAAAAACGTTGGTACTTTGATCTCATGAATTTAAGCATATTACTACATTGGCAAGTAGTTCTCATTGTTTTACTGTTGAAATAAGCAGTTCTATTCTAAGAGATTCAGCTTGCATATCTTGCTTATGGAACCTTCTTGCAGATTTCCTGCCAGAGAACATATTTTTCTGATAAGATCTCTCAAATATTCAGGCTGATAGATGGAAATAAATAAATATACTGTTTAATAAATAAACAGAGCATCTACTCAAATATGGGTATCCACTAAAAATAATTAAACAACAACATAAAAATATGACGGTTTAAGAAATGAAAAATCCATTCATATATATATATATATATATATATATATATATATATATATATATATTTCTTGAACAGTAAAAAAAATATTAAAAATTAAAATTTCAGACACACTGGTTTGTATATTAATATTTTTATTTTATTTTTTATAATTAGGTCCCTCAACTAGTTTCGGCTAGCATGGCCACCATCAGGAGAAAAAAATTTCCTACTTGTTAGTAGCAGTGAACTACTTGGGTGAATAACTATCTCCGAAGAAGGTGAACTTTGTCTGTAGTTTTCATTTTTTTTATATCGTTAATTTTTGTTCAGTCTTTGTATCGGTCAAAGACCTTTTTCAAGTCATATATGACTAGAAAAAGGTCTTTGACCAATATAAAAGACTGAACAAAAATTAACGATATAAATAAAATTAATTTATTTGTTTACTACATATATATATATATATATATATATATATATATATATATATATATATATATATATGACTTGAAAAAGGTCTTTGACCGATACAAAGACTGAACAAAAATTAACGATAAAAAAAAAATGAAAACTACATATATATATATATATAGATGCACATACACACATATTATCTAATATACACTAGTTCACAATTACAAATTAGATTATGTTATGCAATGTCTTTGAGAAATAAAAAATTTAGAATAAGTTCATGTCAACAATTAATCTCTTTAGGAAGATTTAAGCAATGTCATTAAGAATCATATAATATCTGTAAATAAATTCCCGACAAACCAATATCATTTTTCTCAAACTTTGATTCAGGAAGATAAGTATCAATATTTTATTTATTTGTTTACTACATTATATATATATATAAATAAACACACAGACGCATATATATTTCCTTGTAAATTACAAATCTTGTGTTTGTATTAACAAATTAGCCAAGTCATATGTGAAATAAAATAAACTATTCTTTTTTTGTGGCATGTGTTTGGGAACAACCTATATAAAAACAGAGAGGGACATGAGTGTTTCAAACCACGTGTCAAAAACATGTTTAGTCTTTATTTCTCACATTATTATTATATATTCAAGAGCTTTAGGTCCTTTGTATAGACAGAACAGATAGTGTGATACTTATATGTAATAAATACAAACACATGTTCACTTAAATATACACATGTGTGTGTGTGTGTGTATATATATATATATATATATATAAAAACTGTAAATTAATATGAATGTACATGCTTTAATGAGTACACGCACGCACAATATATATATATATATATATATATATATATATATATATTATAAAACAGATAAGAACACTATAAGAACAGTGCTCAAGGTAAAATAAAATCTTTTCTCCTGGAACAGTCATCGAATATCTTTGCACTTTGTGAAACCAATTTAAATTCTTCCATTGCTACCAATGAATTTTCTGTTCTAGGCTATCTTCTGCTTTGCCAAAAAGATACCAGCATTCACATGCAAGGCCTTGACGTTTGCATCCAGGATAATCTTTCAATGGCAAGGGAACAGTCACTCTTTCATGTGCTTTCGACTTTTACTATTGCATCCTATTAGCTATATCTTTTTCCTTTATCACTCCCCATCTTCTCAAGACTGCAGTATATTAGACTTAACCTCTGATAGTATAGAAATGGCACTCCTTCTTCATCCATCTGCAAACATCTTTGTCTTGAGTGATTTTAATGCACGTCAAAACACGTGGCTTAATCATTTTAATGTTATTGATGATGCTGCCATTCAGACTTTCCATTGCTCAATCCCCTGCACAAATCATGGATTTTCCTCCTTATTTCCCTGGCAAACCTGTGCAGCAGACTTCCTTACTTTGATTTCTTATCTCCTCTCCTAGCTCTTGCTGAGCTTCACAACACTGTTTTCTTGGCAACTCAGATCAGTCTGTAGTTACTGTTGATATCTCATTCCAATCATCTTTCAGACAGGAACATTCTATTCATAAGACCTCTTTCCACTGCCATTGCTGATTGGGGTTCACTTTGTGACTTTCTTTGAGACATCCCTTGGACAGACATTCTTACTCACATATTGAGAATTGCACCAGAGTGTATTCTTCTTGAGTCAAAGCTGGTATAGATGTTTTCATTCCTTCTATTCTGATCAATATATCAGGTGAAACCATAATCTTCTTCAGAGTTCACTCTAGCATCTTCTGCTGCTATAGACCATGGGAACCAGTATTTCCAGCTATATCAATGAGACAGTTCCCATCATAACATGCTGATCCATGGCAGCATGTAATAAATATAAATGGATCCTCGAAAGAGCCAAGTCTCTGTTGGCTGAGAGAATGAGGCATTGTATTGCATGTAACATATTTGACATTCATGATTACTAGCAGATCTATAATAGTGATCTAAATAAGACTAAGTTTTCTATTCCTCCCCTTCAATCAATTTGAGTTGTTAACTTCTGCTGATAAAGCTGAATGTTTCACCCATAAATTCTCCTTTCAGTCTACACTCAACTCATCTAGAGTATCCTTGTCTGACTTTCCATTTAGAATTGAGTTTCTGTTGAGTGATATGCATATAACCCCTTTTATAGTTTCTGTTATCATCTCCAATCTGGATCCCACAAAGCATGTAACAGGCCTTAAGAAGTGAGCTCTCGAACTGGCTCCCATTCTCTCTAAATATAATAAATGCCCTGCTGCTTCATGCTATCCTGTATCCTAGAAATCCTCATCCATTGTTCTAATTTTTAAGAATTCAAGTGAACCATCTGACCCTTCCAACTATTGGCCTTCTACCTCTATTTGGGAAACTACTGGAGGCCCTAATCAATGAAGCATTTCATAACACAAGGCCTTCTTTCAGACAAACAATATGGCTTTTGTTTCTCTAGGTCAATGGTAATTGCAGAAAGAGTCTATCAAGCTTTAGATAAGAATGGGTGAGGCTTGGGCTATTGCTTTGGACATCATAAAGTGTTCGAAAGGGTTTCGCATGCAGGTCTTCTTCACAAATTGAAAAGTTATGGTGTCTCCAGCTAAATTTTCAAACTGATTCAGTCTTTCTTATGAAATCGTGAAATAAAAGTCTTCTTGAATGGCCACTCATCTAGATCCTTTTGCATTAATGCAGGAGCCTCCCAGAGCTCTATCCTTGGTCCTACTTTGTTTTTAATTTACATTAACAACCTTCCCAATGATATTAGCTCTCAACTTGATATCTATGCTGATGACACAACCATTTACTACTGTCTCAAAACTAAGTCTGATCAGTCCAATAAGGTCAAACTGGCAGCTGATGTCAAAACAGACTTTCAGTCTGTTGTTAACTGGCGCAAAGGATGGCTTGTTAACTTTAATGTCTCCAAAACTAAGCTGCTTTCTATTAATCATCTATGAGACCCCTTTCTGCCTTCTATCAGCAGGGCTTATACTTACTTCCAAGAGAGTGACTCATTATGCCTTCACGAGCTAACATTCACAGCTGACATGAAGTGGAAAAACTATATAGAATATTGCTAGGTCTGCTACTAAGAAAGTTGGCTCACTATGTTGTCAAGACAATTTTTATCTCCTGAATCTATCTTACATATCTATAAGTCTACCATACATCCATGCTTAGAATATTGTTGCCACATATGGTTTGGTACTGCCACCATATATCTAGTGATCCTTAATCCAAAGAAAAATTAGTTATATTGGTCCTGATCTTGCATCTTGGCTTCAGTCTCTTTCCTACTGGCATAAAGTTGCATCCCTGTGCCTTTTCTATAAATTCCATGGCAAATGTTCAGATGATCTCTTTGCTATGGTACCTCGACTTTATGAAATTTTCCAAGCAATCTTTTCTCATTATTTGCTCTAGAAATTTTAATTGTCTCTTCCTGATGTTTAAGTAGAAGTGCTCTTTTCCTTTCCATTTTCTGTAAGACTTCGTCATTGCTCACATGCTTAGTCCGTGACATTCTCAGTATCCTTCTGCAAAAAAATACAGCTACTTCTCAATGAATGGCTGGCATATCACGTTAAGCAATGCTGAATCTGGTCAGTAACTAGATGGGTGACCACTTGGGAATACCAGGTGCTGTAAGTTTGAATGTGTGGGTGGTGTAATGGATAATGGCTCAGAATTGTTAATCGGAGAGGTTGAGTTCCAATTCCAGTGTTTTTGTCCTTTTTTTCTATCTCTTCTGAACTCTGTTTTGCCATCTATTTACACAAATTCATTAGGTAGGTTATGAGCTGCTTTAGTCTATCCCTCTTATCCTCATTATATCCTGTGAGTGTCAAATTTTCCAAACCCTCATTCCTCATTATATGCACTAGAAATTTCAAATATTTTTTCTGAGGTTACTGAAGGATTTAGAACTTCACAACAAAGATGAGAACATTAGTCCAAAAGTAAAAAATGATAACTCCTCATTCTGAAAAATTCAGATAAAAAGTCTTTATGGTCCTAATGTGATATGCCAATGGAAGCTGATAATCAGGACAAAGATGAGGGTGTTAAGTCAACGTAAATAATGATCACTCCTCATCCATGAAAATCAAACAAAGTTAAATGGTGGAGTAATGGATAGAAGCTTGGACTGAAGAACTAGAGAGCCGAGTTCAAATTCCAGTCAAATCCATTATGTTCACTTACATGCTAATACACTTGGGAAAGGTATGAAACCTCTTCTTCTAAGCTATGGGTAAATAGCAAGGCAGACCATGTTCATAGCCTTGGATGGCAACTGGTCTACCACAGAAAGTAATGGCAGCCTACAGCGGTGAAAAAAATCTGCCTTGTCAGTCATGTATCTAAAGATACATGATCGCCTAAGCATATACCATATATGGCATATAACTGACTGAATGAAATGAATACTACTGAACTGACAGCACAACATAGCAATAATTTAAAATGAAGCAGATACACCAAAACCTTTACAGCCAACAGACAAGTCGATTTGTAAGGACTGGCACCTGAAAATGGCTTCACTGAAAAGAAGGAAAATGTCAGGGTAGTGAAGTGGGGAGACAATCCTGCAGAGGAATTAGCAGGAAGGCTCTATGCAGTCTTGTCCTATAAATAAAGAAATTTAATGAAATTATGATTATAATTCTTCAAATAACCATTAGCCATCAGACCATGACAAAGAATATGCTAACACAGTACTCTGTGGGCAAGAATGAGAAATTTGAGGTGTGTAGATGCTGTTCAAGTGCTCAGTTGCTGATGTAAGAATCTTTGCGAATTCCAACTGCACACTATTAAGAAAGGAACTTTGATTTATGAAGAGATTAGAATATTCATGCAGTTGACATGCTAACAGGTCGGCAATGATAAAATAATTTAAGATCTGCTTCAGTAAACACAGAGAGAGAGATTAACAGGCTTTTTCTGTGTTCTTTCCAATGAACACGAATCATTAAGAGGAATTGGGAAAATCCAGGCGAGGAAGATAAGATTCTTTGTCTTTTGTTTTTCCATTTTATTCTCATTATTTTTTTTTTTCTCTTTCTTTCTTCCAATATTTTTCTTTTTCTTTTTCTTTCCTTAAATGATTACTTTTTACTTTCTTATTCTTTTTTCCCAATTGCACTTCTTCGCAGCTTTTCTTTTTCTGGCATATTCATCTTTTCCTTCATTCTTCATTTACTACATCTTATTTTTCTCTCTATCTTTATTCCATTATTTACTTAATATAAATCCCAAGAGCCACGCAAGGCAGAGTTGTTTTTCGAAGGGTGTAAGATGTGCATATTATGAGGGTATGTATGATAAACAACTGTCCATTCTAGACTTGAAGAGGTTGAGATTATAGTAATCAGGAAAGTATCCTCTCAGGAGTCACTTCCACAAAGTAACATTTTTTGAAAAGAAGTTGAGTAGAACAAATAGAAACTGAATGAAATGAGAAAAGGAATGAGTGTACATGGAAGTGATGGTCTAAACTGGTGGAGCTCATCTGAATATTTGCCATGAAAATAATGACAGAGTAGCAAGATGCAAGCAGCATTTCAGTTGTAGGAAAGTGGTGGTAGGCTGAAAAACTATTCATCACCATACTTTTTAACTCTATCAAAACTGAAATGTGACAATTGTGCAACTTCAGCTCAGATATAGCAGTAATACCCAAACCTCAAGTGGAATTCATATATATGATCTATTGCTAAAGATGACGAAAAAATTACTGGTACATTGTACCACCCCAGTAAATATCTGATCCCCCCTGCTACACTCTATCATTACAAAAGCTAGTTCAGACCAAAATATAGTGTATTGCTGCCATATTGACGCTACACAGTCCTCACTTACCTGTTTTGACAGAATTCAAAAGTGTCTATGCTCCTTGTGGGTGATGGATTATTTTCCACTCTACAATTGCTTTCCTACAGATGAAACTTTGCATGTCTCTCACTGCTTTGTCTGCTACTTCTATGGCATTCTGTATTCTGAGGAGCTATATTCCTTAGTCCCACCACCCCTGACCGTAACTGTGATCCACCATGCCATGCACACAAGGGGTAATCATCCCCATTCCCTTTGTATCCCTATAGTAAGCTCCATTTGGACAGTTTCTTTCCAAGAACTGTTCCCAGCAAGATGTTTTCCCAATCACTAAAATCTTGACCTCTTCAAGTCTAGGGTTAACTGAAATCTTCACTGCATGTCCCCATAAACTTCACTTCTTGTTCTTTCTTACACACATACAATGCCACACAGTGACCCTCTACCTTGAGTGATTCTTGGGACTTTTATTGTACGAACATTAGTATAAAAAAATACTTCTTTTTTGGTCTGATCTGACTCTTGTAAACACAGAGCATGGCAGGAAAACTCAGGTACTTTCTCAAACAGTACAAGTAGCCAACTGTTTTCTCTTTCACATTCATTTTTCTTTCTTCTCATAGTTCTATTTAGTCTCTTTTATGGTCATGATTTTTCTTCTTTTTTTTTTTAACTCTTCACTTGCTGCCATGTTCATTATCTTTTTCACATCTTTATTTTTCTTTTCAAATGTCTTTAATTCTTCTTTCCATCTTTTTCTATATCTTCTTGTATTCTTCATTCTTTTTTGTATTTATTCTCTTCCTTATTCTTTCTATCCATCATTTTCCTCATTGCATTTTTTTATTTTTCACTTCTCTCTTCTTCATCAGTTCTCCTCATTTATTTGCTCCATCACTTTTTCTTCTTTTCAGTGTTCATCATCATTTGGCAGGCACTCCTTTCTAATTCAGTTTTACCATTTTTTTCTTTTCTTCTTTTTTCATGTCATTCCCATCATCACTTCTTCCCTCCTTCCTTTCTTCATTCCCTTCTTCCCTCCCTCCTTTCTTCATTCCCTTCATCTCTTCTTTTTTACTTCCTTCCTTTCTCCATTCCCTTCACCTCTTCTTTTTTCATTCCCTTCTTCCCTTCTTCCCTCCCTCCTTTCTTCATTCCCTTCATCTCTTCTTTTTTACTTCCTTCCTTTCTCCATTCCCTTCACCTCTTCTTTTTTCATTCCCTTCATCCCTTCTTCCCTCCTTCCTTTCTTCATTCCGTTCTTCCCTCCTTCCTTTCTTCATTCCCTTCATCTCTTCTTTTTTACTTCCTTCCTTTCTCCATTCCCTTCACCTCTTCTTTTTTCATTTCTTTCATCTCTTCTTTCTCCATGCCTTTCATCTCTTCTGTCTTCCTTCCTTTTCTCCATTTCCTTCATCTCTTCTTTCTTCCTTCTTTCTTTTCTCTATTCCCTTAATTTCTTCTTTCACCATTCCCCTCATCTTTTCTTTCTTTCTTCCTTCATTCCCATTATCATTTCTTTCCTTACTTCCTTCATTCAAACATCCTCTTTCCATGAATGGTACTAAGATAAACAGAATCGATGAGGAATGTGACCCTAACTTATGCAAAGGAAGTTAATCACAGCTCCAAGGGGTGGAGCCAAGCAGCAGAAATGAGAATAACAATGATGGTAAAGTAAATAAGGACCCTATAAAGATTTGGGGCATTTAAAAATGGAAAGCAGGTAATAATTATGATGGCAGGAAATGTTAGATGAGATGGCAATGTAAAATAAAAAGAAAAAAGGTTTATATTTTGGTATGAAAGTAATAGCTGTATAGAATGGGGCCTGCTAATTGAGGACGAATAACTGAGTAACCATTAAAGATGAGATGAATATATTATAAAAATATTGTCCAGTCAATAGAATTTTAATTTTACAGTGTAACCCGGATATAAGAGAGTTGTCGGGACTGGAGAAGAAGTCTCTTCTATCCGGGTTTCTCTTATATCCGGGTTTGGTCTATTTTGTTTAGGTAAGTATGGCTCTAATTTGGGACAAGATAAAATTTCTCTTATATCCGGGTTACACTGTAAATCAATGGTTGAAAAGGAACAATATATATATATATATATATATATATATATATATATATATATATATATAAAATGTAAAAAATTAGGAGATCAGCCAATTCCATTACCTTGGTTTCAACGTTTTAGTATCTTCAGGTGATTTTGGTCAATTGATTTCCTAATACTTTGGTTTTTAAAAAAAAAAAATTAATGAACGTTTATTATGTAAAAATAAATACAAACGCACATTGTGAAGTGTGATAGAAGGAAAGGAGGAGAAGAAAAGCAAGGGTATAGGAAATATATCGGGTCGGGGGTAAATGAAATGTATATAGTTTCTTTTCATCCTAGTTTATACAAATTCAAAAGGAACTTTATAGTGTGTGTGCAATAAGTCATAATTTCTGATCTCTCATTCAAAAGATTTTTTGGGTCTGGAAATATCATTATAGCTAACTTTTCTTGTTGACTAAGATTGCAGATGTTACTATGATTGTTGTAAGATCCAATTGTCCAATATGTTTCTAATGCCTTTTTCTTTTTCTCTTCTCCTCCTCCCCTTCTATCACACTTCAAGTCATGCATTTATTTATTTATTTTTAAATAATAAGCATTCATTAAATTTTTTGAAAAATAAAGCATTTAGAAATCAATTGACCAAAATCGCCTGAACATACTGAAAGATTGAAACCAAGGTAGCAGAATCGGCTGATATCCTAATTTTCTATACTTAAAAGCTCTACATGTTAAATTTTTATCTTTTTATATGTGTATTGAGCACTTTTTAATACTACTGTTTCCTGGTCTATTTCAATTCTGACCATTAACTTTTTTATTATATATATATATATATATATATATATATATATATGTAAAATTAGGAGATCAGCCGATTTTACTAGATTAGTTTCAACCTTTTGGTATTTTCAGGACATTTCAGTCAATTGATTTTTGAACACTTTATTTTATTTTTCTTAAAGAAAAAATACAAATGATCTAATTGTAAACTGGAAAATTTGGAAAAAAGCAAAACTTTGCAACAATCACAGTAACACCTGTAAGCATTGTCAACAAGAAAAAGTTAAAATAACATTTCTAGACCAAAAAAGCCTTTTGAATAAGAGATCAGTAATTGACACAATGTATACATACTAAAACATTCCTTTTGCATTCATATGAAGTGGGATGAAAAGAAAGTATGTATATTTCATTTAATCCCCATCCCACTCACTGATGCATTTCTAATACACTTGCTTTTCCCCCTCCTCCTCCTCCTCCCACAACCCACATTGTGCACTTATTCATTTGTTTATTTTTTTAAAAATGTAGCATTCATAAAATCTTTTTTTTTCTCCCCTAAATAAAGCATTAGGCTATCAATTGACTGAAGTTGCCTGAAGATACCAAAAGGTTGAAACCAAGGTAGCAGAATCGGCTGATCTCCTAATTTTCTATAAATAAAAGCGCTGCATGTTAGTTTTATCTTTTTATATGTGTATTGATCACTTTTTTTCATACTACTGTTTCCTGGTCTATTTCAACTCTGACCATTAACTTCCTTATTTTATATATATATATATATATATATATATATATATATATATATATATTTGAATGGATTTTTCATTTATTAATCCAATATGCTTTAGATTTATTGCTTAAACGTTATTTTTAATCGTTTGTTCATTTTGTTTTACAGCATATCAACCTCAATGGGTCATTTAATGCTGACAACTTTTTTTCTTGGTAATGTTTTTGTTTTGTTCAAAATCTATTTCTGGTAATATTTTTTTTCTTCAAAAATGTATAGCTGGTAATATTATCTTTAAAAAATGTATTGCTGGTAATATTTTTTTTCAAAAGCGTATTGCTGGTAATAGTTTTTTTTTTTTTTCAAAAATTTATTTCTAGCAATAATCTTTTTACATAGTATTTCTGGTATTAAAACCTATTTTTACACTTTCATTATGCTTTTTACCTCAGTTTTGGGGTTAACTATTTGCCCATAGCTGGGACCCTAACAGGTGCTACCACACTGGGAACACCAGCAATTAAGAGCTGGTTCCACACTCCTCAAAGCCTCCTGATCAGAGGTCTTGCTGTTAGAAATAGTTTATTGTCTTAGCCTTGACACGAATGTAGTTTATCGTCATACCCAGGATGGTATTTTTAATGGGTACCCATATTTGAGTAGATGTTCTTTATATATTTATTAAACAGTATATTTATTTATTTCCATCTACTGGCCCAAATATTTGATAAATCTTGTTAGAAAAATATGCGCCCTTGTCAGGATTTGAACCTGCATCCCCTTGGAGAAACTGCCATTAGATCTGCCATGCCTTGACCTCGCTTGGGATATAAAAATTAAGCAGTATATTTTGAGTGTGGAAAAATCTGTGTACAAATGCACCATTTGAGCGTTGTTTGACCAGGATGTTCTTCATGGTCTAATGACTGTTTCTCTTGGTGGACAGATGTTTGAATCTGGCTGGATGGTATATATTTTTCTAACAAGATTTCTCAAGTATTCAAGCCAGTAGAGAGAAATAAATAAATATGCTGTTTAATAAATAAATAAAAACAGAGCAATCTTAAGATATAATTTTCCACATCTAAAACAAGGTTTTATATTCCTTTTTGTGCATTTTTCCTTAGCTTTTACCAATGCCTGTTCTTTATTCTGAAGTTTTTCAGCATCAATGCTTTAGACTTAACATTGTTTGGCAATTGTCTACTATTTCCTGTAGTATTACATTATTATTATTATATTCAATCTTTGCTAAAATTTTTGTTTGTACTTCAGCATCTTTTTCTGCTGTTCAACGTTGCACAAAAAATAATGCCTTCAACATATCAGGAGTCATTTCCTTTAGTTTAAATTTTTCACATTCTCTGTTGATGGTACCTGCATACATAACAAAATCTTCATTCTCTTTTTTGGTTAAATTCATGCACCTCCAATGAGAATGGAACAGAGAGCACTTGTCACTAAATATTTTTGTCAGAATATGTACTGTGTCTTCAAACCCTATTTCACCTGGTTTTCTCAGCAAAATATAATTCCAGTACTTTTTGTTCTCTGTTGGTGCTATTTTTCTCAGCAAGTACCTGTTTTTTCTTATTTTTCATTTTTCTTCAAAACCACTTCCAGCAAGTCTTGTTGTTGCTTTTGTAACTGTAACAACTGTTGGGTATTTTGTTGTTGTTGCTTCTGTTGTTGAATTTCAACTATTGAAGTCAAAATTTTCTCCATACCTGCAAGAAAATTTTTTTAAAACCAAATTGGTTCAAATTCTTGTAACTCCTGTTGCACATGTGTGACTTTCAAAAATCTTGTCACCCGTTATTAAAACTCCAGTTATAATATTGCAATTTTTATCCAATGCTTCTGTTTGAGTATCCTTGTCACCAACTATTACAACTTTAGTTATAATGTTGTGCTTTTATCCCATGCTTGTTCAAGTATCCTCATCGCCAACTATTATAACTCCATTTATAATGTTGCGATTATACCTTGCACTTGTAGTTGAGTATCCTTGTTGCCAACTGTTATAATTTCAGTTATAATGCTATGACTGTTTTCCTGTGCTTGTGTCTAGAGATCCTCATCGTCAACTATTATAACTTCCTTTTGTGAGGTTATTGCTATAACACACACTCGTACTTGGTATAATGTAATTCATTAAATATTCTCTATATATAATGTTAAGGCTATATGTGGTTAGTATGAAGACTGACTCCAATATGACTACTACTCTTAACCTGATAACATGAAACTCTTTATAGTATTGGATGAGTTCATAGAGTCAATGTGGGATGTACTCTTTACTCCAAAACTATCTGGGATAGAGTATATGTAAATATAAACATCGTGGACATTGAGATCAACATAGAATGGCGACAGTCTGTTTCATACTTGAACACAATTTTCAAGCCAAGACACAAAATGTCCCCCCCCCAATGACCTTCCAATCTTGATTCACGACCTTGATGGTTGGCATGATAGACTCATGAATGTCCAAGCTAACTTGACCAAATAATAATTAACTTTAAATTTACAGTTTATTGTGTCATTTTAATGGCTATTGAGTAGGTGGGAATATTTACTTTAAATTGTTCTAATGATTATTGATTAGAGCTAATTATAAGCCATAAAGTGGTTATTTGATAGCTATTGTTTAGGGTTGTTTGTTAAGTTTTTAATTAATTTTATTTTTAATTACTTCAGTGTATTTTGTGTTTATTCATTAATCATTTATTACTAATTGTTATTACTAATTTTGTGCAGTTGAGGTTAGTGTTTATCTGTATAGTTTATTTATTTTATTATATTTGTGTTTGTCTTGGAAAATGATCAGAGCTATTTTCTCCTCCAGAAAAAATTTACAGTTTTTTTTAGTTATTGTTGCAGACTGGTGCTGTTTTTCTCATGTATATATTTATTCTGATGATCCTGCTTATTTCACTAATGATACAAAAACATTTGGCTGATAACAATATGAGAGGCATTAGGGTGTAACAAAAGGACTTTCATTTTTTACAGAATTTAGTTCCAAAGTTTATTTCCTATACACATTTGATAGCTATGATTACTTATATTATTAATATTAATAATATATATTAGGATTGATCAAATATCTTTCCTGTTTGCAAGGACTTTTATTCCAAAGCTTATTTCATGTATAGATCCAAAGCCTATGGCTCACTGTGTGTATTTATGCAGAAAGAATTCTTTTAAACATGTTTTGTTGAACAAATATGATTTCTTATTAAGTTTTCAAATAAGTTGTTTCATACAATTGGTAAATTTTACTAAAGTTAATTTTTTTTTTTTTTTTTTGTTTTTTTATGAGTATTTTCCTTGGTAAAGGCATGAATCAGACTCTTCTCCCTGCAAGTTTATTAGTAAGACTTGTATCACTAAACCATTATTATCTCAGAAAAAGAAAAATTCTTACAATCTAAAAATATTTTCTGGCTATAAATAACCTACAAAGGGTTGATAAGCCACAGAAAATGAATCAATCAATCTAAGTACTTTTGAATGTTGCTACATTTGTTTTCAAGGATTTACAATTAGTTATATACATTTTTACTAATTGTGCATGCAATAAAAGACCCAAGAGCCACTCAAGGTAGGGAATTACTGAATGATGTTCTTTTATAAATGTGAAACAGGAGTGCTTGGAAGAAAGATATATCCTCGCATTTGTATTTCCCCCATTATGGGCATTATCGTATCTGTAATATAACACTGCAGTTCACAGACAGAATGGAATGTCTGAAAGGAAAAAGAATAACAAACAAGCTTTGTTCTCAGAGAGACTTTTATACTATTAGGTTGGTGCAAAAATAATGTCGTTTTTTGACGTTCAACTTTATGTGAGAAAACGACATTATTTTTGCACCAACCTGATACTAAAATATACACAAAACTATATATATATATATATATATATATATATATATATATATACACACATATATGCACATGTCCAATGTGGAAAATAATATATCACATATCAAAGCAGAGTGGAAAAAAAAAAAAAAAAAAAAAGGAAGGGTCTTACAAATGATATAGAGATATTGCTGTACTTGGAGGAGCCATTTTTAAGACCCCAGATTCAAACAGGCTGGATTCATCTATGTCCCAAGCAAGGACATATTCCACATAAGAGAAACAGCAAGCCTTGGGTCTCCCAAATTGAGGTCTGTGAGCTGGAATTTCATTCTATATCTGGGAAAGATTTATTCCCAAAGGGAAACATCACCGTGGGCTTTTAAGCTGCTGGGGAGGTAGATTTAGCCTCTGTCCATGCCATGGGGGATCCAACCTAAAGAAAGCAACTTTACTGTTTGGTTGCTGTAAATGAACTGAATTTTGACTGCAGCTTTTCATCACGGCATGGAGTGATATCATGAAATGGTTGTCATATGACCCACGTGATTTATCACCACCAAAGGGAGATAAGCACATTCTGCAACTTTACAAATGTAAGAGGAGGAGGTAAGAACTGGTAGAACTAATGTAACCTGTCAGAACCTTTGTAATGGACATAGTGATTGAACAGAGAGAGACTTGAAACATTTTGTCTGTGGTAAAGAGGTAGTTGAGTGGATAGTGGTTTGAATTGAGAAATCAGAGAGCCGAGTTCAAATTTCAGTTGGGTTTGTTATATTCACTTATGCACAAATACCCTTGGGAAAGGTATCAATCAATATCCTCCCCCAACTATGGGTTAAATATTACGATTTGCATCTGGAAAAATCATTGTTATTCTCTAAAGATTGTTAATGCAATATTCACTCACAAAACAAAGATTTAATCTTACAATCCCAAAATATGTTTCAGTTTTAAATAATCAACAAAGGTAAGCCGTAAAAATTAAATTAATCAATACCAAGTAACAGAAATCATATCATTTGAAGATTTCCAACAGCAGCAAAAACAAAAATGGCTAGCACATGTAACTAGAAAGGAAAATAATGACATAATCAAATGTTGACTTTCCACACAACATTAAACAAAAAATTGAGAAGGCAATCCCATAAATATTAGAAAGAGCAATAACAGTTAGTGGACTTGAGAAGTTTAATTTCTTGAAAAACTGAGTTTTGTTAAACAATATTGATAAGATCTGGCTATCCAATTTTTTTATTAAGTTTTTCAACTTTCCGAATAAGTTGTTTTATACAATCAATAAACTTTCCAAATTCATTTCTGTTTTCTTTTTGGGTACTTTTAAATGTTGCTACATTGGTTTTCAAGGATTTACAATTTTATATATATATAATTTTTATACCTATACTATAGCTCTGGCGGTGTAAAAAACCTAGATGATACAATTTGTAAATAAAAAATATTACACAAACTGATATCTGGAAAAAAAATTCGATAAAAAAAGCAAAAACTAAAAATATCCGTACTGATGGAAAATAATCAAGCAGCACTGCAATGTCTAACCAAAAGAAAAAACACCGACAGAGTTACCTAACCTGACATGTAAAAGTGCTCGATACACTAAGTAGAGCAAAATTAGAATACCTAAAGAGACAGAACCTATCTACCTAGTTTTCACCTACCGGATCATCAGGATAATTCTGAGTAAAGAGGGTTGGCCCAAACGACATTTTATTGATAAAGTGACCACCAGAAAGAATTGAAATATTAGCAAAAAAACAAAAAAAGCAAATAGAATGTGAGTTGTTTTGGGGGGTTCTTTTGTTCTTTATGCTAATTTTTTTTATTCTTTCTGGACAATAACCTGTATTAATTACTCAACTAGAGATTTGAAATACTTAATGGCTGTAGGCATAAAAAAAGCCTGGTTACTTGGCAAATAGAATATGAGTTGGGGTTTTTTTGTGGGGAGAGGGGTATGCTAATTTTTTTAAAAAAATTTTCTGTAACTGTGAACCTAGAACGAGGAATTGTATATAAATCCCAAATTATTTAAAAAATATTTCAAGTCCCAAAGCAACCTGTTAAGATAAACTAAACTTAAGATACTGTCAGTGTCGTCTTTCATGAAGACTTCTGCTCATTCCATTTTCGCTGCTACTGTATAAACTGTGGTTGACCTTTTCTCCATGGCAAAATTTCCTATATCTGTAATTTTAATTTAGTTCCAAAGAATAAACGAAGTGCTTCACAAGTGTAAATATTTTATCCTGAATTTGATTTGTTTCTTCACTACTCAAATATAAGTCACCCACTAACATTTAATACAACACAGCCTAAACTAAAATATCTTTGAATGGACATGTCTTTTCTTATCAGTCAAGTAAGTGCCATACGTGATACCTGCTTGGGCCATCATGTCGCTTTCAATTCATGACAGAATATTTCTCGCAGTAAGTTGCCATTTCTTTCTGTGATAGACTGGTTGCCAGCCAAGGCTATAGGACCCAGTCTATCCTGCTATTTAACCCATAGCTGAGGGGAGTAGAGACGGATTCATACTTTTCTCAAGGGTATTTGCATGTAAATGATTGTAATGAACCTGACTGAAATTTGATCTCGGATCTCCAATTTCTCACTTCAGGCACTTATCCATTATACAATTCCTTATAGTGTCTCTAAAATTTCCGATGTAATTTTCTGATTTTTGGCAACAATTTACATTCTACTTCCTAATCTCCTGAAAACTTTTGAATTTTTCACATAATCTATCCGTGATATAATAATAAATACTTTTCAAATAATTTTCCCCCTTTTTTACGATTTGGGTTTTCGGTTCAGTTAATTTGTTGCTTTCTTTTTTTTTCTTTGTCTTTTTCCTATCTAGCTGAGCGATTAATTTCTCATTTTCCTGTTTGTGTGCGCAACACGACCACACATCAGAGAGAGAGAGAGAGAGAGTGTGTGTTTGCGCCTGATCAAGCATTCACAGCGTTCCTCAACTCTTTTTCCTTAGTTGCACCCAATATTAGCAGAATCGCCAAATTCGCCGAAGCTATTTTTTGCGACGGAACGGAAATCAACGTACAAGTGAAGGAATCGTCAGGGGATTCTCATTCACAAAATATCAGCACAAAAAGTACATAGTTGGTACGTACAACAAGCTTCCTTCCGGCTTCGCTAAAGTCGCTCGAAATTGTCGGGGTTGGAGGAGGGGGTTGAGTGGTGTATACAGTAACTCTCGTTATCCCCCACCCACCGACAACTCTAGTCTCATCCACCAAAAGAAAGAGGGATGCGATGATAGGTCGGGAGTAAAATTGTTTAGAGTTTTCGGGTTGGGGTGGCTACGGGCAATGAGCAAAGTGTGGGAGTAGGGAAACCTTCTCCCTTAATCTCCAGCGGCAGACGGCATAATTACTACCCACCAACCCTCACACCTCATCCTGTGTAAAGGGTTGGGTATGTGAGGAAACTAAAGGAAGCCCACTCCCGCCTAAACACACACAGGCGTGTGCGCAGGCACAGGTACCTAGAGAGACCAAGAAAAGTTTGACAGAGGACTTGGGAGGAAAAAAAGCAGATGTTTCAGGAATATGACCGTATCATAAAACAGCTGCCAACCAAGTCATATGGATATAATAAGACCAAGGGCCGGTTTCTTGGAGCCGAGCGCAAAGACGGGAAGAACACGAGAGGGTAGAAGAGTCACTGAAACGGACGCTACACAACCAAATCCTTTTACCAAACATGGGATGACAAAAACCTGCAAGAATACTCTCTGGGATAGAAAAACCGGGTCTTGTCAGGAATGGCAGGCACCACGGCTCCGTTTACAGCGTGTAATTCCAATTAATTCAGCTAACGGCTGGCCTGAGTAAAGAAAGCCTTTACCCAATTTTCCCGAAGACAGCAAAGAAAAACAAACATGCAGGAAGACACTGGTGAATTTATGCGGTTGGAATTAAGGGAATTCAAGGCATTACCCAATTTTAGTTTCTAACTAAGCCTAGATTAGTTTGACACAAGACAATTATATTTGGAGCACGGAATAAGGCTCAATCTTCCTATGCGATAGTAAGGCTCAACGAAATTAGTGTTAGCGGCTAGTGTAACGTAGTGGAATCGGCAAAATCTGAAAGAGTCTATATTGCATTATGACAATAAAGACGAGGACAACAGTTCGATCAATGTAAATAGTTAAAATACCTCATCTCAGAAATATAGACAGAAGTGAATATAAAAAACAACTTGATTTCTATGTCCACACTGTTTCGACTAACATACGCTCAATCCTCGACAATGACCACACTACAACCATAAATATGGTCAATTTTAAATAATAATAATAATATGAATAAAGTTTCGACAGAGAATTCGATAGAATCACTCGGCTCCATAAAAAAATTATTTCAAGAAAACTCAACTGGCGAAACAAAACGTGATCACGTTTTGTTTCGCCAGTTGAGTTTTCTTATACGAACGCTATCGTTACAGAAATTAAATTTTATTCCGCACACGATTATCCATGTTTGCCCAAATTTCCTTAACGACGGAGTTAAAGTTTAAAAAAAAAAAAAAAACAACAACAAAAAAACAGGTGTTTTCCTATTTAACAGATATTGTAGTTAGGACTGCATTGCGACTTACACAATTCCTCGTGCTTGGTGTTCAATTAAAGGAAAAGCAAAAAACATGAGTCCAAAACATCATCAATGGAGCCCAAAACACCATTCAACAAAGCGAACAACTTTCAAGACAAATTATATATTTTCAACAATATTTTTGTTATGATATTGGAGATGTACAGAGGCGCACACACACACACACATATGTGTGTGTGTGTGTGTGTGTGAAATAAAGAGAGTTTGAAATTTGTGATATATTTGTGGGAAGAGTGCTCAATATTCAGGAACAAATTGTTTATCGATATAAACAGTGTAAACAGAAATTAACACTGCGTAGTGACGGTTAGTTTCATGCTTAAGGCGTAAAACTGACCGTCACAGGACCGTGTGATGATTGCTTAAGACATGAAGCTGCCAGTCATCATGTTATGTCTACCCTCTCTCTTTCTCTCGATTTATATATGTTCACTTTTATAAAAGCGGACATTGGGGTCAACACCAGACAGCGACCGTCTGTTTCATGCTTTAAAGAAATCTTCAGATCATGAAGATTGAATTCAAGCATATGAAATAGACTGTTGCCGGTCGATGTTGACCTCAGTGTCCACTTTTATATTTACGTACGCTCTCTCCACGACAGTGAGCACATTGAATTATAAATATAGCATACCTTAAAACTATATATATATATATATATATATATATATATAACGGTTCAAAAGTTTGAAGTCACCCCCACCAGAATTAGCATGGGATGAACTTAACAGAAGAGTGGAAAAAAAAAAAAGAGGAAAAAAAATAGCTCTTCGAGTCATTGAAAAAAAAATGGAATCAATTATTAAACTTACACTTTGAGAAACTTTTGCAACGAATGCCAAAAATTCTGCTGCAGTAATCAACGCTAAAGGAGGATATTTTGACGAGAGCTTTTTATTTATAAAATGCTTTTTTTCTTTTTGCCATAATAAAATTTCTAATACATAATAAGTCCTGTTTCACTTTTTTAACCATGTACAGTGTGACCCGGATATAAGAGAGATTTTCTATGGTCCCAAATTAGAGCCATACTTACCTAAACAAAACAGACAAAACCCTGATATAAGAGAAACCCGGATATAAGAGACTTCTTCTATGGTCCCGACAACTCTCTTATATCCGGGTTACACTGTATTATATTTTTCTCTTATTGAAAGTACAAAACAACTACTTTTTGGTCCAATTTTTAAAAAATTACCAGGAGTGGCCTCAAACTTTTGAACTGTAGTATATATATATATATATATATATATATATATTTTTTTTTTTTCTTGCCCTCCCCCCTAATTGAATAGTTTTTTGTTTTTAAGTTTATGAATAAATAATCCCAGTGTATCAAACCTGAGGAGTACTGGGACGAAACCGGTTGTTTGTTTTAGTTCTTAGTTTTCATAATTATGTCCTTTCCATTCCGCTTATTCCTTGCTATAATAAAATTTTGTACCTGTAAGAATCTTTTCAAATATATATATATATATATATATAGAGAGAGAGAGAGAGAGAGAGATTTGTAATGTATCTATCAACACACAAGACAAAAGAGAACTCAGGAAAAAAATAGGTGGATGAGTTCAGATGTGCACTGCAAATATGGTACGATGACAAATATAGACAATTTCAACTGTTTTGCCACATTATACATGACGCTGACAATATATTAATATATTCACCAAACAAAACTCTCTTTTTGTCACAAATTATAAAATGATGAGAAGACAATGCGATTTTGTTTGCTATTGCAGAAGCCAGTCCTGAAGACGACACACAGACAGATAAATGAAATAATATCAACAGGCACCACAGCGGCGCTGGGTGGGGGTTGGTACCCTTTTTTTTTCTAGAGATAACTTAGATTGGGGGATAATGGGGTTAACAGTGTCACGCAGTCTTCATAAAAAGGATAATTATTCTGAAGACAAGACTAAAATTAAAACAACATTAAATAGTAAATCACTGAAAAAATGTTCAACTTCCAATCAATCCGAATCAAAACCGAAAGGGTGGAGGATAATGAATGCTTTCATTGAGATAAGGGGAAGGTGGAGAGATCATGGTTGATCGAATAATGAATAAATAAAAAAAAAAAAGTTCTAACGTAGCAGCCATTTGAGATGAGAAAGATTAGGCTCACAGAAGACCGCCAAAATGTTTTTAATAAGTCATCCATTACACAACAAACGATTTGCAATGGCCAAATTTAATGTTCACCAGAAATAATCTTCCATGCAAACACTAATCGATGTCGTAGTTCTATTGCTGTCTGTGATCAATGCAATAATAATAAGTTTTACTTGATTTCATCCTTCTTACAGGGATAATAATTTTTTACTACGTTCAGACAAGATCTACTTTCCAGCCCTTTAGACTTGGAAATATAATAACTTAATCCTGGTTACCGGGAACCCATCTTCCAGGCAATATCTCATCATTCTACGAAGAAAAGGAAAGTCAGGGCAAGACATAATTCCTGTAGCAATAGACGAAAAAACCAGACAGTTTCTGGATTTACCCACTATATGATTTATGCGAGTCGTATGCGCATGCGTGTTTTTCTTCAAAATGCTGTAAACTTCGGGAGAAAGACACGCAAGCATTTCACAGCGACCATTTCTTTAATATCTTGGAAAAAAATATATGTCCCGTTGCTTTTCCCACTGTTCTGGATCCACAGTTGTTGTTCTCTTAGATCGGATGCCCCTCTACACAAAAGCGAAATATCCCAATTTGCCCCACTATTTTATATACTCATCACTGATGAGTAAAATGAACGTAACAGTAATTTGAAACCTAACCTTGTTGATTCGTTTTTCCGTGTCGATAATCACTACGCCACGAGCATGTCTGACTCTAAGCCGACAAAATTTTTAAAAAATTCATATCAAATTTATTTTCTTTGCGATAGAAAATAAATATCTACAATACAATTCCTCCAACAACAACAATTTAATTGTTCCCACAATTGCTATTTCTAAGATTTGGCAAAGTTCAGCAATAGAATCAGTTGTGGAAATTAGAATTAAAATATTGCATTGTATCAACCTGGAAAACGATCATTTGAAATTTGACGTCGGTTTAGACACAGAACAATTAATGCAAAATAGTTAAATAATATTATAAGCAGAAGCATTAAAAACAAATGGAAAATTTTTGTCAATAAGCAGTAAAATTCATCAAGATATTTATATCAGCCTGACGTCAGTTTAAACTAACAGCTATATATATATATATATATATATATATATATATATATATATATATATATATATATATATATGCGTGTGACTATTTTGCTTAAATTTCTTATCGTATTTTCATGATTTCACATGAAAACTTCAATGAAATTCCCACGTTCAAAAATTATAATTTACATATTTTAGTTAAGATACATGGGAAAAAGAAAGGCGTCAATTTAAACTGACGACAGGAGGATATGAGTTAATATTTTTTTTAAAAATGGTCTACCTAAGCGAATGATACCCTGACTTTCCCTCACAGTACCCCCATTTGAACTCCACACAATTATTGCAGCGAACCATCCACTTTTCAAAACAGTTTGTAGAGTCCTCTTTTGGGACCATCATCAACTGCATTGTTGCGTTGTCCTTAACATCCAGAACATTTCATTAGCAATTTCAGCTTTGGGAAAAGACAAAGTCATAGAGAGACAAATCTCAACTGTTCAGTAACTAAAAAAAAAAAATACGCGAAGAATCTCGTCGTTAGGTCACTAGAAATGTAACTATCAAACAGTAAAGAAAAACACTTCTGCTCATTTGATTACACCCTGGGTGGGAACTCTTGAATCTGATTTTCTCTAATGAGAACCAGATTCAAGCGTTCGTCAAAACCTGTGGGGAGCTTCTCTCTGGGTTTTTCACAAATATTTTCATGGCATTTTGCTATGATGAGCTGTTCCCTTGATGCCTCAACTGCATGAATTTAAGCGTGCTAATAGACTGACAACAAAGTCTCACCGTTTATTCTGTTGAACTAGCTTGATGTAACCGTCAGTTCTATTATAATAGTTTCTTTTCTCGCTTGTGGAACTCCCTTCTGATTTCTTGCTTCCCTGACAATTACAATCTTCAAAAATTTAAAATGCTACATAAATTTGCTTTTGTCTTCCTGTTCTTTTAATGTCTTTTTCCTCACTTCTCCTCACTAATGTCTTCTCACTCTCGTTCACTCCCTACGTCCTCTCGGAGAAGCACTGTGCCTTGAAAGACTGTTGGGCCTCAAACTCACACCCGACCTCAAGTGGATCTCGTATGTACGATCCATTGCTAAGGATGCATGTAAAATGATCAGCTCCCTGTACCGCTCCAGTAAGTACCTGACTCCTCCTGCTATCCTCTACATTTACATGAGCTAGATCAGGCCAAAAATGGGGTACTGTTGTAATATTTAGGAGGGAGCTGCTCAGACCTCACTCTCCTGTTTTGACAGAGTCCAAAAGCGTCTCCGAGCTCTTGTGGGTGAGGAATTATTCTCCACTCCTCAACCTCTCTCGCACAGGCGGGATGTTGCAAGCGCCCTTGCTGATCTACTGTTACTTTCATGGAAAGTGCTCGAACCAATTACATTCCCTGGTCCCGCCAAGTCAAACCTTCACGGCAAGAACACGCCATGCCACTTACATAGTAGCAAACCACCCACATTTCCCCCGTATTCCATCGGTGAAAAGTGTTCCACTTGAACAGCTTCTTTCCGCGAACCACTGTCCTGTGGAACCGACTCCCAACAGGATGTTTCCCCGATGACTACAATCTGCTCGAGGCTAGGGCTAACCGTTATCTTCCACTCCTATACACAAAAAGGGCC
The DNA here is from genome assembly GCA_963932145.1 of Acanthosepion lycidas. Lineage (NCBI taxonomy): Eukaryota > Metazoa > Mollusca > Cephalopoda > Sepiida > Sepiidae > Acanthosepion > Acanthosepion lycidas. The sequence goes on from OZ010590.1 coordinate 32,395,404, forward strand.
TCCTAACGTAACCCACTACCTCGAGTGGCCCCCGGGCCTTGTAAAGAGTGAACCTTACTGTAAAAAAAATAAAAATGCAACCCAGCATCCTAGTGGCATTACCGCTTGGCTTGGGGTGAAATGACTCAAAAAGTACGGAAGAGTTTTCTGGCAACAAGCCCCTGCATGTAATGGTGAATATTGTATAACTGAGTAAAAATAACTGCACTTTATATTTTGAAGAATAAACAAAAACGGAAATTATTTATGACTCAATAATGGCCGGTCGCTCATATCCAAGTATGTCTGTCTGCCAGTCAAGTATGTCTGCTGCAGACACCTGCTCGAACAAATTTGTGTTTGTTCAACACCCACAGAGCCCATCTGTGCAACTATGCTGACCGGGTCTTAGTTACAGTTTGTGGGAGAAAGGGCATCATTTGACGTGATCAGCAGTTTGAACAAGGCCAGTACCCTTAAACCCTCGGTCACGATGACTTGTGACTTTGTATTATCGTATACCAAATTTCACTTACATGACTTGGATCAAACCGTGGTAAGGTTTTCAGCCGCTTTCGACTGTTGCATGCTGGGATTCAAGAGAGGCGATAAAATCCTCCCTGATCGACCATGATGAGATTCAAACTCGAGTGCCATGGTCGGAAATCGAACTTTCTAAACAAATTTATTTATTTATATTTATAAAGTAGAAAAGGGACGCACAATTGCAAACCGTTTTTCGCTGCAATTTTTTTTTTTCATATTCTGTATAAACCTAATTTTCTTACTCACAATCTCAAGCGAGTTTTTTAGTTGAATTTAAATCACGAATTTAGCAAAACATCTAAGTATTTATCGTCTGTGCGCTCCGCCGAGTATTAAAATATCGCTCTTTCAGCATTTTCACGAGAATCAGAGGCATCAGGTTCTGCTTTTGTTCAATATATTATCCGTGCGCTTTGTTAAAAGGTTAGACACACACACACACACACCTCTCATATATATATATATATATATATATATATATATAATGGACTCTCCCGTTGGTTTCGACGTATGTGGATCTGACAGTTTAGTTGATTCAGATATGAAATTTTGCGCAATAATCTTAAGTAGCATTTAAGGCCCGCTAGTGATTTACAAAGGCGGCCACATATGGAGCAAGAGTGAGAATTGTGAGATGAGATCACTGGTAGATTGGTTAACCTTTTAGTTCTTGCTCTCGCTTCTTGAAGATGATTCAGACAAGCAGATTGAAAACTGCTGAGTCCACTAAAACACGTTGATTCTACCCGCTCCAAGGCTAAGCGCTCACGGGTGTTATGTGATATATTGACAGCTGACAAGTTGATTTTCAGCTTGTCTTTGTATCTTAGCCATGGGCGCCCTACATTCCTGTAGCCCTGATCTAACTGGTTGCACATTAGGATCTTGGGTATCCTGTCATCAGACATTTTCAAGACCTGACCAGTCCACCGTAATTGAGACTGTATGAGAAAAGTCTTGATTCTTCCAATATTACACGTTAAACAGGTCTACGTTAGATGTACTATCTTGAAGGTTTACTACACAGATTGCAGGCAGCTTTTATGGAAAACCTCCAGCTGGCGTATATAGTACCTGTATAGAGTCCACGACTCTGAGCCGTATAAAAGGATGACTAGTACAACAGGTCTGTAAAACCGAATTTTTGTATCCAGTCGAATACCACGCTCATTTTTTTTTTTATTATTTAGTCAGCAAGTATTGTTTTAAACAAGATTTGTTGAACAATATCGCCAAGTTTTTCAAATAAGTTGTTTTATGCAATCTGTAAACTTTCCCAAGTCATTTTTATTTTTTATTCCGTGTACTTTTGAATGCTGCTACATTTGTTATCAAGGATATCATGTTTTGTTGATATTGTTGGACAAAACTCTGCACATATAGAGGGGAACACGTGTGTATATATACGTGCACATTCGTTTGCATGTGTGTGTATATATATGCAACTTTATATATATATATATATATATATATATGCAACTTTATATATATATATATATATATATATATATATATGCAACTTTATATATATATATATATATATATATATGCAACTTTATATATATATATATATATATGCAACTTTATATATATATATATATATATATGCAACTTTATATATATATATATATATATGCAACTTTATATATATATATATATATATGCAACTTTATATATATATATATGCAACTTTATATATATATATATATGCAACTTTATATATATATATATATGCAACTTTATATATATATATATATATATGCAACTTTATATATATATATATATATATGCAACTTTATATATATATATATATATATATATATATGCAACTTTATATATATATATATATATATATATATATATCTATATATATATATATATATATAATACGCATACATATATAGAATTAATACAAGTAAAAGTCTTGTCGCTTAGCTGATTGATGTTACCTTCGTCATCCTTACTCCAGAGTTTCGGAGACGAACCCCACCTCCTGGAATCACTCCGTCCAGTCGTCAGGGAGTATCAGAAATTGACTGTTTATACTTCTCGAATGTTTTTTTCATGCGCTTTTCATTGGTGCAATTTTTTTTTTCATAGTGTGTGCGTGCATGCACTTTTGTATCTACATACATACACACATACTTATATATATATATATATTACACGTATGTGATATGGCGAAAATGATATGAACATAAATCACTACCAATGGTAGAAGGTGAAAATGTTTACATGCTCTGGGATTTCGCCATACATACCAACCACACTACACAAGTCATCACGCCATATATAATGATAAAATTACTTAAAAAAAAAACACATAAGTGATATTACACAGACATGGTCATCCAATCTAAGAAAAACATCTCAGCAAAGGAATTGGACAAATTTTCAAAATATAAGGACCTGAAATAACAATTGCAAGAATGTAGAACTGAAAGAAACCCTGCAATTCAGTAACGATAAGAAGATTAGGAACGATCACGAAGAATAGTGATATGTAAAGGAAATCGCAAGAAACTCCTTTCTGAAGAAAAAGAAAGCAGTAAATAGGAAAGAAATGAAAATAGGAAGTAATGAGGAAAGCAAGGAAAAGTACAGAAAGGAGAAAAACGTGACAAGGAAAAGACAGACAAGAAAGTCGAGAAAATATAACGGATGAAAAAAAAAACGCAAATAAACGAAGAAAAATAAAGGCAGAAGGAAAGGAAGAAAGAAAGAAAGTTAAGAGGAAATATAACAAAAAGAAACGAAGAAGGAAGAGAAAAGGGAAAGGAAGAAAGAAGCGTAGAAAATTAAGAGGAAAGACAAGAAAATAAAGGAAGAAGAAATAAAAAGGGGAAGGAAAGGAAGAGGAAAAGAAAAACTTAAGAGAAATGACAATAAAATAAAGTAAGATAAGATAAAGAAAGATTTTAAAAAAAATAAGAGGAAAGAAAAGAGAGAAAAAGAATGAAAAAATTTAAGAGAAAAAGGTTAGATAACTGAACGAATCATTATCAATAAACTGTAAAAAGGCATAAATACATTTAGATATTTTTTAATCTACCATGACAGACAAAAAAAAAAAAAAGAAAAAAGGCGAGAACAAAAACATCCACTGATCTTAATTGCATTTAAAGATTACTATCTGCCCATGAATATTAGCCAAAAGAAATTTCTTGTTTGCAACCGATTTAACTTCATAAAAACAGAATTGAAAAAAATGCAGTTTTAAAATATAAATAACTGTTTCATCTACTAACGAATAATAAAAAAAAAATAAAACTTGTCCGAAATCTATTTGTGAGTTCGATCCTCACAGTGTCCCATTATAAAAGATTGGTGAATTCAGGTAGAGAATATAATGAATCAGGTTGATTAAAATTACATCAAGAAGAGCAGTTTAAAAAAATTAAAAAAAACATAACAAAAAACGGAGTACTCCATTTGTACACTGTGAATTTATTTCTTTGATTCTTACTTTGCTTAGAATCACCACCACCACCAAGGTGCACCACAGTGTGCGTTTTAAATGGTTAGTCCGCTAGTGTGGTTATTATTACTGGGAAGTGAGTTTGATTTTCACCGAGTGCCCATCAACAATATAAATAATTGACTTTTCTTCCGATCTAGCACTGGGAAAAAACTGACTCGTTTCATTTAATGCCTCAAAAACCAAACTAGTTACATTTCCATCACCACCCCTCTCACCCGAAACTACCACCAGTCGCGATGAATGGATGACCCCAAGTGGAACTTTTATATACGATCCATTGTTAAAGAGGCAGGTAAAATGTCCGGCTCCCTGTACCGCTCCAGTAAGCACCCGAGTTATCATGCTTTCCACTATCTTTACAAGAGCCAGATCAAGCCGAAAATGGAGTACTATTGTCATATTTGGGCGCGAGCTGCCCAGTCTTCACTTTCCAGTCTTGTTCAAAAAGCGTCTCCGAGCCCTTGTGTATGACGAATTATTTCCACCCTCCAACCTCTCTCTCTCTCTCTCTCACGCACACACAGGCAGGATGTGGCGAACCTCTCACTGTTCAGAAAAACTACATTCCTTGGTCCCACTAGTTCTAACCTTCACGGCAAGGACCCGCCATCTCACTTACATTGTAGCAAATCACCCACGTTCCATCGGTGAGAAGTAAGTGCCACGCCACGCGAACAAAAATAAAATAAAATGACAACCACCAACGCTGGAAGTTGTGGGTGCCATGTCTGCCGAAATACCGAAGAGATTGATCAAATGATTTGTTTCTTTTTGCTTTACCAATCCGTCAGAGGTTATTTAACCACGTCACCAGCGTATACACGGACGAATAAACACGTCCAAAAGATAACGTTAAAAAAATGACTACAAACGTGTTTATAGTACGTCCATCTTGATTATTTTTATACCCTTCTGAGCTTGAAACCAGTCCAATTGTCAACTCATACGCCGGGTAGAAGTGTTAGCCACCGCCCGGGTATTTTAAGGTGCCTCAGTTTCTCATTTACTAATTTAAAAAAAAAAACAAATAAAAAATTTTCTGAAAATGAAATGTTTTTCCCAAAATAATTGGCGGGAAGGGATTAAAGCCAAAACAGATTGTATGAAAGATTGATTTTTACGAGTGAATATTATTACATACATTAACAATGTTTTTAGAATATTTGTTTTTAAAATCCAACTCCTACTATTTAGCCGATAGCTGGAGACATGAGATAGATCCTGAAGGAATATGACAGAAGGAGAGAGAGAATTGTAAAAGAAACATAACTTCCTGATTATGAGAAACGACGCGGATAATACAATGACACTGTTATGAGATTTGAAAGAAAAATATTATGACAAAAGAGGTCTTCGACGATACATAAGTAAAATAAAAAAAATAACTAAGTTTTCTTTTCTTTTATATTTTGAGTGAATACTGACATGTTTGAGAGGTATGTGTGGTGACCTCATTTAACTTAATTTATGAGATGTATATATGTTTAAACTTTAAAATACTGAAGAATTCTGACGGAATTAGAACTTAGAATTCTTCAGTATTTTAAAGTTTAAACATATATCTCATAAATTAAATTAAATGAGGTCACCACAAATACCTCTCAAACATGTCAGTATTCACTCAAAATATAAAATATATATTTTTTTTATAAAAAAACGAAAAGAAAACTTAGTTATATTTTTGTTTTTTTACTTATGTATCGGATATAAGAGAAACCCGGATATAAGAGAGATTTTCTCTGGTCCCAAATTAGAGCCATATTTACCTAAACAAAAAAATAGACCAAACCCGGATATAAGAGAAACACGGATATAAGATACTTCCTATCCAGTCCCGACAACTCTCTTATATCCGGGTTACACTGTATGTTTAAACTTTAAAATAATGAAGAATTCTAAGGACATGTGTCAGTCGTTTGCAGAGAGTCCCTTCATCCGCCCTTTGCTTCAGCTAGTTTGGCGGGTTGGTTCCCTTATATTATGGGCGCGTACCGATGTGCGAACAAATAGATTCGCAGCGAAATTTAAGTGGGAGACTTGAAAATTTGTGTGCCATTAAAATTTTGTTTCTACTCGTTCAAGCTTCTTGCAATTTACCTAGAGATCGCTTTGCATATGCCCTGTAAGGTGTGTAAATTTAGGTTTTGAGTAGAACATGTTATTGTATTTTATTTTTTATTTTTAGTAGTAGTAGTAGTAGTAGCAATAGTAATCTTTTAAACTGAAAATTCGAGGGTGGATGTTTTGCGTGCAAAACACTGCCACTCTGACCTTTGAATTTTCCCAATCAGCTCAACGGTGAGACATGAACGAATTTGCTCTTTTCATTAAAATAACAAAATAATTGATAAAAATCTAAGGATTACTGATTACAACATATTACTTGGGGGTGACAGGAGAAAATACAAAAGAAACTTAACAACAACAAAAGAAAAATCTTCCTATGGCTCTGTCAAGTTATGCACCATGTTCCTAAAAGAATATATACACATGAAGTCACTTGTTTTTCTATGTACCGTGTCCCTTTAGGACGTAAATTCGCATGGCACTCCACAACTTCCTCTCCTTTGTAGCTTTTAGCGACGTTCACCTTTTTTTTTTTTTTTTTGTTGTTTTTACTAGCCCACCAGCTTCGTTCCGCCATTCATTTTACACAAAAACGCCTAAGGTATATGTGGCGTACATTTAAGTTTAACAACGTTTCTAAGAAAGAGAATGAAATTAATGAAAACTTTTTTTTTTATATTGTAAACTGATAACATTAACGAACCTAATAATGACAAGTGACGGGAGAAACGAATTCAGGTAAAAAAAAAAAAAAATCACGGAAAAAAGTCTCAAAAAAAAAAAAAAAAAAAAAAAAGAACCAAGAAGACAATGTTATCACCCAGCGGACAAATTCCCAGCCTATTATCCCAAAAAGTAAACAAATTCCAAGTCTCATAAATAAATTAAAAATTCAAGGAACTTTTAATTCAAATTTTAAATTTAACACTTTCTTCACATAGTCGGGTCTTATGGGAAAGTGGGACTTTCTAATTATGAAATATATCGAATATATGTCCGTAGCATTGTCAGAAAACGATTTTTATTATACATTTTATTTTTATTTTTATATCTCCTTGGTTTGTTTACGTTTTGGCGCAAACTTTAAAAAACACTAAGGCTTTTTTGTTTTCAAATAGTCGGGTCTTATGGGACACTAGGTACTCCCTAATTATGAAATATGTCGAATAAGTGATCGTAACTTTGTAAGAAAACATTTTTTTAGACAGAGGTTGGATCGATTTACATAACTATGAATTTCTGTCGCACACAAAGCTGACTCAGAAACTACAGCACAGAAGTAGATGACTTTTTAGTTTTAGATACCATAAATTAATTGTGACTTTTTTGTGGCCAAAATTGTGACTTTTTTCTTGTGACTTTATTACTGGCCACAGTCGGAACTACTCGAACAAAAACATTTTGCACAGCTTAAATTTGATTATTTGATCTAAATGTGCAACGCCTTATTTGCAAATTGGAAAAGGAAAATGTAGTTAAAAAATTAACAACTCCTGACGGTCGATTTCATTTCAATAAAGCATTTCATATGGTATTTTGCTGAATTTTTCTGTACCTGATTTAAGTATTTATTTTTGAATATGTGATATACTTAGGTTAACTTGAGAGGCTTGTAAACCACCCTTTTTGCTGGAATAAAAAAGTTAAAATACTGGTCATCGAGCAAAAGATTGTTTTTTTTTTTTTACTTGTAAGTCGAGTATAGGGACGGAGAGTGGAGATAGGACTAGTAAAAAAATGTATTAATCAGGGCAGTTAATCTTTCGCTCAATTTTACCTGATAGGAAATATCGCAACGTATACTCCGTCCTGGGTAAGACGATAAACTCCATCCAACAGCAAGGCCTTTGATCACAGGATTTTGCTTTTGAGGAGCGTGGAACCACCTCTTTTAATTGCTGGTGTTCCCAGGTCTACCCTGACCCAGGGTGGTAGCACCTAGCAGGGTCTCAGCTATGGGCAAACAGTTAACCTGCCAAAAGGGTCCAAAACACTATGAAAGTATAAAAATAGGTTTTAATACCAGAAATACTTTTTTTGGAAAGGTTTTTACCAGCAATACATTTAAAAAAAAAAAAAAAAATTATTGCCAGCGATGCATTTTCGAAAAAAAATTTACCAACAATACACTTTTGAAAGAAATATTACCAGCAATAAAAAATCTTGTTGGCATTAAAATAACCCATCGAGCTTGACATGCTGTAAAACAAACCAAACCAAACAACGCATATTAAAAACAGATTAGGAAAATCATCGTTAGAAACAAAGAAAAGTATACTGAACTGTCACGTAATAATATCAGTCTTCTTACTATATATGACAGTCAATGCTGGACAATCTCCGCGCTATGTTAAAATGCATTTAAAAGTAAGTAATATTTGTTTCAAATCAGATTAACAGTTAACTAAACTTTAAATCAGTTAAAAGTTAATATTCCACAAATAAAGTTTCGGAAAACCGGGAAAAGTATATTTTTGAAAGATTTTTTTAATAAAGAGAATTACACTGCGATGACAGATAAAGATGGCTAAAAATGGCGAAAATCAGCCAATGTTATTGATTAAAAAAAAAGTGAAAACTAAAAGTAAAACACCTTCAAAAAAATTTAAATTAATTTTGAAATGCAGGAAACTATTTTGCTTATTGTAAATATTAAATTTATAATCTATTAACTTGAAATTAAAACTAAAATAAATGGTTCAAGGAAGATTTTCATTTTTAAAAAATCATTTTAAACCTGAGGTATGGCGAATCTTCGGAGGTATTTATCTATCTATCTATATGTGTGTGCGCGCATGTATCTATTAGTATTAAAAATGCCAAATGAACCCAGCTGTAAGCGATATGACACACAGACACACATACTTTCCGGCGACTTTGCCATTTTTTTAAAGCTGACAACACCAAATCACCTTGCTTACAAAAACTTTTCCTTATGGTCCTTCCTTTAAGCTTAATATTTTTCTAAAAGCAAACACCCAGCATAATCGTTTTTTTTTTTTTTAATCTTATCCCACCACCAACAAAATACACCCAGGCATGCAGTATGTTCCTCAGAAGGACTAGCCCAAGGGACAGAAAATAGTCGGGTCCAACGATCATTTATTTTTGGTTGGGGTAGGTCAGAGATTACGTAGAGTCGGGGTGCAAACTCGTTCATGTCCGTAGCCCTTGATATATCTTGGGTTTTTTCTGGTAGATCTATTTAAGCAGGAAGTCGGCAGCTGCCTCGTGCGTGTCCCCCACCCCAAATACACTGACTCGCCATATCTTCCCAAACCTCAACTTCAGCATGCTTAACACCCCGCCTCCATTCTAAACTTGTCCTGGGGGCGTCACACTCAAACCTTGGCGCATGCTTCAGGTTAAAAAAAAATGAACATGTGCGTGTCTTTGTGGATGGAACAGTGTACGCAAACCATTTGCCAACACACACACACACACACACACACACACACATATATATATTTAAACAGATTATTATTGCCACATCAGGATAAAATGATCTTAAGAAAGAGAATCATATTTTATTCATAAAAAACGATACAAAACCTTTAAAATTTAAGATACCTTTCGGCCGACGCATCTTCAGAAAAATAATATCGTTAGTAAAATAAAACTGAGTAGTTGAAAAGAAAAATTATTTTAAATCAGTTAAAGTTAATATTTTTCTAGTTAGGCGTTGAATTGGCATCGAATTCGACGTGTGAGGGTCAAGCAGATCAGTTTCTAGGAAACCGAGAGCCCGACAACAGCACATGAGATTTGATTATAGTGGTGAAGGTTTCGTGCAGGACCATCCACACTTTTTGAAGGGCTGAATACAGAGACCTGGTGCACTATGTACCACAAGGACCCCAAACGTCCCTCTGCAGGTTTTTGAATTCAGAGTTGTCCTTCTCCTAGACCAGTTGCCAACCAAGACTATAGAACCCAGTTTGTCCTGCTATTTACCCATAGCTGGAGGGAGAAGAAGAGGATTCACACCTTTCCCAAGGGTATTAGCACGTAAGTGAATGTAATGGGTAGCGGCTTGGATTGAGTATATATATATATATATATATATAACAATATTGACAAAGAAATCTTTTTACACTTTGTCATGCATTCTTCCCTATATATATATATATATATATATATATATATATATATATATATATATAAGAACAATATTGATAAAGAAAACATTTTACATTTTGTCATGCATTCTTGCCTATAGTGATTTTCCAAACGTAGCTTAGATGTGGCACAAGGCCGAAATTAGGGGACACGGCCTTGTGCCACATCTAAGCTACGCTTGGAAAATCATTATAGGCAAGAATGCATGACGATATTGTTCTCTCTCTCTCTCTCTCTCTATATATATATATATATATAATGGATTTTACTTTTTACGTGACATAATTTTATATTACTCCAGGCATTAGATATCCCTTTTGTAGTATGACGCCCTGTTATTTTTTCTGTTTTTAAAGTGCGAATCACGTCGACCGACCTGCACGTTTCAGAGACTTTATAAAGACAATGAGCACATTTTCTTTATTAATTCTCTTGAAAGAGCAGGCTTGTAGACGTAGTTTGTACAGTTTTTGAAAAATAACAGGGCATCTACTTAAATATGGATATCCATTAAACTAACGTAGCCTTTGTCCGACTCTTTCAACTTATATATATATATATATTATATATATTTTCGGCCTTATACCACATCTAAACTACGCTTAGTAAATTGCCGTAACAAAAATCTTTGAAAATGGATAATAGTTTAGCCGAAAGTGATCGGTATCAACAAACTTTTGGTCATTTTTTTATACCCATTTAACCCCAGAAAAGAAAACATTTGTATGCATACAAGAAAAAACAAAAGTACCTTGTCAGTCTTTATTCAACGAAACATATAAAGAGGGATTGCTGCCCAAATACTCACCGATAATCTACATCTGGCAGCAAGGCTCTAATCAGGAGGTTGAAGGTTTTGAGAAGTGGGAAACAACTTCTTAATTTGTATTTACTTAAAACCTTCAGCTCCAGCTCCCGCTGGCATCGGTGCAAGCACCGATCCCTCTCTCTAGTGCAATGAGAGGGCGCGGCCTCGGGCAGCTGTTTCCTAGGGCCGGCACCTCTCAGTATAATTTTCCTCATTTGCGGCTCTGTCCTTTGAGGGAGCCGCCCCTGTGCGTACTCTGTCCAAAGACAGAGACGCAACTTTCATATATTATTTTCGGTGTTACAAACTACTCGAGAACAATTTACACACAACTTCTTAATTGCTGTTGTTCCCAGGTACACACTGACCCAGAGTGGTAGCACCTGTTAGGGTCCCAGCTATGGGCATATAGTGAATCCCTCAAACAAAAACAAAACATTATGAAAGTATAAAAATACATTTTATTGTAAAATTACCAATAATACATTTTATAGTAGAATTACCAACAATACATTTTATAGTAATATGACCAACAATACATTTTATAGCAAAATGACCAACAATACATTTCATAGTAAAATTACCAACAATACATTTCCTAGCGAAATGACCAACAATACATTTTATAATAGAATTACCAACAATACATTTCCTAGCGAAATGGCCAACACTACATTTTATAGTCAAATGACCGACAGTACATTTTATGTGTAGTTGAAGCTATAAAGTTGTGTTCAAAAAATTTAGATTTTGGCATTAAATAACCAATACAGGTTGATATGCCGCTAAACAAAATTAATCAAGCAAATACCCACGTATGTGTCTGTCTGGAAATCTCGTTATAGGTTATGCTTCGTCTAGTACAAAGAAACTGTACAGATGCACCCAGAAAGGATTGAACTCAGACTAGCAAACTAGGTCTTTGAGACGAGATTACTGAACGTCATATGTTTGGCAATCATTTATAGAGATCTATCTCATAGTGTTCTTTGCCACGGCTGAAAATGAGTAAAAGAGCTATTTTTGCTTTCACCATCTGAACAAGTAATGAAATGATGAGAAAATGAATTACTCATCTACAACTGACTCAATCATTTCTCTGTCTAATATCGTGGCATGATTGGAGTCAAGGAGAATGACTACGGTACAGAGAAGGGAACGAAGGGGACGATTATGCCCCCACCCACTTTCATAGTTTCAGCCGTCTTAATCGGAACTCGAACTACGATCTCAAATTTCACATTTCCTCGTTATCTAGATCAGAAAATATTAGGTTGCTTAGAAATTGGTGTCGTGTTTTGGGACAGAGATTAAAAAAATATTCAAATGTAACAAACCTACATTCATCTGTCAGAAATATTGTTATCTTAATTAGCAATGACAAATGCCCTCGACGTTTTTTATATTATTTTTCACCTAATACTCGGCCCAACGGTGGCTTGAGGTAGTGGGTTACTCAATGAAACTGTTTTAAGAGTGTAAAAGGAAGGAGTAAGTAGTGCATATTATGAGGATATGTAGGATAGATAATGGTTGACTCTAGATTTGGTGAGGCGCGAGCTATTTTTCATTCCAAAAATGCGCCCCAGAGAAAAAATGTTTGGGAACCACCGCAACACAACTGATTTAGCGCAGTAAAATTTATTTTCACCAAATCCTTGTAGCAATTTGTGACAAAAACTTTCAAAGAAGTCTTACATGTCAGCATTATCAGATTTCTTCAAAATCGCCAATTCTTTCTAACATTTAAGGTGAATTTTGATCTCTGATTATAATGATACTGCGGCACTACTTAAATAGACAGGTCCCCGAGTAAAAAAAAAAAAAAAAAAAAATAGGGATAAATCTTTTTTTGGAAATAATTTTTCTAGATTAGCATTCATCAGAACTTCCTCGAGGTGCAACATTTGTCAGAATCGATTTTTTTTTATCATTTTGTAAGATAGGCCCTCTTTATAATATCGATACAGTGTAAAATCGATCCTCGACTTTTTACAGAGTTATCTGGATTTAGTTATTCCGCGTATGGAAACAGACCTTTTTCTTTTATCTTTCACAAAAAGATTACTTTTAAAGAACTAAGTGATGTATACATTTTTAATTAAAGAACAAAAATTTACATTAATTAACAAGCATCTATATTCGTTTATTGTTTATTTAGCATAAATAATTAATAATCACCCAATGTTTGTGTATGTGCTTTCCGAAAAAAAATCATCTTCCAAATCTTTTTTAAGTTTGAAAAACTCAGAAAATTAAAAACGTATGCAGATATCAATGATTACGGTTTCAAACTTGACCTTAAGTTAAGTCCAGATAACTCTGTAAAAAGACAGTGATCGATTTTACACTGTATCGATATTATGGATAAAATCACATTACATCTTTTTAAAATCGGAAAAAACAAATATTTTTTGATTCTGACCAATGTTGTGGTTTGAGTAATGTCTAATAAACATTAATCTTTATTCACCAAAAAATTTGCCCTTATTTTTATGAGTAGACCAGTTTACTTTAGTACTGATGATGCTATTGAGAAATACATTTTAACGTTTCTTAAATCTGAACTTTCTGGGGCTTTTTTTCAAAAAAAAAAAAAAAAAAGAAAGAAAGTCGATCATAGTGAGTGTAACAAATTTACATTTATTTTTTAAATTTTCATTAGATTTATCGACATGAAAGTTATTCTAAAACAAAAATCATTCTTTATTTATTCCCATTATAATTAATTTGAAAATTATTTCAAATATCAGAAAACTAACGACATGCCAAATTGTTTTTATAGACAACATGCAGGATTATTTTCAAATGTTTAACATTTGTAATCATTCACATATATGAAAGGTCGTCTAATATGGACAGATACTATATTGACTCCCGTCAGAGAACCGAGGTGTGATGAAATATTGATCTGACCACCTTCCCACTAAGGCAGAGTGTGACACAAGGTCGTTTTTTATGTGGGGTACTCATACACATGCATATGGGCCAAGGACAAAAATTGCCCGATCTCTGCGACCACTGTTACACTGCTGCCGATATTACATATGATCCCCACATACCTAGTGCAATGAGGAAGGTGTTGCCGCAGGGTTGAAATCCCCTGGACTGGGTACCTTTCATTTCAATTGAAGAAAGAACAAAGAGGGGAAGGAGAGAACACTTGAGGAGAGACTATTTTCATTCTGTCCAAAAGGTCGAGAAGCGATTATATTATTCGCACGCCCACACGAACAGAATATGGCACAAGGCTGAGTTTAATTTGGGGCTCAGACACGTAAATGAGGCCAGAGACCAAAAAAAGTTCACAGCACCATCAGCATTTCTCTTTTGGTGACGTCACATGTATCGGGTAAGTACCTTAGCCCTCCCCAAAAGGTGAGATATTATCTGAAAACTCAAGTTAATTTGGCGCCTCTCACGGCAAAAAAGGAATACTCGGTATAACGATAAACTGCATCTGGCAGCAAGGCCTCTGATCTGGAGGTTTTAATGAGCGTGGAACCACCTCTTAATTGCTGTTTTTCCCAGATACACTCTGACTAAGGGTGGTAGCACCTGTTTGGGTTCCAGCTATGGTCAGATAGTTAACCCCCAAAACTGGTATCAAAATACTATGAAAAATATATTTTTATAATAAAAATACCGGCAAAGCATTTTTGAAAAAAAAAATCCTAGCAATACATTTTGGGGGAAAAATATTACCAACAATACATTTGACTCTCGACAAAAACCCATTTTACAAAAATATGTCAATGAAACTTGATCTATAAACTGATTTCTTACAAAGTATACATGTTCTATTCATACAAAACTACCCTAAAAATTTTGTCAGCATTAAATAACTCATTGAGGTCGATATGCCGTAAAACAAAATAAATCAAACGGTCAAAAGGCTGAGAAGAGATACTCCGATACGCGGTAAAACGCACAAATTCTACACTCTGATCTTGTTTCCCACTCTCCACAACTCTTGTAGGATATGGCACATAATCGGTTTCACATCGACGTTTAATCGCCTACATACGAGCCAACAGTTAAAACTGGTCAGCCGTTGTAAATACCGTCATACAGTCGTCAAAATATTCTGATTCTCCCCATTTGGTGCAAAGGGGGATGTGTTTCCGCAGGGTTAGAATCACTAGGATCAGGTTTCACTCATTGCTTTGCCTTGAACTACCCAATGGTAGAAACATGACACCGATGTTCCACAGCGTAGGACGAGAAGACAGCAGATCAAAGGGAATATATACTACACTATGATACCATTCAGAAAAAAAAGTCCATACATAAATAATCCTGTAAAATAAAAACATTTTACAGGTATGATATTTATCGGTAGATAAGATACAAAGAAGTTCTAATTTCCATTTTTTTAGTGGGTGTATCTTAAATACAGAAATATACTGTGTAATTAATAAGCCATTAAGCTACTATATCTCTAATTCTTTCAGAGAAACAAAGACCGGGAAATTGTGGTGAGCCATGATCACCAACATTCTTAAGGGACACGGCATATATAAGAAGAAAGCTGAATAAAACAGAAAATAAACGTCTGAAGATTTGTATATAGTCGAAAAAGTAATCACTCATTCTCTTTGATGGCACGAACCGATTAAGTTGCCTAGAAAAAAACAAGGTTACCAAATATGCTTACATTGACATCGCATTTTAAAGTAAATCCTTTTGTGCTCTTTCTCGACTAACACTTCGTTAAAGAACAAATAAAAACGAATTATAATCGAGCTTCAAGAAAACTCTCTAAGTGAAAGAGACAAGACAACTTATAAAACGTCCGATGATATTCGACAAAGAGTTGTGTTGAAAACTCAAAGCGAAATAGTAAAAATACATAAGATTAAAAAAAATAACAACTTTTAAAAAGTGTAATTGGAATTAACATTAAAACTGTCAGGTTTCAACTAGTTTTCTCAGAAATATATGCTGGGAGGCTTCTTTTATAACGTGTTTTGTTTGCTTCTGAAAAATAAAAGACGTTGAAACTATTTTCGCTAGATTTCGTCTCGTTCTTTTTCTCTTCATTCAAGTATTCCAGATCTCTGACTCTAAAAAGGACAAACCTACAATTTTATTTTACGTATTATCATTTTCAAAAACTTTTATTTTCCGACGTTTTTTTTTTTTTTTCTTAATTTCAGATTTTTCTTTTTTTTCTTTTATTCCCATTTCTCTTAACTTCGTCTATATTTTTGTGCTTTTCGTTCCTTTCTTTTCTCAGCTGTTTTTCTAGGTCTTTCTTTTCCCTTTCTTTCTTTTTCTCTTTTCTTTTATTTCTTTTCTTTTCTTTCCCCGCATTCCTAAGCGTCCATATCCTTCTTTCCTTTTTCTTTACTCTACGTTTTTTTTATTTTAATCTTCTCAACGTTTTCTTACTCCCACAATTGCTCCGCATATATCTTTCTTTTTTTTTTATCCTTTTCTTTCCTTACTCTTCCCTGCTGTGTTTCTCTAGATCTTTACTTTTTCACTTTCTTTCTTAACTCTCATTCCCATGCGTTTATATCTTTCTATCTATTCTTTTCATTTCTTCTTCAATTTTTTCTCTTGTTAACTTTTTGCCCTGTTCATCTTTCTTTTTCTATTTCTTTCGACATTTTTTGTTGCTTTCTTTTCCCTCACACGCTCTTTCTTGCTTGTCTTTCTTCATTTTTTTTTTTATTAACCCCATCATGAATTTCATCCCCCATCTCTACACACTCTCTTCACTCCCTTTGTTCGGTTATCACTTCCTCTCTTGTCGTACTTTCTTTTCTAACGTCTCTCGTTTTCTCTTTGTCTTTCTTCTCTACTTCTCTCGTTTTCTCTTTGTCTTTCTTCTCTACTCGTTTCTTTCTTTTAATTTTTTTTTTATCCTCATCTTTATTTCATTATTTTTCTTTTTCTCTTCAATTTTCTTTTTAAGATTTCATGTTATTTTTCTAAACGCCCACCTCTTCGAAAAAGGTCTGTAATGTCACGAAAAGGCTATTATGTGAATTAAAGATGGATATTAAGAAGAAACCGACCCAATGGACGCAAAGAAACTGATCAAAGACGAAGTAGTTGGAAATGATAAAGCCTGGGCATATGCTGTTGATTATGAAGTTGAAGAGAATTAACTGATTATCGAATGGATTGGGGGGAGGGTGTGGGGCTGGGTCGGAAAGGCACAGCAGTTACAGAACCGGGGTTGAGGGGTTGGAAGTAGATGCCGGGACCAAAATGGAAGGCTGGCAAAGCATCAAGAGAAGAACATCCTTCTTTACTGGTATCATTATCTTTGGACTACCCTCCACTTTTATTTCAAATCACCCTTTCTCCACTTTCTTGACTCTTTTTTTCCCCCCGGGTTCCTGGTCTGACTATCACATTTTGACAGAGGTGGTGGGGCGAGAAACCAGTGGAATTATCAATGGGGCACGAGACAGTCTGAGACAAAAATAATGCAACAAAAACACACGCACAACAAAAAAGGAAAACGTACTTAAAACGTATACACACTTATTAGATCCAGAAACATCGTGTGGTTATCGTACATTTTACAAATACACTAATGTATTGACTGCATTGAAAGAATGTGACGTACCCTACCCACCAGTGGCTAGTACCGTCTGTAGTAATTCTTAGTCTTGGGCCCCTGATTAAACTAAAACAAAAATAAAAATGTAAGAACAGAAGAGATTTGTCTATTTTTCAGATTTAATGGGGCTCCTTTGAAGTAATTTGAAACAATTCACGGTGAAGTAATGGATAGCGGTTTGGATTGAGGAATCGGGAAGCCGAGTTCGAATTTCAGTCAAACCCATTACATTAAAGTGCTAATAGCCTTGGGAAAAGTATGAATCCTCTTCTTCTTCCCCCCAGCTTTGGATAAATAGCAGGGCAGACCGTGTTCATAGCCTTGGATGGCAACTGGTCTACTGCAGAAAGAAATGGTAACCTGCTGCGGGAAAAAATCTGCCTCGTCAGTCATGTATAGAAAGATACATGATCGCCTAAGCGTGTATCATGCATGGCACATAACTGACTGACTGACCTCCAAAAATTCGTATACCTCAGGTTTAAATGTATTTTTCATGAAGGGAAGATCCTTTTTGAAGTTTTCCCCCTAGCTTCAATTGAAAACTAAAGGATTAAATTTTCTAATTCCAGAAAAAAAAAATACTGTGGAGTATTTCAAATATAAATTTGAATGATTTTTAGTCGATTCTTTGGAAAAACAAATCGAAACGGCCATTTTTAACTTTTTTTTAAAGAAATGTAAACAAAGCTTATTTTTTCGGGTTTGAAAATCCCGCTAAAATAAAATATACATTCCTGAAACGTTACTTTGGTAAAATTAGCAAATTTAAAGTTAAATTAATCTGTTCTGAAATAAATATCACTCACTTATAGCATAAAATTTTCCAGACAAACATTTCTTGACCTCGATGTCTTGTTATTTTCACGTCTCTTACGAGTATTAGGGACCCGCTTGAGTTGAAGTGTTTCATATTTTACACATACACACACACACACACACACACACAAAACATATATAAAAATATATCTATTTTTTTATAGACGCAGGTGGGCGAATTTACGTAATGAAGTGAACCCGTAAATTCTATTAGCTCAGGGGATTCTTAAGGCCTAAATCCGGCCCTGATAATCAATCAATATAGTCTTGCTGATATGTAGGCTAGGCACTGAAGTCAGAAAAAATTCTGTGGAGTTTAGTTGGTTAAAATAATGGCGGCGTCAAGAGAAAAATCGTCTTTTTGACACACCGTTTTTTGCAGGCACGAAAGTCTAACACTGCTGAATTTACATAGCAAACTAAACCATACCATTAACTTTTATAAATTTAAATAATTATTTTCTTATTTTTTTTAAAAGAATCAAAAACTATATAGCCTCATTTCTATTTCAAAAATTTAGGGGAAGGGTCTTAGGCCCCAAATTTCTACTCCAGAACGGCCTTAAAATCAATTTTCAATTGACTTTCATTTCATAGTTACCGAATTTCCTTACCTAGTCAAAATTACTGAATTTTCCTAAATTCGTTTCTACTTGACAAAAAAAATAAATCTGACATTCCTCCACAGCCCACAAAATTAAGTGTTTGGCGCATGACGGGGGTGATAAATCAGGCGTTACGTTTAAAACATTCCTGATTCTATTTTTTTTTTTTTTTATCTGACACCCTCATAAAATATTTTTAGACTTATTACCTGACTGTAAAGTATAAGTATTTTCTTGTTTTGTTTTAAAATCCGTACTACACGGCTGTTTAACACCTGCTTCAGTGAAATTGAAAATCTTGTCAATTTTTAACCTTTTCATTTGTACCTTCTTACTTCTTTAAATAATGACTTTGTGATTGTTATTGCAATATTTTGTTAAAGTTGTTAAGTTCAAATATTTTACATGGCTAAAGAGGAATTTCCACAAGTATTTTAAAGTATTTTAATCTTGTCAGTAAATTAAATTGAGAATGAAGATTCATCAGAAAAGTCAAATAGCAAAACCAAGATATTTTCTCAAGAACTGCTAGTCTTTATAAATAGCACATTTTTCTGTATGAAATAGGAGTAAATAGATTTGCCTATCGCCCAGTTCACACTCCTTACACGTCTATTTAACAGGAGTAGTAGTTTATTCATGGTTTCCTGTTTGATTGCAAGAATAGACGAGAGAAAAGATATATAGTGATACTAATGTTAATAGAAAACGATTAACATGAATGCTACAAAATAAAGAAGTTTTTATTTCCTTTTCGTTTTACAATATATGAACTTACGGAAATATCTGATGACAAAAATTAATTGCTCGTGTTTTGTTTTTCTTTAAAGTCTCTGTGAGATATAGAGAAATATCAACAGCTGCATGGCGTTAAAAGGATTATCGCCAAGTTGAGTAATGTAATTTGATAATGTTCATTCAACGGTCAAAAGAGGGGACTGCGCTGAGACAGAGTTGTATGGAGCAGGCTGCTGGTGAGACACAGTCATATTCATCTTGTCGGACAAGTAAACTGTTCTGAAGCAGTTTGAAAATATTCTTATTTTTTAAAATATTCTGATGGGATCAGGCACATGCGCATTAGCTCCAAAATTTCTTACGAAGCGACCGCGTATTTTTTTGTACACCTGATTGGTAAAAAAATGTGGCTGAGTGTTTTATTTTTTTTAGAAAATGTGCATAGGCGTTTTTTATATATTAAAATAATATTAATATTATAATTGCGCCAAAGTTGATCAGATTTTTCTCGAACTTTCGTTGACGAGAAATTGCATCATTTCCTATAGATATATTAATTGCACTGTTTGATTTTAGGGAAAGAAAGAAAGAAATGGAAGATACAGGAAGTTATAACATGTCTGCATCACTGAAATGTGAAACTTTGTCAATTTTTAATCTTTTCATTCGTACCCTTTTAATTCTTTAATTAATGAAATGCATTCATACCTATGATTTCTCTTGTAATATTTTGTTAAAGTTGTTAAGCTCAAATATTTAACACCCTATAACCTCGTTCCTACAGACGAAACGTCGCAAGCCTCTCGTTGCTCTATTGCTATTTCCACGGAAAGTGTTCAACATACAATCGTTAGTTCCACTAGGTCTGACCTTCACAGCTAAGACCCACCAGGTCACGTGCATTGTAGCGAAACTCCCCACCCACATTCCCTTCGTATCCCATTGATGAGATGTAAGTTCAACTCGAGCAGTTTCTTACCAGAAACCGCTGCTTTGTGGAACCGACTCCCAAAAGGAGGCTTCTCCGATTACTATAATCTCAACCTGTTTATGATTAATTGTTATCTTACTCACATATCCACATAAATTGTGCCTCTTACTCTATGACCCTCTACCTCGAGTGGCTCTTGGGCCTTGTATAAAAAATAACTTTCTGTTGTCATTGCTAAAAGTGATGCATATGTTTTCAACAAATGGAACAGATTCCTATTTGCTCTTAAAAAATAATTTTTAAGCTTTCTGAAAAAAAAGATGCGACATTACTTTCTGAATAAGCTTTTATTTTTGTTACTTTTCCAACTTCAACTGTGTTCATGCTTTCGACAAATAACGACATGCCCTGTAAATACACAACATGGCTGACAGTAAACTTTCAAACGAATCTAAGAAAAGGTTGTTCAAACTTAGACCTTCGTAAATATCAAGTAATTGTTGCAAGTTGCAAATACCAAAATCTTGTGTACACTTTCTCTTCAAAACAGACACGGTGTTAATGTTTCCAATATGAACAATTTCTTGGCGATTTAGTTACCAGCTTCTTTCGAGACGGAACTGTCCCAAAATAGAAAGAAAGAGAGACAGAAACTTATTTCATAGACACAACAGATATTTGCTCTGTTTAACACAAACAAAATTAGTATCGTAACTAAAGAGAATCGTACTAACAATGGCTTGCTAGCCATTGCGACACGGAAGTCATCCTTTATACCTATTCTTTTAAATACAAAGATATGTCGCTGATCCGGAAACGAATCAGTCATTTGATACAAAGTGCGGCAGAAATACATCTCACATGGTATGAAGACATTCAGTTAAATGAAGACACTGTTGCCACTTAATGTCTTACCATTATGTGGGAGATATTTCTGCCATACCTTGTATTTAAAAAAAAAAAAAAAAAATAGCCGAGCTTCTGAAAACAATATACAGTCCAGCTGAGTGCCCCTTACTTTCGGCCTTGTGTCACATCTAAAAACATCTCGGAAAATAAATATACAGCCCAGCTTCTATTCATCTTTTTAAAACCCTCTTTCTTTCGGGATCGCCATTAGCTGTCTCGTTGTGTTCTTCTTAATCGCGTACATTGTATTTTAATAGCGATTCTAGTTCTTCGAAAAAACGATTCTTATTCTTCTTAACCTGTGAAGGTCCTTTGGTGGACGTCGGTTTTCCCCAGATTCATAGGGGGATGAATGAGCCATTAAATGCGCGCTGGTCAATGCGTGTAGGTTGGTGAGGGTGTGACACATTTGGATTATCACGTCTCTTCGTTACATGATCGTCCAAGGCTATCTGCTTAACTTCGGTGATCGAACGAGAACCGATGTTTCATCGTGATATGGCCGCAAACAGATAAATAAAACTGCAGTGAGCTAAATATGGATTGACAGATACGATATTTTACGGTTTATCAACCCTTTGTGGGTTATTTAAAGCCGATACAGATTTTGGACTGTAAGCATAATTACTATCTTTTATTGGAACTAAATATACAGTGTTGTGATATTTTGCCAAAAGCATAACCAGAGACTTGAAAAAATCGACTTGCTCAGTCACTGTGAATAAGACGGTCACACAATACACAAACTCACTTAATACCTGATTAATGTTGAATGAATTTTGATTCTGATTTTTTTACGGCTTATCAACCTTGTGCAGGCTATTTAAAGCCATAGAATATTTTTGAATTGTAAAAATTTTGGGGGGCTAATAATGATTTACTGATACAAGTCCTACTAATTAACCTATAGCTGGGGGAAGAAATGGATTCATACTTTTCCCGAGGGTATTTGTGCAAAAGTGAATGTTGCCCGGAAAATTTCGTAACGAAAGATTCAAGAATGGAAAATTCAGTAACTATGAAATAAAAGTCGATTAAAATTGATTTTAGGGCCGTTCTGGGGTGGGGATTTGTAGGCTAAGCGCCCTTTCCTGTATTTTCAAATAACTTAAAATCGCAGGGCCCAGATAAAACTTCACTACAACGATATCAGGGCCGTACTTGCAGAAGAGGCCTGGTGGGAGGCTAGGCCTCCTTCCCCAGTATTTAAAAAAAAAATGATTAACTATGGGCATCTAGATAAAACCCCACTACAACAATACCAGGGCTGTACTTTCTGGAGGTTTGGGGGGGGGGGGTTTAGGGGATCAAGTCCACCCTCCAATTAGAAAAAATAATATCTGATAATGCATTTCGCCCTTAATGGCTTCACCAGATGGATAACAAAAATATGTGTTGCGTGTGTGTGTTTAAAATTTTTTTTTTTTTTATTAAAATAATTTCAAAATAAGATACAAAAACTTAACTTTAACTTAGATAAATCAATTTTATTTGCTTGAAAACAATAGAGTATAGTAATTAAATAAATACTTATTTAAAAAATATTTATTTAAAAATATTGGAGGAGGGGCTTAGTCCCTACCCTTCCATATAGTATGACCCTGATATTGCTGCAGTGGGGTTTTATCTGGACTGAGACCATGCTTTTTTAATTTAATTCTTATTTAAACGTATGTGGGGGGTCCCCTACAGAAAGTACATCCCTGGTATTATTGTAAATGGGTTTTATCTAGACCCCCCATAGTTAATAATACTTTTAAAAAAAATATTCTGGAAGAGGCCTAGCCCCCTAACCGTCACTTTTGCAAGTACGTCCTTTGTATCTGGACTCCACGATTTTAATTTATTTAAAAAAATATAGTGGAGGGGGATTAGCCCCCAAATCCCCACTCCAGAGCGGCCCTAAAATCAATTTTCAATCGACTTTTATTTCATAGTTATCGAATTTCCCTACCTTGTCAAAATTACGGAATCTTCCGTTACCGAATTTTCCTAAATTCAAGTAAATATAACGAAACCAAGCAGAAATTGAAACCCGGCTCTTCAATTTCCAATTCCGAGCCATTATCCATTACATCACCCGCACATTCAAGCTTACAACACCTTGGTATTCCCAAGCGGCCACCCATCTACGTCCTAACCAGGGTCGACGTTGCTTAACTTAACTTACTGTACGACAACCGGTGTTTGAACGTGATATGGCTGTAAGTCATTGTTGAATGAGTTCATATCAGCCATTATAAATCGTTTGTAACATGGAGTCATTACTTAATCTTCCAGTTAAGAAAAAACAGTTGTTGATGCTAATAGTAAAAATGGATATAGGCTAGCCTAGGTGGGTATAATTTAGATTAGGTTATTTTATACTCGAAAGTATGAAATAACATCGCCACAATCAAACCCCATCGTTGTTCTGGTCTAAACTCTATCCGAATATATTCTTGGTATGGGAGGGTAATCTGGATCAATATACCGAAATTTTCACGTCAATCCTTCATCAAGAAGTTTATCTGTAACGCTCTCGTTTTTAGCAGATATTAAACAAGTCTGGTACAAGACTGTAATAATTGAGCACCCAGTGAATATCAGACAAGAAAGCATACAAGATAAGCTTACTAAACATTTTTTCGATATCAGTCGTCTGAGATGTATTTGCTAAACATCGCCTTGTCACGGTAGCCAAAAGCTTATTTAATATAATTTTGTGGACGGATATTTTGTAGTTGGTCGGTTGATTTTGTTTGACGGCATATCAATCTTTAGGGTTATTTAATGCTGAATTCTAAATATTTTGAACACAATTGTATGTCTTCAACTACAGATAAAATGTATGTCGGGGCATTCTGCTATAAATATGTATTGTTGGTAATTTTTTTTTATAAAAATGTACTGCTTGTATTTTTACTATAAAATGCATTTTTATACTTTCGTTGTGTTTTATTTTGCTTGAGGGTTCACTATTTGCCCATAGCTGGAACCCTAACAGGTGCTATCACCCCGGGTCAGGGTGGACCTGGAAATAACAGCCATTAAGAGGTGGTTCCACGCTTCTTTCGATCAGAGGTCTTGCTACCGGATGTAGTTTATCGCCATACTCAGGACTGATATTTTATAAATAATTCCCTAGACTAAACACATTTGAAGCATTTTCAAAATAACACACTACGACGAAGAGCGTATATATATATAAAAAAAAACAAACACTTTTTATGAAAAGCTAAAAACATTGACAATAATTATTTCTGCCATCATCCTTTAGAAATCACACCTCGAACTTTTGTCTAAGGTGGCCAAGTCTGCTAACAAAATGTCAGTAATAACAATTTTCCTACCATTATTCTCGTACGCGATAGAAATATTCATGGCGATACAAACCAACCATTTCTAATATTTTTCATCCTCAAGTACATCAATAATTTACGGTTGAACAAAACAACTAATTAACTTCTATTAATTCATAATGTTCCCTATTGTTTTGATGAACTTCAAAGTGGTATTCTTTTGTTGCAATTATTAACCTTTTCTCGCTTTCACTGTCAATTACAGTCTTCCATACTTGATGCTTTATGTGTTTTAATGACAGCTGCGTTGATGTGTCTCGTATTTTTATCGCCCAAAATTAACGCATCAAAAAATCTTTATTATTATAAAATATATAATTAATTTGTTCAGTCTGGCACAAGGCCATAATGATGAGCATCAGGGTCACTACACAGTAGTAGGGTTCTGTGAGTCACTGCCCAACATTTCACAGTGAAGCGCTCAAGCGACTTATGTGAAAAATCAATTCATCAATTGATGAGGAAGGAACAAACCCCACCCAACATTTCCTGGGGTCATCAGTCCAACTCTTACACCTTCAAAATAATAGTAATTACTCTTATAATGAACCAATTTGTGGACATTTCTAACAGCAAAAACGAAACATTGTTGTGTCGTTTTGGTTAGGGCAATACTATTTTAAATTCTCTTGGAGAATGAAATAATTTAAATCATGTAGTGCCACCAGCTTCTGATTAATTTTTAATTAAGTAACAAACACAAGAAATCTCTGCTAACACGAGACATTGCATGAGTAATAGTATCTTGAACACGTAATGCTTAGCAACCTTGTCTCACCAGATCAATTATGACGGAGTAGTGAGTTCGATCCTCACTGGATGCTATACACTTTCGGTTTGTACCACATCTAAGCTATGCTTAGAAAATCATTTTGGGGTCACTTTGGCGTGATGTAATGGATAGCAAGTTTATCTCGCGAGAACAATTACAACTGACTAGTGTTCGATCCTCACTGTGTGCCCCATACTTAGAAAATCAACACGAGTCATTGTAACCCCGTCTATCATATGTCGATGCAGTAATATATATCATTAGATGGGAAAAGACTGGTGTATATATACTCTGGTTGAAAGGGGATGTATTCTAGAAAAACCTATTCGACAGCCAGGGTATAAACTGGCCTAGCCCAACATATCCCGAGGAGGAAATAGCCTTACCTAGAATAACCTTTGGGCTGCTACATTCGGAATCAATGGCACATATTCTACAGCTGCTCTGAATTTGGCCGATTATGGCAAAGAATGAAATTGCAAGTGGGAAGAATAATGTAAAAAGATTGTATCGCGCTCTTTTCTTTCAGAGTTTGAGACTGCACGCCTAGAAAATCAGCATTCGAAATGCAGTTTTTTTTTTACATAAGCTCGAACACCGAAAGCTGGGAAATAAGCACTCGTCTCAGCCCCCAAAGCAGACCGTTCAATATTTAATCTTAGCTTAGCATATCACAAGACAAGTAAAAATGTGCGCTGTGTTAATTTTAGAAGTAATTGTGAAATAATCTACCTCACTATAAAATCAGCATTCAAAATCCTCGTTTGAGTTCAGTCTTTAATCATGATCGATCTCAGAGTATTGTTTTGTTTTTCAACTCTTCAGTCTTAAGGAAAACAGGAACTACAGGCAAACATAGCTGGAATTTCTGAGACATATAACGAGGAAAGAGGGTCCGAAAAATTTAACACTCACAGGGCATAAAAGAAAAGCAGTGTTAAGCAGCAAGCAACAAGTTTGTGTGAATAGATGCCAGAAGAAGGAAACGAGGACAATGGGATAAAGTATTAGGTTGGTACAAAAATAATGTCGTTTTTTGACGTTAAAAAATACGTCAAAAACGACATTATTTTTGCACCAACCTAAGATGCTATTAAGAGCAAAACAAAAGAAACGGTATGGAAGTTGCGGAGAGTTATAATCATCTGAGTCGCGAAAGAAATGACATAAAAGAGGTCTTTAATAAAATGACAGAAGAGAAAGGAGGTGAGGGTCAAATCGACCTTTCTCGTGTTTAAAAAAGAAATGGAGGGCTCACTTCGTCGTCAAGATGGGTTGAAGAGAAAACTGAATTATTAAAGTTAAAGATGAAAGAAAAAATCTTTTTAGATACCACGCCCACACCAAAAAAAACAAAAAAAAACGAAAAAAAAAAAGCAGTGCCTCATAATTTTTTTGTTTGGCCTTATATTCTGAATAATTTCTCAAACTTTTAAAAGACGTTTTTCTCGATCCCTAACGAAAATAGGCGTGTCTCTAAAAATGTTTCAAAAGACAATCAAATTCAAGTGTTTCTTTTATTCATCTTGATATGAATAAAAAGCGAAGATAACAGGAAAAAAAAAAAAAAAAATAATAATACGATGACACAAAATACAGCAAGGCTTCGTTTATTTATATTTTGCGGGGGCGCTGAAAGACGTTAGTCGGGGGGTGGGGGGGTCGCGTACGCGCGCATTCATATTAGTAAATGTGCAAACGAAAAGGATTTTTTTTATTGTCTCATCTATTTTGAGGGGGAAGAGACCGACAAAGGGAACCCCGAAATAACTTCGAAACGGACCAACGGAACAGAAGAGGCGGTAAAAGAAACAGAAAAACATAACTTAAGAATTTTGAGATGAATGAAGCCAGATAAATTTTGCGCGTGCGTGTGTGTGTCTGTGTGTGTTTATTAAGATTGGAGGGGATTGTAATAGTGGCGGCAGTACAAACGCGTGTCTTATGTATCTAAGCGAGAGAGTTGCGAGTAAAATAAGGGAGGGATCCTGAATGGTTGAATGAAAGCGACAGAGTGAGGGCAAGTCCCACACCCACAAAAAGAAAAAAAAAGAAAACAAAAAGAAAAAAAAAGTTACAGGATGAATGGGTTTGAAACTTGATCCCTTCTTCCTCAGGAACTGTGAACTAAGAAGAGTTATTCATTTTTATACGGATGAAGTCTTGTACCCGGCTTTGAGTCCCTGTGAGTACTAACATCGTGTGTACACACAGAGTTAAGTAACTTTACACACACATTAGAAAAAGTATGAAAAAAATACATTAAAAAAAGTAATAACATTAACAATAACGGAAGAGAGGAGGAACAAAGTCTCTAAGTTTGCAAAAAGAAGATGGAACAGATTTCTTTCTCCTTTCTCAACCAGCTGGGCCCTCTCTAGAAAGAAAGAAAGAGATAAGATGACTTGATATTGGCACGCTTAACGCACACGTCATGTCTATCTGTCCAGGCGCCTTCCGGAGTGCGGCAGTTCGCAAGCTTGTCTTGTGGACCAATTCGCTCGCGTGCCTTGTGCGTGCCCCACCGGATGTCTTGCTAAAACAGCATTATTCCCGCGCTATGTCTCGCCTGGGCGCAGGCGATTATGGCTCTCGACGACTACCTTACTTTTGCTGTTTCCTGTTCGAGAAGTTTTAAAAATAAGTATAGTCTCGCAGATAAATTCGTACATGTAGATTATATGAGAGAGAGAGAGACAAAGAAAGAGACAGAGAGAGTCAGATAAAGAAAGAGAGAAAAACAGACAGATAGCGAAAGACACAGAGAGAGGGAAAGAGACAGATAAAGAGGTAGATAGACATAGAGATAAATAGAGAGATAGACAGACAGATATTTAGAGACAGGCAGATAGCGAGACAGAAAGACAGAGAATTAAAAATGAAAGAAAAAAATCTTTTTAAATAACCCCCTCAAAAAAAAAATTGTGTAATTATTTTTTGTTTGGCCTCATATTCTGAATAATTTCTCAAACTTTTAAATGACATTTTTCTCACACCCTGAGTACCCAACAACTGTGGCCTTTTGCCAAACTTAGCTAAATACAAGGCGATTGGAAAGTAACTCCCTATTTTATGTACGATGGACTCTCCCGTCTATAATTTTTATACAACGGAAGAGTCTATTATTCATAATATAGAGAGTTACTTTTCAATCACCATGTATATTCAATAAATACAGATAACGTTTAATAATTCGCCCAATAATTAGCGATATCTTGTCGTGGGCCAATTCGATTTAGTAGCAAGTTCAGTTCTAGTTTAGATGTATTGTAACATAAGAGTGAAAGTTTGGAGCATCCAGTAAGGATAGAACCCACTAGTTAGTCGTAGCTGAGTAAACGAGACCAGCTTACTAACCATGACACCACGTCGTCGAAGTGCCCCAATTCTAAATAGGTGCCTTGATACTACGGCCTTTTATTATATTTATCACGGCAAGAATCGACTTGAAAGTCAGAACATATAGGTAAAGGAACTGGGGTTTAGACGACAAAGAGTGGGGGTTTTCTCGGATGGGTGAGGAAGAAGAGTAGGGCGGAGTGACTGTCGGTTGGCAGGCGTCGTGGACGTGGCGCGCTCTCTATCTCTTTTACACCAGACACATGGCACCAACGAGATCAAATTAAGCTGCGTGTTTCTGAAGAGGACCATGCCGTAATGTTGGCGGTGTGGCTGGCACATGCCCGCTTCTTTTTCTTAACTTCTCCACCCTCACTCAACATTTTCCACGGCCTCCCGACTCGCTCTCCCTTTATCTCTGTTCTGCTCATCCAACCCAAGTTCCTCCCCTTGCCCTTATCCTTAACCACAACTGCCGCGTTTCGCTTTTTCGACCCACTTCTCGCTCATTTTCTACCAGTATTTCCCACGAGCCTCATCCACTATTTTCAGGAACTGGCCTGCCACTCAACAAAACTTTTCTCTTTCTCTCTCTATTTATTTGTCAATCTATATCTATCTATCTATCTATCTATCTATCTATCTATCTATCTATCGCTATTTGTCTATCTCTATTTCTATATCTATTTATCTCTGTCTTTCTCTATCTTTCTGTATGTTTCTCTCTCTTTCTTTATCTCACTCTCCCTATATCTCTCTATTTGTCTCTCGTTTTGTGCCTTGATACTCATTCGAAGGATGGCGCGACGGTTACCGATACAGAAAGTGAAATCGGTGCACCGTGTTCAATTTCAGGTTGATACTGCTCCATTCACTTCACGCTGATGCTGTTGGAAAAGGCATGAATCCAGCTGTAAGGAAAAATAGCAGGGTAGATTGGGCTCTCTTACTTTAAGGAGGCAACTAGTCTCGGAGAAGAAAAACTGAATTCAAAACAAGCCTGAAGAGGAGGTGAGCTCTGTCAGGCTAGCTTACCCTAGCTACACCCAATATTGCTGCTTTACATGAGTGCCCCTGCAACCCTTATCGTTTATGGGACTTGAGATGTGATTCACTCTGAAAAATCTTCATTCTTCTTTTCTCACTCTTTTTTTTTTTAATTTTAAAGATTATCTCTCCCTCTTTCTTACTTTCTCTTTTTATCGTTCTTTAAAATTGGTTCACTGTGTCGTTCGAGACATTTTTTTTTGTTTTTTTGACAGAATCTATCTTAAACATTTATAAGTCTACAATTCGTCCGTATATTTAATATTGCTGTCATATCTGGTCTGGTGCTTCTGCAATTTATCTAGAGATTCTTACAAAAAGAATCTGTAATGTTATCGCTCTTTATCTGGCATCTCGGTTTCAGTCATTTTTTCCATCGCTGTAACATAGCTTTTCTATAAATATTTTCACGGTAATTACTCTGCTGAGTCTTCCTCTTTAGCACCTTGATTTCATGTATCTAAGGGCAGTACTAAAATGGCAGTTCGGTCTCATAATTTCACAGTTGAAATCGCTCGATGTAACCTTAAGTTCTATGATAATAGTTTCTTCTCCCGCAATTTTCGCTTGTGGAACTCTCTTCCGGTTTCTTGCTCTCCTGTCAACTAAAACAATTTTTAAATTCATGTCGCTTATCGTCATAAGTTTCCTTAAATTATGTTCTTTTATTGTCTTTTCTCTTCGATAATGTTTTTCTTATATTCTTTCACTCTCAGTAAACCCTTGTATCTTAGTGGCTTTGTTACCTTACTTAGAGTAAAAAGAAAAAAGAAAGAAAAAACGATGATGTGAGAAAGAGAGTTCAATCTTTCTCTTTTCTGATAAGTTTCGTTTATTCTGTTAAAAATATGTAACATCCAATGAGGACTGAAGTGAAAATACACTCAAGATCTATGACACAACGTTTCTAATGATTACTTCGTAATCGGCGATCTATGTTACTCACCCGAGTACAGTACAACACAAGAATACCCGAGTGAGGATTGTACTCACTCCAGAAGGTTGTAAATGTGTTTCCTCCTTACTGAGTGTGTGGAGTAATGGATAGCGCCTCGGATTGAGGAATCGGAGAGCTGAGTTCGAATTCCAGTCGAATCTACTACATTTCGTGCATGGAAAAGGCATGAATCCTCTTCTTCTCCTTATAGGTAAATAAATAGCAAGACAGATCGGGTTCTACAGCATTGGATAGCAACTGGTCTACCGCAGAAAGAAATGGCAACCTACTACGGGAAAAAAATCTGCCTCGTCAGTCATGTATCAAAAGATACGTGATCGCCTAATCGTGTATATCACGTATGACACATAACTGAAGTACCAAGCTTCGATGGTCCTTGAGACCAACATGCTAACCATTGGTTAATACATCCAACAGTTCTTTTTTAGTTTTTGTTTTTGTCAGTTGTTTTATTCGCTATTAATTCTCTCTTTCTTTTTCACCTTTGATCTCGTTCCTTCGCTACCTAAAAATACACATCCCCTTTCTTTCTCTCAAGTAACTAATCTAGATTCATGTCTTTTTTCTCTATTTGACAAAACACTCTTTTGTCAGGCAAACTTTTAGTTTTACCGTTTCTCTTTAAAAATCTACAGGGTACAACCACTCTCGTTCTCAGCCATATTTTTCTTTTCTCACTCTCTGTCAAACTGCTTCGGCTTTCTCCCTTTCATAGTTCACATTTACCAAAAAGTACACACACTTTCTCAGTCATATTTGTTTTGAACATCTCTGTGTATATTTCTCTCCCAGCTCTTCTTTCTTTACCTATTACTCTCGACTTACATATATTTTTTTTCTCTTGTTATCAAACTTCCCGCCCAACCTTCTTCCTACGCACACTCTCTCTATCTCTATACCAATTTGACAAAGATCTCTCTATCTCTCTCAACTCAATCTTTTCTAGTCCTTTTCTTCTTTTCTACTCAGCTCGACCCAACTCCATCTCTCCCCCCTCCCTCATTCTGACTCAATTCAGTCACACTCCTCCAACTAAAGGTCTCTCTCTCTCTCTCTCTTTTATCTACTAGACCAAATCTTTTTTATCACTTGCTTCCCCTCCCCCACCCGTACACAATTTACGAGTCCCGCCTAATCCTATCTCTCTCTTTGTCTCTCATATTCCCTCTTCCCCAACTCCGACACTGACTGCCGGGAGCCCGACACTGGTTGAACGTAGAAATAGAAGTAACGACGCAAGGCGGCACCGCCCGTAGACAGAAAACTGGGAGGCGGCCCGGTAAAACCCCGCAGATGCTAAACCTCTCTCTAATTAGTTCTGTCACATATTCTGATGACACTAACACGATGATTCATTAGCCTTTATATTTATCTCCCCCCCCTTCGAAAGGGTCTTAATAGATCCCTTCTTACGGTTTGCAAGTTTACAACATTATCGTT
This sequence comes from Acanthosepion lycidas, assembly GCA_963932145.1. Classification (NCBI taxonomy): domain Eukaryota; kingdom Metazoa; phylum Mollusca; class Cephalopoda; order Sepiida; family Sepiidae; genus Acanthosepion; species Acanthosepion lycidas. The sequence continues at coordinate 32,427,883 of OZ010590.1, forward strand.
ATGGAGTGTTGGCGCGCTGAAATTTGGTCAGGAAAATACACACAAAACATACACTTAGAGAATGTACACACTATTATTTGTTATTATTATCTGTGTATGCATTTTTATTTGTATAGTACGTAGCCATGATGATTATGGTCTCCTTTAAAATACAAGATAAAAGACTAATTAACTTAAGCGTCTGTTGCCATGCAAAACGTTTCAGTGATTTTCTAAAAATCATTTGACCCCCAAGCAAGGCAATAAAGCCACTAAGACCCAAGGGGATTATTGAATGAGAAAAAAAATATGAGAAAAAGAAAACATTAATGAGTTAGAAAAATAAGAGAACAGGAATTAAAATAACGATTGGCATAGCAATTAAATGATCAAAGTTTGACTGGAATGTCGGAAGAGAGCTCCACAAGCAAGAAGTGCGCGAGAAGAAACTTAGCATAGAATTTACGGTTGCATCGAACCATTTCAACTGTAAGATGATGGGACCTCGCCGCCAATCTAGTACTGTGCTTAAATTCATAAAGTCGAGGTACCAAAGAGGAAAGCTCGCCAGGAAAATATTTACAAAAAAAGATGCCAGATCAGGATCTTCTTTACAGATTCTTTGTTTGTCTTTTTTTTTTTTTTTATCAAGAATCTCTAAATGTATAGCAGAAGCACCACACCATCAATATTCAATGTATGATAGACTTATATTCGATGCATGATAGACATATAAATATGTAAGACAGAGCAGGCGCGAATGAATAGCGGCTCGGATTGAGGAATCGGAGAATTCGAATTGCAGTCGAATCTATTTATTTACGTGTTAATACCCTTGGGAAAGGTATGAATCCTCTTCTCCTTCCAGCTATGGGTAAATTGCAGGGCAGGCCGGGTTCTATAGCTTTGGATGACAACTGGTCTACCGCAGAAAGAAATAGCAACCTATTGCAGGAAAAAATCTGCCTCATCAGTCATGTATCAAAAGATAGATGATCGCCTAAGCGTGTATTACGCATGGCACACAATTGACTGAAAAATTGATTGAAACTTCACAAGTCCACTAATTGTTAATGCCTTTTTTTAATATTGATTGGAATTTCCTACCAAACTTCTTGTTTTTAAACTTAACAGCTTCCTTGTATGATTATTTTCTCTCCCATTTAACGTGTAACATTGATGCTTTTGGAAGGCCAAAGGAAAATAATTTGATTGAAACCATATGGCAATAACAACAAAGATCAGGATAATAGTCTGCTGGTAAATAGTGTAAATAATGTCGTCATCATCCCAGAAATTAAGACAGAAATAAAATAATTATTTTTTCAAGGATCTGGGAAACTGTGCAAAGCAAAATATTTTTAGGGTCAAAATCCTTCAGATTTATGTCCAAATAAATAGTTATGTTGTACGTAGTTTGCTTACATAATAAAACATGGCATTTCCAGAAAAAGATATCAATATTTTGAATGAAGATATTACGGTGGAGTAATGGATAGTGGCTTGGATTGAGGAATCGAAGAGCCGAGTTCGAATTCCAGTCAAACCCATTACATTCACTTACGTGCTAACACCCTTGGGAAAGGTACGAATCCTCTTCTTCCTCTCCGCCAGCTATAGGTAAATAGTAGGACAGACCGGGTTCTACAGCCTTTGGTGGCAACTGGTCAATCTGCATTGTCAGTCATGTATCGAAAGATACATGATCTCCTAAGCGTGTATCACGCATGGCACATAACTGACTGACTGACTAGATAGATAGATACTGGTATGAAACATTGTCTAGCACGACACAGTGAACCAATTTTACTAGAAATTGATTCAATTTTAATCTTTCCACTTTATGCTAACGGAAAACGTTAGCCCGAGAAGTCGCAAGGAGTCACTCTCCTGGAGGTTAGCAGCAGCCGTAAAAAAAGTTAATACCTAGTTTCCACCGTCTCATTCGAAGTAGTGCCCGTGGGCAATACAGAGTCGAGGTAAGATTGCGTGCTGTTCGCACTTTTTAAATAAATTCTTACGTTATCACCGACTTCAAATTTAAATTTGTGAATTATACGAGGCGGTAACAGAAAATTTTCCGGGTGAGACAAAAAAGAAGATTCACGTAAATAGGAAATATCCAGCATTACACTACGTCTGACAAAAGGTTACTAAATGAGGTTGTTGCAACAGTATATATATATATATATATATATATATATATATATATATATATATATATTTAGAGAGAGAGAGAGAAAGAGAGAGAGCAAGGGGTGAATTATGAGGATATATAGGCGATATAACAGTTGGCCCTAGACACGAAGAGGTTAAAATTGTAATAATTTGGAAAACATCCTATCAGGAGCCTGTTCCACAATACTAAAGCTGTTAGAATAGAATTTACTCCTTACCAGTGAAATATGAAGGAGATGGGGATGAGCAGACCCTAGGTACGGGGCAGGGTTGGTCCTAACTGTGAAGGTCAGGGACTGGTAGTAAAGAATGTTGTTCGGCCAAACATCAGCCATAAAAATACCGATAGAGGAGCAAAAGTCTAACAACGATCCGTCTTTGGGAAACAGGTGGAAAAAAAACATTACCCACAAGGCCGAGTAAGCGCTTTTGAGTAATGTCTGGAAAGTGCGGATTGAGTAGCTCGAGCCCAGATATGGAAGCAATACTCAATATTTTGTCTGATCTGGCTTTTGTAAAAGTTCAAGATCCCTCCACACACACACACACACACATTTGCTGGTGTTTTTCTCGTGGACAAATAACTCATCATCTTGAACCAACCATATTTTCCTTTTGGTGCTACCACCTTGGCTTGGTTATTCTTCGGCCATCCTCACGTGTACAATTCATATAGAAGAAGAGGTAACTTTACTTTTTTTTTAGTTCATGTCCTCCAATTTAGAATGTACAAAAAGAGTGTATACTTCCAGACAGAATATTATCATGACAATTTAAACAGATGATGACGCGATTTCTCTTGTTACACCTGAAAAGCCACAAAACTGTCTTATCTCGCAATCTGGATTTCCGTGACACAAAATGAGGAAGGAAGGCATGGAAAATTTATCGCTCACAGTATCTAGTATTGCGCAAAAATTTATAAAAACAATCTACCATAGAGGGAAGTTCGTCAGAACAATTACCAGGAAAATATTTATCGATAAGCAACAGGGAAGATACATTACGGTGGTGGAAAAGTAACAGAAACCGAGATGCCAGGTCAGGACCAATAACATTGTGATAATTCGTAGAAGCATATCAATACATCCGGGTCTGCGTTAGTTAAACACTGAATGTAAGTGTCTAAGATTAATCTTAGATATTCAGAGTTCCACTTGAATGTTCTGGAAATGATATATACATTCTTCTTAATAAGTCCTTACATCACTCCCTCGGTAAGTTGAAGGAGTGGCTTCTGAGCCTGAATGTTGTTTGCTTTCGTTCTGTGTTGAACAGTTGGACGAATTACTTACTTTTCAAACCCAGTAGTTACAATGTTCTCAATGATAACTAATCTTTATTAAATATAGCATGTATCAAATATACTTTTAAAAATGGAGGTTTCCTTATACCCAAAATAAAGCAAACGTCCATATAAATATATATCCTCAGATCCTTCATTTTTGAGTTATTAAGTTTAAAGAAAATTTACGCTAGATGGCGCTGTTTGCATGTAGACTAGGTTACATTTATCATTCGTGTACATTTGTGGCTAGTCTGTCTTCAATGTTTAACGTGCGTATTAGTAAGTTAACTGAGAAGGGTCCGTATGGCATGATATTCATATAGTGGGCAGACAGATATTATTTTTATATATGGACGCACGGCTGCATCAGATTGCATTTCTAGACGGAAGGCAGCCGAGTCATCCAACCTTTGCTGCTGTTTATCGTCACGTTGCAGAGACAGAATCCGTGGCACCACAATCTGCACATTCGACAGGCTCTCGGATACGATCCAGGTATCAGCACACATTATGCAGACCAAGCATGTCGTACATCTCATAGTACCGTATGGGAGGGTAATTCAAGAACAGCACCTGTATCCGTATCATTTGCAACGTGTACAGGGTCTTTTGTCTTCTGATCACGCGCTACGGGAGAACGTTCGCCGATGGTTTATTGCACAAACTGCCGATCTGTCGTTTGTCTCTTCAATCTTGTTTACGGATGAGGCAACATTTGGAAGAAATAGAATAACAAATCTGCACAACCAACATTTGTGGGCAGAATGGAATCCCCAGGATACAACCTAGACACTAGCATCAATTTACGATTAATGTGTGGACTGGAATTGTAGGTGACAGTCTGGTAGGCCCACATGTTTTCCGAGTACCTTTTACAGGAGTTGTTTACAAGGACTTTATTTTTAACACATTTCCAGACCTGCTAGAGAATGCACCACTGCTAATAGCGAAGACGCAAGTGGTTCATGCATGATGGGGTTCCAGCACATTTTAGTCACATTGTTTGAGATGCACTGGATGACATCTACCATGAGAGATGGATAGTTAGAGGAGGACGGGGTCCATGGCTTGCACATTCCCCTGTTTTTGCATTTTTATATGGGGGGGGGGTCACATAAAACAAATGTTTTATGCAGCAGACATTAATAATGCAGAGATACTTCATCAACATGTCATAGGAAACTCTTAAACCATTCGACACCATGTTGGAGTATTTGAAAGGGTCCACTAGTCAATGATTTGACGGGTGTATGAGTGTGGAAAATCAAGCGAAGGACATTTTGAAAGTTTGTTAAGAGTTGCTGTGTTGAGGTACAACGATGGCATTTTTAATCATATGTTTATATGTTTACATTTTAACTTGTTTGAGTGTGAGGAAGCCGCCCTCAAAGTTTGTAAAAGTATTTTTGCATTGTATCTATTTAAACAGCGTCTACCGTAATCTTTAAACTTAATAACACAAAAAGGAAGGATTTGCGGACATATTGACTTTTATCTTTGTTTTGGTGTGATGAACCCACCCCAAAGTTTGTAAAAGTATTTTTGATTCACCCTGTATAAAATAAATTATCAGTCCACTACTAATTGTGCTTCGCCAACTACAAGGTTCTTCAAACCGCGACTGGGTTATTATATATTTAACTATATTAATACTATTAATATAGTGACCTAAATTCAGGGTTTAAATACCATATAATTTTTTTGACAAACCCGGATGTACGCTTAAATCAGACGCCAAATGCATAGAAACATGAATGCATTTATGTAGCGGTTTTACATATATTTTCGAATGTAATATCCTATAATAAAGAATTATCGCGTTACTGTTGTATTGAGCTCTACTTTTAAATTAATGTTGTGAACGTTTGAATTTATATTTGATTCGTTCTCATTTCATTTGTATATATATAATTATTTGTTTAAAAATATGATTCCAACACGCTACATAAGTGTTCTCATGTTTCAAAACATGAGAACTCTTATGTAGCCTGTTGGAATCATATTTTTAAATAAATAATTATATTTATGCTCTACTTTTGTATCGAGCACTATTTTTTAAAAATAATAACAAAAATACTAAAAAACTTAGGATTATTTACCTAACGAGTTCTTTCCTATATATTTGCACACACACACACAAACACATACATACATATATATATATATATATATATATATACACACAAGTATATGATTGGTGTATACGGAATAAATTCCAATAATAAACAATTACTATTCTTAAAAGAGTGCTCAATACAGAGTAGAGCAGATATAATTATTTATTTAAAAATTATAACATAAATATGTGATAAAATCACTACAAAAATAGCCATTTTGTTTCAACACCTCCAGTGTCTTATCAAGTGATATATATATATATATATATATATATATATATATATATATATATATGTATGTATGTATTTTTAGAAATCAACCTTTGTTTTAAACATCTTTCATTAAATATGACAGGGAAAATTTTATTAATTTTTATTTAGTTTTTTTTCCAGCGTTCTTACATTATTCCGTTTGGCGGGAGTGAGGGAGCACAAAAATAGTCCATATCGTCCATTGTCCCAAGCGCTTTCGGCCACTTCCTTGGCCATTTTCATGTGGGGGTTGTTTTGGTTTGTTAGTTTCTTTTTATGTTTTGACTGTGTGAGATGTATTATTTGTGTAGTTTTTGAATAGGAGCGTTTATTGTGAACCTTCGCGTATTGGGCATGGCTGGAATTCGAGTGAGCAACTTTCTATTGTTAGAAGACTTTCAGCATGCCGCTTCCATTGTTAAACAAGATGTGGTTGATGGTGAGGGACAGATGTTTGATGTACAAGAGCTTAGCAATGAATGTTGTGATAACAAGAACAAAGATGAAGATATTATTCCATGTTATGGATTATCTAATCTTTTTACTACTGCTTAATTGTTTCTAGCTCTATTTCCACTATGTCTGAGTCTGTACTACCCATGGGACAAGAAGAGGTTTCCAATCTATGGACCATGGAGTACAGACTCAGGGGAAACAAGGAAATCAATATATAAACAGTACTAAAACGAGAACATGATGAGATATCAATAGACATGGCCAAGGAAATCTTTGGCATTCCCGTAGATTTAAAAAAAAAAAAGTGTTCAATTCAAAATTCACTGAAGGTTACTTCAGTGTTCTGTCTATCCATACAACCTTTTTTCTTTTTTTTTTTAATAATTTCACGGCAAGTAAGGCAATAATGCTACTCAGACAAAAGGAGTTGCTGAGAGTGAAAGACAATAAGAAGACTTTAGTAAAGAGAACGGAAATAAAAGAACAAGATTCAGGAAAACAGACTGCATTTAAATTTTTGAAGACTGTAGATGGCAAGGAAGAAAGAAATGGGAATGGAATTCCATGGATGAAAAGTGCAAGAAAATTGAATATTAGAATAAAATTTATGGCTACAACTACCTATTTAAACAGTAAAAAGATAAGACTTAGATGACAATCTAGTGGACGCTTAAATTCATGCTATCAAGGCGCTAAGGAGGCGAGCTCATTAAAACAACTTCCATGAAAATATTTATAGAAAAGACAGTGGGAAGCCACGATCTTCAAGGAATTCGAACTCGGCCCTTTATTTAATCTACAGTGTAGATTAAATTTACATTCCGCTTTTCCTATTTAGGGATATCTTTTTTAATTCTATCTTGTTACTGCTCACTTACTTCTAATCTGGCACCATGCATTTGAATCTGTACTACTCTGCCCCGCGTTTGAACTCACAATTACGATGTCACCCAGCACACGAAATTTTCTAAACTATTTTGCTGATTGGACCAACCGCGCCTAAGGGATGGTGAAATTCTATTGCAATTACACGGCTGCTAATGCCTTTGATATTACTGACAGAAAGCGACTGCCATCATTTATGTTGGTTAATATCTGTGAATATGTTTATGATGTATATTTTTACAGGAAATATGAAGAGACATGTTTAAACGTTTTTTTTTTTTTTTTTTTTTTTTTTTGTATAACTACAAATCAGTTCGCTTTGTTTTGTCCCATCGCCAGTCATACTAACGCACACTGTCTCTGGTATGCTATTTTGATAACTAAAGAAACAATGAGGCGACTGAGTACGTGGTTGATCCACCTTATTTCTAATTACTTCCTTAAGCTATCACAGCAGCTGCTATATACAATGCTACTCTTGACAGGTGTAAAGATAATGATCGTCTCATGTATTTAGCTTATGTTTTTGCAGTTTTTATATATATATATATATATATATATGTATGTATGTCTGTATATCAACGAGGGTTTTGTCCGTATGTTTAACGAGCAGATAAAGAGGGGGGCTTGTAACGAACAAAAGTGTGTGTATGTGTTTATGTTTCAATGCTAAACATGCCTTTGTCTGTTATCATCAAGTCAGTTCAAGAATGTCTCCCTGCGTTTTTATTCTCCTCGACAATTATTCAACGTCGTTTGTACACATTCGAGAAATGTTCTTAATATCCTGCGAGAGATTCTCATGACACATTACGGTGAGTGGGGGCCCAGCCTGACCCCGTCCAATCTTCTAGACTCATCTGCCTCTCCCAACAAATTCTACTCAGCACAGATCTCTCTGTAATCTCCTTTAAAACTACTCATATATTTCAATATCAATAAAAAAGGAAGCTATGGAGAGCTGTAATCCTGAAGCGGCATGACATATCTAGTGAACTCTACTTCATGACATTTTCTTTGAGTAGGTAAGTATTTTTCCTCCCTCCCTATCACCAATTAATGTTCTTAACATATACTCACGAATCATTATATAAATATGCAGTTTGATAACTTTTTTTATAGCGTGTCCTTTCGGGACATGGGCGATCATAGAGCTTTTCTTTATTATCTGAAAATTGCCACAGTTTTCTGAGAAAGAGAGTGGAGTGATTTCGGATGTATTTACGATTTTAAATTCAAGCTTTTCCTTCTCCTAGACTGGTTACCACTCAAGGAGAGAGATCTCAGTCTACACTGATATTTAAAACGTAGCTCGGACAGTAGGAGACGAGATGGATCGATGCTTTTTTTCAGGGGCATTAGGTGTTAAAAATGGCCTGACATAGCGGGAGGGCTGGATTTATACCTTTTCTAAGAGCATTAATGTGAGGTGAACATAGACTACCCCATCTAGAACTTGAACTCTGTTCGCTGGCTGCATTTTCTTTGCTGTTAGGTCAGCTTCGTACCTCCATATCTACATACGACGCTGGATCAATCACTTCGTAGCCCGAAACGTAATTATTAGCTGAATTTTGATCTGGATTTTTCACTGTATAATGTTCTATGTGATTAATATGCGCGTGCTAAGAGGGTGAATATATTGAAATATTTTTTTGTGTAAAATTAAGGGTTTTTTTTTTATTCATTAAATCGCAGATTTAGTAATGGCCAAAAATTCGGAACATTACGCACAATTTCGGCAAGTTCATTTTACAACTTTTCCACTTGGCATCAAACGACTTCTTCGACATCAGTAGAAAGTCACCAGATAGTTAAACAGATATTCTATGTCCGTTCGGTTCTATGGAACATGTTTTAGACTAATTCGCGCGTGCATTATATATATATATATATATATTATATACACACAAGTATCAAAGGAAAAGTGGGTAAACGAATGAAAAAAAGATTTTTAGTGACACCCTTCGTTTCAAGAATAAAAGCAAAAGCGATAAAAAACAGAATGAGATAGGATAAACATCTTGATATACCGGGCGCCAAAATTTAAACTTAAAGAAACCTGATCTTCTCTGTATCTTGAACGTTTTAGATGCAAACTGCAATCGGTGTTTGTTGGATTTCTCCCCAACCCTCTTAGGTACCTCTAAAGACTTTCTAACAAATGAGCAGACATGAAAGAAAAAAATGATCAAAACTCAAAATTAATAAAAACAAAGTTTTATCGTCACAAGATTTAAGAGAGATCAAAGTAATTTTTGATATATTTTTTTCATCCTTTTAGAACCTTTGAAATTTTGGAAATTCTTGCAAAAGTTAGATAATTGTGGGATTCGAATGAAACTTTCAGGACTTATTCACAGGTGAATTAAATTATTTTAGAAACGCTTTAATTTTAGAAAATATTAGTTATATATATATTTGCCATTTGTTAACCCCAATTTATTTAATTTTATGTAATTTTCAAACATTTCCTCAAAAAGCGTCTTCATAAGTTACACTATAAAGTCAAAGTACTTAAAATTTAAAATAATAGTTTCTTTAGAATATTTTCTGAAATGTTAAAGATTACTGGGTAATTATATATATATATATATATATATATATATATATATAAGTTGTTCACGTTATATTCGTCAAGTAATTTTTACATTATGTCCCTCTTAAAGAAAATTTCCAAACATATATATATATATATATATATATATATATATATCGAGAAAGTTATCAACACCTCATCCAAACACCTCTGTGTTAAAAAATACATTTCTGCGATATTTGAAACTCAAAGTAATATTAGTTCCAAATCAGATTAATTAGAGTTTAAATCAGCTAATATTCTTCAAGTAAAGTTTCAGAAAAGTATATTTTATTTTTAAAAGATTTTTAATAAATAGAATTACTGTTCTGTGTTGACAGAATTGTTCATTTTATCGCTTTTACTGATAATAGAAAACGCATTCCAATCAATTTAAATTAAGTTTAATATACAGGAAAGCATTTCCGTCATTGTAAATAACAAATTTAATCTATTAGTTTGAAATTAAAACTAAAATAAAAAATAACTTCAAGAAAGAGTTTTCATTTTGAAAAATGCATTTTTAACCTTATGTATCGCTTTTCTTTGGAGGTACCTGACGCCAATAAAAAAAATATTATTAGACTCAAGAACGTGTCACAAATATGTGTTTTTCATTTCGTTATTTACGCATATATACACATATATACGTACATATACTCATATATACATATACATATATACATATACACATATATACGTACATATACTCTGCTCCTCACTACCACCTAATAATTATGGTCTACACATGAAACTGCCGGTAGTATCATAAAGTATTTGGGATCGCGCGTAAATTTCATTATGTGTGTGTGTGTGTATATATATATATATATATATATATATATATATATATATATATAGAGAGAGAGAGAGAGAGAGATAGATAGATAGATAGATAGATAGATAGATAGATAGATAGATACATAGATAATATTAGTGGTCAATATATATAACACGTTGTTGGTGGTAGGTATGTTCCAGCAAATGATAATAGTAAATTGTACAAACTGTGTCCAAAAAATTTCACCAAAAATCGACATCTTAATTAGAAAATTGGGTTTAAGATAAACCAACAGTAAAAATGAAAAATAAATTAAGATAAAACATTTCATTCGTCAAGAAACGAAACCTTTTTTAAAAATCAATTTGAGCTTTTCTCTCAACAATTTGATGACATAAACTGGAATATTTTTGAGATATTTAAATTGATTTTTTCCCCTCAAAATACCATTATTATTATTAAGGCTGTCTGTGATGCTTTCAAAATGTTGGAAAGTAGCGTACTTCCTGCTCTTCCCTACCATTGTGATAATGGACTGTTCCTATTTATAAATATGGCAAGTAGCCAAGTTAGTGTAGGATTTGAGTAGTATTTGATTTACTTAAGTTATTCCGTCCTATGTATGAGTATTTAATAAACCTATCCTACTTTGTTTCCTTTCTCGTTTTCTTTTTCTTCGATACTTTTTCTAACTACGGCCTTATTAATTCTTGGCTATATTGAACAAAGACATTAAAAGACAAATACATTTTTTTTAAATAGTTTTAGTTTTAATAAAAGTTTTGAATACGAAATCGTTGCTGATCAGACCAATGGCGGATAAATGAAGATGCGGTTGGTGAATTACCCGGATGGCGTGAACATGCCTGCGTTTATATGGTTCCACCCACACAGATGAGTGCTTAATATATGACTGATGTTTGCTTATTATATGTAGAAAATGCGTCTTCAGAGGCGCGCACTCACACACATATTTTATCTCCAGAGAGATAGAGAAGGCGAGAGACGAAGGCTATTCAAGAATCACAATGGTTGCTTCATGACGAGTGCTTTACGAGTCAGGACTGAAAAATGGTTGACATTCAAGAGCAGATGTCGAAGATGTCTTTCAGAAGAGCAAAAAACAGGAAATGAATTCCTCACATAAAATTTAAAACGCGACACTAACAGAATGAAATGCAGACACAAAGAGAAGAAGGAAAAGAGACCGAAACAAGTCGACCAAACCATTGACTTTTGAAAGAAACATGAACGGTGGGGTGCTATTAGGTTGGTGCAAAAATAATGTCACATATGTGAGAAAACGACATTATTTTTGCACCAACCTAATAGAATCAAGACATTCATTTCACTCTTTGCTGCTATCCTAACCGCTAATATAATTTCACACTTATCCACTTTCAACAGGGACATATTTTAAGTTTCTTTAATTAATTCGTCTATCAGATCATAAAAAAAAAGATAAACTTTTTTAATCGCTATCTTGAAGATAAGAAGATAAATTACAATGTTAGCAGATGCTACAAAAGGAGATTCTTTTTCGTTTTTTAAAAAGTTTAAGTAAAATATGGGTTGTGCCTTTTGATGAGCAAGAAATGTTGTCTTAATTAGTGATTCCCTTTAAAGTAAGTATATCCAAAGATTCGCTAGAAAATTAGCATACATGATAAAAAAAATGCCCCAAACTTAATAAAAACAAATTTTCATCGTCAAAATCTTTATTATTAAGAAGAAAACAAAATGATTTTTTTATTCAATTAAATTTTTTTGATCCCTTTTAGAACGTTTGAAATTTTGCTTTAAACTTTTGTTTTCCGTGCGTCAGCGGGGGACCATAAATTAATAATATAAGAAATTTTAGCGTCTTTTTTTGCGGTGGAAAAACACATTGATTTTGGAAATACAGTGTGACCCGGATATAAGAGAGATTTTCTCTGGTCCCAAATTAGAGCCATACTTGCCTAAACAAAATAGACCAAACCCGGATATAAGAGAAACCCGGATATAAGAGACTTCTTCTCCGGTCCCGACAACTCTCATATCCGGGTTACACTGTACTTGCAAAAATCAAATAATTGTCGGATTTTAATTAAACTTTCAGGACTTATTCACGAATGAAAGAAATTACTTTAGAAAAGTTTCTCTTTTAAAAAATCTTCGTAAAAAGTTTTTACGAAGATTTTTTAAAAGAGAAACTTTTCTAAAGTAATTTCTAAAAACATTTCTTTTTTTAATATCTATCACCATCCACTTATTTAATTTAATGACATTTTGAATATTTAATTTTTGTATCGGTTAATGTTTAAGTTATAACGCATAAATCTTCGGAGAATTTAAATCATCATTTTTTTAATTAGAAAAGTTTTTAATTAATTTTATAAATGAGATATATTATGGACACTATTATAGTATTATTATCTTAAGTAAAATATTTTTTCGAAGAATAATGAATTTTTAAAAGAATTGTTTGTTTTTTTTTAGTTCTTTTTAAAAAAATATTTTAATTATAATAATTTATAAACTTTAAATCTTTTAAATTCTGCATCAATTTGAACCGGTTATGTGATAATGTTATTACGTAAAACCTATATTTACTAATCATAAATGTAAACCTAACTACAACTGAACGATCACCAGCATTTAAAAAATGAATTTCTTTTTGGTTCCAATCAGTTTAAATTAGTTTTGAAACAGAGCAAAGTGTTTTGCTTAATGAAAATATTAAATTTAATCTATTATTTCCCCAGGACATGGGCGATCATGGCTCACCACAATTTCCTCTCCTTTGTAGCTCATAGTAAATTTTGTCTTTTTGCTATCTCTCCTCACCCCCGTTCTACCAATTACTTTAGATAGGTTATTCCTGTTTCTCTTGCTTTCAATATACCCTGTGAGTGTCAAATTCTCCTAGACCGCTTTCTTCGTTATGTGCCCTATACATTTCAATGGTTTCTTTTTGACTGTAAGTTTCAGTGTTTTTATTGTTTACATGTTCAGTCTTCTGTGGAGACTTTTGAAGAACCACACCACTATTACCTCAAGTCTCTTCTTCATCTATAAGAATATTTTATATCTGAATTTCTGGGATGATGTTGTAACCTAGAGAGGGTTACTGAATGTGTAATAATCAAAACGGAGGTTGGAAATGAAATGGTAATCTTTATAACATCAACAAAATACAATACTCGCCAGCGGTGTGAAGTAGGTAAACCACTACTAGTGGTGGACTACTTATACAGCACATTACGATATTTACCTGCCTCCCCACTCGGTAGGATGCGGCACAAGGCCAAATATAATGTTGGGAAATTCGAGCCCGTGGGTTTGTGCAAAAATTGCCTGCAGACCCCGCATACGCAGGATCGGGTATCTATCTACCTCCCCGGATGAGATTCTGCCCTTCGGCGTAGCCCCATTCGGGTTTCTCAAAGGCAGAGAGTTCGACACAGCAAGAGTTTCCCACGTTAACAGCCCACACTGCCAGCTAAGCATATTGCACCCCCACACTTACAATAGTGTTCAACGTATTCATGAAGATTGGGACATACCCATTAGTGTTCATAGGTACGGTATATAACAGACTAGCAGTAGAGCCCGGCGTTGCCCGGGGATGTAACAGTAAGAGATATATCAAATATCGACCATCATAGACTGAAAAATAAAATTGACAAAGATTATTGTTTAAGGTTGACGGACACTCATGTCTTAATTAGTTTTTTTTT
>OZ010590.1:32458970-32476470 GCA_963932145.1 Acanthosepion lycidas
AGACTGAGGAGGAGGAGGATGAGGGTGTTATAGAAGCCAACCATGAAAGCCTAAAAAACACAACTCATGTTACAGAGGCTAGAGAAGGATGTTATAGATAATAATTACTATTTATGAAATGTACTTTAGTCTGGGAAAAGGTCATATTTTATAGAGACAGCGGCAACAAAAGACGTCATCGGAGATAATTATTGGATCATATATTGACTGTTTTACGGACACTAAGATAGGTTGATATCTAACTACGAGAAGAAGAGATAGCCGATTATCTAACAATGCGGATAATTGTTTTCAAATATTGTTAGATATATAGTTGCACTAACAAGCAATTACTGATTTACTGAAACATTTTCATGGATTGAATGATGACGATCACTTATTGAGATAAACAAGCCAGAATAGCTAGCTAGCTGTATTGATATATGTTATCGATAGGTAGGTATGAACGTAGGTAGATAAATATGAATGTGTGCGAGATTGCGAGGTAGACATGAATATGTGCGAGATAGAGAGGTAGATATGAATATGTGCGCGATAGAGTGATAGATATATGCACAAGATAGAGAGAGATATATGTGCGAGATAGTGAGATAGATATGAATATGTGCAAGATAGAGGTAGATAGATATGAATATGTGTGAGATAGATAGGTAGATAGATATGAATATGTGTGAGATAGATAGGTAGATAGATATGAATATGTGTGAGATAGATAGGTAGATAGATATGAATATGTGTGAGATAGGTAGATAGATATGAATATGTGTGAGATAGATAGGTAAGTAGATAGATATGAATATGTGTGAGATAGATAAGGAGATAGATATGAATATGTGTGAGATAGATAAGGAGATAGATATGAATATGTGTGAGATAGATAAGAAGATAGATATGAATATGTGTGAGATAGATAGGTAGATAGATATGAATATGTGTGAGATAGATAGGTAGATAGATATGAATATATGCTAGATAGATAGATATGAATATGTGTGAGATAAACAGATAAATATGAATATGTGATAGATAGATACGAACTGACTGTGATAGCAATGTCATCCCTTGATCTATTCTTAAATATGTGCTGCGCGGATGTGGCTTTTTAAAGTCCCGCGAATGTCTTACATTCTGATGCGCAGATGTGACAATGTCGGGCGTCTTTTGCAAGAGTTGCTACATTTATATATTGATGAACATTCAAATGTTTTTTTCGAGAGGCACATTTTTTTACTCTAGAAATGCCGCATAACATAGAAAGATTTATAGATAGATATGGACACACTGAAAATGTCTTGGTCTATCCAAGAAAACCATAAAAAAATCTGATGTTTGATAATTTAGTCAGATTTGGGGAATTTGGTCGGATCGAAAACATTTCAGCGTCCTCTTAAATATAAACAAAGCGAGATAGATAATAGGCAAAAAGCTAGCTAGTTGGACAAAGCGAGATAGATAATAGGCAAAAAGCTAGCTAGTTTGACAAAGTGAGATAGATATGAAGAAAACAGGATACATATAATTTCCAATTTTGTTTTAGTTACGTTAGAGTGATTTGACCAAGAGCTCATTTACCCGCACTTTTCTCCATCAAACTTTGTGACATGCCAAGGTCAAGACATTTTTGTCACGGTATGTGGAGATAGGACATTTGTATGAATTCAAATCGTAGCCAAGGATATTAATATAAAATGAACATAAGTAGAACCAGCCGAAATTCGAACTCTGTTTCCTAATTCCGTTTGCCCTACCCATAACCGTTATGCTATCTCGGATACCCTACGACCTAATAACAATGGATAAATCTCCTAAACTCTTCCAGTTAATATGGAAGGAAAAACTTTTCCTACATTCGGGAAAAAATCAATTTGAAACTCTCTAGACTAAACCAGTTTCCTAACAACAGATTTTAGCTTGAAAATCCTTTTGTCTTGTCAGTTCAGAAAATTCACAAAATTATCGTGGCAAGACCTCGAAGGGAACGAGTCGGCCAATCTATAAATGATACAAATTCCTCGTGATATCTGCTGTTTCTTCCCCCCTCCAATTATTTATTATTTTTTTTTCAATTTCTAAAGCGTTTTCTTCTCTTCATATTTTTTTCTCCCTTTTGGTCTTCGTCTGGTGGTGATGACCAGTCAGTCACCACTGCTCCTGGCTCTCCGTCACTCTCACCTCTCTTCTCTCTTATTTCAGACATTTCTCGAGTCTCTTCAACTTATTTTCAATGACTGCTTTCCTTTGGCCGGAAACATTGAAGTACTCAGCTGAACAAGACGAGGGAAAGAAAACGAAGAAAGAAGCGAACAACGAATCTTTTCTGATCAAGTCATGCAATTGTACCACAGCAAACTTCACCAGTGATGCTAATCATTAATGAATAAACTCAATCCGAGACATGTTGATCCGGTTGGAATAAGCCACCAATAACCTGTAAAAGGAGTGGAGGACACGAATTGATACGAGGCAAAGAGGTTTTCATAATGTCTTCATTAGTTTAATGTGCATTAAGAAAGGATTTTTGATTCGATAAAAATGAAAATGTTACTTGATTATTTGATTTTTTTTTTTTTATCATGTTTTGTTTGTTGCTTTCATTGTTTCGTTTTAAAGAAAAATCCACGAATTAAAATATTAAATGTTTGTCGATTTTAAGTACGGAAGTTGCTAAGTGAAGGAATACAATTATTAATATACCACGCTTTTTCGCGCTGAATTTAGATTGTTGTCATTTTGTACATCCGTAGAATGGTTTGATTTATCGATAAACTGCTAAGAAACTTAGTGAAACTTGTCACAGCCATTATTTAACTACATAAAATTTTAGATAGACTTTTCCTGAGCAAAGACATGACATGATACAAAATTTACATTTAAAAAATCAAGCCAAGAAGAATTAAGTAAAAGTGTAGAGTGATTCGAAAGTTCATGGAGGAGAAATCGTAATGGTGGCACGCTCGATCCATATTGACCTAAAGTTTACTCACATACACGCTAATCCTTAAAAAAAGTAAAAATTACCATATCTTTGCATTATATATATATATATATATATATATATATATATATACAGAGAGAGAGAGATGAATTTAGATCAAATATGGATCAGAATCCGACTGAATGATAAATAACAAACGGGAAACGTTTGTCAATAACATGTTTCACTTTTGTTAAAGCTTCATCAGAGAATGAAATATGGAGAAAAAAAATAATTCCGATTTCTTGACTCATTGGATAGACCCGTCGTTTCTGCCTGAATTCAGAACGTCAGAAATTATCGCCACATTGGTTTAAAAAGTTGAATGCACCAAAAAGGTAAAAATACCAGATTTTCTTTCTTCTTTTTCTCCAAATTTTCTGGAGAAGCTTTACTAAGAGTGAAACCTGCTATGTTGATAACCGTTTCCTATATGTCCTTTATCTTATCACACACATATAAGTATAGGATTGGTGTAGAGGAAATAAAATTCCAATAACCAAAAACACTACTCTTAAAAGAGTCGTCAATACAGAGTAGAGCAAATATTATTTATTAAAATATAACATAAACATGTTATAACATCACTACAAAAATAGTATTTTGTTTCAACACTTCTGGTGTCACACTAGAAGTGTTGAAACAAAAAACAAAATGGATATTTTTGAAGTGATGTTATCACATGTTTATGTTATAATTTTTGAATAAATAAATTATATATATATATATACTACAGTTCAAAAGTTTGAAAATTTATCATGGGGTGACTTGACAGAAGAGCAAAAAACAATATGAAAAAGAGCTCATAGAAGCATTGAAAAAAGAATGGAATCAATTATCAAACGTGTACTTTGAGAAACTTTTGCAACGAATGCCAAAAAATTTGTGTTGTAGTAATCAAGGCTAAAGGAGGGTATTTTGATGAGAGCAAAATTTATTTTTTTCTTTTTGTCATAATAAAAAATAATGTCTCTTTTTTTAACCATATATAATAATTTTCTCTTATCTAAAGTACAAAACAAATATTTTTGGGGCCAATTTAAAAAATTGCCAGTGATGGCCTGAAACTTTTAAACTGTAGTGTATATGTGTGTGTGTGTTTTGAACAATAAAAAATATTAAAAATTTTAAATCTTCAGACATAGTCTTCAGTCTCTCTTCAATCTTCAGTCTGTCTATTAATATTCTTTTGTTTTTATTATTTCGACTAGATTCCGCCAAAATGACCATCATCAGGAGAAAAAAAAATCTGTTTGCTAGTAACAGTGAACTACAGAAATGAATGTGTTTATGGAGAAAATGAACTTTTGTTTGTAGTTTTCATTTGTATTTTTATTTTTTTTATTTTTTAACATGAATTTTGGTCAGGCCTTGTGTTGGTCAAACAGTCTCTTTTAAGTTGTTATTTAAGATAAGAGTTGGATAGATTCATGCTGCTCTCTCTCTCTCTCTATATATATATATATATATATATATATGTATGTATGTAAGAGAAAGAGTGATACGTGTGTGTGTGTGTACGATTTCAATGTTACGTGTGCCAGCGACAAAAGGGAAGTGGTCCGAAAGGAAAAAGTATAATACTGAGTTTTCTTGCATTGTTTTTGTGAAGAGGTGTAAACAGATATTCTGTCTCCCTTTACAGAGATGAAAAAAGGATCGCGTTTCTTTTCTTCTTCTTCTTGACGAAATGAAACTTGTCGAAATTGTATCAAATTTGCAAGACTTTGCACCTTTAATTTTATGCTTGGTCTACTGAATATCTTCACATCCTTGTTTCTCTACTCAATTTTAAAGAGGATGGTCAGTTTTCATGGAAAAATGGAACAATACTTAAGTAGAAAAAGATTCCACTGTACACTCAAGTCAAAATAGGAAATACGCATGATTCTATTTCTTATCTATGGATTTAATGGCATCACATGGAAAAAAACAAACTTTCAATTATGGGCTTAATTACTTTCCTTCCTTCGGTGCCATGAGTGATGCACATTTTGGCAATCATGTCTCTTTCTGACTCACGATTGACTCGGCAAAAGAATTCCCGCAATAAACTACCATTACTTTCTGCGATAGACTTGATACCAACCAGGTCTATAGAATCCAGTCAGTTCTGCTATTTAACCCATAGATCAGGAGATAACAGATGGGTTCATTGCTTTCCCAAAACTATCTGCGCGTAAGTGAACTAGACTAGAATTCAAACTCGGTCTGATCTTTTTAATCATTTCACCCCAAGCAAGGCAATAAAACTACTCGATGGTCTTTTGAACAGGAGTATAGCTTGAACCCTTGTTTTCTGTTTAGCATTGATTTTCCGTCTACTTCAACTCTATAGTTCTGACGTCTCCGTCTGAACCATGAAATTTTTGCAGCATACCTACGGACGATAATGGGTATGTCCCCATTCACATAAATACAGTAGTAAATACTTTATGTTGGTCTGCAGATGGAGATTCATTGTGGAATTCACTTGACTCACTTCTAGCAGTCGACTACTTCATTTACGCGCCGCTGGCGAATCTTATATGTGTGTTCTTGTCCTAAGTATGATCGTTCATTACCAACCTTCGTGTGATTATTCTATTCAGTAACCTTCGCTAGGTTACAACATTTTGGAAACATTTACTAATTATTTATTTCCGCCTTTCTTCTCCAAAAGAGTATATACTTTTGTCTATCGTCATACTCACACTACTGCACAGCCTTTTGAACACGAGTAAATGTTAATCCATTTTTCCCCTTTTAGAATTGAGTTTCCGGTTCCTTCTAAAGTGTTAGTGTCATTATCGTCTTGCATGGGGTGAATTGATAAAAAAAAGGTGCAAAGTGGTAAAAATTACTCATCCCGATCCATTATCCATCACACTATCCACACATCCAAGCTTACGGAATTTGGTATTTCCAAGCAGTCATCCACCTAAATACTGACCAAACTCGACGTTGCTTAACTTCAGTGATCGAACGAGAACCGATGTTTGAATGTGATATGGTCATATGCCGTTTAATTACTAACCACATAAAAATCAAAGACAAAGTATATCATAATAACTAAAATATTAGGAAGATTCCCTCTTCTTTCAAAGAAATAAGAGCAAATCACTGAAACTTTTGAAACAAATTAGAAATATCAAAAACAGGACTCTCAAATATCTGTCACGTGGAAAACATTCCTGGCAACAAAAAATAAAAAAATAAAAAAAAGGAAAAAAGTGGTCAATCTAAATTCAAATGAAGAGACAACATATTCAATTGGTCAAAATTCCGCAAGCTGGTCCTGTATAAATAGAATCTAGAGAGTCACGTGATCTTGCAATCAGCCACAGACGAAAATGGCGTAACATGATTCAATTTTAAAAGTAGACATAATTTTTCCAGTTGACAGACGAGAAGATAGAAACATTAACTAATGTGAATGTGAGGTCTTTTCTTAGTCAAAGTTCTTATGGCGTTATTTTGGCATAGACGGGAGTTTTAAATGTTGAAGGCAGATTGGACTTTGGAAAATTTTGCATACATACTCCCCTATAGAAGGAATGTATTATGTCTATAAAAATTCAGCATATCAACAGCTCCAATCCAAAGGTATCTTCTCTTATGTGCCATGTCCCTTCAGGACGTTGGCGATCATGACTATAAACAACCTTAGCTCTTAGTAACGTCTGTTCCTTTGCTAAACCTCCCATCCACTCACACAATCTTGTCAGGTGCCTTCAATATATCCTGTGAGTGTTTAATTCTCCAAACGCGCCTTCCTTATTTTGTGTCTAAGAAGTTTCAACTGTCTCTTTCTGATTTTGAGTATGTGCCCTTTCTGTTTCCATTTTCCTAAATACATCTTCGTTGATTACGCGCTACGTCCATGATATTCTCAGCATCCTTCTGTAGAAACAAATTTCTGTTGAGTCCGGTTTCCACTATAACTGTGACACTGCCCCGTATTCAAAAAGATTGATACATCATAGTTCATAAAAAAAGGAAAAAAGAAACGATAGATTCGAAGATCTGACTTGATTTGCGTTTTTTACGGTTTATCAACCTTTTACAGGTTATTTAAAGACAGAAAATATTTTTAGATTGGAAGAATTTTTTAGATAGTTATTGACTGATACAACACTTACTAATTAACCCGAAAATCTGACAAGCTGATAACACCTTGAATTTTGTTGTACTTAAGCTGAAGTTTCTTCTAAACAGTCATATCATGAGTAGGTTTTATTAAACAAATTCCTTAATTTTTTATGTTTATAAAAACTGCTCAAACTCTGACCATCAAGTCAGCAGATCAAAAACAATTTCTTGAAAGTTTCCACACATTTTTTTAATCGATTTCACCCCAAACAAAGAATGAAGCCACGAGGACAAAAGGGGTTAGTGGGTGTGGAAGAATTAGAAAACAGAAACTTTACTAAGGAGAAAGAACAAAAGAAGAGTAATCAGGAGGACAGTAGATAGCAATTGACATTTCATTTAAATTTTTGCAGATTAACGTTGGCTGGAAAGCATGGAGCCCAAAGAGAGCTCGAAAAGCGAGAAGTGTGAGTAAAGAAACTGTTAGCATAGAACTTCCGGTTACATCTCGCCAGCCCAACTGTATATTGGTGAAACCTAGTCGTCAGTCTAGTACTGCACTTAAATTCATGAAGTTTAGGTACCTTGGCAAAGAGAGATATTTAACTGTATAAAAATACAAAATGTGGCACAAGACCAAAATGTGGAAAAGGACGGTCTTGTTCTGTCTTAACTTTAAACTTAGCTAGCCACAATCACTGACCCAAACATACTACAATATTCCTTACACCAAAACAACGCATTCTTACTTATCATTCTTACTACATCCACCATAATATCACAGAGTCTCCATGAAAGTCATAACTAGTCCCTATATGTACAATTCTTGTCTCTGTGTGTGTGTAGGGGAGTATTATAATAACAATAATAATAATAATAATAATAATTATGATAGCAAAGAGCTCACCCGAACGGTAGCCATGGAAGTATTTACAGAAAAGATACAGGGAGGCAACTTTACGGCGGTGGGAAAGTGACGGAAGCCGAGACCAACTCCTAACGTAACAAAACCTTTAACGAACTCATTTTGCAAAAATTTTGTGGAGCGTGTTCATTTCTTACTGGATATCCTATTCTTGTGGCTTCGTGTCATAGTTCGACAATTGTTAGTGACTCAAATCAAGGTTGACTTTGGGAGCAAGAGCTTTTTTTGCTACTCCATGGACAAGCAAGGTCGTTACATATTACATCTAGTTGCATCGTGCCAAATTTCAAGTTTTAGTACTCGCTGCCAAAAATGTTATTTAGTTATTGTTATAACTAATTTATTATTCTATATTTTTAATTTTAGATGTGTTTTTATTTCACAATTCACAGAATGTTACTTTCATACAAAACTGTCATATTGTTTTCAGTGTAATAAGAATGTTCTCTCCTTACTCAACGTTACCGCTCAGGAAAGTTTAAGACAAAATCGGACATATACACGCCGTTTTAAATATATATATATATATATATTATATGAGTAGAAGATAAAATATAGATCAACTAAGCAAAAGAATCCAACAAAATGACAGGATAAAGAACAGGTATTAAACAGATCTTGATCTCTGACGAAGCTTTAATAAAATGAAACAGATTGAGATCTGTTTCCTACTTGTTCTTTATCCTATCATATATATATATATATATATATATATATATATATATCCTATATATGTGATAGGATAAAGAACATGTTTTACTTAGACACAGACCTTTTTGGAATCAGAAACATCCCGGGATTGCCAATCTGCCTTTCATCTAGTGCTTGAATATCCAGCATTAGGATTTGTGTCCGGTTGAGAAGGGAACAGTTAAAAATTCAAATTTTAAAATAACTGAAAAAAAATACTGATTTCAAAAGTTTTTTAATTTATATTGAGTTTAAAGTAATACAAAAACTGTGAATTTAGTTTTTTGGGGGTTTTAAATTCAGTTTAAAATATCTTCAAAATTTGAAAAATAAAATTGGTTTCCTCAATTCTATTTTTAACATAATGCCAAGGAATCTAAGTTAAAGTGAGAAGTTTCGCAGAGTTTGTAATTTGAAAAACTCAATTCAATTGCAGTTCCTAGAACACAACTCAATTTTCGGCCTGAATTGGAGTTTCAGTCCAAATCAGTCCTTTG
Organism: Acanthosepion lycidas; assembly: GCA_963932145.1. Taxonomy (NCBI): domain Eukaryota; kingdom Metazoa; phylum Mollusca; class Cephalopoda; order Sepiida; family Sepiidae; genus Acanthosepion; species Acanthosepion lycidas. The sequence continues at coordinate 32,468,128 of OZ010590.1, forward strand.
GTCGGAACTGGACTTACAATAACCCGAATAAAAGTTAAAGTCATGTTTTGAAATTCCACGGAGTGAATTGAGGAATTCGAAGTTATTTTTTCGAACTGATCATTACTGCTTTCTAAGTTGGACCAGAGGTTATTTAGTATTGGGCCGGAGGCTCAGTTAACCCTCCACAGTGCGACTTTTAATCTTGTTTAAAAAAGAAATAAAAACTTAAAGCTAACATCTGGTTTCATTATTAGGCAAAAAGATATTACGTTGTTCTGATAACACAAAGCAATTTAGCTTCGAATGTCATGGAGTAATACTTTGCGTTGCCATATCGCATTAATAATTAGAGAGAACAGGTTGCGGGACCGATAAATATAATTTTTGTCTTTGAGGATAAACACGGAATCTAAAAAGAAAAGAAAAAGAAAAACGAGATTTTTCTTTAATACTGTTAAAGTACTCTTCTGGCAGCAAATTTCCCTTTTCTGACCACTCTTCTCATCCGACACCTGTCAATACCGAGAAAGTCTCCAGTATCTCCGTAAAAAGTTCTGTCACAACACAAGGCGGTGAAAAGGCTCACAATTCTTCTGGCTTGTTTTGTCGCTTTTATTTTGTTGTTTTTTTTTCTACTTTTACTGATCATCTATAAATTCCCAACCCTGACTTTCACCAAGGTTTACAACTTTACACATACGAACAAACAATGTTCACACTGGTATTAAACTTTCTCCTTTCATTCCTCATCATTTCTTTTGCAGTTTCCTTTTTATTTCCCGTAGAACCCACGCACTTTTTCTCATTCTTCATTTCACTGTCTCTAATATTTCGCATACACTCATTTGGTGTATTTTTTCTCTCTCTCTCTATCACACACACTCATGAAATCTTTCATCCTCTTATAAGCTTTGAAATTTATTTCGATTCCACATGCATGCGCGCACTGTTTCTTTCAAATGTCATCTCTCATTCTCGGTCATAGAAATTCTCCTTCTTATACAACAAAGCGTTTGCGTTTCAAATCTATACTTTTATTAACTTTCTCAATATACCCCCTGTCTCTCACTTACACACACACTTGTGACGTCAACGAACACTCGTTGCCACTTTTGTTAGGCCCACGAATATTTGTTGTCACTTTCGTAATGCTCGTTGTAGTAGAGACTTTGTAATCCCAGATACAACTATAGTACGCCGTTGAACAACACTGGTGTCAGACGCCTTCAGATATCACTCGCACTAACAGTACTTGCTCGATAATACACGCTCGAATAGTAATCCGTACAGTTATCTGAATAGAGAAATAGTATAGTGAATAGAGTGGAGAATAGCGGTCCGTATAGTATAAAGCATAGAATAGAAATGCGATCCGAATAGTAATAGAGGATAGACTAGAAATGTAGATCTGAATAGTATAGAGGATAGACTAGAATATAGCGATCAATTAGACATCACGCGACTTACTACTTAGGCGTTTTTTTACTCTACGGTTACGTGGTCTACTTAATTCAATAATGGGATCACCTGTGTTTGCTCACTGGCGATCTACGTTCAAACCCAATTGTTGGTAGCGACACTTTATTCCAGTATAACACACACAATTTCACTTCCTATTTACGATTTCGTTGCTTTTCAGAACTCCCTCTTTTGTATATTTCGTACTATTCCCCTTTCTTCCACATCATGCATACACAATTGTATGTATGTGTAGAAAATTCCGACACATATATTTAGAACTTCTTAAATTACTTCTTCTATGTCCTGCGTTCCTTCAGGACATAGAAAGTTGTGGAGAGCCATCTTGTGTGGTTCTTGGAAGTCCTTTCGCCCTTTGCTAAGGCCCTCGTTCCGCCATATGCCCTGTGAGGATTAATTTTTCCAAGCCCTTCTTCCTCATTATGTGTCCAAGGAATTTCAGCTATCTCTCCCTGATTCTGAGTAGAAGTGTTCTTTCTGTTACCATTTTCTTTAAAACTTCCTTGTTGCTTACAAGCCCCGTCTAAGGAATTTTCAATATCCTTCTGTAGAACTACATTTCCGCCACTTCTAGTTTTTGCCCCTCATCCTTAGGCAAATTGTTTAACATTCACTGCCATATAAGAGGATGGATACCACATAGCAATCCAGCACTCTTTTCTTTGTTTCTAAAGATTTTTTTCAGTTTCTCCTTTGTACACTACCCTGTTAAAAAATGCTGTAATTTTTCTACGACTCCACCCTTTTACACCCGCCATTCGCCCGGATCGTAATATGACAACATTACTAGTGGGAAGAGGAACAGAAAGAGACTATACTCTATATACCTTTCAGATACTGTTCCCTCTGTCAGTCCCATCGTCTTTTCTAAAAAGAAAACAGCCCAAACACTTTCCCTACACGTTGAATCTTCCAAAGAATGTGTAATTTTGAGATAGATGATCAAGCACTGTTATCCATTTTCGTCATTACTCTCCTTTCTTCCTCCGCAGCCGACCGACTTCTCTGAATTTCCTTGTTGTCCATTTACTGTTTCCATCACAAGAATGTATATATTTCCCCCCGGAGTCTCAAATTCTTTTCTACTTTACCCCAAAACATTTGATTTTTTTCCTGGTTAATGTCGTTACTTATTTGATATTTATATAACGTGTGAGCAAATGTTTCTAACTCTCCTTTTTTTAACTGAAGACGGAATGCTCAGTTGAAAATATTTTTTCTGGAAATTTCGCACACATCTAATAACATCAAGCGAAAATTATGTTTCCGTTTCTATTTCTAAGTGGAGACAAAACAATTGAGGAAAAGGAACCAATGTCTATTTTATACCCACATCGACTGCTGTGTGGCGGTAATAGATCATAAGTAAATTTTATTTTATTTGAATTTTTGTAGTAAAATACTAATTACAATTCTACTTATTTTTAAGAAAGATTCCTCTACGTATTTAAAGATTCTTGATAAAAATACAAAGAAGAATCTGTAATGTTATCGATCCTGACACGGCATCTAGGTTTCAGTCACTTTCTCACCGCCATAACGTAGATATTCTGTGCATTTTTTATAAATGTTTTCATGGTAATTGTTCTGATGAAGCAGCTAGACTTTATGAATTTAAGCGCACTACTAGATGACACAGTACTGACAGCTGACACAGAAAAGAAACTGCAAAACCTCCACCAGAAGGTAGTGAAGGAGAGCGAGAAGAAGGGACTAAGCATAAACTACAAGAAAACAATGCATGGTCATCAGTAAAAGGATGAGGCCGAAATGCGATTTGCAGTCGGGGACACTAAAATCAAACAGGTGTGAAAGTTTAAATATCTGGCAAGTGTTTTGACAGAGGACGGCAAATGCGACACTGAGATCTGCAGACGTATTTGGATGGCCAAGAACGCATTCCAAAAGTTGGGAAGAGTATTGTGAGACAGGAGTATCTCTTTGGTAACAAAGAAAAGAGTACTGATAAGTGACATCTGTCCTCCTTTACGGCAGCGAATTTTGGGCAATCTCCTCAAAGGTGAAGAAGAGACTCGAAGCGACGGAGATGTGGCTCAACAGAAGGATGCTGAGGATATCATGGACCGAGCGCGTGAGCAACGATGAGGTCTTGGAGAGGACACAAACAAGGAGGAGGCTTATATTTAACATCAGGAAGAGGTAGATGAAGTTTCTGGGACACGTAATGAGAATGGAGGGCCTGAAGAATTTGATACTCACAGGTCGAATAGAGGGAAAGAGAGACAAGGGAAAGCAACGTATGACATACCTGGTGGGCTTAAGCAAGTGGATGACAGAACGTGGTCTGGGGGAGGTGACAGAGGGACGAAACTTATTGAGAGCTACAAGGTATAGGGGGAAGTGGAGAGCCATGATCACCTATGTCCTGAAATGACACGGTACATAAAAAGGAAAAAAATTAGATTGGCACATTGCTAGATGTAACCGTAAGTTCTATGCTAATAGTTTCTTTTCTTGCTTTTAGAACTCTCTTCTTGTTTCTTGCTTTTCAGTCAACTTTGACCTTCAAATATTCAAATAGCCTTTTCTAAGCAACAGAAAAAATGATGTTATCCCCAACGCTAAGTTATATACAGCAAGAATAATGCAGGAAAGATAATTTAGAACTCGATTGGTCTGTTCTATCCGTTTTATTATATTCACTTGACCTTGTATCAACTGATTATTACCTTTTTCGATTGCTGCAAAACACTTTGAGAGAGAAAATATTTTTCTTATCAAAATCTTTTCTTTTACACAAAAGGTATCAAAGAGCTACTTGATAAAAGTCAACAAGTCATTATAAATAATATATAATTGAATAAAATGTAATTGGACAGATTCGGAAATTTTTTGCAATTGAACCATATATATATATATATATATATATATATATATATATATATATATATATATTCCGGATCCCCAAAACCTTTTAAACCAGAAATTCGAAGTCTAAAGTCTTTGCTTACATAGAAAATTTTTCTTAAGTGCATATAAGGCTGAATAAAAAAAATGTACTCCCCACCAACCATCACATTTACAATAGACTTACTTTTCTTCTTCCTCCTCCTTCTTCTTTGCATCCCCCTCCAGCCTTTCTATTACATTAAATTGTGCGTTTATTTATTCATTTTTTAAAATAACAATGTAGCGTGCTTTGTATTTTTGTTTTTTTTAAATAAATAAATAAAAAAGCGTTAGGTGGTCATTTAATAAAAATCGCCTGAGGATAGTGTAAAGTTGAAACCAAGGTAGCAGATTCAACTGACCTCCTGCTTTTTAAAGTTAAAAACTCTACATGTTACTTTTACTTTTGTTTTTTTCAAACGTGTATAGAGTACTTTTTAATACTACTGTTTCCTGACCTGATTCAACTCTGACCATTAACTTTCTTTTTTTCTTTATTCATATAAATATATATATATATATATATATATATATATAAAAAGGAAAACTTATCTTGATTTGGCAAATGCCTTATCAAGGCATTTAACTTTATATAGTTCTCCAGAGAATGAAATGTGTTGGCTAAGATATGTTTTCCTTTTGTCTTTATTCATACTACCCTTTTACAGATATACCCTATCTGAATCTTTATATATATATATAATAAATGAAGTTGGAGGATAAATGAATGGAATGTTACATATAAAAGAAAATTTAAACTTAATTTTTAAAATGTTTCTTCAATAAACCATTTCACAAAAAAAATATCTTGCATTTCACTGATGTCCACTTTCTTCTTCTGAAATGAAATTTTTTTCTGATGACACCTGTTTTTCAGCAAACCATGTCAAAACGAAAGTTTTCTAAATTGTCTGATGCATTTACCATATCTATGTCCACATGCCAGCAAAACAAGCCTTTGTTTCAAAATTTCTTTAAACCTTCTTTTATCTATGTATTTTTTTTCTAAGCATTCAACCCCAAGCAAGGCGGGAAGCCACTAGCACACAAGGGGTTAAAGAGAGTTGGAGCGAGAGCAAAGAGGAGTGACAGAGGAAAGGATGAAGAGAAGGTTAGTGGATAGATCAGAGAGCCAAGTTCCGATTCATTATATTCACTTATGCACAAATAGCCTTGGAAAAGGCTACATCTTCTCCCTCCAGCTATGGGTTAATTAGTAAGATTTGTATCACTAAACCATTATTATATCTCAAAAGATAATTAGAAATTCTTACATCTAAAAGCATTTTCTTGCTTTAAATAATCTGTAAAGAATTAATAAGCTGTAAAAAAATGAATAAATCCATAAATATAAGTAATTTCTCTTAATCTCTTTTTTTCCATTTTCTCACTCCTCTTCTCCGAGGCCTTGTTTCTCTTACTCTTCTCTTCTTGAAGTCTTTCCTTCTCTAAATCTATGTCTCTCTTGCTCTCCTATAAATTCTTGTCTCTCTTCTCTTCTTCAAGTCCTTTTCCTTCTCTAAATCCATCTCTCTCTTGCTCTCCTCTAAATTCTTGTCTCTCTTACTCTCCTCTTCTCCAAGTCTTTTTCCTTCTCTAAATCCATCTCTCTCTTGCTCTCCTCTAAATTTTTGTCTCTTTTAATCTCCTCTTCTCCAAGTCTTTTTCCTTCTCTAAATGCTTGTCTCTCTCTCTCTCTCTTTTTCCTCGACTAAAAGTACTATCTCTCTTTCCCCTTTATCTAATTCTTAATCTATTTAACCCATTTCTCAAGATGGGTCACTGGCGTCAAAGACAGTAGCAATCTATTAATTCTTCCAAAAGCAGTCAATAAATCATAGAATCCTCTCTACTCCAAATACATTTTTGTTTCATTCAGTGCTTCATTGTTCTGTCCCCATGATTCTTTTCTTTTCCTCATTTCCCCTGCCCACCACATTTTGAAAACAATCCACTTATCCTCTGTCCTCATAAAAATCCCAAACTTAGCAATTGACTGTCTTCCTGATAAGGATTCAGAAATATCAACCATTTTTTTGTCACACATAATTTAAACAGGTTTTTTATCACTCAGAGATTTGAAAATATGTAAATGCGCCAATCAAACTGAACAGAAAAAAATTAAAAAAATGTAACCAACTGAATTAAAAGCAGAAAAGGGCTTGTCTTGTGGTGGTTGAGATAATTCTGTAATTCTCTCTGTTGACAAAGGCAGAAACTTTTGAGCTGAGGCAAAATAATTTTGAATGATCCTTTAGACTTGCTAGACTGGTGCAGTACAATCTTTCTCACTCTACTTTCCGCAAACCATACAGCCTTTACTAAAATAAACATAACCAAAGCCAACAATTCTGTGTCTCAAATGCTGAAACAGTTTCCTTTTCCAAATTATGTAATTGTCAGTTGAGTTGTCTTTATTTTACCAAATGTTTTCTTAATACAATGCCCATGAGTCACTCAAGTTAGAGGATTAATGAATGAGGATGTATGGACGTAGGCATGAATGGAGGAAATAAATGCAGATTATGAGGATACTGTTGACCCAAGACTTGAAGAGGTTAAGATTGTAGTGTTCGAAGGAAATATCCCCTTGATTTTGTCTGAATGGGACTTACTAGTCACCAATCAAATACTAATTCCATCCTGGGTACGATGATAGACTACATCCATAAGCAAGGCCTCTGATCAAGAGGTTTTGACAAGTGTGGAACCACCTCTTAATTGCTAGTGTTCCCAGGTCCACTCTGAGCCGATGTGGTAGCACCTGTTAGGGTCCCAGCTATGGACAAATAGTTAACCCCCAAATTTGGGTCAAAACACTATGAAAGTGTAAAAATAGGTTTTAATACCACCAATACATTTTTGTAAGAAATTATTACAAGCAATAAATTTTTGAGGAAAAATTGTTACAAACAATACAATTTTGAAAAAAGATATTACCAGCTATACATTTTTGAAGATAAAATATTACCAGTAATAAAAATCTTGTTGGCATTAAATAACCCATTGAGGTTGATATGCTGTAAAACAAACCAAACCAAACCAAACTGAATACCATTTGTATAGGATTGAACTTTTTAATCATTTCATCCCAAGAAAGATGATAATGTCACAAGGATGCAAGGGGGTACTGGGAATGAAAGAGTCTTTAGTGAGAAGTGAGGAAAAAAGACAATAAAAGAACAGGTTTCAGAAAGATAGAAGATGATGATTGGTATTGTATTTAAAGTTTTGAAGATTGGAGGTGAAAGAGAAGTCAGAGAAAGTGTGAGAAAAGAAACTATTAGAATAGAACTGGTGGTTGTATCTAGCAAGTTCAACAGTAAAATGAGATCTAGCTGCCAATAAAGTCGCACACTTAAATTCATACAGTCAACACATCAAGAAAAAAAGTTCATCAGAAGAATTGCCCTGAAAATATTTATAGAAAAGTCAGTGGGAAGCCACATCATGTTGGTGAGAAAAAGTTAGCATGTTGATAGCAGACAGAAAAGGTTCTCTGTGTTGATTAAGTGAAAGCAGTTTTGGATATGTTAAAATTTACAAGCCATTCCTTGCCCCAGTTAACCTAGTGGATTGTAGCTCATCAGAACATTTTCCATGCAAATAGTGATAGAGGAGTAAGTGGATTGTGATGTTGTGTCTGTGGGAGAAGGATTTTGCTGCGTGGAAAATAATTCATCACCCACAAGGCTAGAAAGAGAAGACTGAGCAGCTCCAGCTATGTCAATAATATTCCATTTTGGTCAGATCTGACTCTGTGAAGATAAAACAAGTTAAAAGGAATCAGGCATTGCAAGAGCTGTTCAAATGCCTGATCACATTTTTGTGTTTATATTCTTAGTACACTAGCTTGTTCATTCATCTCTTCTTCAATCCATGCACACTTCTCCCATATTCTCCAAAGATCTTGTTTCTTTCTCTCCAAATTCTTATTATGCTACCTTTTCTTCTCTACTCTTTTTTTCTTTT
>OZ010590.1:32481470-32488970 GCA_963932145.1 Acanthosepion lycidas
TTTTATATATGCGTAGTACTTATTGGAAAGCACTCAGTGTTTGTGTTAGCTCCGGTGAGTGAGCATGCATGTGTGTGTGTCTGCATACATCAATGAGTGTACATGCATGTATGTATGTTTGTATAAGTATGAGAAGTGCTCCGACAACAATTTTTCCTCTCACTTCCATAAAAACACCAATGTACACAACCATATATATAAATCCAAAATTTAAAAATTAATCAGTTTGTCTGATGATTGCAAATAGCCTGAAACCCAGAGTCACAAACTCACATCAATCCAACTAAAAATATGTCTGTGTGTGTGTGTGTGTGTGTGTGTGTATGTATGTATGTAAACAAGGAAAAAGTAGAAAAAACCTTTATGAATTTGATATGTCTCATCAGAAATGTTTGCAGATTCAAAGCATTCACACAAACACACATATATGTGCATGGGTTTATTTATATATATATATATACTGAATGTGCTGAAGTCATTGCATTCAATTTTTCACATATACCCTTGAATCTTTTTTCTTGTCTTGTCAGTTATAAGGCAAATAGCAGGGATGAATCGGCCTTTGTAGCTTTAACATACAACAAGTCTAGGAAAAGGAAAATTCTGAATTCAAACTTGAGAGTGTCTATTTTAAAAAATTGTAATACATTTTGCATCATTTCTCTGTTATCAGTTCTTCTAAATGATTTACCCAAAATGTCATCATTATAATCAAATGAGTGGTGGTTCACCATTTCTACTTCAATAGTTTCTTTTCTCAGACTTCCTGCCTGTGGAACTTTCATTTCCTTGCCACCCTGATAACTACAATCTTCAAAAATTTAAATGTGACATCAATCATCATCTTCGGTTGACTTGAACCCTGTTCAGTCTTTATCCTTTCTTCACTCCCTGCCAGTCCTTGTCCCAGTCTTTTCTCTCTCCTTCACTCTCTGTAACCCTCTATATACTAGTGGCATTCCTGCCTTGATTGGGGTGAAATGATTATATATATATATATATATATATATATATATATATATATATATATATATATATATATTTATTATTTTGTGTATTTAGGCAACAAATGCTCTTTAATGCAAATGTTATTAAAGACAGCAGATTTTTGTGTCAATCAATTTTATTGATCAATGCTTCCAAATTACGAATAACCCTTCTTAGGTACGGAAGAAAATCTGTCAGAAATTGTCCAAAAAACATTTTGGAAGGAATATGGTCCAAGGTTTCCACTTTTTTAAGTTATTATCAGGGTAGGTAGAGACAAATGGTGAGTTTCATAGAACTGGTGAGTGTAGTCATGTGCACAAATAGCGTTGTCACAAAGGCAAGATGTGTGTGTGTGTGTCTGTGCGTGTTTATTTTACATCTTGCCTAAATTCATGGTAATTGTTCTGATGAGTTTTCCTCTCTGGTACCTTGACTTTATGAATCTAACTGCAATACCTGACTGGCAGCAAGGTCTCATCATTTTACATTTGAATTGGCAAGATAGAAACATAAGTTCTATGCTAACAATTTCTTCTATCACACTTCTTGATTGTTAAACTTTCTTCTGGCTTCTTGCTCCTCAGTCAACTTTGATCTTCAAAAATTTACACACAATGTCAATTCTTATCTTCTGTCTTCTTAATTCCTGTTCTTTTCTTTTTCTGTCTCCTTCATAATGTTTCTTTGTTGAGTCTTAGTCGCTTGCTTTGGGGTGAAATGATAAAAAAATGAAAATTGTATGCTTGTGTGTGTGTATGTGTATGTGTGTGTGTGCATGCATGGAAAATGCTGGGTGCTGTTGGTAAAACACAAGTGAGAGATAAAGAAATTTTATAAAGTCACTGACAAGTCATGATTCCTGATTCAAGGACATAAAATACCTTAAGTGCAGCTGGTTGTGGGGATGGGCTCTGCGGCCCCAAAATTTTTAACTAGTTTTAAAATATTTTTTATTAAATAATTTTTATGTTATATTCCGTGCTAATAGGAATATATACTTGAAAAATAAGGTGGATAAAATAAGTAAAGGTTTATTGTAAAGAAACAGTCCAATAAGAATAAAGGTAACAGTTATGCACAAGGTCATCGCAAGTCAATCCAGTAGTGAGTGCTACTATTGGAAGGTCGGTAGTTCTTGCATAAGTCTGAGTCGTACTCAACAGATCCCAGCTAGTATATTTAGCTACCCACCCACGAGGGTTGCATGTGGCACAAGGCCAGTTTAACGTGGGTTCTCTGAGCCCATAGGCTCAGCCAAAAATATTCCCTTCTTGAACCCGTATAAATGGGTTCAGGGTCAGTCTACCTCCACGAACGAGACTCTGCCCTTTGGCAGAGCCTCGTCCCGGTTCCTCTCTGCCCGAAGGCAGTGAGTTCGACAGTCTAGCTGGAACAGATCCCAGTTAGTCTCTGTAGTCTATTGATTTACAGATACTTATAGGAAGTTACTAGCTATAGTGTAGTCACTCATGGGGGTGAAAGATTATTCCATTACATCAGTTTACCAATTGTATTATTTTTACAGGGTTTTAGTTTAACAAAATACAATAAAGAAAGAAATACAAGAAAGAAAAACTATCAAAGCAACAAGGTACTGGAAATTTTAAATGTTCTTGACACTAGCCATGTTGGCAGCCTTTGATTAATTGATCCTAAATTCTAAATTTGTTTGCCACCCACCCCCAAAACATTTGCCTCTTCTATGGCCCTGAAGTAGGAATTGCTTCTTAACAATAAAACCAATAATTTTCACTAATGAAATTGAGGTCTATTCCTTCAGTAAAAGGTGGAGACATTGAAGCCAGTCTGTTAATCATGCCATTGTAATCTGGAATTGTTTAATTGCACAGGGTCAGATGGGTAGATTGCAACCATTTTATACTTTTAATTTTGTGCATGCACCTTGTTTGTTTTTTATTTTGTTGACTGTACAGTATAGTAGGGTCAGTTGGGCAATGTCTATGATAAAAAGAGTACCATGACGCAATTCACTCTGCCAGAAATTTGGAAACAGCATGCTGTACAGGAAATTCCAAGACAAACATTTCAGAATGTTTAGGTGTCAATCTGACTACCGTGCAGAGGATTCAGAAAGAGTTAGAGGAGTTTAATGGTGATTACGGAGGTATGGCAGCTTGAAAAACTCAATCTGATCATTCTGATAAAAACAGAACTCCCGAATTTGTTGGTGAGGGCCACAGACTCAATATAGAGGCCTATATCAAGTGCCTTGTGGAGATAGTGCAGATCTGGATCTAGACAGTAGCTGCTTGAATACTCTATGTCTGGCAATAGGACTCTGCACCACGCCACACAAGCAGGAGAACCCAGTCATGGCTGTCGGACAATTTCTGCGACCACATCACCCCTTACATCTGGCCACTTACATCCTTGCTTATTATATGTGTGGTGCAATTGATTGAGAGACCAACAAAACTCCTTGTAACACCAAAGATGAACTTAAGACAGGAGAACATTGCTTAACTTTGTTGGTTTTAAAGAACCGGTATTAACTGAGAAGTAGCTGTATTTTTTTGCAGAAGAATACTGAGAATATCATGGACTGAGCATGTGATCAATGATGAAGTCTTAGAGAAAATGGAATTCTTATACTTAATTGAAATTTCTCAGGCACACAATGAGGAAAAGGCTTAGAAAATTCAAAGACATTTGCTATTTTCTGTCTCCTTAATTCTGGTACTTATATTGTCCTCTATCCCTAATGTTTTTCTTTTTTCATATTCTTCCACACTCGGTAACCCCTTTGCATCTTAGTGGCTTTACTCTCTTTCCTCGGATGAAATGATTAAAAAAAGTTCAATGTTCATACTCAGAACAGAGGATGATTTTGAATAAGTCAAAATTATCACTGATGTTTGTTCATCAACTGAATACATACAGCAGTGTTATTTGAAGTTCCTTTTATTAAATGAAAATAGCCTGATAGTCAATATTTTAAGCCAATATTAAGTGTTTATATTCTGACTTTCAAAGAGTTACAGAGTCAAATAAACTACAAAAGATAAAAAATTTATTTGGATTATTTTTTTGGTTTAAAATAAGATTACACATTCAAAAGTATTGATAAATTTCATTTGAGCATCAAAATCATTTGACAAAGTAGCAAACCATGAAGCAATCAAGAATTACTTTGCCAAGAAAAAGGTAGAAAGTTATTTTTTGTAAATTTTAGATGAAGCATTTTTATTATTATTATTATTTAAACATTTACTTTTATCACAACATTCTTGTTTGATCCACTTGTCAATGTTGCTATTATTGTTTTTGTTGAGGGTTCAGTGTTTAATCATCTGCAGATAAATTTATTTAAAATTTATAATTTTCTACATGGAATGTGAATTATGGGAATGCTTATATATATATATATATATATATATATATATATATAGATAGATAGAATATTAGTGGTAAATATACATATATATGCGAAATCCACAGGTGCATATACACACATGTATATTTTGTTGAATAAAAAATTCAGAGAGGATAGAATCCAGGTAGAACTCAATGTCCAGGACAGAGTAAGGATATAATAAAAAGGCTTAAACACTAATATTCCATGGTCATAATTTATTCAATTGGAATCATAAATACGATCCAATTAATCAGACCTACAAATTCAAAAAGAAAACTGAAAAAAACCTACTCCGGAAATAAAAATAGAATTTAGAGAGAGTGTAAGTATGAGAGTGTGAGACGAATGTTAGTTCATAAGAGAGGGGTAATATAGGAGTGAATTTAACAGAGAGGGTTTTTTTATAAAACTAGGTGTGAGTGGAAGGGGGAAAAATGATTGTTGTCGGATGTCTAATACAATAAAGATACATTTTGTGGTGACATACACACACCATGGCCGATCAAATCTTAAAGAAGGAGGGAGAGGTAAGGAAAGAAGTGGTGGGGAAGAAAGATGGGGCGGTTGAAATTAAAATTGAAAGGGACGCTGTGTAATTGAGAAAATTTGACAAAAATAATATCGACTGCAGGTTACAAATCAAATATAAACATATAAAGAATAAATATGACGATTATCTAATCTAGCAAGGACCTATATTTTTATGTTCAAAACGCATGCAAATACACATATACACAATAACTTATACTCGTATATACATACACATCGCCGTGTACCTACATACACACATACATACACCCATGTACACATACACATATATCCACATATTCACGCAAATACACACATACATATACATACACACACATATATACACATATACATATATCTGATTCAATATCTTAGCTCTATCTCTGATACTAAGCACTTTCTAATAATTACCGCGCATATGATATACAAATAATTACACCTACATATATATATATATATATATATATATATATATATATATATATATATATATATATATATATATATACACACACAAGTATATATATCCTTGCGAAGGATTGTTAATTAATTTGAAACTTTTAAAACCATTTATTTTACATTCTACATCATCACTTGATAAGACATCGGAGGTGTTGAAACAAAATGGCTATTTTTGTAGTGATTTATAACATATTTATGTTATAATTTTTTTTTTTAAATAAATAATTATATATATATATTATATATACACACACACACACATACACAAATCAAGAATAATCCTAAACAATTCATTTTGTAAAGTGTCACTCTGCTAATACCCTGTAAGCTATTTAAAATTCCCTTCTTGGTTGACTTTGTGAGGATTATCAATGTTTACCAAGATTGACCTGTTTTGCTTCTCATATTTATTGCGTCAGTTTTTACTTATAATTTTGCAAAGTCAGTTTGCTTCCCTTTGTGTTAAAAAATTATCCATTTCAGTTTTTTTTAGCATAAATAGAAGATAAAACAAATCTAAATAATAAAAACCCTTAAGCAACTCTCTCTAGTCTTTTATTTACATATCCAGGTAGACTTCTAAAAGATGGTAATTATTCAGGTAAGCTCTTGATGATGGTATGAAAACTTTTTTAATTTAAGTTCAATACTAAACTGGCATCAAGATCTCATCAATTTACAGTTGAGTTGACTAGATGTAACCATAAGTTCTATGCTAACAATCTCTTTTCTTGCACTTCTCACTTGTGGAACTCCCATCCAGCTCCATGCTTTCCAGGTAACTTTAATATGCAAAAATTTAAACACAAAATTCAATTTACTCTCCTCCTGATGACTCTTTTTGTTCTTGCTCATTAGTAATGTTTATGTTTCTAATTCACCCACACCTAGTAAGCCCTAGTGTCTTAGTGGCTTTAATATATATGTATGTATGTATATATGTATATATATATATATATACATATATATTTATAATATGAACAATCCTTGGGTTGTATAAGAAAATCTCACACCACCAAATAAGTTATTGTAAATATTCTTGAAAAATCTGGAGAAGACTTTGTAATCCAATCAATCCTGACCAGGTATCTTGTCTCCAGTCACTTTCTCACTGACATAATGTGGCTTTGCTCTGTTTGATCTACAAATATTTTCATGGCAGCTGTTCTGATGAGGTTTTATTTCCTGGTGCCCTGACTATGTGAATTTAAGCATGCTACTAGATTGGCATATAGGTTTCACCATTTTATTTGTGAACTAGCTAGATGCAATTGCCACTTCTTGTTTCATAGTTTTTTTTTTCTTACACTTTCCACCTGCCAAACACCATTCCAAATTTTTGCTTCCCTGAAATTCATTCATTTTCTATGACTTATCAAACCTTTGCAGGTTAAAACCAGAACATATTAGATTGTATGAATTTGGTGGGGAGATAATAATGATTTAGTGATATGAATTACTAATTAACCTATAGCTGGAGAGAGAAGAGGTGGATTCATAACTTTCCTAAGGATATTTTCATATAAGTGAATATAGCAAATCAATCTGAAATTGGAACTTGGCTCTCCAATTAACAATTCCAAGCTAGGATTCATTACACCATCCTCATATCCAAGTTTATAGCATCTGGCATTCCCAAGTGGTCATACATCTAGGAGGGTGATCGTACGGGAACCAATGTTTCAACATTATATGGCTGTTAGCTAAATTCCATGAAAGACATGCCACAAAGATATCGAACAAATATTGAAGGCAAAACTCCAATACTCCCTGTGTTCTTGGCCTGTCAACGGACATCTTTTTTGAATTTCCTTTTTTAAGCTTGTGATGTCTAAGAAAAGAGTAAAAAGCTAAGTGGCTTCATAAACAATCCACTCTCTTTCTAATTACACATCCATGCATTAGCAGCAAAAATACCTACTATATCTATTGTCAATCACATCAATGCTAATGCAGAATATCTATGTGTTAGTGTGACTATATATATATATATATATATATATATATATATATATATGTATATATATGAAGTTTTCCAAGTTTGCAATGAAGCCTACACCAAAAGTTTTGCGTACAATGCCAGATATGCTGACGCTTTGCTAGCAATTGTCATTTGTCTTATAATATTACGACTACGACAAATA
>OZ010590.1:32491470-32521470 GCA_963932145.1 Acanthosepion lycidas
GTACTGACAAATTTGGTGGTTGAAAGATTTTGTATTATGAATTTCCTAGTTGAATAGAACGTGTGTGCCTTGAAAATCTGCGTCCAAGTTTCTTGAGTTTTCTGATACGTGAATAAAAATGATTAGCATTAGAAAAAACAATTGCTTCAACCACCAAGCTGATCTTCAAACAAATTACTAAGATTACACCATAGTTGCAGGCATAGAGTTTTCACAAGGTCCACTATCCCTGTGGGTATCTCTGAGTCCTCGTATTGAATTAGCATCATATCCATGTCTACCAGCCTAAGCATCAACTTGGGTGGCAGGACTAGGATTGTCTCTCTTCCAAACTCAGTATCCATTACAAGAACATATAAGACATTAAGAAATAAACAAGCCTCTTAGCTCATTAGCAGGCAAAAAGAGTCCCAATGTACATATTCTATTTTACTTTGAATTTATTGCAATTTGTATCTTCATCTGTATCTGAATGTTTTACCTGTTTGTTCTATGTTTGTTTCATTGCTTAGCTTAACAGTTTCTGAAAGACTGTGAATGTATTAGCTTCTAATAAAACATCAGCAAAAGGAACCTGCATTTTCATTTTCTGGCTTACAGAGGATAATGCACACTGGTAATAAATCAACAACAATCAACTCAATGTTGACAAAATAAACGCATTTGTTTCTAAACAAACTCTATATGTGATTGTACTGTTATTGATAGAGATGTAAAGCCTCTCCTCAATTTCAAAGTCTATGCTTCTCTCTCTGTACCATGTCCTTGTTGTGTTCATGTCTCTTCACAACTTCATTTATTTTTTGCTTTCAGCACTACCCGCGTTATTTCAAACCATCTTTAAACTTCTTTTTCTTTTATCCTGTGACCAGCAGAGTCATAGGGGTACGACGTGTACTGCAGCCACAGTAGAAGTGGTGTTTAGTGGGCAAGATGGCCTGACAGAGCTCAACCCACTGCATGCTGGTTTTGAATTCAGAGTTTTTTTTATTCTAGACCGGTTGCCACTCAAGCGATAGAACCCAGTCTGTCCTGCTATTTACCTATAGCTGGGGGGGGGGAGTAGATTCATACCTTTCCCAAGGGTATTAGCATATAAGTGGATTTAATGGAACTGACTGGAATTCAAACTCGGCTCTCTGATTCCTCAATCTGAGCTGCTATCCGTTACACTAACACATTGCATCTTGATTAAGAATTCACGGAAATTGATCACTTTGATTTTAAATTGATTTGAAATTAATTCTGAGTTGAAATTAGTTCTGTCACTCATGGTGAACAATTCAACTAGAAAACTTGAAAATAAATGCAATGTATCTAAATACAAATTAGAGACATGTCATAATAGATCATTACATCTTAAATAAATCAACAATGTTTCATGGCAATTTTTAACATGAACTCAAGATTTTTCTTATTCAAAAGTTAAAAAATTTGAACACATTCAACATTATGGATAAAAAAATAGTAATTTTTATATAGTGTTTTTTCGAGTCTTAGCCGGAGTGAACCAAATTCTTGGATGTAGACAAAAAAATGATCCCAGAATGACATCAAAATCCTAATTAGTTGTACTTAGTTTAATTTGTAATGTATATAAATGTAGGTAGAAAAAAGAGAATGTAGATAAGATAGTGAGGGTCCCAAAGCACTGCCCAATGCCCCTGATCAGGCTTGCTGCCCCACTGCTCTGAGTGTGTGTTAAGTCTATCAGCTTGCCCTGTGCAGCATTCCAGAAATCTTAGTAAAGAAAATATGCTAAACAGCACCCCCAACACACAATATATTTAAAAATACATCACGAAACAAGTTGCAATGTATGCCATTATATTTCTACACTAGTTTGTAAATGGCATTCAGCACTTGATAAGAAAACAAAATGTATGAAGAATATAGAAAATGAAGTTCGTTATTTCCTGGTAGAATGATTTTGAGAGATGTGCTAAATGTCTAGTGTAATCTGGGAAACACTTGCCAACTTAAGCTGATGAATATGTTCATTAATTTATTAAAATACCAAAATTTTGGGTATCATTTTGCATGTTTATAAGTGCACACACACACACAGATCCTCTGTACTTGTGTGTATTTCTTTATGTCAAAATCAAAATCATTAATCAATTCTGAAATGCGTACTTGCACAGAATAAATATCTGACTGACAAAGATTAAAGATCACACTAGAACTTAGTCTTATTTGCTAATCAAATATTGATTGGCATCAACAACATTACAAATACATCTTTTCACCCTCATCATATATTTACATACCTGCTTGTGTGAGTACTTTGTATCCCCATCTAGTCACATACAGGCTTACAGCCATATCACATTTATACAATGATTCTCATATGATCACCAAAGTTAAGCAATGTCGAACCTGATCAGCACCTAGAGAAGTGACCACTTGGAAATGCCAGGGGCTGTAAACTTGGATGCGTCGGTGGTGTAATGGATAACAGCCAGTTCCAGTCAGATTTGTTAGATACACTTTCACTTTGGGAACCATATGAATCCACCTCATCTGCCCCCAGATAATTAGGGTTTATTGGCAGGACTTGTATCAGTAAATTATTATTATCTCAAAAAAAAAAAAAAAATCTTATAATCTAAAAATATTTTCTGTCTTTAAATAACCTGCAAACGGTTGATAAACCATAAAAATCAAATCAAACGCATACAAACATTTATTGAATCTCTATTTGAAATATATCAATGCACAACCCAACTGAAATAGCTGCATATGTTCTCTTATATGGCAACCTATCAAAATTATAAAACATAAATAATTTTATTGGCACTTTCACTGCTGCATTGTTATAGCATTTCTGCATGGCTGTGCTGGCCCATTTTGATTAAAATAAGAACTTGACTGAAAATAAACAGCTATAACGATGTTGATGATGATGCTAACCACCATCTTGGTTTTATGAGGATACTCTGCTATACAGACTATAAGCTAAGCAACACCCTGAACACAATATTTTTTTAATTATTTCACCCCAAGCAAGGCAATTAAGTTACTAAGACGTAAGAAGTTAGTGAGTATTAAAGTATATGGAGAAAAAAAACAGTATTAAGGAGAGAGGAAAAGAACAAAGACACAGAAGATAATGATTGACATTGCATTTAAATTTCTGGGAGAAAAAGAAGCCAGAAGAAAGTTTTACAAGTAAGAAGTGTGATAAAAGAAACTGTTAACATAGAACTTATGGTTACATCTAGCCATTTCAACCATAAAATGATGAAACCTTGCTGCCAATCTACTACTGTGTTTAAATTCCTGAATCTTAGGTACCATAGAGGAAAGTTCATCAAAACATATTACCAGTATGAAAGTATTTATAAAAAAGGCAGAGGGAAGTTACAAAAGCAGTTGCAATGAATGCTATTATATATCTATATTAGTTTGTAAACAGCACTCAGTACTAGACACTTTATAACAACAAAATTTATTTTAATCATATTAAAATGCCTTTGAAATCTCAATTCATTTTAGCCACATGACTCTAAAATTTATTTTATAGTCATGTGAATCCACATTTATTTCAAACTTCAGACAGCATAAATACTACAGTGGCTATCTGTAAAACCGTTTTCCTTGAAAACATCCAGTGATGGTGTCATTGAAAGTACAAGGGTCACAGAATATAATTTCTCATATCCACAAGCCCCTTTCTGAGTTTCCACTAATCAAATGTATCAAAGGGCTTCATAGGCATTCTCTGTTCATTCTGTTTAAATCTATGGAAATCTACATCTTTCTAGTTTGATTTGGGGATTTTTTTTTATCCAAATATAATACTGTTTTGGATAGCAGACCACCCAGTAAAAAATGTACAGCTTAAATTTAATGATGAATTATGGTGGGTGGTTGTCCACAAAAAACATGTATCATTTTTAGCTAAGAAATATGGTTTCTATCAAATAAAAATCACTGTATATCTTTATTAACCTTATTAAGAACACCTGAAAGTCATAGCAAATGATTTCAATCCTCACTTGGTCATTCATGAATGTAACTATCTGCCAAAGTTGGCTTAGACAAACTAATACTGACCTTATATATATATATATATATATATATACACAACCTGAAGAGTGGGCAGGATGTTTGCTGGAAGGTCCATCTACAAAACTCTGGAGTCAGAATACTCAAGGTAACACCAATCAGCTGAATGACATACTTTATGTATATATATATATATATATATATATATATATATATATATACCATTTTGTGACTGGAAAGGATAATTCCGAGAAGGATATAAATCCAGGGAGAGCTTAGTGTAGACTACAGAGCATTATAATAAGAAGATGGAGGCTTTAATTATCCATTTTGATTATAATTTATTTTATGAACAACAAGGTGTTCAGCTCTTCAGACTGAAATCTTCTCCATAAGAGTTGAACACCTCAGTGTTCATGAAATAAATTACAATCGAAATGGATAATTAAAGTCTCCATCTTCTTCTTATCATATATATATATATATATATATATATATATATATATATATATATAATTTCATTACAGAGTAATGGCTAATATGAAAGCCAAATATTTATATATAAGGAAAATTAAATAAGAATAAAACTCTAATCTTGTATGTCTGTCTGTTCTTGATATACAGTGAAAATGATACATAATACCCCAACCAATTTAAAATAATATTGTACATTGAATCCCTGTTATGTGCAGTGCCAAATTTCTTTAAAATTAGACACGCAGTTCTTGAGCTTTCAATGCGCAAATATAAAGAAACACTTGCACATTATATTCCAACTATTATATGTGTGAAAAATCATAAACATTCATGATACATTATAACAACATTATTAAATAAATTTAAATATGCATAACAGAAAATATATTTTTACAATTCACTATACTATATTGGAATTTTTTATAAACAATTACTCGAAAGTGAAGAGGCTATATGTGTCACATACCTTGATGAAAATAAGTAGATGCATGCTAATTTGCTGCCATCACATATTTAGAAATAAATATGTATAATAAAAGTATACTTATTATTTTGAAAAAGATTACACATGTTTTAAGCTATTACTTCATATTTTCATGCAATGTGTAAACTAGGAAGCCAAGTGGAACAATAAACCTTCTTTTACAATCTTTGAATACAAGTTAAATGTGTAATTAATAATAAGATTGATAATATTGTCACCTCATTATTTTGTATCATGAATTGCTTTTAAAAGAAACCCAATGTGTTTGTAGGTGGTCTAGTTTAGAAAAGACAGAACCAGAGTTAAGAGTAAAATAACATGCTAGATGTCATAAATTCATTAACCTGTGACATCAAAAGAAAGATTAATTAAACAAATACAACCTTAATTCACTCTAATCATTATGTATCTAATAACACAACAGATACAAAAAAAACACATCTTGAAAGGGAGCGGATGTCAGCATTTCTATAATGCATTTAACATGCGACTAGGAGATTATGATGAAAACATCTAAGGCCAACCAAGAAGACATTTTTTTTTAAATTCTAATATTTTGTCAAATTTTGGAAAGTGGATCAAGCAGGTAAAATTTCAGCATCTCATAGGTATAATAATAATAATTCAGGACATTGATCAGCCTGTTATCTATGATTAAAATATTTATAAAAATTATTATATTCAATGACACGTTGTTCTGATGGGCATTCCTCTATGAATTTAAGTGCAGTACTAGATTGGTAGCAAAGTTTCATCATTTTACAGTTGAAACGGCTAGGTGTAACCGTAAATTTTTTTCTTGCAATTCTTGCTTGTGGAACTCTCTTTCAGTTTCTTACTTTTAAGCCAAGCATGATCTTCAAAAATTTCAATGTAATGTCAATCATTATCATTTGTTTTCTTAATTCCTTTTTTTTTTTTATTGTTCTCATTCCATAAAAATGTTTTTCTTATATTCTTCCATACTCAGTAATCCTCTGTGTGTTAGTGGCTTTGTTGCCTTGCTTAGGGGTGAAGTGATTAGAAAAAAGTGTCAAGAAAGGGTACATTTGGGATGTCCTCACAGAAGAATTTGTTAAAGCCCAGTTTTGCAAAGTTATGTTTGTTATTATAGACAAAATTTGAAGGTACTTCACAAGGCTATGAAGGTATGATATTAAAGTATTAGTATGTTAAAGTATTAATATATAAAATTAAAATTTGATTATTTGCTATCTTAATTTTTTTATTTAAATTTTATTTGATAAAAATTTCTGGCATTTGGTCTTCATTGAGAATTTGAAAGAATTTTGAGACATCAACACAAGCATTATTGAAAGATCAACTACAGCTACTATGTGTGACAGGAAGTAGGTTTAAAAATTCTAAACAAAAAATATATATGTTGAGATCAACCACTATTGGTTTGTTATGTTTGTTAATCTTATTTTGATTTTTGCATTATTTGGGTGACTTGGTCAACAGTCTTCATTTTGCTTGCATCAAAATATCCTCCTTTAGCCTTGATTACTGTAGCAAAATTTTTTGGCAATTGTTGCAAAACCTTCTCAAAGCATAAGTTTGATAATTGATTCCATTCTTTTTTAAATGACTCTAAGAGTTCTTTTTCATTTTTTTTAACTCTTCTGTCAAGTTCATCCGATGCTAATTCTGGGGTGACTTCAAACTTTTGTTCTGTAGTGTGTGTGTGTGTATATATATATATATATATATACACATTTGTGTATTTAGGCAGCAATCCTTCTTTCATGCACATTTCACTGAATGCAACAGACAAGGTGCTTTTTAGTTTTTTATACATTTTCTCATGCGATCTAATAATTTTTTCTTTTCAGATGATAAATTGTATAAAAACTGTCTGAATGTTCTTTTTATCCGAGCGCTTTCGGCTATAAATTTAGCTATTTTCAACAATAAAATATTTTAACTGTTAAAATAAGCAATAGTTTGTTGTATGTATGTTTTATAAAATGTTTTCATTTTTCAAAACATGGTCAAGATATTGTGTGCATGTTCAAAGTTAATATTGGTTTTTTGTTTTTATTCATAAGGCTTCCATTATTTTCAGCCTTTTTTTGCATGTAAATGATGCTATTATATTAGTGTTGTCAACAAGTATGTTACGAATAGTGTCTGGTAGGTCTCCATGAATATTTAAACGAGATCTAATTGAGCTATGGTCAGAAAGGTGTAGAGTGAGTCTGTGTGTCAAACATGTTGTAGTGTGGCCTATATAATTATTTACAAATTTTGATTTCTTATTTAACAGTTAAAATATTTAATCCTTGAAAATGGCTAAATGTATAGCTGAAAGCGCTCAGACAAAAAGAACATTCAAACAGATTTTATATAATTTATCATCCCAAAAGAAAAAAATTATTAGATTGCATGAGAAATTGTATGAAAAACTAAATAAAACTAAATAAAAGCACCTTGTCTGTCATATTCAATGAAATGAGCATATATATATATACATATATATAAATATATATATGTGTGTGTGTGTGTGTGTGAGAGAGAGAGAGAGAGATAATAAACAAATAGAAAACAGTGATCAATATAACATGTTTCATTCTTATTAAAGCTTCACCAGAAAATAAAATATGGAGAAAAAGAACAAAATTCTGTCATTTTTACTTTTTAATGTTGTTTGTTTCTCAAAAATTTCTCAAAGTATAAGTTTGATAATTGATTTAATTCTTTTTTTCAATGACTCTTACAGTTCTTTTATATATATTTTTTTTTTTCCCCCTCTTCTGTCAAGTTCATCCAATGCTAATTCTGGGGATGGCTTCAAACTCTGAACTGTAGTGTATGTATATATATATATATTTTGTTTTTTATACCCGGAGTTATATTTTCCGATTTCTTTTTGAATTTGTAGGCCTGATGAATTGAATCATGATTATGATTCTAATGTAATAAATTATAACCATGGAATATTAGTGTTTGAGTCTTTTATATATATATATATATATATATATATATATATATATATATAAGAAATTTCTTTCATATAACAACAGTATATTATATAAAAATGATTACTTGTACTTAACAATAATGGCAATTATTGTCTCAAGAATACAATAACAATAACAAAAACTGTTTTGCTGAATATGATTCTGAACAACTGGTTAAAATTTGACAATTATAAGTCAATGATATTCCCTCCCAAAAAACAAATAATAAAATGAATATATATATATATATAAAGAAGAAAAGGAAAAAACACAGACATTGTTATGGCAGGTGGAACGCAGTACACTAATAGCAGAGGTGCAGTTGCTGGGTGGAGAGTGGGATTCATAGGAAACAGCTAGTATACAATAAAGCCGCCGACCGTGCTGTCTAAACATAAGCAACCAATGCTTCTCTAGTTAATAAAACAAACCAATCATGGTGGTCAGGGCTTCAAGCAGCCATTACACTTCAATCCGTTTAGTCAACGAGTGTCATTATATTTCTTTCCTGAGTTTTAGTGATGAAGGCTCCATAAACTGGACTGAATGTGTTTATGGCTGAAGCATACACATTTTGCTCTAACCTAAAACATTGAAGCAACATTTTCACATGCAACCATTAAAAGACTATTATCGCATGAGTTGGCCATAATGCTTGCTCATTGTGACTGTCACAGTGAGAGATGAGGAAGCAGAGGAAAGAAGAAAGAGTGGAAAGATGAGAGGGAAGCAAAAGAGTGGAAAAAGGAAAAAAAAAAAAAAAGAGTGGAAAAATAAGAGGGAAGAGAAAGAGCAGAAAAGTGAGAGGAAAGAGAAAGAGTGAAAAGGAAGAGAAGAAAGACGAAAAGGAAGAAAGGGCAGAAGAGGAAGAATGGAAATATGAAAAAGAAATGTGGGAAGAGATGAAGAAAGAATGGAAACATGAGAAAGAAGATGAGAAGGAGGAGGAGGAGGAGGAGAAAGAAGATGAGAAGGAGGAGGAGGAGAAAGAAGATGAGAAGGAGGAGGAGGAGAAAGAAGATGAGAAGGAGGAGGAGGAGAAAGAAGATGAGAAGGAGGAGGAGGAGAAAGAAGATGAGAAGGAGGAGGAGGAGAAAGAAGATGAGGAGGAGAAAGAAGACGAGAACAAAGAGAGGAGGAGGAGGAGAAAGAGGACGAGAACAAAGAGAGGAGGAGGAGGAGAAAGAAGACGAGAACAAAGAGAGGAGGAGGAGGAGGAGAAAGAAAAAGAGGAATGAATTGAAAAAAAGAAGAAAAGCACAATAGAGTAAAGGAAAAAAATAAAGTAAATAGGTGGAAGGAGAAAGAATGAAAAATTACAGGGAATGAATTGGCTATGAAAAAAAGGAAGGAGAGGAAAGCAAAGGGAAATATAAAAGAAAGCAAAGAAGAGAATTAAGTTAAAAACAAATAAAAAATGTCAGGAGAAAGCATTTGAGACAAAGCGAAGAAAATTATGAAAAATATTGACAAAAAGAAAAAATATATATGAGAGAATAAAAATGAAATGAAAAAAAGAAGAAAAAATAAAGTAAAAAAGAATGCATTAAAATGATTAAAAAAACAAATAAATTTTCTGAAGTATTTAAAAAAAAAAAAAAAAAAATGCTTATAAAGCCCAAAGAAAAAAGACATTTTTAAAAAGAAGAAAGAAAGAGGATTTTTAAATAAAACAACAGAAGAAGGAAAGAAAAAAAAAGGAAAGGTTGAAAACAAAATAACAAATGAGAAGAGAAAAAGAAATTATAGAAAACATGGGGTGAAAAGATGTTAAAAAAACAGAAAAGAAAGCAAAAAAAGATAAGAAGAAAGAGAGAGAAAAAAAAAAAACAGAAGAAAGGAGGAAGTTAAAAAAAAAAAAGAAGTTAAAGAAAAGAAAAATGAGAAAAGAAAGCCGAAAAAGACAAATGGAAAGAGAAAAGGAAACAAAGTAGAAAAGGAGAAAGTTGAAGCAAATTCTTCCAAATCCATTAATTGATTTCAACAACAGAAAATTCTTGAAAGTATCGAAAAGTCTTCATATATGGCATTTTTATCTTGGAGAGTCTTCATGTCCCAGCACTGTTTATTACAGACCATAAAGAACACAATCAAAAAGCAGATAACATAGAAACTGGGAAATTTAAGTTTGCAGCACTGAAAAGTAGAGCCTGACTATTCTAGAGATTTTCTTAACTGGTCAATTTCTTTTGGCAATATTACACTTCTTCATATGCTCTCCTCCAAGAACATATAGTGCATCTGTGTCAAGAAAATTATAATTCTATGAATTCATAATCAGTGAAGGTTCTTAAATTGGTATTTATAAGAAAATTCTTGTTAGAAATCTTTCCGGTTTACCTACCTTTATTCTTAAAACAAAATCCAAAATCCTGATAACTTTTGTAGATGTAAGTCCTACCAAATTGTTTAGTATGTTCCTTTTCAGTCCATCTTTTAGGTGCTATATTCTTTCATATCATGGCCGATCATAGCTCTCTTCAACTTCCTATTTGTTGTGCCTCTAAGTAATATCCCTCCTAATCCATGCTCTGCTATCCATTTACATAAACTTATTAGGCAGGTTACTTGCTGTTTCACTTTGTCCTTGTCTTCAATATACCTTATGGGTGTCAAATTCTTCAAGTCTTCTTTTCTCATTATGTGTTGCAGAAATTTAAACTGATTTGAAGTATAAGCATCCTTTTTGTTTCCATTTTCCAAATAACTTCCTCATTGCTTATTGCTATTCATGGCATTCACAGCATCCTTCTGTAGAATCAGATCTTTGCTGCATCAAGTCTCTTCATCAAACTATTCAGCATTCACTACCATACAGGGTGTGATGGAAAAATCACCCTCTAAATTACGTAAAAATGAAAAGAACACTGACATCTCATTTTAACAGATATATTTAGAAAAATTACACAAAGATATATTGAAATACTAAAGAGTAAATTTATTCAATAAAATCACCATTGGCTTCAACCACTGCCTCTAGACAAATTCAGAATCTCCTGCAACTCTTATGGGCAGACTCCTTGTTTAAGTTGGTGAATGCTGCCATAATCCTTGCTTTCAATTTATCTTTGATGTTATAAGAAGTTTTGTTGATCTCTTGCTCAACTGCATCCCACACATAATAATCTAGGAAGTTGCAGTCCAGGGAGTTAGGTGGCCAGATGTAAGGGGTGATGTGGCTGCAGAAATTGTCTAACTGCCATTACTGGCTTCTCCTGCTTTTGTGGCATGGTGCAGAGTCCTGTTGCCAAATAGAGGGTCTTCCAGCAGCCATCTTCTTGACCCAGGGCAGCACTACCTCCTCAAAGCACTTGATGTAGACGTCCATGTTGAGTCTGAGGCCCCACTAACAAATTTTGGAGTTTTTTCTTGTCAAAATAATCAGACTCAGTTTTCTGAACTGCTGTACCTTCGTAATCACTATTAGACTCATCAAATTCTTTCTGAATTCTCTGCACTGTCCTCAGATTGACACCCAAACACTCTGAAATGTTTGTATTGGAGTGCCTGGCATGAATGCCAAGCAGTACAGCATGCTGTTTCCAAATTTCTGGCAGAGTGAATTACGTTATGATGCTCTTTTTCTCAGAGACTTAGCTCAACTGATCCTACTATACTGTGCAGTCAATAAAATTAAAAACAATGTGCATAAGTGAAATTAAAAATATAAAATTTACCTATTGTATGATGTATAAGAGGACTTATATTATATAGCAGTTCATCAGTCATTTTTTTTCAAAAGAAAAAGGCTGAAAGACAGACATAATTGATACAAGTTCTTAATATAACATGAAATAATCTACACCCCACTCACTTCCCAGCAAAAATGACTCCTCAGAGCAAAATAATGAAACCCTTTTTATCACCTGTTAATTTTGTTATCTCAATTGCATGTTAGTTTTGAGTGCAAAACAGAGGGACAAGTAAGGTTATTGTTTAAACACAGTCTTGTATTCACTGAGTCATAGATAAATTACACAAGAACAAAAAAACAGCAAGAAAAAAATATTAAAAAAATAAATGATAACTGTTTCATTTGTTGGTTTTAGCCAGAAACATTCCTATCAGGAACTCCACTTCCACTAGTAACATTAAAAAACACCAAATGAGAAACGGCTGGTATCATGCTGGCAAAATAAGCTTCAAATTCTTACTCCCAAACTTTTCTGCAAGACATCATTGGAAACTTGACAGTTCTGCAAACACTTTGATTTAGCTCTGCGTCTATAAAGAATTTTGCTTTTTTGGGAGTCCGACAAAAAATATATCAAGATGATACAAATATCTAAAGTTAGCTTGTGAAAGTTTGTTGAGCAAATCATATAAGTCCTAATATGTTGCATAAAATGTTGTCTCAAGTCTTAGAGGAAAAAGCAATTGAAGTCAATAGCCTATAAAGAGATTATTTTAATTTTGGAACTCAGCTATGGGTTAAATAGTCAGAACTGTATTTGGAAAAAGCATTGTTATTCTCAAAAAATTATTAATGCAATATTCAGTTAGAAAAAAATTATTCTTAAAATTCAAAATATGTTTTGGCTTTAAATAACCAACAAAAGAAGAATCAATCAATACCTGTGGCCAATAATGAATCTACCAAAAAACACATATAGCCCTCTGAAAAAAAAATTCCCCCACCCCCTGATATAGCAGGTTTATCTTTTGGAAGACATCTTACATTATTTCAATAAATCTTAGGATTTCTATATCACATTTTTTGTTGACTGTTAAAACACTCACCAATTAGTTAAATTTCTGTAATTGTTTGATTTTGGCATTATCAATGTATGCCCTTACAGCAGTGAATGCTGAAAAATTTCCTCACAGAGTGGAGACCAGAGGCAACAAAGCTTTGGTTCTGCAGAAGGATGCTGAGAATACCACAGATGAAAAATGTTACCGAGAAGGAGCTTTTAAGGAAAATGGAAACAAAAATGACACTGGTACTTAGAATCGAAAAGAGATAGTTGAAATTTCAGACACACATAACAAGGAAAGAAAGCTTAGAGAATTTGTCACTCACAGGTCATAGAGAAGGCAAAACAGGTAGAAGGGAAACAGTGTGGCCTACTTAACAAGCTTGTGTAAATGGATGGCAGAATATTATTTATGAGATATTGGCAGGACGTAAAGGTTGTGTGTATTAACAAATGGAGACAATAGCACAATTATAATGGGATAGGCAAATTAATTATTTCCCTTTAGCCAAGCCTTCTCAGTAGGGTAAGATATAAGACACATTCTGCTAGATAAAAAGAGACTGCCACAGTTAATCAATATTATAATTTTATATAATACTAGCAGCATAACCCATCTTTGACTGGGTGTTTCATTACTGGGAATTTTTGTCATTCAATTGGAGCAGTTTAAGTTTAAAGTCAGCTCATCTGAAAATCAATATTAGTAACAACAATTGGATGCAACTTAGGCACATCCCCAAATAGGTGGTTAACAATTTGAATGGTTGAGTGTGGCTCTGAAAGGGGCCATTTGTGCATTCTCAATCTTGTAAGGAACGAACCTCTTCCATGGAGCATCATCATAATAATATACAATACTTTTTATTTATAATATAATTTTTTTATAATTCTAATAATCTTTTGCATTAGATTTCAACTCTCTAAATTGATTGTATGCTGTTTTTACAGACATTAAATTTTGCCTTTGAATTTTGCACAAAGTATAAAAAATCAATTTTCTTGATTTTTCACCTTCAAGGTTGTACTTTTTCCAGCCAATTTGGACTCAAAACTGGTACTGAAGATTTATCTATCAAACAGAAAGATTTCATTGAAATCAGATGAAAACTGGGAAAACACATAAACAACATCTGATCAAACACACACACATTTTGAGAATAATAGATAAAGATTTGCACATACACACACTGGCAGACAAGGAGAATTATGTTTAATTAATTTTTAGAGCAGGCACACACAGACTTTGATTAGTATATATCAAGTGCACAGACCGAGACATTTCACAAGTTACAATAGAAGAATTTAGACACAAGAAAGATCTGAAATGTGAGAAGGCACATATACAGTTTTTATTTTATACTGAAGAGAGATTTGTGTTTTGCATTAAAAAGTACTGAATACAGCATATATATATATATATATATATATATATATATATATATATATATATATATATAAATATAGATAACTAGACTCGTTTCGAAAAACCCTCGAATTTTTGATTTGCAAATAATCAAATCAATCTTGAGGGAAAAAAAGGTTTTAAAAAAAGAAAGAGCTACAAACATGAACTACTGTCGAACAAATTGCACAGATGCAGGTCTGAAGCCCAAAGAAAAAACCCCGACACGAGTAGACAACTAACTAACAAAAAAGCTCAATACAATCGTAGAGCAGACCAGGTAGTTTTGTCTGGCTCACTAGGTGTATCTATATATATATATATATATATATATATATATATATATATATATATATATATATATATATGTTATAAAATCACTACAAAAATAGCCATTTTGTTTCAACACCTCTGGTGTCTTATCAAGTGATTGAATGTAAAATAAATGGTTTTAAAAGTTTCAAATTAATTAACGATCCTTCGCAAGGGGAAAATGCTGATACAAAAGCTAGAATGACCAATCAAAACACAAGTATAGGAGAATTCAAAAAACTTGACAACGAAGTAAGGTTATAATAGCTATTAAGAGCTTTAAAATTGGGGTTATATTAAAAAAGAATTTATTCTAACCAATAAGTATTAAATTATATGATAAAATTTGATAAAAGTAAAAAATTACCCATTTTAAAATCTAAATTTAATTGCTATTAAGTTTAAAATTATAAAATTACTGAGGAGAAAAGAAAAAATACATGTGTTATTCAATTTATTTCTTCATTGAAATTATGTTAGAATAGACGCTAATGTCGACTAGTCTACCTGAAAAAAATGTATACATTTTAATCCCAAGTGTGTGAATGGGGTCATAACCTCTCTCTATATATATGTCTGTCATAAATGATTCTGATTAAAGTCAGTGGAAAGTTCTTTTATTTAATGTAGAATTTCCTTACATGCTATGCGTCATGAAATATAGCAGTGTGTATAGAGAAGTTGTTCTATAATGAAATCTGAAATGATATTTCCTACGTTGAACTTTGTATGGCCCAAATTGAAAGAAATAGACACTGTGTCTGGATTTCAAAGATGTAGAATTATGCATTATTTGCATTATTTACAGCTGGACTGATATCCTCATCTTTGTTGTTACTATCACAACATTTAGCCATTGTGTCCTCCAGCTTTCCTCAGTTGTCTGTTGATCTGGTTAACTTTCAGGGAATTTTAAAATGCACCCTTTATTTAATCTCTGTGCTAGATTCATATCATTTCTCTGTCCATATCTAGAGTTATCTCATGTTGGTTATTTTTAGTACTGCTCCCTTATGCTTGCTGCTCTGTTTCCACTGAATCTAAGGCTGTACCTCTTGGGCCAGGAATTGAACCCACAATTACTATGCCAGAAAATCCATAAACACTTTAACCCTTTAGGCAAGACTATGTGGAGATAGGGACAGCTGGACAAGGATAAGTTACTTTTGTAGATTAAATAAAGGGTTCAGAGGAAAGAAATGAAAAGTGAGGTTGAAAAAGTAGAGCAAGACATGAAAACAGAAGAGAACTGAGAAAAGGAGGGAGAGAGAGAGAGCAAAAGAAATACACACCGAAAGGAAGCAAGAGGGAGATATAGAAAAGGAGGAGAGAAATAGTAAAGGGAAACAATGAAGAGGAGAGAGTGTGGGAAATTAAAAGAGAGATTTAATGAGAGAGAGGGTGGAAAATGTAGAAAGAAGATAGTAAAAAAAGACAAGTGAAGAAATACAGCAAAGGGAGATTGAGAAGGAGAGAATGAGACAAGTGAAGAAAGACAGCAAAGAGGGACAATGAGAAGGAGAGAATGAGACAAATAAAGAAAGCAAAGAGAGACAATGAGGAGGAGAGAATGAGACAAGTGAAGAAAGCAAAGAGAGACAATGAGGAGGAGAGAATGAGAAGTGAAGAAAGACAGCAAAGAGGGACAATGAGAAGGAGAGAATGAGACAAATGAAGAAAGCAAAGAGATAATGAGGAGGAGAGAGTGATACAAGTAAAGAATGGCAGCAAATAGAGATTTAAGAGATTGAAAAGAATATAGACAAAAGATGGCTATGAGAGGGGGATTGAGGAGATAGAAATGAAGAAAAGAAAGCGTAATTTAATGATTGAAAGAGACAGAGGGAGATAACAGTAGAGAGACAAGTGAAGAAAAACAGCAAAAAGAGATTTAAGAGATTGAAAGGAATATAGAAAAAAGATGGCTATGAGAGGGTGATTGAGGAGGAGAGAGTGATAGAAATGAAGAAAAGAAAGAATAATTTAATGATTGAGAGAGAGGGAGATAACAGTAGAGAAAACATATGTATAATAATGGAATCAGAATGAAATGCAGAAAGAAGATTAACAAAGAAAGACAATGATAGCAGAGAGATGAAGGACATAAAGAGACAACAAAAAGAGAATGAAACAGGAGTGGGTAAGAGAGACAGAAGATAGTAAAGAGAGATATGATAATTGAGAGGGAGTAAATAGCACAAAATGGAAAAAGGAGGAGAGATAAAGAGAGAAAGAGAAGGAAGAGGAAAATGCTGGAAGAGAGAGCGAGTGAGAGCAAGGTGATAGAGAAAAAGATGAGGAAGAGGAAAGAGAGAAATGAAAGAGTTTAATGGGTGAATTAAGTAACAGGAATAAAGAGTGGGAAAAGAATAAAAAAAAAGTATCAAAAAATAAAAGAAAGATGAAGAAAAACAAAACATGAATTCCTGAAAAAGAGAGGTAAAAATAAATTTACAAAGATAGAATTAAAAAAAAATGGAAAGAGGAAGAGGAAAGGATTGAGTAGGAAGCTGAAAATGTTGGGGAGAGAATTGTCAAATAATGTAATTAAAGCTACAAACTTTTGCGTTTGCTTTTCTGATTAATTAATCTCCTGTCGAGGAGATATGTGATATTATCTACATTGGCTTTTAGCAGATTTATGCATCTACAAGATTAAAAACAAGAAAGATTAATAACATGAGAGAATGTCTGTTATTGTTAGAAATAAATTTACTAGAGTAAAAAGGTAATTACCCATGATATCTTGAACAAAAATATAAACAAACATGATTAAAGAAATTTAATTAAAAAATCAAAATTTAAGGGAAAAAAAAGCTTTGTTTATTTAAAAAAAAAAAAAAAAATTAAAATGGAAGCAGATTTGCAAATCTAAATTCCAACTTTGAGATTAGCATCACTAAGTTCAAACTCATTTTCTAATATGGTTTTGTGTACCCGAGGAAAAAAAATAAAAAAATAAAAACAAACATTTTTTACCATACTAAAAAAAGTATTATTTTTTTATGGAAGGAGCTTTTTAAATAATATATATATATATATATATATATATATATATGTATGTATGTATTTATTACAAAGGATAGTGAGAAAATACACATTCAGACAAATTCAATAAAAATTCAAAGAGGCCTGCACTAGTCAAAATAAAATGGCAGACAACAATGTCAAAGAGAGCACAAAATTAGTCTTTGCAGCCAGAGAATGTCGCCAGTGGTTTTTGTCCGGTTCACAGAGACTACAGTCAAAGACTACAAGGCTCGTTATGTCTCAGATCAAAATACAGATTATTCAGTTCAATAGGAAATATTGAACCCCCACCCCTCCCCAACATCTAATTTGTGTTTGCAGTTAACGACCCAGCAAGTGTCAGGAACAAACAAAACTGTTTCAAGTAATGAAATGGAGTTTTTAAAACAAATGTAATTTTGGGTCCTTTTTCTTTTCTTTCTTAATCAAATGTATTCATAATGAATTCACATTATGTACACAGAGATATCGTACGATGGTCAAAAGGCTAATGTAATTTTTTTTTAGAGGAACAGTGACCTTCACCTGAGTCCACATGCCCCCCACAACAAAAACCTCCTTTGACATGAGCCATTTTCAAGCATCAAGAAAATAGTCAATGACAAAAATAAAAACTACTAAAAGAATTGTATTGAATATTTAGTTTCCATTAACTTTGAGAAGAGATTAATTTAAAAAATTAAATAATACAGAAACCATTTTTTTTTTTTTCAACAGAACTACTAAACTTTTGATAGTGGAGTAGAAAATAAAGTTAGTTAAAATGTGGAGTTAAAAACAAAAGAGAAAGTAGGGATTTTGATATATAATACAGAAAAAACATATATTGATAGTTAATCAGTTTCATCCCTCACTTATCAAAATTTAATTGAGGATCACAAAATAAAAGTACATACTAAATAAAAAAAAAGGAAAACTGCATTTAAATAAACTAACAGTGAATATTTTTATGCAGATTACATTAAGACTTCACAGCCATTTCTTCTATTTACACATGGAAGGCTGTGAACAGAATAATTCCAATCACCTTGTTATGGTCTGGTTCCTTGTACCACGGTGATAGTCCAAGGTAGAACCAATAAAGAAGAACTCTAACACAGGTATGGAATAACACAAATATATTACAAACAGGAATATATACAGAGAAGTAGAAGTGTTAGTATGAACAATCAGGTTTAGTAGAGAGAACAATGTAGTCCCGACCAGTATCACTATTCCAATATCTTGCAGTAATTGTCTGAAACGCGACTCTGTTTCGGACTGACTCTTGACTCGACTTGAACTACTGACTCTTTGCCTACTCCCGAGGCTCAGTATTTATTAAGTATGGAATAGTCCATTATTATTATTATGGGTAAGATCCCATAACACACCTGAAGAAGGCCGAAGCATACAACAGCCGAAACATTGCGAATATGTCAATAAAGATGAGGACAGTAATCTGAATAATATAAATAATTACAATACCTATTCTCAGAAATATAAACAAATAAAATTCTAATCACTATTAAAGAGCATTATTTATCAGGTTCAATATCAACATAAAATTATATATTTACTCTCCCTTAGGATATTTCTCCAAATGTGATTTCTCTGAACAGCATAATGAATTTTTATTCTACCCATAATAATGTCACATTATGTTCTTAACAATAAATGGAATTTCATTTTATTTTCAGGTGACATTACTTCTGAAAAAAGGGGATATCAAATGACACTTTCTAAAGAGTGTAATGT
This sequence comes from Acanthosepion lycidas, assembly GCA_963932145.1. NCBI lineage: Eukaryota > Metazoa > Mollusca > Cephalopoda > Sepiida > Sepiidae > Acanthosepion > Acanthosepion lycidas. Next base: position 32,510,587 of record OZ010590.1, read on the forward strand.
GTTTTTTTTTACTGTCCTCCAAAAATGCCACATTATTTTCTCAACAACATAATGTGATTATTACTTTCTAAACAACCAAATTGGCTTTCCCATCTATACAGTGACATGACTTTCTGAACAAAAAAATGCATTTTGCTACCTCCAACAACTATGACATTATTATCAAAACAACTAAATGAATTTTTCCTTCAACTTCAAAAAATGTGACATTATTTTCAAAATAACAAAATGGATATTTCCGTCTCCAAAAACAATGACATTACGATCAAAATCGCTAAATAGTTGTTTTTTTATTATCTTCACAAATTTGGACAAGAATTTCCAAACAAAACTTTTTTCCTATCTCCAAAAACTGTAACATTACTTCCTAAAGAACCAAATAAATTTTTTTCATTCTCTAAAATCTATTACATTACTAGCAAAACAACCAAATGGTTTTTCTATCATTTTTACAAAGTTTGATATTATTTTCCAAACAACCAAACGTTTTGTTTTCCTATCTTCAAAAACTGTGACATTACTTTCAAATCAATTAAATGTATTTTTCTTTCATCTTCAAAAATGTGACATTATTTTTCTGACCAACCAAAGAATACATATAAAACAAGAGAATTCTTAAAAATTCTTGTAGCATACCCACGAACAATAATGGGTATGCCTCCATTCTCATTGCCCCCATTCCCATAAATACAGTAGTGAATACTCTATATGTTGGCTGGTGGTCTGCGGTTTGGTATTCATTGTGGGATTCACTTGACTCACTTCCAGCAGTTGACGACTTCTTCTATGCACTGCTGGTGAATCTTATATGTGTTGTTCTTGTCCTAAGTATTATCGTTCATTACCAATCTTCTTGTGATTATTCTGTTGAGTAACCTTCCCTAGGTTACAACAAAAACAATCAGCACATTATAACAAAAATAAGACTGTAAATATAAACTCTTGTAATGCAAAGTAATGTATATCTACCTATGTTTCACGAATTATGCAAAAGCATTTGACAAGGTACATCACAAAGAACTGTCAGAAGAGCTAGGTAAGCTTGATTTATTTAGGAAAGATATTAGAATAATCCAAAACTTATGCTAGGAGCAAACTGCCTGCATGGGAATAGAAAATGAATTCAGTAAATATATAAAAATAGAAAGGGGTATCATAAGACAAGGATGGGTCTTCTCACCAGACTTATTCAATCTTTACAGTGAAGTAATTCTGAGAGATTTATAAGTCCTAACATGATTCATTATTGGCGACTACAATCTTAACAATATAAGATATGCTGATGACAGGGTGTTGAGAGCAAACATAGAAAAGAAACTACAGGAACTTCTTTAGAAGGTAGCAACGGAAAGAGAGAAGAAAGGACTAATCATTGATTGCAAGAAGATAGAATGCATGGTTGTCAGCAAAATGAACAGCCCATTACAAATTAGAAAGACCAAAACTAAACAAGTGCAAAAAATTAAATATCTGGGATGTGTTCTAACAGAGGACAGAAGATGCAACACTGAAATTCAAAGGTGCAATTGGAATAGCAAAAAGTTGTCTTCCAGAAGTTAAACGTAGTATCGAAAGCAAAGAAACAGCAAAGTTTCATTGGAAACAAAGAAAAGGGTATTGAACTGTTATGTAATATCGATTATCCTAATAACAGCAAATGCTAGACTAGGACTTCACAGATGAAGAAGATACCTGAATCAACAGAAATGTGGTTCTACAGAAGGATGATGATAATACCATGAATTCAACACATGAGCAAGGACAAAGATTTAGAGAAACTCTAAACCAAAAAGACACTTCTCTGTAGCATCAGAAAGAAAGACTACAAATTTCTAGGGCATATAATGAGAAAAGAGGGCTTGGAAAATTGGATACTCACAAGACATATTGAAGGTAAGAGGGACAGAGGAAAGCAGCACATAACCTACCTAAAGAGCTTGTGTAAATGGTTAGCAGAACAGGGATTACGAGAAATAGCAAAGAGGAATTTAGGAAATAACAAAACCAGTAAAAATGGTACAAGTGAAAAAAAATTTCCATCTGATAGTAGTTGATTTTATAATCTGTTTTGTATACATGTATCATTGGAAGCAAATCTTCTCTTTTCCTTTATTACTTAATATGACTCTTCCATGATGGGGTTGTGGTAGAGCCATTGAGATCAATTATGTGTACTTGATGGTTCCTGAACAGAGAGCCAAAAGGAAATAAACAAACAACTGTCCTTTGACAAGAAATTTAACTTTAAATAGCTTAAAACTAATCAGCTACTGGTGTTCAATCTGTTTTTCACCTGTGCCATTTTTTCCTATTTTTTCACTTGCGCCATTTTTTCTTATTTTTTCATGTGTCATTTTTTTCCTATTTCTTCACTTGTGCCATTTTTTCCTACGTTTTTACCTGTTCCATTTTTTCCTATTTTTTCACCAGTGCCATTTTTTCTTATTTTTTTACCTGTTCCATTTTTTCCTATTTTTTTATCTGTTCCATTTTTACACCTGTGCCATTTTTTCCTATTTTTTCACCTGTGCCATTTTTTCCTATTTTTTCACTTGTGCCATTTTTTCTTATTTTTTCATGTCATTTTTTTCCCTATTTCTTCACTTGTGCCATTTTTTCCTACATTTTTACCTGTTCCATTTTTTCCTTTTTTTTTTTTACTTGTTCCATTTTTTTTCTATTTTTTTACCTGTGCCATTATTTCCTATTTTTTCACCTGTGCCAATTTTTCCTATTTTTTTTTTACTTGTGCCATTTGTTCCCATTTTTTTACTTATGCCATTATTACCTTTGAACCAATGCCATTATTACTGTTCACCAGCAAAAAGATATACTTTACTAATGACTGCAAAGGACAGGAAGTTGTAGAGAGCCATGATCGTAAAAGTCTTTTAGGGACATGGCACACAGAAGAAGTAAGAGTTATTTTCAGTCTCTTTATGTTTTGACCAGCATAGTTCTTTTTGGTGCAACACTTTTGATTCACACTGATGATACGTGTTGCTGAGCCCCCTTTTAAAATCAGTTGTAGATATTTAATTTGTGCAGCCACTTAGCACAATAGAGTGCATAAAATATTTTTCCCACACTGGCTTACAATAAAAATCTTCTAAGTCCCTTGGCCTTTGCTACAGACATCCACAGGTATGGCCTTGAATATATATTTCTTGGAAAACAGGAAAAGTGATATTTGAGAACAGATCACCACTGACCAGTCTGTTTTTTTCTTTCTTTCATTCTGTACAATCTCCTTCAAAGGATGAGAGGTGGAAGAGTTCTATGAATATATAAAGTTTGACTACAAACTAGGCAATGAATGTGCCATACAACATGGGTGAAATTAATGTTGATATTAAATTTCCTATTACTGACAATTCTGCTGGAATGATGTGACCAAAATAGAAAAGTACAAAATAATACTTATCACTCTTTCATATCTATTCTAATTATTTCAGTAAATAAATGTTCAGAAGGAATGTTTGAATTCTATAAAATATCATTAATGCTATTTTTCTTGTTATCCAAACAAATATTTACTCAGTTGGGAGATTGACTTTGAAGCATTAAAAACTTTACACATTCATATGCTTACATATGTAACACATTTTGGTATCTGTCACAATTCAATCCTTAATTACAACTGACATACTAACAAATATAGTAGAGAGGTGACAGAACAAACACATCTGTTTAAGATCATACAGATAAAAACAGATTTTTCATTTCAACATTTGTTTACACTGGTAACATTTTGTCGCTCTGTGTTACTGTATTTTGTCCAATCCCATATACATTACTTTGCGGGTGTATAAAGAAAGAAAATTTTTTTAAAGTTTATGAACTAAAACCAGAAAATAGTATTTTTATTTACACTATTTATATCATTCAGACAGTCGTCCTGATCTTTATGGCCATATTCACAACGTTTAGGCTGTTGTAAACTCCAACCTCCTTCAGGTGATATACATAGGAATTTTAAACTGAATACCTTTATTTAGTCCACAGAGGTAGATTATTCTAATTCCACATGCCATACCATTTTTTTTTTTAGATATCACAATATCAGTTAATTCCCTTTAGTAATTCAACTTTCCATGATTTGTTCCCTCTGCTGTGGCCAGGTATTGAACTCACAACTCTTTGGGTCAAGTCTCTTTTTGGATTACTCAGCCAACACATTTTTCATCTGAAGGAGGTCAGAGTGTACAATGGCTGAAATGTCGTGAATATGGCAATAAAGATGAGGGCAACAGTCCGAATTATGTAAATATTTTAAATACTTACAATACCTGATCTCAGAAATATATACAGATAATGGAATCATAAGAAATCTAATTTGCTGAAAAACTTTTATAAGAAAATGATTTAATAAATTTCAACCAATAATAACACTAAGTGTCTGGTCAATGAAACCAGAAATTTTTTCAAATGGATTCAGCTAATTTCACCATTACCATATCTGTCTATATTTCTGAGATGAGGTAGTGTAATTCCTAACTGTGCCCTTTATTTTGTCCACTGTGGTAGATTGTTCTAGTTCCAGTTATCTACCTTTAACTCAACTCTCCAAGAGGAATTGCCGTTTATGTCCTCATAAATTTGCTTAACAACAGAATTGGGTGACAACAAAGAGTCACAGGAATCTGTATGAGCAGTGCAACCAGATATTCCATTCCTTCCCTTATACTATGATCTGTTTCATGCCTTTGGGACTAATCTTCTCAGATGCTAAGAGTTGCTTTGAATATCACTTGGAGAGATTGTCCGACCAATAAGTGATTGTTGGAGCCTATACAAGAAACAGCTAACAGAGGACAAGCCAAGACCTATATCAAGCAAATCCCTAAACTGTAATCCCTCTGACCTGTTGCATATGAAGATCAACAGAACTGGATGATGAGAGAGTCACGGGAATCTGTGTGAGCAGTGCAACCAGATATTTCATTCCTTCCCTTATACTATGATCTGTTTCATGCCTTTGGGACTAATCTTCTCAGATGCTAAGAGTGGCTTTGAATATCACTTGGAGAGATTGTCCGACCAATGAGTGATTGTGGGAGCCTATACAAGGAATAGCTAACAGAGGACAAGCCAAGTCTTATATCAAGCAAATCCCTAAATTGTAATCCCTCTGACCTGTTGAATATGAAGATCCCTAGGACTGAATGACGACAAAGAGTCACAGGAATCCAAGCAAGCAGTGTAACTCGATGATGCTGATGATTTACAGAGAAAAATAAAATTTGTGCAGCATTTAAAATACATATCAAATTATTAATCTGCAAAATTTCAGCTTCTTAGGCTTTTAAAGTTATTAAGTTATTAGAGAGTCTATATTCTTCATTTAACACATTTTCAAATAGAACTTGACATATTTCTATTAAAGCTTCATGTGGAGCCTGGTGTCTACACCTCAGTCTAAATATGATGAACAATAGAATTGGATGTCAGGAAAAATTCATGGAATCTATTCAAATAGTGTGAACAAATGGTGATGATAATAAAGAAATAAACTGTATAAAAATCAGTGCTTATTCCAGGAATATTTTATCTACACACTTAAATCTGATAACAAAGGGGATGTAACTCCCTCCACTAGTAGAGATATTTGATTTAGTAAAAATGAAATGTATTTGGTAAAAACATTTCAGCAAACATGGATCATTGTGCCTGCAAAAAAATGAATTGTCAAAAGGACATCTTTTATTTTAACTACGTTCACTCCTTGGCTATGTTTATTGTTTTGAAAATTGATGATTAGAATTGGAATAAAACGTTTTCTTCTTGAGAATTTACAACAAAAATATTAAACATTATTTATTAGATTATTTATTTACAAGAATAATTTTATATTTATATTCTAAAAACTAATATTTATCATTTACCAATTTATAAAGAAATAAATATGGAAACAATTTTTTATTCATAAATTTATAAATATTTACTAAATTATTAAAATATGTGAACCAATTATAAGGAAATCTATTTACCATTTTATAAAGTTTGAATCGATTGGCAAATAGCCAATGTTTTGACAAATATTCCAATAAACAATAAATAGTGTAAATAGACAATCAAATAAATAAATAGTGTTTATTATTTTTGTTGCCAATTCTCAAGAACAAAAAAATATTCACTTTCATATGTTACATTCTTATCATCACTTTTTAAAACATTGTCGAAGAAGAGTGAAGGGTGTCAGGGGGTAAAACATCCTTTTAGTTTTGACACACTGTTTTGTTTTGTTTTTTCTAGGCACAACGGCCCATGTTTGCCAAGATTTCAGTAATCAATTAACGAATTTAAAAAAAATAATTTGGCGTTTTCTCCTCTGGATCTCAGAAATGGTACTTAGAAATTTTTGAATAAGAATTTTTTAACTTAGAAAATATAAAAAATAAACTTTCTAAAAGCCGACATATTTTGAAATGAACTATTTATAACTTATATTTATTTTCTCATTCTTTTTTAATATTTTATACAGCTTTGAAATATATTTCACAAATTGGTTTTAGTTTTGGCCAGGAACGTTTTGCTGATGTTGGCCGACCGCGGATAAATGAAAACGCTGTTTGCCTATCCGCAGATAGTGTAGGCCTACTATATCATAGAATGGCACTGATATAGTTCTTTGCGAAAAGTTTATGACGATTTTGCAAACAATTTTAACCCAGTCAATGAATGCCAAATAAGTTATAATTACAAAAATTATTCAATGTGTTTCTGTTTTCGTGAAAATCCACTGACAAACTTTGGATTTACGCGCTCTGTCAACCATTTGTAATGAAAAGCTTGTCATTTCGTAAGGCCGAGTATCAGGACGTCTCTCCACCACTTTTGGCAATTTAAGCAACCCCACCACTGACATTCGTTCAATTTATTTCTATATTTACAGATACGTGGGCCTCTTCACAAATACACATCGTACATAACAAACCTGCTAGACGTTTCAACGCTGGCAAGAAACACAGACTCGGAGACTGGGTTTCATTGGGGCTTGCTTGAAATTACAAAAACCATATAAAACGTTAATTTCTCGGCCCTCTTTGTATTTCTTTCCTTATCTGCCGTTTCTTTCTTTTCCGAGTGGAGGGTAGCGCTTGTGTTGGAAGCAATGACACAAGTTTGGCAAGCACTGCCAAATTAGTTGTATTATTGTGCAGAGGGAAAGAGGGAGGCTTCTTTCTGCTCACAAACTCCACAAAAACGGAGAAAATATCTTAGCTTGACTATCGGGCACGCAATATAAATTCATAGTGTCTAAGATGGACATATTACCGGTTCGCCCGTAAACCTGTGGCGCGGGAGTCTCAAGATGGGGTTGGGTTTTCGGTCAGATTAGCTGTCGTCATTTTTCTACGTTTTATATCAACTGGTTATGGCGGCGCACGTGTAAGTCAAGGGCGAAGAGAACGCCGAGTTTCATACATCATTATTATTATTATTATTAGAGAGGGAAAACATTTCTTCTTACAAAGGAGAAATCTGTCGAAAGAAAGGAAAATAGTAAAAGTACAAAAGGTGTGGAGAGAAAGGAAGAGAAGAAACGAAACGAAATAGTTATTATTGTGTATTCGTATGTCAAAATCAACTGATGCGACGGATGTTACACTCAAACGAAATTTATGGTAGCTTTACGTCGACATTTGTGTGCTACGTTTGGGGGATGGAAAGAAGAAAACTTGAGGAAGGAATAACTTAAGAAAATCATTTATCTATCCCCTATCAGACGTGTAGAACTAAATTTTATCGTCTGAATTCTGTCTATGAAGAAATAGACAAATCCTGTTTACAACCTAATAATACCGGTTTTCGTTCACTCTTTCTTCGAAATAAGAGAAAAAAAAAAACGTAATAAAAGAAAATTGGTAATTTGTTGGTTGGTTCCATTTTCATCTCTAGCTACTAAAACGGCTATAGTTTATTTTATTTTATTTATTTTTTAAGTCAAACTGTGAGCGAAGGTGGAGATCTAGAACAAATTACGGGTGCCATCCAATTATCAGGCACTTTCAGGAACGCCATAAAATAATTTTTTTCGTTTTTTTCTTTTTATACAACAAAGATAATTACTGATTGATATTGTTGTTTTTAGTTTTTTCACCATCCAAGAATTATTTATCCCCCAAATTATTTATTTTCCAGATATTAAATTTTTAGCCATTCATGACGTTGGAAAATGCATTTAACTGTCGTTAAATTGGCATTCGGATATTTTCCGACCCTGTATGTGTTATGGTGAAAACAATATTTACTAAATGTAAAAGCCTGGATACTTTTCTCAACATTATGAAGAGTAAAAAAGAAAAAAAAAATTCAAGAAATATATCTTTTTTTAAAAAAACCCAAAAAACAAACTTAAGTCGTGATTATTATTTCAGTTGTAATGATTTGAAAAAGCCCCTAAGATTTGAGAATGAAGAATTGGAACAATCTCAGGAATACATTTACATAAATGGTAACATTTAAAGATAATACTGCGAAAATGAAATAAAACCAAAAAATAACAATTAGCAGAAAAGTCTTTAAAAAAAAATGAAATCATAATGAAAAATGTACTTTGCCAACATATTTAAAATGTAAAGTATAGATATTTACTTGACCCCCCCCCACCACGCCCACTGAGTCAGGTTGTGACACAAGGTCATTTTTAACGTGGGGTCCCAAGCGTTTTCACTCAGGCCGCTTGTCCAAGCTGGTCTAAGTTAGTCATAGCTGGTCTTGGCTTGTCATAGCTGGTCCAAACTGGTCAGAGCCAGTCCAAGCTAGTCGTAGCCATGATACTACCAGCACAGGGACGGGCCCTGTGCCACGTACAGTGTCAGTCATGGCATTCAGATTAAAGTGTCACTTCCTGAATTTCTGTTTCAGATCAAAATGTTACTTCCAGTACTTCAGTCAAAGACTGAAGCATAGCTTACTGCACTTCTGCTTAGGATCAAGGCATGATTTCCTGCATAACTTCCAACAATTCTGCCTCCAATCAAAGTGCTAATTCCTGCATTTCTGCCCTAAATCAAAGTGTCACATTTTGCACTTCTGCCTAAGATCAAAATGGTACTTCTTGAATTTCTACCTAATATTAAGATATCAATTCATGCACTTTTGCCTATATTCAAAGTTTCACTTCCTGTACTTCTGTCTAGGATCAAGGCATAACTTCATGCACTTCTTCTAAGGATCTAAGTATTAGGTTGGTGCAAAAATAATGACGTTTTCTTACATAGTAACATATGTTAAAAAAACGTCATTATTTTTGCACCAACCTAATATAACTTGCCACATTTTTGTCTATGATCAAAGTCTCACTTTTTACACTTCTGTCTCAAATCAAAGTGTCACTACCTACACTTCTGCCAAAGATCAAAGCTTAACTTACCACATTCTGCCTCAGGTCAATGTGTCACTTTGAGCATTTCTGCCTAGGATAAAAGTGTCACTTCCTGCACTTTTGCCTAGGATCAAAGTAAAACCAGTATGCCCTCTGAAAAGTGTTATGCACACAATATATGTATCAGCATTTTGTTCATTTTCACACTACATGAGAATTGATCAAACCAAGAAAAAGGAAGAAATGTACAGTCTAAGTAATAACAAGAAAAATGAAAATGAAATGAAAGCAAAAAAAAAAAGAAGAAACAAAGGAAGACGTATGTAAATTGGTTCTCTTGAGTTTTATTACTCCTTTATCCCTTGTTTTTTTTCAAGTGGGTGCAGCTTTATTTTTTCTTTCATAGTGCATACATCATGTATAAAGATAGAAACTACAGTATTAATAAATAGAAAATTATAGTTAGATTGCTTAAAAAGTTTGTCAAGCACTTTCAGGCAGTAATTAGGTAAACTAGTTTAAAGGAAAATATTTGTGATACTACCAATCTGACACAGCCATCATTATATTTCTTGCAAAATTACCAAATGATGATGAACAAAATGTCCTTTTGTTGGCGTGATGGCCAAATAAGAAATTTCATTCAGATTTTTATTCAATCCAAGTAGTGCCTTAAGCACAGTCAGAAATCAGAAAGGAGGCAGAAATCAGGCAATGAAAACAAAGAATGAGAGATCAGAATTTGAGTATACCCTTCCTAACATACAATCCTGCATGAAAAACCAAAACAGCTAGAGAGAAGTAGAGAATATTGGATAAAAAAAAAAAAACAAAGTCGGCCAAATTTTTGTAAATTGACACTGATGATGCTGACTGAAGTAGTTGATGCAAGGGTATGACTGCTCTTCTTGATATGGGTTTTCAGATTGATCTTATTTTCCACCTAGCTCTCCATTTACCCTCCCCACATCAGGGATGGACAAAAACCGGCTAACAACACTATTCTCTGTGCAGCCTATTGTCAAGGGGGGTGGAAAAAGGCAAGAGAAAATGGGAAGAGGAGGTGTGTGCGCATGTACAAAAATGGGAAAATATAACAAAAAAAACCCCAAAAAAACAAATAGTTAAAACAAAAAAAAAAAAATATGCAAAAGGTAGATGGGAAGATAAAAAGGCAGCCAATACATTTTATGCATTTTAGACCTACATACATTACACAGGCAATTTTTTCATCAAAGTAAAAGCCCAAGCAATAGCCAATGGCTAATTAATAAGAGTAGCCAACATCTCTTAATGGTGCCACAACCACTACATCTTAATCTCCATCAGTGGTCTTGCTTTGAAAAAAAGTGTCTTTTTCCTCTGGCAAAGTATGATTCCAATGTTGGTTACTTTGGACAGAGACTGTGCCTTTTGAGAAAGATGAGGGAGAGGAGAAAACAGTGTCCACTGTACGCCTTTTACTTACCACTATGCATTATCATCATTTCCCATCAACCATGCTTCTGAATCCTGATATTCTTAATCCCAACACCACACCAGCACTCAAGTGA
>OZ010590.1:32526470-32533970 GCA_963932145.1 Acanthosepion lycidas
TTCTTATAACAATTTTTTTCTTTCAAATATATTTTACTCCTTAAATATAGTTTTGCAGAGTAAATTTAGTTTAATAAAAAGTTAAGGATTGCCTTGTGCTTGAGCCAATCCCAGATAAGTGAAACCACAGATGTTAAGATCCTAGACAATTGTGACAAAAAATGAAAAAAATACAACAACGCTCAGTTGAAACCTTTTGCCATTCTTGAGAAAAAGGATTTACCTGGTCTCAAATTCTTGAGAAATGGATTTACTTGGTCTCAAATTCTAAACACATTTTTAAAGCTTAATTTTTTTTTTTAGATGCAAACAAATAAGATTTTATCCATAATTAGAAAAAAGATTCAATATTTTGAAACAATTTTGCCAAACTCACAAAAAAAGGATACCATCAGAATTAAACTGTCTGTGATTTTTTAAATTCTTTTTCTGTCTGCATTTGGTAAATAAGTCAACTTAGAGAGAAAACACGATCACAGTTTTTTAAAATTAAAATATAACATTAACATCCTTAAAAGTAATAATATTTTCTACACAAAATGATTTCTTTCTTGGTGATCAAAACAAACTCCATGAATTTTTAATGACTAAAAGTCAGGCATAAATTAACTGTGAACTAAAAAAAAATATCTTATAAGCAAAAATAAAATAGGTATTGACAACAAAACAGTTAAACAGCTAAATCCTTGTGTCAATCAGTTCACTCCAAGGTGATACCAAGTAAAGTCCGAGCAAACATACAACTTGTATCTTACAATTACCAAGAAAATCTTTAATAATGGACTTGTTTGTAATAGCCAATAATAATTAAAAACTTTTACCTAATAGGAGGAATCTATTAATTATAACTTCTTATTGATAAGAAAACAAAGAAAATAAGATCAGTCAGAATGTGACACCAACTTTTATTTGTTGCAAATGTATGTTGGTTGAGTGTTCATTTGGAAATCAAAAGTCTCCTAGTATATATTTTCCACAACAATAATGGTGGACTCAGAATGTGAGTCTGGGTCATAAAGTGACAAAGTAACAACAAAATTATATATATAAACAAACAATATATTAACAAAACAAAAGGTTTACATAGACAACAGGAAATTGTTGTATGTTACAAAACAATGAGGTATGAAAGAAGAGAACGTTTAAACTTGTGAATTGTTTGTGTGTAGTTTGATGTAGGAGAAAGTCCTAAGGAAAATGAAGTGAAAGATGTGTGTGTTCCCCAGTGGGAAAGCATTTACCTCATTCGACCTACATCTTACCGTCCATGAGTGAAAAAGGAAAAAGAGGATGACACAGAATGACTATTTATAGTCTTAGGGAGTGTGGTGGATTTTTTTAGGAAAGTAAGTAGTGTAACTCCACATATTGACAAAAAAATAATCATAAAAGACATGAAATTAAGAAAAGAAATAATGAATAATAAAACAATAATTCTAAATAATAAACAATACTTAGATAACATAGGTAAATTTTTATAATATATTTCAAGTTCTATTGCAGGATTTTTTTCATGAGTTCACCACAACACATACTTTGATTTTATTATTTCATTTCATGGAAAAAAAGGATAAAACAATTATGACACTATGTTTAAATTTTAAGATAACTTCCAAATAACAATGTATTCTGACATCTCTTGACCAAAATGATGAATTTTGTTAAAGAATTTCTGCAAACCTTTAATTTTAAAATATTAAAACTAAAAAAAAAAAAACACCAAAAAAATGCAACTGAGCTACATTACCCAGTAGAAAATATTTAAATATTTACAAACTAGTTTTTAAAAAAAAATTTCATACTCATTACAATAGAATAAAATGATATATTTTCTGCTTTCTGGAACAATCTTTTCTTGTAAGACTGTCTACTGCATAAAGGTAACATTTTGGAAGAAGAGTAGTTTCTTGCTCCCCAAAGTTAGCAAATGTTTGACATGATACTTTTTTTTTAATTCAGTATCACCCCAAGCAAGGCAGTACAGCAACTAACATGCAAGGGGTTAGAGGGTGTGGAGGAATTAGGAACTGAAACATTAGTAATGAGTAGAAAAAGAAAAGAGCAATGAGGAAGACAGTAGATAGCGACTGACATTTCATTCAAATTTCTGCAGATTAAAGTTGGCTGCAATGCATGGAGCTAGAAGGGAGTTCCACAAGCGAGAAGTGCAAGAAAAGAAACTGTTATCATAGAAGTTACAACTATATCTAGCCAGCTCAAGTGTAAATTAATGAGACCAAGCTGCCAATCTAGTACTGCACTTAAATTCATAAAGTCTAGGTACCACAGTGAAGAGCTCATCCAAAAAATTACCATGAAGGTTTTTATAAAAAAGGCATGGAGAGGCAACCTTTATCCATCAATTTTCCACTGAAAAAATAGAAAGATTTTTTTCATTAAGAAATTTCTCAATAACATTTTATAACATATTAAAACCGGAACCTTGTCTGAATTTAATAAATTCATTTTCAAGATATGCTTAAAGAATTTAGCACAGGTTAACGAAATCTAAGCCCACTGTTCCACATATAGAGTAAAAATATCTACAAAAATCAATCAAGCCATTGACTACCTTAGTATCCCGGATGACGGATTTAATGTTTTTCTTTGTTTTCCCCTCTTTTGGTAATTTTCCCCCAAAATTAACTTGAGATGTCAATTTTCATCATTTACATCTTTCAGAGGATTATTTAATAATCTTAACTTCACCATAAACTGAAAAATAAGTTGAAATTTGACTTTTTAATTCAAAGATTGCTACATTTTTCATCCGAACTATTTTATTGTTACTGTTGGTAATAATAAAAAAAAAAATATCACAAAAAATTTATATTTTTTCCTTTTAGGAAATAAAACATAGCATATGAAAATGATTACTTTATGGCTCTCATGTTGATTTGTTTAAAATGTCTTTATCATGAGTGGTGAGGATTAGGTTAAAAAAGTTACAAAAGCAATTTTAAAAGTTCATTTTAATTATTCTTTAGTATTTAATGCTATCTGGATTTTAAATGTGTGCTCAACATAAACGTTTAATTTTAGTTTGAGTAACATGAAGAGCACAAAAATTAAGCCTTTTGTATCGTATAAATGCCTTCCTTATTCTAACTCTAATCCTGTTGCGAAGGTGGAAATGGGTAACCTGGAAAACAGAACTTTGTTGTTGTTGTTACAGTTGTAGCAGTTAATTCCATCTCTGCCTTGGCAAATGTAAATCTAAGTGTCAAACAAAAGAGGACATTTAGTCGGGGTAAATAAATCTATATACAAAAACTGGTAACTTCTATTTGTTACTGCTGCTAAGGCAAGAGAGAGAGTGGTGGTTGTCGGTAGCATCTTGCTCTCTCTCAGCGTGTCGGTGTTGACCTTCAAATACTGATTTGTGTGGCGTCTCTCGCTCGCCATGTTGGTATTGACATCAAATGCTAGTCTGTTTGAATTTGGGTATATATAGTTTTTAGTTGGCTCGAAATTAAGGTTTTGCTTTTTGAGAGGGAGTAACTCTGACTGGTCATAATATATTATTAATTTTGTTTTTGTTAAAACGGATGTATGCATGGAATTGATGTGCAGAAAACAGATTTACGCAGTCTGCTTTGGGTCATCGAGGAGTCAACATCCAGTTTGCATGGAAAATATAAGAGGCACAACAATCCTTTCAACCCTAATGAGTCATACAATCAAAGAAAATATTTGTTAATGATTCCATCATGATACTGTTTTGTTGAGGCATTTCTCTGACATTCATTAAAACATAAATAATAAATTCTATGATTTAAAAATTCTCTTTTATGTTTACTTGGACTTTTTTTTTTTTTTTTTTACTAATGTTCACCATTACAAGGCCCAATCGCCACTCAAGGTAGAGGCTTACTGTGTGGTGTTGTATTAGCATAAGAAAAGGCATGAAGTGAAGTTCTTGAGACTATGCAGCTAACTCTAGACTTGAAGAGGTCAAGATTTAATTAATGAATAACATTTCAGTGTTCAGTTGGAGACATTAGTAGTACAGTGTGGAAGTAAACTTTAGAAGGAACCAGAAACCAAATCCTAAACAGAAAACATAGGATAAACCTCTATTCCTGTTCAAAAGACTGGAGAGGGGTGAACTGGATGACAGGCAAGCCTATCTACACCTATTGGCGGAGGAGAGAAAAAAAATATTTAATTAGTGAATAAAATTTCAGAGATCAGGAACAGGTGTTAGGAGCACAGAGTGCAACCAGAAACCCAATCCTAAACAGGAAATAAAGGATAAACCTCTACTCCTGTTCAAAAGACAGGGAAGGCATGGGAATTGGATGATAAGCAAACCTATCTACTCCTATTTTTTATCAAAACCAGGTAAAAAGCAACAGGGCAATGCACGCAGTCTTTCTGTGTATTTCTTTAGTAGAAATATTTTTTACCTCTAATCCTGAAGACACTGTGAATGGTGTAAATCTCGGATCTCAGTGCTGTTGTGGATCAACAATATTAGATCAAGTGAAAAATAATTTTGACACCCCTGCAATGGAATTTATTGACAATAATAAGTGTGGTTCAAAAATCTGCTACTATACTAAACATATCATTTGCAAAACCAAGTTGTGACTTTTTCCCAGCCAAAATTGAAACATTTTTGTGACTTTATTTCCAGATATGGTTTTATCATACACCCTCTTTCATTCACTCACTCATATGTGTGTGTATATATATTTTGAACAAGGTACATACACATGGGAGTGCTGTATACTTCTTAACCAGACCAGGC
Source organism: Acanthosepion lycidas (assembly GCA_963932145.1). NCBI lineage: Eukaryota > Metazoa > Mollusca > Cephalopoda > Sepiida > Sepiidae > Acanthosepion > Acanthosepion lycidas. The sequence goes on from OZ010590.1 coordinate 32,531,224, forward strand.
CAGGCCCGTCACCAATTCAGTTGCAGGGAAGGGGCTAGGGATACCTGTAGCACTAGAAAATCATTTGCTTCTCCCACCCTGAGAAAATGATGTGAACTAATTTTAATGTTCAAATTCTTACTCGCAGTGCCACTGGCAAAAAGGCCATACCCCACCTTAAAGAAATACCCAGTGGTCAAACTAATTTCCCTATATCCAACCAAATGATTAAACATTAGAGTTTTAGAGGGAAAGAAGCATGTTGTATATACATAAATACATTGGAGACTTGAGAATCTAGTCTAACCCTAACATCAAAGTATTAATTATTATAAGAAAGGTTCGTTATTAAGTTTTTTGAATTCCAATATATTTGTATTTTGATTGATCATTGCAGTTTATGCAACAGCGTTTCCCCTAGCGAGGGGTGTTTGATTGATTTGAACGTTTTAAAAACCTTTATTCTACATTCAACACCATCACTTGATAAGATACCAGAAGTGTTGAAACAAAATGGCTATTTTTGTAGTGATTTTATAACATATATTATAATTTTCAAATATATTATATAAATATATATATATATATATATATGCACACAGTATATATATATATATATATATATCACACACACACACACACACAATGCATATATATATATATATATATATACATACACACACACACAAACACATATGAATGGATATAATAAATTCACCTGAATGCCACTAAGATGCAAAGGGTTGCTTGGGGGGGTGGTGAATCAGAAGGAACCAGAAACTCAATCCTGAACAAGAAACAAGTGATAAACTTCTACTCCTATATCTATCTATATTTCTGTGATGAGGTATTGTAACTGTTTATAATATTTACATTGTTCAAACTGTTGTCCTCAACTTTGTTGCCATATTCAAGATGTTTCGGCAATTGTATGCTGTGAGATAACCAGAAAGGTAATGGCACATGGAACTCGAACAATCTATCCCAATGGATGAAATAAAGGCTTTGGTTCGAAATTTCAACATTTATCACCTGAAGAAGATCAGAACATACAACAGACAAAATGTCATGAATATGACAATAATCCAAATAAAGTAAATATTGTCAATACCTCTACACCTGTTCAAAAGATATTGGAGGAATGTGAACCAGATGATAGGCAAACCTACCTACTCCTAATATCTTTTAAACTTATCAGACTTACACAAGCCTATAAGAATATGGAAGCCTTTGGAAATCAAGTCTTTTTACAGCAAAAATAAAAACTGTAAACTTGCTAACCTTTGTTATCAAACAAGTGCTAAGAACATAAATAAAAAACCTTGAACAGATATTCATTGCAAACCTATCTGCCTTAATATAAGATAGCTCTCCCCAAACTGAATGAACATTTTCAGTGCTAATGTTGCAAGAAAGATAAAGACCATTTTTAGTTTTATCTTTTACAGGCCAAGAAAAAAAATTACATTTCTGAAAAAATGGACAAAATAAAAATTTCTATCGACAGTTAAGAAAAAAAAAAAAGGAAAACTTATTTTTATGACATTTGACTTGAGGAGGATATTTTAAAATTACTATGTTTTTGCTGATAATTTTCAGTCACTCAAACAAAAATATTTTACTATATACATTTGACTTGAGGAGGATATTTTTAAATTATTAGGTTGGTGCAAAAATAATGACGTAATAATGTCGTTTTTTGACATATTTTTTAACGTCAAAAAACGACATTATTACGTCATTATTTTTGCACCAACCTAATACTATGTTTTTGCTGATAATTTTCAGTCACTCAAACAAAAATATTTTACTATGTACCATCACAGACTTCCTAAAAAAAAAAACAAAAACAGTAAAACACATTTTAAATATTTTAAATAGCTTCTTTGAACTTAAATGGTCTAAAAAGCTAATCCATATGAAAATAAAAAATAAAAATAACTTCTATAAATAAACTTTTGAGGCATTTTTAAAATTTTGGTACATTTTTTCTTCATTTATTGACTCATTGTTTTGCCATTATATAATGAAAAATGTAAACAAAAAATTCAAAATTCTCTTTAAAATCCAATATTTGTCCTAGAGATCTGTTCTGAAGTCTGTTAGTAAATTTAAGACATAATTCACTGGATTTTCTGAAAGTAATGCTTACTTTTTATTGAAAACAAAATGAAAATAACGTTTTATGCATGCACACTAGCCTGTGAAATCAAAGGATAGTGTAGAAAAACTGCATTTCTACACTTGTCTGAAAAAGCAAGGGAAAAAGTAAAAATAAAACTTGCAAAATTACTAAATATAAAGAAATATAGTGCAATATAGTGCGACTTGTAGTGCGATAATCAAGAATTTGTTATTTATGTTTAAAACTAAATTTTTTCAACCTTATATAGCCAATAGCTTGAAAATGTGATATTTTTTATTCTATATGCTATTATTAAACTTAGTATAATGAATAATTCTATTTTTTTTATACTGACTGAACGGGAGATATGAAATTAGATTAATATCATAATACTCCTCTGCTATTGAATAGCAGTCAGTCAACGTGAGCTATTAGAATTAGTTCCTTTTTGTACATCCATACCAAAAATAATCTAACAGTTGCCAAAAAGAAACAATAAAACAAAATTCTTTTAAAAAAGGTTCATACTTGAAAATGGCATTAAACTTTACATTTTTTAAATCTTCAAATCTTCACTTAATGAAATAAACTCTTGTGATGAACAGCAATGCAATTAATTTCAAAATTACACTGAAAATTAAAA
>OZ010590.1:32538970-32568970 GCA_963932145.1 Acanthosepion lycidas
ATGGCAAGATTCAAACACGGGTATCATAGTCAGAATGCAAACATTCTAGTCACTTGGCCATGTGCCTATATACATCAAATATAAAAAAAAAAACTGTTGGATGTTATGTCAAATATTCTTGGAACTTCATGCTTCTTCCCTGTTTGGCTTGTAGTTTTAAATGAAGTAAACTCAAATAAGATTATATAGTTTTGTTTTCAAAATCATGCACAAAGTTTCTCGTAAAACAAAACAAGATAACAAACACTTCACAGGATCAAATGGTTACCATTGACTTTTTCACTTCAGTGATTCTGTCATACTCCTTTCTTGATACTGACTATATGCCGGTTTGAATGCACATATGCAAATCCTCTAAACAGTTTATTATCTCAAAATGTTATGAAATATGTGATAGAAAGAGCTGGTCTCAGTTTCCAAGTAGAGACACACATACTCCCCTCATTGCATTGGCATACACATGCTTTCAGACTTATCATCACCAATCCCTCAACTGTATCAATTATCAAGCAGGAGGGACCTGAGGACAGAAGAAACAGACAAGCTTGCCCAGTTTGATCTGTTAGTATTGACTCTCTTGAGTTCCATCACTGTCATGTCCATTCAGTTTGTTGTCTGAACAGCTCTCTTGCATTGCCATAGCCTCATATGTTTGCTTTCAATACTATCTTGCATGATGGTCTTGCTGAGGATGTCATGTGACATGGCCAAGCCTTGCCATCTTCCAACGCTTAATAGCAGCAAGAAGATTCCTGTTGTCCCATGAGACTTTCGACCTTGCTCCATACATAGTCACTGGTTTTGTGCTTCCCATAGGTGATGCAGATGGGCTTTTTCAAGCATTTGTTCCTGAACACCTGGATACTTTGTCAAACTTTTACAAATGGGTATTTTCTCCAAATGGCTTCGTTCAAAACAGTTTTTTGTTTGTTTATGTTTTATTATTCAAACTAGCATGCTCATCTTGATTGTTATACTCAGAGGTTAGGTTTGTACTGTCCAGCATTCTTCAGGTATCATAGTCACTCAGCTTTTTCGAATTTTGAACAAAACACTTTATCCATTTCATGGGGGAAGGTAAAAAGCAGAATAACAACAATCTACCACCAGGAATGGAATTAAGATGCAGCTTTTTGGTTGTGTTGTGTCTGGTTTCAAGTTGGAAGATTTCCACTCTTTATGAACATTGGGCTCAAAATTTCCCTTTTTAAACTTTATAAATCATCCCATGGGGGAGTAATGGATAGTGGCCTGGATTGAGGAATCAAAGAACCAAGATTGAATTCCATTTGAATTCATTACATTCACTTACCTGCTGGTGGTGTAATGGTTAATGGTTCATAATTAAAAATAAAAAAGCAGTGTTCCAATTTCAGTTATGTTCATTATATTCACTTACAGGAGATACGGTGGAGTAATGAATAGCAGCTGGGATTGAGGAATCGGAGAGTCAAGTTCAAATTCCAATCGAATCCATTACATTCACTTATGTGCTAATACCCTTGGGGAAAGTATGAATCCTCATCTTCTCCCCCCAGATATGGGCAAATAGCAGGCTAGATTGGGTTCTATGCCCTTGAATGGCTACTGGTCTATTGCAGAAAGAAATGGCAACCTACTGCAGGGGAAAAAAATCTGCGTCGTCAGTCATGTATCAAAAGATATATGATCACCTAAGTGTGTATCACACATGGCACATAACTGACTGAAATTTATTTACATGCTAATAACTTTGGGAAAGGTATGAATCCTCTTCTCCTCCCGGCTATGGGTAAATAGCAAGGCAGAATGGGTTCTATAGCCTTGGATGGCAACTGGTCTACCGCAGAAAGAAATGGCAACCTACTGCAGGAAAAATCTGCCTGGTCAGTCATGTATTGAAAGATACATGATCACCTAAATGCGTATTATGCTTGGCACATAACTATAAACCATCCCCAAAACATGCTTTCATCTACTGTGCCATTTCTATGAGATTCAATGATCTAATTGCCAAGCTTTTTCTTTTTTTTTTCCTCAAATTAAACATGAAGGATAAATATTATCAAACATTCATTTTATATTCAGTCATGATATTCACTAAGATAAAGAAATTTATTAAGGCTTTGAACAATTAAAGCCTGAGGGTTATAGCAAATATCATCCTTCTTTGAACTCTGTGGATTGGCGCTATAGAACTGTACCAAATAACAGAAACCATATTACTTGAGGTTTACAAACAGCAGTAATAATAAAAATGGATTGCACATGTAACTCAAAGAGAAGATAATGACAATCAAGATGTTAAAAACATTCAACACAACTTCAAATAAAAGGTTACAAAAGGTTACAAAACCCCATCAATACTGGAAATAACGATAAAATCTATTGTACTGGAGAAATCTGTTTTCCTAAAAAAAGTGCTTTAAAAGAAAGATTTTATAAATTTCAACTGAAAGCAGTATTGGCTGCTTGGTCAATAAATGCCAAATATTTCCTTACAGGGAAGCGGCTAATATTACCGTTACCATTGACTGATTTCTTTTTAGAATTTATCAACACGTTGTGGGTTATTTAATGTCAAAATATTTTGGGTTATAAGAATAGTTTTTTTTTTTGTTGCAAGTAAATATTGCATTAACAATTTTTTAATAATAATAATGATTTTTCCAGATAGAAATCCTACTATTTAACCCTGTTATAGTGGAACACACCTATTCTATCGTTAATAGACTCTCCCACCTATAATAGGTAGGAGTAGTAGCAGTCGCTGAGTCGCGCAGAGAGTGGGTCAGTCAGTCGATGTCGGACGACTGTTAGTTGGATATTAAAGTATCAGCAACCACAACTAGATTTCTCTGCGTCATTACCTATTATATCAAGTTCCTAACGTTTTGTACATTGAACCTATTTTAGGACTGACTTAGTACAAATACAAGCCTCCACTGTGAAACCACTACATAACAAACCCATAAGGGAAGGAGATGGGTTTATACCTTTCCCAAGAGTATTTGCACGTAAGTAAATATAACAAACTTGAATGGAATTTGAACTCAGCTCTCAGATTTCTACTTCTGAGCCATGATCCATTACACCAGTTGCACTTCCTCTAAGGTAAATAAAATAATCATATTTTTACAAACAGTTTTTAAAGAATATATCCACATGAAATGGCATTAAGATAAAAAAGTAAAGCAAAATCAAAAGTTAAGAAGTATTATTCATTGAAATCTCAGTACATTTCGGGGTCAGTCATTAAAATATAAGTTTGGTAAGTTCTGTCTGAATTTCAGGGAGGAGGAGTTATCATTATTTACACTATTTACAGATAGACTACTGTCCTCATCTTTGTTGTTGTTATCACAACCTTTCGCTGCTGTGCCTTCCGGCCTTCATCAAGTGTATGTTGATTCAAATAACCTACAGGGAATTCTGAAATGAACCCTTTATTTAATCTTCAGGGGGTAGACTGTTCTTGTTCCATCCCCCATGTCTTGTGATATCTCATCTAGTTGTTATTTTTAGTTATAATTCAGACAGAAAATAAATAAATAAAATACCTAAGTTATAAATAACTGAAGGCCTTCAGTAAATTAACTCCATATCTAGAGATATCTTGTCTTAGTTCCCTGTAGGTTACCTGGACCTGTTGAACGTCATAAGGCACAAGAGCTGAAATACTGAGATAACAACAACAAAGATGAGGACAATAGTCCACACATAAATAGTGTTAATAAAGGCTTGGTGTAACTTTATTCTTAGTTTTCAAGATCTTTTTAATGCGAATATTGTAATTTTAACAATATTGCTCTTTTTAGGCTAGGTTCATTAACATATTGATATACCAACCTTTGTTGGGTTACTTACCATTGAATATGATACTGAGAGGACAGGCAGACATAAAATATGGTCAGTGGTCCACATGAGGCACACAAAATAGTTTTTTTCTGTTCATTAGAATAAAACTAGTGACTGATTGCATGCTAAAAATTCAGTTTTGTGGAAGCATAACTTTATTCAGCCATTATTTTACTGTCTTTGAATCTAAATAATCCTTTTAATCATCTTAGAGAAACCTTTTTGCTTTCTATCAGCATGGCTGATGCTAACCTCCAGAAAAGAGTGACTCATTGCATCTTCTCAGGCTAACGTTTTCCACTAACATGAAGTGGAAAGATTATATTGAATCAATTACTAGGTCTGCTGCAAGGAAAGTTGGTCCACTGTGTCGAGTTGAACAATTTTTCTCTCCAGAATCTATCTTACATATTTATAAGTCTACCATTCATCTATACTTTGAATACTGCCGTCTCTCACTAATACACTCTCTATATCTGTTTCTCTCTCACTCATACTTAGTAATTTACTCTTAAATTTTACTCTTGTGTCATGCAGCAAATTTTTTTAAATTGTGCTCACCTGTTATAGGACAAAAATCCCAATGAATTAATATATATGAGTAGACATAAGTGAGTTTACACTTCTATCAATAGGTCTAGCTTCATATTAGGGTCCCAAAGGTAGACACAGATACAGTTTACATTCGGGTGGCAAGTGTAGACATAGGTCTGGTTTACATTAGACTTAAATAAGTTCCAATCTAAATAAGAAATAAAATAATGTAGATGGATGTGCAGTTTAAACTTGAGTCAAAAAATGTAGATATAAGTCCAGTTGATAGTAGTGTGACAAACTCAGACTTACATCCACTTTACCCTAGTGTAAAGAGAAAAAAAAATAGTAGATATAAGTTTGATTTATGCTAATGTCAAAAATAAATTTGCTTTGCATTAGTGTCAAAAATGTACACCTAGGTCAATTTTTTATGTTTTTTTTTTTTTTTTTACAATAATATTTACTCTGTACAAGGCTCAAGCGCCACTCAAGGTAGAGGGTTACAGAGTAAGAGGCACCACCCCAGGCAAGGAGGGGCCACCAGAAGTGAAACAGAAGGATGAGACTTTAGAGCGAACCAGAAACCCAATCCTAAAAGGAAATAATAGATAAACCTCTACTCCTGTTCAAAGGACCAGGAAGGAGTGTGAACCTACACAAGAGTCAAAAAAGGTAGACATAGGTGTGGACAATGTTACTCTGTCTACAGGTGTTATCAAAACAGGCAAAGATTCAATCATTTGCATTTTGTATTATTTTTTTAAATCAATACTCAAATATAAAAAAAAGTAACACTGATAAGGATATTGGTCAAAACGCATCCTCAAATTAGATTTGAAACAGCACAGAACACAAAACGGATTTGCAAACAAGTTCATAAACAAAAGTTAAATTAGATTTAATCTTGTTGTGTCTTCGTTATTTTGCAATCACTTTTAATTTAACTAAAATAAAGAAATAGATGATCAGAAAAAGGAAAGAAAAAAGCGACTTGCCTCCTGCAAATCTAACTAAATTGTGATCAACATTGAATTGCTTCTTACCAAGTGTTTCTAATTAGGAATAAATCTACTGACCGTCTCTGAATGCAGTACAAGGGCTCCATTCTCCTCTTACCCACCGCACCGACATTAGAAGAGCTTAAGATTTGATAATCTCCTAATTCCATTCTATTCAACACTAATTCAGTTTGCCCTCTGCACATCTGGTACAATGTCAGATTAACAGCCAGTGCCATCGACGCTGCCTTTTACTTGGGTAGCCTGCGTGTACGATCAGATTCCTGAGAGGCATTCAAGAGAAAAAGAGATTCGGAATGAGAAAATGCTTTCAATATTTCTGCAACTAAACCCTCCCACATGGCTCATTCGGATTCAAATGTATGTATAGACCTTCAGAGTGAACGAAAGATTTGCCTTGGGCCTAAATTTTTCACTTAAGATGTATATGAAAATATCAATGATTAGGCAGCTGAGGTGCCAGGTTTTTGTCCAATTTTACAAAGGCAGGAAATCAGAGATTCAGATATTTAATTCAAGAAGAAGACTTACTTTCCTAAAAATGTACATTTTAAAAATACATCGCTGAAAAGTTTTTACAAACACAGATATGCAATTTTAAAGTTAGTGTACTATTTTAAAAATACATAATTTTTTTCTTTTTTTTTTTAATTAATTCACCTCAAGTAAGGTGATAATGCCACTAAGATGCAAGTGACTACTGTGATAGAAAGAAAATGAAAAGACTTTAGAAGGAGTTGGAAACCCAATCCTCAACAGCGAATAATAAAATAAATATAAAAAAAATTAGAAAGTGAAATTTCAGTGTCTAGGAGGAGACATTGGAAATATAAATTTAAAGTAGAGTTTAAAAGAAACCAGAAACCCAATTCTAAAACTGAAATATGGGATAAATCTCTGCTCTTGTTCAAAAAACTGAGGAGGAGTCTCAAACAATCATCTATTAAAAATCTTTACATCTGTAGTAATAATCTTTACAATACATATATTGTAATAATCTTTACAATACACATGTAGTAATAATCTTTACAATATATATTTAGTAATATTCTTTACAATATATATTTAGTAATATTCTTTACAATACATATGTAGCAATAATCTTTATAATATGTATGCAGTAATAGTCTTTACAATGCATATGTAGTAATAATTTTTGCAATACATATATGTAGTAATAATTTTTACAATACATATGTAGTAATAATCTTTACAATATGTATGCAGTAATAATCTTTACAATACGTATGTAGTAATAATCTTTACAATACGTATGTAGTAATAATCTTTACAATACATATGTAGTAATAATAATGGTGAAATTAGATGTTTCCATACAGAAAACATAAAGCATTCATATCAGTGATATTATTGGTTGTGATTTATAAAATCTTTTTCTTGAAACAGTTTTTCAAGAAAATAGATTTCTCAAGTCCACTAACAACTGTTACATCTCTTTCTTGCAGAGGGGTAGTATTTGCCAGCCATGTCTGTAATGTAAGGTTGTGGACTCTGTGATCATGACTGAGGTTAAAGAAAAAAAATAAAAGAAAGATAATCTAGACTCACCTATAAATAATCATTTTTTATTTATTTCTTCAGTCAGTGATTACAGTTGGATTGAGGATAAAATTTAAAACTAAATAATTATGAAGCAAATATGAAATTTTTCTTAAATACTATTTGAAGCTGACTGAATTTGTCTAAATGTTTGCTGAAAAAGAGTTAGTAATTCAAGTTTGTATTGACATAGGGCTAATATTATAATTTTTACTTTTTTCTCTTTTTTTATCTCTTGATTTTTTTTTCAATAAGAGTAGTTAGGTTCACTTATCATCCGGTTCACACTCCTCCTTTGTTTTTTGAACAGTTGTAGAGGTTTTTCCTTTGTTTCCTGTTTAGGATTGGGTTTCTTGTACCTTCTCTTGAAGTTTTCTCATTCTCTTTCACTCCAAGTACCCACTTTCCATTTTATCACCTTGCTTGGGGTGAAATGTAAAAAATAAAAATTAATGCTGATATAGAGTTTACATTTAATGTTCTTAATGTCCTCTCTAACTCTCTTTTTCTCATATATTTTAATTATTATTGTCCTTTTTATGTTGTGTATATTTTGGTATTTATAGATAAAAAAAAAAAAAAAAATCCCCCAAAATGGGAAGATTTTTAAAATACACGTTGACGACTAAAAATGTCCTGGAAAAAAATAAAAAGAGGAGTCTGATTAAAGATTTGAAGTTAACATCAGGAATAATAATCACAATCAGATCAGCAAACTTCACCCTCCCCTGACAACCTTTATTATTATTATCATTATTAACAATAATCATCTTGTAATGATGACTATTATTAACTATATTATTATGTATCTATCATGATATGACTACAGGTCATATTACTTAGTTTTTATTTGACTACTTTTTCTAATCATCTAACTGACACTAAATCCCCCATGGGTCATCCTAATAATCACCTGGCATGCAGCAATTAAAATTTGTTGAGGCTTAAGGGCACATAAAAAATAAACTCTCCCCTTCAGATGGTCTCGTTCTATTTTGGTATATGAAAATCAACTTGATTACAAGTCCAGTCAACAAAGTTCAACATGAAAAATTAAAGGACGACGTTCAAAGCAGCAATGTAAGTAAAATATTACACATATTCGTATTGCTCTTTTGACAAAAGCCTCACGGCCACAAATTTAACAAGTATTTCTGTGGCATAAACAATTATTTAATGGCAGGAATACATGCCTGTGTAAATGGGTGCTTCATCCATATGATGATTTGTATCTTTATTCACCTTCTATATGCTGATCATGGCTCTCCACAACTTCCTATCCTTTCTAACTCATAGTAAGGTTTGTCTTTTTACTATCTCTCCTAATCCCTGTTTTGTCAACCATTTGCACTTATTAAGGCAGTAATCTGCTGCTTTCCTCTCTCTTTCTTGTCTTCACTGTTTATTGTGAGTGTCAAGTTCTCTAAGCCCACTTTTCTCATGACGTACCCTAGAAGTTTCAATATGTTTGATTATGATTTGAATATATTAATGAATTTGGAGAGCTTTTCCTGTACAGATTTCTGCTTTTAAGCATGCAATATAGAACTTTGTTTAATCATGATGCTCTTCATAGAATGATTAATGTTCATCAGATCTAATGATGGTTTCTCCTGCAAAGGGGGGCAGCAGGTTCAAAACCTCCTGCAGGGTGCATTTTTCTTTAATAAGATTTCTCAAATATTCAGGCTGGTAGATGGAATAAAATACTGTTTAAAATTAAATGGACTGTCCACTCAAATATGGATATCCACTAAAAATAATGTTCAAAGTGATAGAAATATGTTAAAAATTCATTATTTCTGGAGAAATTAAATGTTTCTAGAGAGATAATCTTGTTGCTACTCAAAGATGACAGTCAATTTTTAAGGCTCTTGATTGTAAAATTGAATCCCTTTCAAGAAATTAATTTTTTTCATAAAACATATTAATATAATAACTGCAGAACTCTGAATAAAAAAAGATAAGTGAACAACTAATTTTATTTGTTACTATTGATGCTCTATCTCTTTAAAGTAAGTACTGTAATTAAAATGACCAAAGTCTTATCTTCCAGAAATACCTTGGTCAACCATTTTTCTTTCTTTTAGTAAAGCACAACCCTTGTTATATATTTTATTTAAAATTTGCTATAATTATCAGGAAAGAGTGCTCATGATTTGTGACAGAGCATTTTGAAGATAAAGGCACACCTTGCCCTATGCTGTTAATTGGTTCCAGAGTTCATGATTTAGGTCAGAAAATGACTTAAGTCAAAATAACCATGCTATAAACCAAAAATAAGCACTCCCTATTGCCTATCACAGTATTTATGATATGTACTGTAAAAGGCAATGAGGAGTGCTTATTTTTGGGTTATAGCATGAATAAATACATGTAAGTGAACATTTAAATCAGCCCCTGTGGTGACAGACTGTTTCATGCTTATATGTTAATTGTTAGGTGTATAAGCATGTTTCATTTCTTATACGCAACTGTCATGGCCTAAAAATTGCATATAAGCATGAAACAGACTGTCACCACTGGATGTTGACTTCAATGTCTGCTTTTATATTTACATACACTCTACCCCTGATACTAAGCACTTTGACCAATAAATATAGCTTACTTTAAAAGTTAAAACTATAATTTATCATATATATATATATATATATATATATATATATATATATATATATATATAAAGGGTGTTCCAATAACTGATTTTAAATGTGAATTAAGTTTAAGCGTCTAATGATTTTTTCAATTTCTTTCAGATTTAACAACTTAAGTCTTTGGCAATTTCCACCATGGAAAGATTAACAATCAAACAACATGTTAAAGTTATCAAAGCCTATTACAAAAATGGATGTACAAACAGAAATTCAATGAGAAGTTCCCTAGTTGCATCATCTCTCAAAACAGTGAAGTCAATTGGCCACCACAATTGTGCAATTTGACACCTTTAGATTTCTTCCTTTGGAGTCATCTCAAAAGTAAGGTTTATGCCAACAACAATTCAACAGCTGAAGGATGAAATAATAAGGCATACTGGTGAGATCTAGGAGCGATTATGCAGAGATGTCATCAAACATTTTGACCATTGAATGGAGGTGTGCCACCAAAGCCTTGCAGACATTTGGGTGATATTATTTTTCATACATAATTGCCATGACTTAAATAATATGATCCAATAGAGAACTAAATAAATTTTCATCAATAACACTGATTTATTTACTGCTGACTTTGATTCATCTTAATGAAACATCTTTTATATATATATATATATGTGTGTGTGTGTGCATAGTGATTTAAGAGTTTCTTTACCATAATGTTGTAGAATTTTGAAAATTCAAAAATTAGGCTAAAAAGGATAATTGTAGTTAGGATCACAAATGGACAATTTAAATTTCCGAGATGCATAATGAGTAAAAGAAAAACAAGAGAGAATTTAAGGAGAATAATGCACTAATCAAAAACTGAGCAAAAAGATAACACACTCTGATGCTAGGCAGAGAGAACAGATACTACACCATGATCCTAGGTGAGGTGCACAGATACTACGCTTTGATAATAGGCAGAGTGCACACATAATACACTATGATTGTAGGAAAAGTGAACAGATACTACATTGATCATACAGATACGACACCATGATCCTAGGTTAGGTGCACAGATACTAAGCTCTGATCCTAGGTTAGGTGCACAGATACTATGTTCTGATTCTAGGCAGAGTGCACTGATACTATGCTCTGATTTTAGACAGAGTGCACAGATACTACGCTCTGATCATAGGCAGAGTGCACATATACTACACTATGATTGTAAGAAAAGTTAGCAGATCATAGGTGGAGTGTACAGATAGTACACTCTGATATTAGACAGAGTGTACAATTAGTACACTCAGATCCTAAGTAGAGTGAACCAATATTTCAATGGTTCAAGGCAGAGTGCACAGATACTACATGCTGGTCCTAGGAAGAATGCACAGACACTACACACTGATCTTAGGGAGAGTGCACAGATACTAGACACTGATCCTAGGAATAACAAACAGATACTACACTCTGATCATCGGAATAGCAAACAGAAACTACACTCTGATCCTAGGCAGCGTAAACAAAGACTGATCTGAAGTAAAGTGCACAGATACTTTACTGTGATCCAAGACAGTAGTGCTGATAAACAACACACTTTTCCAAGGCAGAGTACACAGACCTGACATTCTGATCCTAGGCAGAGTTCACACTCTGATCTTACACATAATCCATGATTATAATGAAGCTTCCTCTGTATATTACAAATATTATAAGAGGAAGAGTAAAAGACATTTCTCCCATTCCATGTCTGACTTTGAAAAGAGAAAAATCATTTCTTTTTCTCTTTTTTCGTAATCAGAAGAACTTTATAAATGACACCTACTGCCTGAGGATTTGCTGATAAGGAATCTCCCCTAAACTCATAGTTTGCATAGCAACATAAACACCATCTATGAACTTCATTTCACCTTGGGTACCTGTCAGTCCAGGTGGGTTCGCTTTCTCAAGTGGTACAAAGGCATTTTCCCAGGATATCATTTCTCTGAGGGATTTGTCAGTAAGTTGGTATTAAGATTTATCAGACGGTGTCAGACATGCTTTTGATAGCGAATGGAGACAGAGATATTTGAACTGGAATTTTTACTCACTGAAAATTATTTTGGAAAATTTGAGTGGGTTGGTGAGTGAGAAAGTGCAGATAATTTTCTTAATGAGCATTTTAGGCTTTTATATATACAGAGACAAACACACACACACATATATATATATATATATATATATATATATATATATGCATGCATCTGTATGTGTGTATATGTATGTGCAAATAAGCTGATATAATTACACAAATTTATATTGTGATATATATGTACAAACACACACACACACACATATATATATATATATATATATATATATATATATATATATATATATATATACAGAGATAATATTAGTAGTAAATATACACATACATATGCAAAATATATCAATATATATATACATAGATGCATACACATACATATACATTTTTGCATAAAAAAAATTCCAAGAGGACAGAATCCAGGTAGAACTCAATGTCCAGGACAGAGTAAGGATATAATAAAAAGGCTTAAACACTAATATTCCATGGTCATAATTTATTCCATTGGAATACAATTCATCAGACCTACAAATTTGTTGGTCTTATGAATTGGATCGTATTTATGATTCCAATGGAATAAATTATGACCATAGAATATTAGTGTTTAAGCCTTTATATATATATATATATATATATTTAATAAATTCAACCCAAGCAAGGCAACAATGTCACTAAAATGCAAGGAGCTATGGGGAGTGAAAAAATATGAGGAAAGACAAAATTATTAAGGAGAGAGTAAAATAAAAGAACAAGAATTAAGAAAACGATTGATATTGCACTTTCATTTTTCAAGGTCAAAGTTGTCTGGAAAGCAAGAAGTTGGAAGGCAGTCCCACAAGTGAGAAGTGCGAGAGAAGAAACTGTTAGCGTAAAAATTACGGTTACATCTAGCCTGCCATTTCAACTATAAAGTATGAGACCTAGCTGCCAATCTAGTACTGCACTTAAATTCATAAAGACTAGATACCAAAGAAAAAAACTCATCAGAACAATTACCATGAAAATGTTGCAAGGAAAGGAAAAGGGAAACTATGTTATGGCGGAGGAAAGTGACTGAAGTTGATATGTCAGAACCAATAACATTGCCGATTCTTTTTTATATATACATACATACATATATATATACACATACATAAATATATGTATGTATGTATGTATAAACCAATGACATCCTTGCTCTTGCATATAAACATGTACCATAAAATAAAATCTACATTTGCCTTGATAATGTCCCTCAGAGGACAAAACATGACAGCTAAGAATAATTTTTCCTCTTATCTTTTTATTCATATGTATCTATGTATATATGATTTCTATATTCCTTTCTATATGTATATAAGAATGGCCTATTTTAAATGTTTTTAAAAGAGTTTTTTAATTCATATAATAATAATATTTTTTGATTATTTACCCATTAATAGACCGCTTCGTATAGCGCAATTTTCAAAACAAGCATTTGTTTCCATTGGACACTCCCAATAGTTTTTCTTCAGGTTTTTCAATAGAAATGTTTGCATATCATATATATCACGTTAGCAGACTTTTTCATGCAGTACAATTTTTAAAAGGACTGGAGAGCTCAGGAGAGTCCAAAGATTATGAATGCCCATGAGGTAGTAAAGATTATGAAGATAAGGAATGATAGACAATGACTGGCCCCTTGATTTAAAAAGAATCATAGTGTTTAGGAAAGCATCCATATGAAAGTAGCAGTTCTTAGGAAAAAGCTATGTGAGTGGAAATTTCTCTTTACAGTTGTAATCCAGAGTAAAGGAGGGTGATTCAACTCCTTGGAAGTAGCATGGTATGTCCTAACTGTAAAGTCTGAACTGGTGTGAATAAAGAATGGAGCGCTCACCTGAACATTTGTCATGGAAATCAGAATAGAGTAGTGATAGATTTACACGATTGCATCTATGATAAAAATGCTGGTAAGTAGACAAGAAAAAAATTTCCTGGATTGTTAACAGGGTCAGGCTATAATTTAGTCTTTCATTTCTGAGATGAGTAATTGTCAACATTCTTGTATTATTTCAAACCACTTTTTTCATCATGGTTGATGTAGATATTATAGAGACATCATTTCGACCAATTACCCTCTAGTCATCATCAGATGTTCATTGATTGGATGATAAGCTCTATTGGCCATTGGGCTAAAGATGAAAGTAAGTGAAGAACCAAAAAAATACCATGACATCACCTGGGAAGTGAGAAAACTGAACAAAATAAGCATTATAGATGTCTTAATAATAAGTTAAAACTGCTTAAAGCATTTAAGTTGAAAATGGTGGAACTTCAAAGACCTCAGCATTGCTGGAGTCTTCAAAGACACTGAGATAAGAAATGAGAAGACACAATATTGCAAAATTCCAAGCTATAATCATCGAACATTTGGTAGGAAAATGCAAATTGTAGAACTTGGACTTGATAGTTGTGCCCATCATTACAAGAGCACATGGAACAGTTGAAAAGAGCCTAATGAGAAAGAAGTGAAAATTCAAGAAAGAATCCAGCAGTATTGAGGCAAGTTGGAGAATAACTCGCAGAGTTGTTGCCATTTTAACTCCTGTGTAAGATACTAGTTATTAATAATTATTACCCACATCCCCACCAAAAAAAAGCAACCTGTAAAATGACTAAAAATGTCTTTGAGAAGGAAATGGTAAAAATCTAAGTAAACCAGCAAGAATCTATCATCAGATTTAGATAAAATTCAGTCTGAATATTCTGCTTGCATGCACACCAAGATATGGAATGCTAAAAGCATCAAAATTATCCTATTTCGCTACAAGGCTTAAATGTCACCAGTCTCAAAGAAAAAAATAAAAATACTAAAGATATCCAATGCTTTTATCTTCACATTAAAACATAAAAATGCCATGTTATGAAGAGTAGCAGTGACAATGTTGTCATTGACTTTCAGGATAGTTTCATATTATTCTTATTCCTTTCTGAGATGATGTTAATTCTTCTTTTATGTGCCTTGTCCTTTTAGGACATGGACAATCATGGATCTCCACAACTTTCTATCCTTTGTAGATTAGCTAATGTTTGTCACCTTACAAATACCAGTGCTAGGTTTGATGGCATCCCAGGAAAGCTGAACTTCAGTATAACTTTTTAGAATTTTTATGAGCCATTTTCAGAGTGGTTATATGGACATTTACCTGCATCTGTTCTTCTGCAACTGTTATTGCATAGCAATCTTCTATGTGAACATAATGGAATATCATCTTCAATGGGGAATATTTTTGTTTAAATGTCCGTATAACCACTCTGAATATGGCTCATGTGAGCCGAAAGCTTACATCAAGGACCAACTTAATAAAAAATATCCAAATGTTGGACAATTTTTGTCTTTCTTTTCACCCAAAATTAAAGCAAACATACAAAGTTTAGAACAGCTCATAATTAGACATAGACATTCCTTGTTGATTATATATATTATTTAATAGGCAACAAAATGATAACAGTATTGGCAATAAGATTGATTATATATATATATATATATATATATATATATATATGTGTGTGTGTGTGTGTGTGTATATATAAACAAATATATATATATGTATAATTATTTATATATTATATGCGCGGTACTTATTAGAAAGCACTCAATATCAGAGATAGAGCTAACATATTTGGTTGGATAGATGTCAGTTTGTGACCCTGGGTTTCACGCTTTAGCTATCATCAGACAATTTGTCTGACGATCGCTAAAGCATGAAACCCAAGGTCACAAACTCACAAATATCTAACCAAATATATATATATATATATATATATATATATATATATGTATGTATATATATATATATATATATATGTATATATGTATATATATATATATATGATGTATGGTATATATGAGTAGGCTTTTTGACTAAATTGAAGGATAAAGAGAAAGATTTTAAAGTTGGAGTTAAAACACATTTTCAAAATAGAATCATATATTAAAGGATTAAACAAGGATTTGGGTTTACTAAAAGAATACAATTCCGGAAAATCCTCGTTGAAAACACAACTATACTTAAACATGAAAACAAAAAGTAAAAATTCTTGAAGCTATATACATAAAATAGTTGAAAACTAACCTGAACAAAATAAACTACAAAATCTCCACAAATATTCTTAAATGCCTATAATTGATAACAGAAGCCATTGGTTTATACCAACGGCTCCCCATACTTAATACTTCTCGTTTTCACTCTTGCGTGGTCATGTGTGACGTCATGAGCTGCTGTGCGATTTTCGCTTCCAGCATCTTGTATACATGAGTTTGTTGTTGCTTGGAAATCTTCCATACAAACAAAAACAGACTATCATTATTGTTTAGTCCATGTATTGGTTAATATATTGTAATGTAATTGTCATCTTTGATAATGGCTCATGTAAGCCAAAAGCTTAGGTAGGATTAAAAAAATACCTATCAATATTGTGATTTTCTTTCTTCTTTTAATGATAATGTTATTAAGCTTATCAGATGATATGACAAGAATTTACATAAAATAAATAGACAAAACTTGTCTATATTATTTAATCAAACATGCATCTTTATATATATATATATATAAAATAAATATCATCAATCATATTGCCAATATTATTATCATTTTGTAGTCTTTTTATTCCTCAAAGTTCATTAACAGGTTTGGTTTGGTTTATTTTGTTTTACGCATATCAACCTCAATGGGTTATTTAATGCTGACAACACTTTTAGGATAGATTTGTATGAATAGAGTATGTATTCTTCGGTTTAGATTGATTTGGTTTATTTTGTTTTATAGCATATCAACCTCATTGGGCTATTTAATGCTGACAAAAAAGTTTATTGCTGGTAATATTTTGTTTTGTCAAAAATCTGTTTCTGGTAATATATTTCCTTCAAAATTGTATTGCTGGTAATAATATTTTCAAAAAGTATTGCTGGTAATAGTTAACTATTTGCCCATAGCTAGGATGCTAACGGGTGCTACCACCCTGGGTCAGGGTGGACATGGGAACACCTGCAATTAAGAGGTGGTTCCACACTCCTCAAAACCTCCTGATTAGAGGCCTTGCTGCTGGACATAGTTTAACATCTTACCCAGGACGCGGATGTAGTTTAATGTCTTACCCCGGATGCCATTAACAGGTGTATTAAATCTACATAATATAAGAAGGAAATGTAGACCATCTTTTATTATATATATATATATATATATAGGATTGCGTTTAGGCATGAAACAGAGTGTCACCGCTGGGTACTGACCTCAATATTCACTTTTATATTTACATACACTCTATCCTTGATATTGAGCACTTTAGCACATAAATATCATACATATCTTAAAACTATATATATATATATATATATATATATATATATATGTGTGTGTGTGTGTGTGTGTGTCTGTATGCCATGTTCCTTTGAGGTATGAGTAAAAATATTTCTCTATATCTTTCTGCCTTTGGTTAATCTCCGTTTGATCAAAAGAAAAAACAGAAAATACCTCTTTATGCGTACATAGACTCATATACATTTTTGTAAATGCACCTTTACATTGACACACACATGCATACAGATAGTGATTGATAAAATGATTTTTATTTCAAGGTGACCATCAGAGATCCTGATTTAATTCCAGAATAACCAAAGTTGAATCAAAGAAAGAATTTTGTCTGTCATTCATTTTCTTCCCACATATAGATAATTCTCCACTGTATGTAAAAAAAGAAAGAAAGAAAGAACTGGAGAAGGAAGAAAATAACAATAAAACAGACAACAACTCAGGGGAGGTAATTGAAATATTTAAGGAGCTGCTTTGAAGGAAAAAAAAAAACATAAACCAAAGATAATACCACATTTCTTGAAGCATTACAGTCTTTGGGATATTTCCATTCTGTTTAAATCAGAACTTTTGAGATCAGCTCATAACAGCAAATAATCTCAAGTTGAAAAGTGTGCAGTAAAATTTGTTCTTAAGTTCAGACCTTTACAGTATAGGCACTATGTGCAACTTCTTTCATTTGTGAACATTTCAAAATCAGTTCTCATACAATCACCAGTTAAGCAACATCAAGCCTGTCCAGTACCGAGATGGGTGACTGCTTGAGAACACCAGGTGCTGTAAGTTTGGATGTGCGGGTGGTGTAATGGATCTTTTCTTTTTATGCGCCATGTCCCTTCAGGATGTAGGCGATCATGGCTCTCCACTTCCCTCTATCCCTTGCAGCTCTCAACAAGTTCCTTCCCTCTGCTTCCTCCCCCAGACCACGTTCTGTCATCCACTTGCTTAAGCCCAACGCATTGTTTTCCTTTGTCTCTCTTTTCCTTTATTTGACGAATCACAAGCAAAGAACTGTAACAAATAAAAGGAACAATATCACTTGAGGACTTTCAACAGGAGCAACAACTAAAATGGATGATGCATGTCATTTGAAGAGAATATGATATTAAGATGTTGACTTTCCATGCTAATTCAAAGGAAAGAAGGAAGCTCTTCCCCCATCAATACTAGAAAGAGTGATAACAGTGGACTTGAGAAATCTACTTATCTGAAAAACTGTTTTAAAAGATTTTATAAATTACAATTTGGAGTAATCATAATTATTTGGTCAATGAATGCCAAATACTTCTAGTTCTTCTTTCTTTTTATATGCCATGTCTTTTCAAGATGTAGGTGATCATGGCTCTCCACCTCCCTCTATCCCTTGCAGTTCTCAACAAGCTCCTTCCCTCTGCTTCCTCACCCAGACTGCATTCTGTCATCCACTTGTTTAAGCCTGCCAGGTATGTCATGCATTGCTTTTTCTTGTCTCTCTTTCCCTCTATTCGACTCATGAGTATCAAATTCTCCAGGCCCTCCTTCCTCATTAAGTGTCCCAGTAACTTCAGCTGCCTCTTCCTGAGATAATGCAAAACCTAATGGCATCAAGGGGGTTAAGTCTATGGTAATGGATAATGGTTCAGAATTGAAATTCGGCTCTCTGGTTTCCAATTCCAGTCAAGTTTATTATATTCACTTATGTGCAAATACTCTTGGGAAAGGAATGAATCCGCCCCACCCACCCACAGTTATTGATTAATTAGTAGTACTTATATCAGTACATTATTATTATTTCAAAAAATTCTCGAAATCTGAAATTATTTTCTGGCTTTAAATAACCTGCAAAAGGTTGATGAACCATAAAAAAACCAATCAATCTACAGAGTTGAATCACCTTCATTTCTTGTGCATTCAAAAGAGAAAGTTTCATTCAGACAGTTTTTTTTAAAAAAAAAAAAAAAAAGATGGTATAATGTAGAACAGACTCTCATACGGAAACTTCCTTGAACACAACACTCTTAACTTCTTTAAGTCATGGTTCAGTCAGTATTTATGTCTTACTTCACAATCTTCATTTCCTTCCACCTCATTTATTCACATCAAAAGCTGTTCATTTTTCTAGCAACTCCGTAACTTGAGCAGCTTTCAACACTTATGCTCAAGACTTTTTTTTAGAATGAAGAAAGTTCAGTGTGAAATTGTTGAAAGTTCATACCATTCAAACCACATTCATAAGAGGTTTAATCCCCCAAATTTTTAAAGTAATTCATATTTGGCAACTTGTTTTCTTTTGCTCCCTCCCCACTACTCTCCTGACTTAGTGAGGGTGTGTAGCATGCGATGTGGCACAGTTATAGCTCAGCTGTCATGCGAGGCTGACACCAAGGGACTATCCATTTTTGGAAATCAAAGTTCACTAATGCAGGGTTAAGGAATAAATAAATAAACAAAATATTTGCTTCCTTTTTATTTTTTTGGTTCAACTATTTTATGACACTTGGCACTGGTTATGCAGCTCGAAGAACTAAAATTAAAAAAAAAAAAAATAACAAGGTATTGTTAATGCTAACGTATAGTTTACTTTTGGTTGAAATGAAAACATTAAAACAAGAAATACAGAATTCCAAATTTCAGCAGGAGTTGCTCGATCTGAATGTCCCTGTAGAAGAAAGATCAATTATTTCAAGGACAAAATGAACAGCTAATGACTTGTGAAAGTCAAGGGAAGGAAATGGCCTTAAATAACCATTATAGAGAAGATGAAATGGGAAGAAGAGCCAGTGAGTAAATTTTCCTTCAGGAGTTTTCATTCAAAAGCAGCAAAGAGACATTTGCAACATTTTCTATTTCATCATTTTGTTTAGGCACTGGTGAGCATAAGTCCCAAGTTATTTACTTAGGATAAATTCTTCAAAATTCATGCATATGTTTATTTAAAACAAGTTACATATATACACATCATTTCTCTCTCTCTCTCTCTCTCTCTCTCTCTCTATATATATATATATATATATATATATATATATATATATACACAGAGTGGACCAAAAGCAGGTGGACAGTAGGTGTAATAAGTCAGTGTATAGGTTATATCATTACAATGGTGTTCATTATAACTATGGTATTTGTGGTATATTATTTTAAATTTTATAACTAAATTTATCTAATTTTTTTTCAGATAATTGTATTAGTAAATATAATTGTATATGTAACCTCAGACAAATTTTATCATTTACTGTCCACCTACTTTTGGACCACTCTGTATATATATGTACACATACATACTTACATACATGCATGTTTCATTAAAGCTGACAGATAAGGTACTGTGATTAAGCTTTTTGTGTAATTTTTCTTGTGTTTGAACAAGTATTTTCTTTTCTAAACACAGTATGTATAGAAATTGTCCAAATGTTCTGTAACTTCCGAGTGTTTTCGGCTATACTTTTAGCCATAAGCAAGGATGATTTTATTTTTACTTTTAACTGGATGTATGGGTTGTGTGTATGTTTCTAGAGTTATAGGGGGTTTTATTTTCCAAACACAGTGAGCAAATTGTGGCTGTGTTTGTAGCTAATATTATTGAGTGTTGTTTTTTTTGTTTTATTATTTTTTATCATCTTTGATAAAAGTATAGCCGAACATTTGAACTGTTTCTATAATCCAATCCAATTCTCTAGACAACCTCTGGGTGTAATTCATGTGGAGTAAAATTCTACTATATCCCTGAGATGAGGTATTATGATTACTTGTATTATCATCTTCATTGCCATATTCACTATGTTTTGGCAGTTGTATGCTCCAACCTTCTTCAGGTGATTGGAATTTTGAACTGAACCCATTATTTCATCCACAGGGATAGATTGTTCTAGTTCCACGTGCCATGCCTCTTCCGGATGTCTCAGTTATTTTTCTTTAACTCAACTCTCCAAGTTTTTTGATTCACCACTGCTGTGGCCTGGGATTGAACTCACAACTCTTTGGGGCTAGTCACTGGATCTAACCAACATCTTTATCCACTGGGCCAGTGGTGAACCAAAACTTGGAGAGTTGTTTTAAAGGGAAGTAACTTAGAGATCTGGAAGAGGGGTGGCACGTAGAACTAGAACAATCTACTCCTGTGGATGAAATAAAGAGTTCAGCTCAAAATTCCCATCACCTGAAAAAGACCAGAGTGTACAACTACTCTTTAAAACCTGAATCTGTGCAAATAGTTAATTTACTGAATGCCTCCAATTATTTATAACTTAGGTATTTTATTTATTTTCTGTCTGAATTTATACTAAAAATAAGAACTAGATGAAATATCCATAGACATGGGCGGTGGGACAAGAACAGTCTACCTGTAGATTAAATAAAGGATTCAGTTTGGAATTCCCTGTAGGTTACTCAGATTGATATACACCTGATGAAGGCCAGAAGGCACAATGGTTGAAACAGTGTGATAACAACAACAAAGATGAGGAAAACAGTCCAAATGTAAATAATTTATGTTTTTCATAACCATTGTTGATAGATATATAAAAGAGAAAGAGAGAGAAAGTGATGATGTACATCTATACACAGAAACTGACAACAATATAGATGCATATTATATATGTGTATTGTCTAAATATTTTTATGATAATTGATATGGAAAGGAGAATCAGCCAGAAGAGTTCAAATTTCAGCCACATCTGTCATGTTCCTTTTCCACTAATGTTTTTGAAAAAGGTATGAATCCATTCATTGTCACCCAAGCTGTAGGTTAAAAATAGCAGAGCAAACTAGGATCTCTGGCTTTGGTAGGTAGCCAGTATAGATTTAAATTTAGAGTTTTCTTTCTCTAAGATTGATTACACGACAAAGGATATAAGAGTCCAGTTTGCATTACTAGGTGCTTACTGTGCTTAGCCAACAATCAAAGAACAGTGTTGGGAGTCAATTACCCTCACTAATTTATATTAGACACAATACCACAAAATAATAACAAAAAGAAGAAACAAGAACATTCGGACAAGAGAAATTGTACAAATAAAATAGATTTTTATATAACAAATGTACAAAACAATAGTTATGAATGGTGTTTAAAATGGTAAAATAAATTTGTCTTTTTAGATTTCTGTGTGAGGTAATGTTCTAGTTTGATAGTCTGCAAGTTGTAGGGTAATTTGTGTGAATTTGGAAGAATTCAGTTCAATGTAATATTGTTTGTATTCAAAACAAACAGCTCAAAGTTTGTGGAAAAAGCATTGTAGGTGTGACTTATGTTGTGTTTGACATTTGAGTGTCTGTCGCTTCATTGTTTGCCAACATGAGTTTAGTTTGCATTGAATGAAGGAAATAGACTGTGGTTATGTTAAAAAGGATTTGAAAGTTATTTTATGATGAGTGCCATCATGTAGCATGTAGTTTTTTTGGCTGATTTTTCTCACTTTCTGTTTCTTAATTGTTTGTTGTATATATAAGCAATATAAGTCATATGATAGGCTCCAGAAAATGTTTTAAAATTTTGGCGCAGCTGTACCTTTGATCAGGTCAAATTGAGCCAGGCATACAGATGTAATTCACAACATGCCATGTGATATTTTGGAACCAATCAAATTATGTTAGTTGTGTAATTTAATTTGGAGCCTATGTTTTGTTTAATTTTTGAACTTTTGAGAAATTTATAGGTTCTGGACTCTATAACAGATTAATAAATTTTCAAAGGTCATTAGTTCATTGTTAATCTAACTACCTACGTTGAAATATGTACTCAGCCTGCCAATTACATTTTACATGCCAATGATGATTGCAAGCTCCCAGTACTTACAATATATATATATATATATATATATATATATATATATATATATATGTATATGTATGTATATTTCAGCAACATATCTTCATTCCAACATGTTTCTTTGAATAATATAGACATTTATTTTTATACTGATCCTTTCCAGTTGTCTAATAAGTTTCTTGATGTTAAAATGAAATTAATCAAGAAATCCAAATGCTTTCGATCCTTTCCAAGATCATCTTCAGGGGTAAATTACAAAGAAAAACTTACTGTAACTGCAATAAAAACTGCATTCCACTGTGATGGGGATTTTTAAAAAAAGTGCTATATCAGTATAAAAATAAGTAGACAATATGTCTGCATTATTCAATTAAACATTTTTGAATATATATATATATATATAGATAGATAGATAGATAGATAGATAGATAGATATAGAGATGCACACACTTCATGTACAAACACAAAGTAAAAACACACTGTTAAAATACATCATAGACACATGTGTAGATATGAAATAATTTGGGAAAATAGTCTATGTAAAAGGATATAGAAAAAATTGAAATAAATCCCTTGCCAAATGAGAGAAGCCAACAAGACAGTCAACCAAAACTCTGAAATTCAAAATTCCTTTTGAAAATTTAAAAAGACAAGTCTCATTATAAGATTTTTTTACCAAAAATAAAAGAAGACACACACAGAAAACAGAAAAAAAAATACCTACTATAAAAATTTCAACAATAAATAAAAAAAAAAAAATCTTGAAAATTATTTAAAAAAAAAAAGAAAATTTTATTTTACACTCTGGGTGGAATTTAAATGAGAAATATAATGCCTTAGAGCCGCAACTTAGACAAATGCATGTCAGCGTCCATTAAATTTAAAATGACTGGATTCAGGCAAAGAATTGTATAAAAATTTCAATGTGACCCAGAGGCTCTAAGATGATGGGAGTGGGGCAGGTAATGTTGCAAAAGAGATAGGTATTATCTAATGGCACTGATGCCAGTGGATATATATATATATATATATATATATATAGATAGATATAAATTGCCATGAGTGTGCCTGTGAATAGAGAAGGGTATAGAATACTAAGAATGAAAATATATATATATATATATATATATATATATATATATATATAAATTGCCATGAGTGTGCATGTGAATAGAGAAGGGTATAGAATACTAAGAATGAATATATATATATATATATATATATATATATGCATATGTATTACATATAATTATATATATAAATAAATAAATGGCCATGAGTGTGCATGTGAATAAAGAGATGTATAGAATAGTGAGATAGAAGTAAAATATATATATATATATATATATTTATATAAGTATCATATATATAAATATATAGACAGATGTCTGCATATACATGCATTATATATGTATGTATATATGTATTATATATATATATATGCACACATATATGCGTATGTAAATAAATATATATATATATATATATATATATATATATATATATATATATATATATATAAATACTGAGATTGAAGATATATATATATATATATGTGTGTGTGTGTGTGTGTGTGTATGTCTAAACTTGTCTTCACAGAAAATTGTATTTATGTTACATATTTATAGAAGTGTCTGTGTGTATGTATTGATGGAAAGAAATGTGAAAAAAAAAAAAAATGCAAGGTAGTAAGTCAGGTACTATATATATATACATATATATCATACATGTAAAGATCAGTCCCACTTCTATCAATATGCAAGAAAAAAAGATTTAGCTAAGAAAAAAAGTTGCTATAAATGAGTGTGCATTGATCAAAAGGTGAGGAAATTGATAGAGGAAGTCGCTCAATTTTGAGCAGGTTATACAAGATGAAAGCTTTTCAGGGAAAATCAAACGGTATGTCTCTTACAGACTAATAATCCATAAGAAGCCTATTTTCCAGCACTCACCGAGATGAAGGATAATCAGAAAATAGTTAAGAGACAAAGGCTGGATTTCAAGAATGCTTCAGATAGATGGGAGTTAGGATAGGTGGGAAGAAAAATTATCATTTCAACTTGATGGCCATTTTTGTTTATCGTTCATCAAAAAAGAGAAAATATTAAGGTAAGTTGGAAGATTAAGGAAACGGCCATTTTAACTTATTGAGACTTTTACGTTTGTATTTATTTTAAAGTCGTAATAAAATTGAAGAAAATGGCAGTCAAAATACCCATTGGAACTTGCAACTTGTCAGTCATTTTAGGAAATGTCTTTTTTTTTTTTTAAAGAAATATAAAAAGGTCAGTGAATGATAAAGAGAGAAAGGTATGGATATAGTGAAATAACCAATGAAACTTGGATATTATTTTGTTATGTTCTTTGTTTTTAAAAATCAAGAATCTCAAAATGGGAAAAAGAAATTCTGCCATTTGAATGCAAAGCAATTTTGCAATTTTATTTCTTAAATCAAGAAACCAGATCAAGGTAAAAATAAACTGAAAAGAAGAATGGTTATATAAGAATAAAATCAACTGAAGGAATTCACTGTATATGAGGTGTTACTGGAAAATTCCCAGACTAATCCATAAAAGAGTCTACCATTATTCCTATAAATTTCATATTATTTAAATTTGGATTCCATCAACTTTCAAATAGTCTCCTTGGTAATTCTGCATCTATCACAAAATCTCTTCCATGCATCAAATTGTCAAAAGTTATGGGAAAAAAAAACAGCTATGTGATATTTTTTCTAGTTTTCCAGGAGGATCTTCTGGCAGATTCTAAATGATTCTAATATTGTCAAAGAACTGAAGAATTATTTGGTAATGGTCCTCATGGAAGACTTCATGAATTTCTTTCAGCTCTTCTGGCATTTTGTTAGTGTTTCATTGCTCTGAATGAGCATAATCTTGGACCAACATCTGACCAGTCTTGTCAGGTTGTATTGTATCCTACTATCTGTCTGATATTTTGGAAATGACACTAAGAACAAGTTAATTTATAAGATAAATGCTAGGGACCAACCTTTTACAGTGTCTTCGAAACAAATGTCAACAGTAGGTAATGTAAATTTAATTAAAACATAACAGTACATCCACGACAGTATAAGTGTTATTTTGGGTTTTTTTTCACTCCAAATAAGATAATAAAAATACTAAAACATAAGGTGTTATTGAGTGTGAAATAAGAGAAAGAAAAACACTATTAAGGAGAGATAACACTAAAAGAACAGGAATTAATAAGACAGAAGATAACAATTGACATTGTATTTAAATTTTTGAAGATGACTAGAAAGGTGGAAGCTGGAAGAAGTGTGAGAGAAGAAACTGTTAGCACAGAAATTAGGGTTACATCTAGCCATTTCTGCCAATCTAGTACTGAGCTTAAATTCATAGAATCTAAAGTCATAAATTATATTTCAATCAAGTTTAATAAGCATAGATTAGAAATCTCAACATTGGAAGTAGTTCACTGATATTTTATTGAAAATTATAATCATGGTTTGTTTTATATAAAATTTGAAGCAGCTACTGATTCTGAAGACACTGTTGTCTGGCTGTGCTGGCCCAGTTTAGGAAAAATAGAAAGTTGCCATTTACAGCAACTCTCAAGATGCTGATAGCAATTTCTCATTGGTGCTACCATTTTAACTTCATTTAGATACTCTGCAGTTCAGGTTAAACATTACCCCAACACACAATGTAATAAAAATACATCATAGAACCAGTTGTACTGTAAGCTACCTTCCTTCCATTGTATTAAGGTATTAGTATATGACGGATATACTAATGCCTATAATGAACAATTGGAAACTGGAAATATCCTCTTTTTCCAAGCAACTTCATTAGCTGTTTCTAAACCAAAAACGTTTTTCAATTAATTTTGGGCTAGAATGTGGAATTTCATTAATGAATATATTAGCTAAATATCAACTGCTAATATATACACAGATGTATGAGGTAGTGCTGAAAAATTCTCAGCGAGGCTAAGAAGCTTTTCTTCATAAAATTTTAGTTATTTGGTCAGATTTTTAGGAAGTAGGTTGAGCTGAGAACTTTCCAGTACCCACTCGTATATGCTAAGAATAAATCTAACTAAAGAAAACAAGTCTTTAGTTTATATTATGACTTCTTTTAAAATATTGTGTTATAATTTTTTTCTTATAATTTTTCAGTTTACCACTTTACTCTAACTAATTTTTTCCTTGTTCAGAAATACATTTTATATAAACTCTGAGTTACATACAACCACTTTCTCAGATCAATAGTTAAAAATCACCCTGGGCAAATGAAGTCGGAGTGGTGGTGGGGTAGCAAGGATTATGTTACTTTGAACCTCATGGACTGGCACTACAAAATCACAAATAAACAACTGTACCAAATAGCAGAAATCCTTTCACTTATGGACTTTCAACAGCAGAAACAACTAAAATGGATAGCACATGTAAATCAAAGAAGAAATAATGATATAAGATGCTCATGTTCCACACTACTTCAAAGAAAAGATTAAAAAAATGTAGTCTACATCAATAGTGGAAAGACCAATAACAGTTACTGGAGCTCACTTTTTTCTTGAAAAATTGTTTCAATAGAAAGATTTTATAAATTTCAACTGAAAGCAGCCCTGGCTGCCCAGTGAATAAATGCTAAATATTTCTACATAAGGAATTTACCAATTACATTTTCTCTCCATGTTTTAATATACTTAACTCAATTATGCATTAATATATATTTTAATTTTATATTTTATTTTTCATGGCATAATAAAATTTTGTATGAATTATTTTAGTTGCATAATGGATTGGTGCCTATTTGAATATGTTTAGTAGAAGAGATATAAAGTGTATAGTAAACTATAGTCAAAGAAGAAATTGACTACTGATCATAGAACAACACAATACAAGTTGTTTGGTTGATTTTGTTTAGCAGCATATCAACACCTCTATAGGTTATTTAATGCCAAAATCTAAATATTCTGAACACAATTTTATGGCTTTAACTAAATATATTTTAAATTTTATTCCTTCAGTTACAGATATTTTGTACATAATTTTATAATTTCAAGGTAAAAATATATTTTATAAATATATATAGTTTGTACATGATGTAGATGTTACATTTTGGCATAAGCCTATTTCTTTAAGGTAGGACTATCTCCTAGACTGGTTGCCATCCAAGGCTACAGGACCAGGTCTATCCTGCTATTTTACTCATAGCTAGATATTTTAGTTGTTAATTAAAACTTCCAGCTGAATGTTTCAACTATAAAGTTATATCCAAATACAGTAAAATAACAAATAAAAAACACACCTTAAAGCAAAAAAATAAGTAGTCTTTCCGAGAAAAAATTAAATGTCTGGAAATTAAGGACAGTACTTCCCAGCTGAGTCTTCTTATAGAATGTAATAATAATAAAGGAGAAAAAAATATTCAAACAATAACCCAAAAACAATAATTATCATTGTATAGATCCAATTTCTTGGATTCTGGGACTGACTTAGAAGAAGTTTCTTTCTCCTGTTCTTCCAAGCTACACCCACATCTCTCCTTGAGGTAGAAGAATTCGCAAATAGGATATGTACTTCAGAATGCCAAAATATTTGTGAAAATATCAGAATGGGTAAGAAATGGATGGGAAAAGGGTATCCAGCTTGGTATGTGTGTTATCTGGTTCATCCTGTTAACAACAATGGTGGGTGAGCAGAGTGTGCCTCTTTCGGAAAAGATGTGTCAGGTTCTTTCCTCAGTGACAGACATTAAAAATGGCAAATTTCTTTCGTTTTTTTGTTTCTGATATTTTAAAGGGATTTTTTGTTTTTATGTTGATTTTCCTTTTTAAAAGATTATTATTCTCTCCTGTTATTCTCTCCATTTATTCAAATAGATAAAAAACAAATTGACTTAACAAAATATAGTGTAAAAAAAACATAAATATAAAACTTCACCCTAATATATGTATATAGATAACCTTTAGGTATAACACATCGCAGTGGTAAAGTATTTTAGCAGAGCATGAGAGTTCAACCATCAATGAGCGATTCCTACATGGAGACTTGTGGTAGATTCAGTAAATTTCATCAATATACATACATACATATATGCACACACATATACATTTCATTCCAGTATCAAACAATTTTTAGAATTTAAAATATATATATATATATATATATATATATATATATATATATAGAGAGAGAGAGAGAGAGAGAGAGAGAGATTCTAAAAATTGCTTGATAATGGAATGAAACTGTGTATTCTAGATTTAATTTTTAAAATTAAACTAGATTTAGAGTTTTCTGTTTTGAAACATACAATGTTCTGTGTTGTGATGGAATCAGATTTTAAAAAAAATAATTATAATATTAAGCTCTATGAATCGTATTGAGCACTGTTTTCTTAAAAATAAAAGCTAAGAACTCTGAATTATAAATATCACTGTTCTTTCCTATTATTTTAAATATATATATATATATATATATATATATATATATATATAACTGAAAATAACAGATATTCATTACAATTGTAAATTTAACAGATGGATTCACCCCATGAAAAGTGAATACAATACCATGAAACTGCAGAGGTGGAAACATAACAAGAGCAGATATGGAAAATTACAGTTAAGTAATTCTTTTTTGTGTATATATATATATATATATATATATATATATATATATATATATATATTATTATTATTATTATTATTATTAAAATAGCTCACTTATTTTTTCAATCTGTACTCAGAGTTTCATGTTAATTGAACTTGTATAAAATATATATTTTTATTAATGTTTGCTCAAAGTAGAAGGTTATATGAGAAGGATGAGTGGTAAAAGGTAAAATGTGCAGTTTATTAGGATATGTGGGAAAGGTAATAGTTAATCCTATACCTGAAGAGGTTAAGATTATAGTGGTTGGGAAAGCAACCTCTCAGGAGTCTGTTTAACAGACTAGTGGTTCTTGGGAAGAAACTGTTTGAGTAGAACTTCCTTATTACTAATGAAATATGTGGATCTTGCAGGTGAATTATTATTTTTGACAATGAAGTTACTAATTTTAAATTCCTTGGAATTAAATTAATAATTTAATTTTCTTGCTTTTTGTCAACTGGTGTTGTGTATTTCTCTATGGTGTTTCTAAGTGAAGATTCATCTTGCTTATAGTTACTATGCAACAAAACTTATATATATATAAATATATATATATATATATATATATATATATATATATATATATATATAAGAGGTGTATTTCACCAGCAAGAATTCTTTCAAGCATGATTGGTTGAATAATATCAATAATTCTGTCTATCCAAT
>OZ010590.1:32576470-32603970 GCA_963932145.1 Acanthosepion lycidas
ATTAGAGAAACTATGCCACAAGACACCAGTCAGATAATATATATTTAATATAATAATATTAATTGATATATTAATTAATATATAATAATTTCATATAATTGTGTGCACCAATTCTACTCCATGCTTTTCAAGACTATCAGTTGAATGGAATAAAATAGCTTTATTGTGTTATTTTCCCTTATTTATAAAATGTTTAATAATGGCTACATCATACCTGTGTGGGCATTTGATATTATATTTAAGGTGATAAGGATTTTGAATTTTTTATATATATATATATATATATGTATATATATATACAGAGACTTTTATTCTTACTTCAAAATTTGAAGTAATAAAAATTTGTTGGATTAAAATGAAAAAAAAAGTTCCATAAATTCTTTAAAAATTGCTTTATGTTTCTGATATGAAACTGAGCACATATGCCTTTCCGAAAGAATGAACGTATTTTAAAGGCAAATAGAACTTTGCTTGATTAGAAAGCTCTTTGCAACCAAATGGTCAAAGCATGCTGGATCAGATGTTGGTTTTCCCTGCAAAGGGAGTTGCAGGTTCAAATCCTGTCAGAGGGCATATTTTCTTTAATAAGTTTTCTTGAAGGTGCAGGTTGGTGGAAAAAAATGGGTATATCCCCATTCACATAAATACAGTAGTAAATACTGTATGTTGGTCTGCAGTTGGAGATTCATTGTGGAATTCACTTGACTCACTTCTAGCAGTTGACTACTACGAACTGCTGGCAAATCCTATATGTATTGTTCTTGTCCTAAGTATTATTGTTCATTACCAACCTTCATGTGATTATTCTATTCAGTAAACTTTCCTAGGTTACATTTAGGCATAAATTGAGTACTAAATATGCTATTATTAAATGGTTAGCTTTTCTTAATAATTAATATTATACTTACAATATCTGTTGACATATTAAATCTAGCAAGTATCATGGCATCTGTTTGCTTCAAATAATTGCTTTTAGTATTTAATGGGTTGCTACATGTCTAATTTTCAGAGTGAATCAATGTCTTTCAGTATTTCTTTGATAATTCTGATATCTTAGGATTTATCTAATAAAACCAATGGGATTAATGGCATAAGATGCAAAAAGACAGAATTAGTTAAAGAAAACATGATCCAAGTTTGGAAACATTTAATACCATCTCTTACATGACTATTCTCTTCATGCAATTACATATCTTTTCAATATTTGCAAATGCAGAACTTTCATGAGAATTAGGCAATATAGCAAAAAGACAAATTTTACTAACAGCTACAAAGGACAGGAAGTTATGGAGAGCCATGATTACCCATGTTCTGACAGAATATGACACATAGAAGAAGAATAGCTTCAATTTTATTTTGTGCATGGAGAAAAAAATTTAATTTCATTGTTATTCAGTAAATTTCTTATAAATAAACTTGAACTAATTCTTTCTTGACATTTTCATTTTTCACCTTAGAACACTAACCATGTGCAAATTTTCCTATTTTTAATTACAATTTTCAGTACCTGATTTTCTTACCTAAATAACATATTTTTAAGTTCCTATTAATGTTAACTCAAAGTACAAAGTTTGAAGTGCCTGCATGTAAAATATTTCAAATAAAATATTTTTTTTGATCTTTTCAAAATCAGGTATGATATACCCATGGTTAGTAGTGTTGTAACTTTAATTGATGGTTAGTGTTCTAGGGTTAAATAAACTCTAATTCTTCAAATAAGGTCTCTATGTACTGAACATCGCCTGCTAGGTACTGGTGAGGGAACAGCTGATCCTAAGGTTCATAGCCTATTGTTCTGTCACTAAGCTACACTGAAAACCATTTCCATAAATTACTTTGAAAGAAAACAATAAAAAGAATCTGAATACAAAACTATTGCAAAGTATTTCATTTCTTGGCATCAGAGAATTGCCTGTCCAATTGTCAGAAGAAAATAACAAGACAAACGCGGCTCAAACTAATGCCATAAACTCTTACATCTTCAACCAGAAAATGTGAACTATATTTAGAAAAAGGTAGAATTTTGTAATGTGTATGATTGTTTTGGAGGTGGTGTGGTGAGTATTGAGAAATGGTAACCAAGCTGTGGAATCATCAGGTCTTATTTTTCTGTTGCCACTTCTTTCTAATCACATACAAAGCAATGTCTTAATGCAGCAAAGTTCCATTCATTTTTGGAACATTTTGTGACCACATTGTCCAAAATGAGTAATATTGCAAATGTATCTCTGTAATTTCACAGTGAGTGGTCGACTCATCTGGTACTAATCTAAACAATAAACAATTTAGACAGGAATGAAATGTGCGTGTTTGAGGTGTGCATCCCATTCAAGATAAAAAGAAAAAATATATCAAGAGTGGAGGGTGGATAGGAAAGGAAGAAAACAAAGAGGGGAAATGTTAAATAAAAAAGAAAGAAAGAGTGAAAAATACAATAAACAACAAGAGATAAGTATGGAATATATAGAAAAAAATTGTAAAAAAAAAAATAAACTAAGTGAAAAAAAAAGGAAAGAGAAAAAATAAAGGTAATGGAAAAAAGAAGGGAAATGAAAATGAAGGGGAGGGAAAAAAGGAGGGAAATGCTAAAAAAGAAGGAAAATGAAGTTAAGAGAAAAAAGAAAGGAATCAGGAAAAAAGAAGGAAAATGAAGGTGAGGGGAAAAAAGGAGGGAAATGAAAAAAAAAGAAGGAAAATAAAGGTAAGAGAAAAAAGAAGGGAAATGAGAAAAATTAAGGTAAGAGAAAAAAGAAAGGAAAATGAAAAAAGAATGAAAAGGGGTAAAAAATGAAGGAAAGAGAAAAAAGAATGGAAATGTGAAAAAAAGGAAAGAAATTTGTGAAGATAATAAAAATAAAAGACAATGAATAAATAAAAAAAATAAAGAATGAAAACATAGAAGTTAAGAAAGAATGAAGAAAAAAAGAAAAAGTTGAAGAAAATATTTCCAATAAAAATCACAAGAATTAAAAAGAAATAAACAGTAGTGATGAAATAATGCATAATTTTTTTTACAAAAGCAAAAGTAAAAGAGGAATAAAAAAAGATAAAATGATAGAAAAAGAAAACAAATGAGAATGAAAATGCCAAAGAAAACAAAAAAAACAATGATTAAAAGAAAAAGAACAAAAGAATAAAAACTAAAAAGAAAGGAAAAAGGAAATAAGAAAAAAAAAAAATTAACAAAAGATAAAAAAAACAACAGAATAACTGGCACTGTTAATGCATCTCAATTGTTCCTGTGAACATACGACTCCATCATGAATGAAAAAAAAAGGTAAAAAAGAAAGAGGGAAACTTGAATAAGAATGAATGAAGAAAAGCTAAAGAGAATTTCAAGAAATATTCATGGTCTGTTAATCAGTGATGAAATGGTTGGCACTTTTTTGGCCAGGACTTTGTTAATTCTAGATGATAGGGAACTTATAGCTAAATTTATGTGAATCACAATTTTACTTATCTATTTTCATTTTGTTTTTATTCTTTATATTACTTTCTAGTGCCATCATAAACCTTCTCACTGTACCATTTTCTGGCATAATACAGATTCTTGGATTCTGGCCAGTTCTTCCTGTTAATGGCACTTGAAAATCTTTTACTTTCCATAAGTGCAATGGGAATAAATACCAATATCTTGAAGAAAAAATAATTTTTTCTTCAAGGGTTGAGATTAAAACTATATTATATAATTATCAAGTTTTTTCTTTTTTATTTATTTATATACACAAGCTTGATGACAATGTATATTTTTTATTTCTGATGTGAGCATCTGTCTTGGATATCTTCAGAAAGCTAAATGCTGTTTCGTCTCCAGTAACCCTTTACCATAAGCCAAAAGAAAAAGAAAATGATTATTCTGTTAAACACTTCTCTGTGTCTGTTTGTTTATATGTTTAGTACATGCAAAAGTTTCCAGCAGAAACAGCAGGCTTTAATTTCCGTATTCAGTCTTGAGTTTTCAAATAAGGAAGCTGGGAACTTTTGAACATACCTAAAACAAATATCATCATCAGTCCGATGACGGAGTGCTTTCGTAGGGTCACTGGTATTAGTACTGGTAGGCTATGGCTGTGAGATCTGGAAAGTGTTCGAACAGAGGATGGAAAGTTTGAAAATGAAATACATACATGGCTCTCCACAATTTCCTGACTTTTGTAGCTCTTATTAAATTTTCCATTATGTCAGCCTAAGATTCCCTTGAGATGAGTGGACTATACATATATATGCATCTATATACCTCAAACACACACACTATATATATATATATATATATATATATATATATATATATATATATATATATATAAAAGGTGTGATGGGTAAATTATTGCCATTTTATATTTTTAATTTTGCACATGCCCATTGTTTGTTTTTGATTTTGTTGCCTATAGGGTAAGGTGAACATCATCTGAAAGAAAAAGTGCACCATGATGCAATTCACTCTGCCAGAAATTTCCAAACAGTATGCTGTACTGATTGGCATTCATGCAGAAAGCTCCAATACTAACATTTCAGAGTGT
The DNA here is from genome assembly GCA_963932145.1 of Acanthosepion lycidas. Taxonomy (NCBI): domain Eukaryota; kingdom Metazoa; phylum Mollusca; class Cephalopoda; order Sepiida; family Sepiidae; genus Acanthosepion; species Acanthosepion lycidas. The sequence goes on from OZ010590.1 coordinate 32,580,991, forward strand.
TTGTGTGTCAATCTGAGGCCAGTGCAAAGGATTCAGAAAGAATTGGATGAGTCTAATGATGATTATGAAGGTATTTGGAATGATCAATAGGGATAGCTACATTATGCCTCCACTGATCTTCTCACATTCAACACATTAGCTTACATCGAGTACAGACAAGGGTCAAGAGGGTAGCTGCTTGAAAACTCTATGTCTGGCAACAGGACTCTGCACAATGGCACACAAGCAGGAGAACCCAGTCATGGCAGTCAGACAATTTCTACGATCACATCACCCCTTACATCTGGTCACCTAACTCCCCAGAGTGCAAACCCCTTGATTACGTGTGGGGAGCAATTGAGTGAGAGACCAACAAAACTTTTTGTAACAGCAAAGATGAACTGAAGACAAGGATTATGGCAGCATTCACCAACTTAAACAAGGAGACTGTCCAGAACAGATGCAGGAGATTCCGAAGTTGTCTGGAGGCCATGGTTGAAGCCAATGGCAATTTTATTTAATAAATTTACTCTTTACTATTTCAAGATAATTTTGTGTAATTTTGGTAAATATATCTGTTAAAATGAGATGTTAGTGCTATTTTTGTGTAATTTAGATGCAAATTTATCCATTGCACTATATATATATGTCTCATTTCCAAGTATGCCTGTCTAGTAGGACAGCTAGCAATCCCTACTGTTGACACCTGCTCAGGCAAATTCATGTTTGTTCAACCCCTACAAAGACTAACTGTGACTTATATTGTAATGATGCTGAGCAGTCTTTAGTTATCATTTCTAGGAGAGAGCCCATTATCTGGCAGGATCAAAAGTTTGAACACTCAAGCCTCTTGTCATGATGACTTGTGACTTCAATGAACAGTTCTATCTACCCAATTTCACTCACAACGCTTGAATCAACCCATGGTTTGTTTTCAGGCATTATCCAAATATGCCACGAACTGAGGTCATCTCCCCAATCTGATAACATCAAGAAGTCACCTGACAAATTGACTATGGTAAGATCTGTACCAGAGTCAAACTATAACCTACCAGTAATACCAACCCTAACTCCATAATACCATAATAATCAAATGTAAATATTGTTGTTATATAAGAAACAGAAGAACCTGGTAGGTTAATGATTACCCTGATGCCATAGTCTACCAGTACTAGTACCTAGCCTAACTCCATTACACTATCAGCTTATGGCCATATCACATTAAAACACCAGTTCTCATATGATCACCAAAGTTAAGCAATGTTGAGCCTGGTCATTACCTAGATGGGTGACCACTTGGGAATACAAGGTATTGTAAGCTGGGATATGAAGGTGGTGTAATGGATAACGGCTTGGAATTTTTAATCAGAGTGCTGAATTCCAATTCCAGTTGGGTTCATTCTATTCACTTACATGCAAATATGCATGAGAAAGGTATGAATCAACCTTTTCTCCCCCAGCTATGGGTCAATTAGTAGGAATTGTATCAACAAATCATTAGCTCGAAAAAAATTTTATGATGTAAAAATATTTTCAGGCTTTAAATAACCTTTATAAGGTTGATAAGACATTAAAATGATGAGCCCATAATGCGATTTGCAGGTTGGGAACACTAGAATCAAGCAAACACAGAAGTTTAAATAGCGTTTTGACAGAGGATGGTAAGTGTGACACTGAGATCCATAGAAATATTGGGATGGCCAAGGACGCATTCCAAAATCTAGGCAGAGTATTGCAAGACAGGAGGATTTCTTTGGTAACAAAGAATACTGAGCTGTTACATGACATCTGTCCTTCTTTACATCAGTGAATGTTGCACAGTCTCCTGAAAAGTAAAGAAGAGACTCGAGGCAATGGAGATATGGTTCTACAGAAGGATGCATAGATTGAACATGTGAGCAATGATGAAGTCTTAGAGAGTATGCAAACAAGGAGGAGGCTTATACTTAACATCAGGAAGAGGCAGCTGAAGTTTCTGGGACACATAACGAGGAAGGAGGGCCTAGAGAATCTGATACCCACGGGTCGAATAGAAGGAAAGAGAGACAAAGGAAAACAATGCATGACACAGCTAGTGGGTTTGAGCAAGTGGATGACAGAACTAGGGGAGATGGCAAAAGGAAGGAACTTGTTAAGAGTTGCAAGGGATAAAGAGAGGTGGAGAGTCATGATTGCCTACATCCTGAAAGGATATGGCATGTAAGAAAAGAAGACATTATACGATCATATTCAGTGTAAATACTGGGGTGGGTTATATGGTAAGTTGAGGTTCTTGGTCGGTTAAATTTACACAAACTCTATAGACTACCAGTATTTGTACAAAGCCTTAATCCATAAATCTGTAACATTAAATGCACATCAGGGAGGTTTAGATGAAAAGTTGATGTGATAGGTTACTGTTTATCTAGATGCTGTGGACTACCAAGATTTATACATAGTTTAACATCATAATACTGTTGGTTGGTTGCTTGCTTGATTTTGTTTAGTGGTATATCAATGTCTATTGCTTATTTAATGTCAAAATCTAAATATTTAGTATGTAATTTTATGCTTTCAACTACAGATATTTTGTACATAAGTTTTAACTTTCTATGTGAAGGTATGTTTTTAGATATATAGCTTGTAAATCATAAAATGTATTGTTGGTAATTTTACTATAAAACGTATTTTTATATATTCTTTTAATGTTGTATTGATTGTCATGTCACTATAAAAATGTATTTTTACTCATTTTATTATAAAAATGTACTTGTGATTTTTGTTTGGGGGTTTACTATTTGCCCATTGCTGGGACCCTAACGGGTGCTACCACCTTGGGTCAGGGTGAACCTGGGAACAACAGCAGTTAAGAGGTGGTTCCACACTCCTCAAAACATCCAATCTTCAAATCAGATGCCTTGCTGCTGGATGTAGTTAGTCATCATAACCAGGATACTCATAATACTGTAATATTAAATAATAAATATTGAGGGTATGATATATGAAGTTGAGATATTTAAGAGGCTAATCTACTTAAACAGGGCTAATTAGGGAGCTAGCCTTATATGGCATCCAACAGACCATTTCTCTCTGCTTTTATGCAGTGAAGCATGTGGGTAAAATAGCAGGACATGCTGAGTTCTATTGCCTTGGATGGCAAGCAGTGTACAAGATAGAAAACTCTGAATTCAAACCAGCCTGGAGAGTGTTGGACTCTGAGGTTATCTTGCCCAGGAAACACCACTACTGTAAGGACTACAGCACATAATTGTGCCCCTGTGACACTAATTGGTTATGTGACACATGATCGTAATATGTATGTGCAGTGTTGTTTATTGTATTTGTAAGATTCTAAAACACATGTAAAATTCATTTATGACTAATAAGTGTTGTTTTTAGGAAAAATAATCATAGATTTATTTTATAACTTGAGTCTTTGAAGATTGGTCTCCCCTCTATAATACCAGCAAATCAGACATAGAATAATAGGGTGGTATTTTAAAAAATTTTTTAATGCATCTTTTAAGCCTGCAAACATAGAATTATTTTTTGGGTAGACAACCACAGGGTTTATTTTTAATGTACAATTCTTGAAATTTATGTACACACAGAAACCCAATTACAAAGAACATTTTGCAGGAAATTTAATAAAACTCATTTTAAAGAAAACATTATGCAAAACATTGATGTCAGGTGACATCATGAGTACATGATAGTTTTTTGGTTTTTATCTACAAATTTTGAAGTTCTTTTAAGTTTCTTTGAGTCATGCCATCTTCAACTTGATGACCTGATATTTTTCTGGCAGATTTTCAAAGAGGGATATGGAGAGGTTGTTTCTGAAAGAGAGAGAAACAGAGTAGGTGAAAGAGTGACAGTTGGGGTGAGTATGTTTGAAAAACAGACTGAGTAGGAGGGAGACAGAAAGAAAATAATTTAGAGAGAGTAAAAAATAAAGGAGATGAGTAAATATGGAAGAGTAAAAAAGAAAAAAGAAAAAAAAGAGACGAATAAAAGAAGAGAGATAGATGGGGAAAAGGAAGATGAATCTTATTGTCAATGTCTTAAGCATGTTAAAAGAAAAGGGGAAAAAAGGGGGAAAAAATAATGAATAACTGAAAATCTGAAAGAATAAGAGACGAGGAATATCTGAAAATATGACAGAAATGAAGACATTGAAAGAAAGGAAGGAAAAGATACGAAAGTGAGAAAGTGAGAAGGAAAGACACATATTGATGCTTCTGCAAACAAATGAAGTCAATTTTGTTCTGTCTTTTCCAAACTAAGTAGTCAACATTTAATTAATTTTAACTCTTTGCTGGGAGAAATATTTTGCCATCCTTTGAAGACTTTCAAGTGGGGGGATCTGAGAAAGGTGGGATGACTGCAAGCACCTTATTAGAAGACATTTCCAAACAGCACTTTATAAGATGAAAAAAAAAAAAATCCATGAGAGAAATATAGAAATACTGACATTACAAAGGTTTTCATCTGTTTCTTGTTGAAGAAATTAAACAATATAAGAATTATATATTTGGCATCAAGTTTCTTCCATATTGGCTTAAAGGAGAGGGGCAAATACTGACTCAGAAAACTTGAAACATCAAGCAAAATTTTTCAATTTATGAGATAAAAATTTGAATAACTACTGTTTTGAAGAATGTATCAATGAATTAATAGAAAATGCCTTATAATAATTAATGCATACACTAAATGCATACACTAAATGCATACTCTAAATGTACCAAATATTAAGTTTTGGGGTTTGTTTGTTTTTTTACAAATATTCACCCAAAACAAGGCCCAAGGGCCACCAAAAGTAGGTTACTGTGAGGAGTTTTATTTTACATAAGAAAGGACAAGCATTAGATATATAGAGCTTGTAGTAGGATTAGGTAGTAGAGAGTGACAAACACACACTCTCTCTCTCTCTCTTCTTTATTACACATACTTCCTTTCCTTTCCTTCTATTGTTCCTATCCTCGGTAACTGACAGAACCCGGACATAGCTTATGTGGGTCAGTTAACATAATGAAAAAAAATAAAATCAACCAATGACAACACATCCCACCAAAAATCAAATGTAAAACATGGATATGTCAGGCCCATTAAAAAGAAGAAAAAAACCATGTGCATACCAGAAAAAGTGTGAAATTAGTTCGATGTAGCAGTTTGAGACGCAAGAGTTGGAGGTTCATTGGCTGTGAGTTTGACCTGATATACAACTCCAGAAGGAAAAAGGAGAAGAAAGGATGAATTCAATAAATTAATTTCTGTCAACCAAAAAACACAATGACCCTGTATGAACTCTCAAATCACAAAAGGACTAAGGCAATGATCACCCACTTTAACCACTGTAACCAAATGGCGTCAATAATAAAATTGTATTATAGAGAGTAAATTTGGCTTTTACCTATGTATAAGCCCAACTTTCATCTCCATATACCATAAACTGAAGTAGACTTTAGAAGGAACTGGAAACACAATCCTAAACAGGAAACAAAGTATAAACCTCTACTCCTGTTTAAAAGACCAGAGAGTTATAACTAATACAACCTCTGTCCCATAACAATTGTTACAGTCGTATACACATTTCATATACTAAATGTACCAAATATTATTGACAGAATTTTTTTTCTTTCACAAATATTCACCCAATACAAGGCCCAAGAACTACTCAAGGTAGAGGGTTACTGTGTGGAGTTATATTAGCATAGGAAAGGACAAGCATTAAGCATATAGAGCTGAAATAGATTTTAGTGAAATTGAATGCAACAGATCAGACCAAAATTTGAATTCAGCTCACCAGTTCTACTTTCTGCACCAATAATCATTACACTACTCAATTAGTATCCTGTAATGGCTGAACCTCATCATGTGCCACCAGCTTATAGCCTTTTGTCAGAGTAAGGTTATCTAATTATATATCTATAAAGTAACAGATTCCTAATCAGAGGCTGAGATAACAGGATATTTTCTTTCTGATGCCTACAATCCAGATTGTAGTTTGAGTTGTGTAATGGTCATTGGTATGTGAAATGGAATCATCAAATTTTCTGGGATGAGGAGTTATTATTTAAATTTGGAACAATATCCTCCCATTTGTTCTTTTTATCAAACGCCATTGGCATATCAGGTCTGTACTGATATTATCAATTCTGACTGAATTTCTGGAATAAAGAGTTACCAATATTCAGAGTTTTCTTTAGAATTAACAACAAAAGTGATGAAATATGTCTGAATGTAAATAATATAAATCATTTGAATTTCTTGGTTGCGTGGTTGATTTGTTTAATGGCATATCAATTCTTTATGGGTCATTTAATGCTGAAGTTTAATTTTCTTGGGAGCTTTGAAGTAATAAAAATAAGATATATGTTATTCTGCTTTCACAACTGAATACATGCTTTTGTGCATAAGGGTGTTTGAATAACTTGGACCAATTTTAAATGTGAATTAAGTTTAAGTATCTAATGATTTTTTTTCTTTTTGTTTCAGATTTAACAACTGAAGCCTTTGGCAATTTCATCCATAGAAAGATTAACAATGAAACAACATGTGAAAGTTATCGAAGCCTATTAGGAAAATGGATGTTCAAACAGAATTTGAATTAGAAGTTCCCAGATCGCATCATCTCTTGAACCAGTGAAGTCAATTGACCACCACGATCGTGCGACTTGATACCTTTAGATTTCTTCCTTTGGTGCCATCTCAAAAGTAAAGTCTATGCCAACAACAAATTCAACAGCTGAAGAATAAAATAAACCATATATATTGGTGAAATCAATGAACAATTATGCAGAGATGTTGTCAAAAATTTGGAACATTGAGTGGAGGTGCGCAACCAAAGCCTTGGTGGACATTTAGGTGATATTATTTTCCCCACACAATTGCCATGACGTAAATAACATGATCTGATAGAGAAATAAATAAATTTTCACCAAAAACACTGATTTATTTACTGCTGATTTTGATCTGTCTCAATGAAACACTCTTATGTGTTTGTGTTATTTGGCAGCAAGGCTTCTGATTTGGAGATTGGAGATTTTGAGGAACCACTTCTTAATTACTGTTGTTCCCAGGTCAACTCTTACCTGGAATGGTAGCACCTGTTACCCCAGGTATGGGTAAATAGTGGATCCCAAAACAAAAACAAAAACTTAAAGAAAGAATAGAAATACATTTTTATTGTAAAAATACTAGCAATATATTTTATATAAAAATTACTAACGATACCTATTTATAATAAAATTACCAACAATAGCTATTTATAGTAAAATTACAAACAATACCTACTTTTTTTTTTTTTTTTTTTTTTTTTTAAGCTTAGCACCCAGAGCCACTAGGATGCAGGAGGGTTGCAGAAGATTTGTAGCAAGAGCAGATAGGAGTGATAGAAGAAAGGATGAAGGGAAGGATAGCGTGTAGATCAAGGTAACTGGAGATGTCAATTGACATTACATTTGAATAGTTGGAGATCATCGCTATCAGGGAAACAGTAATTGGGAAGGGTGTTCCACAGGCGAGAGGTGCGAGGTATGAAGCTATTGGAGTAGAAGAGACGGCTACATTTGAAAGTTTCTACAGTGTAAGGGTGAGAGCGGGATGCCAGCCTCGTAAGGTGCTTGTATTCATGGAGACTGGGGACCAGGGAAAGCAGCTCATCAGAGCAATTGCCATCAAAGTATTTGTAGAAGAGACAGAGAGAGGCGACAGCACATCTGTGAGATAGTGGCTGCAGGCGAGACACCAGATCAGGGCCAATCACATTACATATCCGTCTCTGGATCTTGTCAAGAAATCCGAGGTAAACAGAAGGTGCCCCAGACCATATATGGCAGCAATACTCCATGCAAGGGCGAATGGTCATTTTGTATATTTGAAGTATCAATTCAGGGGAGAAAAATTTCTGGCGCGGCACAGAGAGCCAACTTTCCTCGCGGTGGACGATGCAATTGACTCAATGTATTTGTTCCATCTCAGGTCAGCAGTCAACGTGAGACCAAGCAGATGCAGGGAGTCGCTCTCAAGAAATTGACTATCAGACATTCTAATGGGGGGCAGGTAAGGATATCTATGGTGGTTAATGGAGAGTAGTTTAGTTTTTGAGGTGTTAAATTTGACCATACAATTGTTGACCCAGTTAACAATCAATTGGAGGTCCATTTCAAGATGCGCGGCCAGGTTAGTTTTGACCGCGACACTAGATTTGTTTTTGAGGCAGGAGTAAATTGTAGTGTCGTCCGCATAGATGCCAACTTGGGAACCTATGGCATCAGGAAGGTCGTTGATGAAAATAAGGAAAAGTGTGGGGCCAAGGATGGAGCCTTGGGGAACACCTGCATTCGTGGGATAGGAACTGGAGGAGAAACCGTTGAGAACGACCTTCAATTCTCGGTTTGACATGAATGATTGTATTAGATCAAACAGTCGACCAGTAATACCGTAACCCTGGAGCTTATGAAGAAGGCCGGCATGCCAAACCCTATCAAATGCTTTGGAGATGTCTAGGGCCTCGGCACGAGCCTCACCGTTAATTTGAAGTGCTTGGTAGACGTTTTCAGTGATGGCCGTAAGCACGTCAGCTGTAGAACGGGCGTAGCAGAAACCATATTGCTTGTCTGAGAGAAGGTTGTGTGTGGTAAGGTGGTTAACCACTTCTGCGTTGATTAGGGCTTTGAAGACTTTGCCAAAGAGGGGTAAGAGACTAATAGGACGGTAATTAGAGGGGTCAGAGGCATCTCCAGAGTTCTTAAAGACAGGAACAATGGATGAGGACTTCCAGCAGTCAGGAAAGCAGGATTCCTTGAGGCAGTAATTATACAGTTTAGAGAGGGTGGGTGCTAGCTCAGGTGCACATTTCTTCAAGACAATGGCTGGTATGCCATCTCCACCACTAGCCTTGTGGGGGTCTAATTTGGAGATAATACCCAGTACTGATGATGGGGTTATGCGTAAGCCGCTCAATAGGGCCTCAGTTCTTAGAGAGAAGTCAGGTATGGGTACACCGGTGAAGTCAAGCGTTGAGTTATATGAGAACTTCCGAGCAAGGCATTCAGCCTTGCCAGATGAGGAGGTCAAGACCTCGAACTGATTGAATAAAGGAGGTATGGAGGGTTTTCTATTGTTCAGGACACTCTTGCAGAGCTGCCAATAATCTTTGGAGCCAAATTTGCGAGATGCAATACGCTCCCTCATCCAAGCAGCAAATATTGTCTTAGCTTCGTTGAGGACACGCTTACACTCGCTACGAGCAGAGGCAAAGAGACGTCTATGTGAAAGAAGTGGTTCCTAGGGGCAATGGCAGCTGAGCAAGCAACGGAGAACCAAGGGGAGGAGTGCGACTTGACCTTAAATTTCCTTGAGGGGATGAAAGCGTCGATTCCAGCTTTAACCCAGTATGAGACCTCAGAAGCACATTCTTGGACAGGGAGTGTAAAGACAACATCCCAGGGGACATCGCGGAGGAAGTCACGGAACGAGTCCCAATCCGATCGTTGGTAATAGAACAAGGTTCTAGTAATGGGAGGTTCTTTGCGGGGTGTGGAGTTGAAGGAAATGTTAACAGATACCACGGCATGATCGGAGTTACCAAGAGGGCAGAGCTGTGTGCCGCTACAGGATTCAGGGATGGAGGTAAAACACAGATTGAGAAGAGAGGCCTTATCTGCCAGGTTGGGGGCAAAACGCGTGGGGAAGTTGACTATCTGCATGAGGGATTGAGAAATTGAGAAGTTAAGTGTTTGAATGCCAGCCCAGTCAGTAGTAGCATTCTCGCGCCACTTGGTATGATGGGCGTTAAAGTCACCAAACACGAATATGTAGCAAACGGGTGGAGAGAGAGGGCCTTGTCTATGCTGTCCGATATGCTATCGAGTATCCCGCAGTCTTGAGAGGATGGAGAGCGATAGAGGAAGAAGAGATAGCTTACGGCATTGAGGAGAGATAGTCGAAGACACATGTACGAATGGTCTGGTGATTCGAGAGACAACTCTCTGGCCAGGGGGAGATGATCCTTGACATAGACACCAAGGCCGTGCATGTGGGTTAGAGAGTCTTTCCTGAGGATAGGAAGGTAGCCGGGGATCGAGAGATCAGAGGAGGGAATAGACGGGACAAGGTTTGTCTCGCACAGGGCCATTATATCCGGGCTGTTTGCAGTGAGGAAAGATTCCATATTGCAGAAATTTGTTCTTATGCCACGGATGTTGCTGAATGAAATGTTGAAGGGTTTAGATGATTTTTGAGGGGCTGGTTTAGGTTTACTTTTTTGGTTCATTTGAGTCTTCATGTGGAGTAATTGCAGGAAGATGAGAAGGCCTGAAGTACTTCAGGCCTTAGTCTTCATGTGGAGTAAAAGTTGGAGGATGAGAAGGCCTGAAGTAAGAGAAGCAGACAGTTATCGACCGCAACATGAGCAGAGAGGAGTTGGCACAGCCTGCATCATAATGTGGGCTCAGGGTTGCCCACCGGAGGTGACAGCAGGGACACCGTTCCATGCATGACATGGCACTACAAACACCCCGGTATTATACAACTGTTGATCAGAGCGGACGCTCAAGATGCTACGCAAGAGTTAGGGCTCCTAACTACCAGTCGGAAACAGCAACCAGTGAACTGTCAACCATGTATCCTCAGAATGAAGAGGCAATGCCACAGACTGCACACGTCACGGGAGAAATACATCAGCCCTTGTACAGAGGCCAGAGAGAGAGAAAGAGAGAGTACCGGGAACCCCTTCTTAGACAGGAAACAAGGTGTGAGCCTCTACTCTTGTCCAGGGGAAGGGGTAGGAGTGTTGACTGGGTGGTAGAAGGGTCTACCTACTCCTATTACATATAACACATAACAGTGACAAAAGACAAAACAGAGGGATATGGGCGGGGAAGTAGTTGATAGTACCAGGCTGACACTAGGTGTGTGTTCGGGGGGATAGGATGAGACTTATTAATATTTAATCCTTACATAGGACTAAGAGGATTAGCAACAATACCTATTTATAGCAGAATTAGCAAAAATACCTATTCAGAGTAGAATTAGCAACAATACCTATTTAGAGTAGAATTAGCAACAATGTCTATTTAGAGTAGAATTAGCAACAATACCTATTTATAGCAGAATTAAAAACAATACATTTTATCTGTTGTTGAAGGTACACTATTGCGTTCAAAATAGATTTTGGTATTAAATAATCCCTAGAAATTGATATGATAAACAAAATCAACCAACCAACATGTTTGTGTGGAAATACTTGCTAAAAGTGGTGATATGTGTGTTTAATGTTTTAGTTTTGTTGAAACTATTTTTTGGAATACAGTTTGATATCTTCAAGAATTTGTAGAATATTATAATGATTAATATCATGAAAGTTTTTTCATGTTAGTTGTTTGGTTGATTTTTTTAGTGGCATATTAACCTCTATGGGCTATTTAATGCTGAAATCTAGATATTTTGCATACAATTGCATGGCTTAAACTACATGCAAAATGTATTGATGGTCATTTTGTTTTAAAAATTTATTGTTGGTCATTTTACTATAAATATGTATTGTTAGGCATTTTTTATATAAAAATGTATTGCTGGTATTTTTACTATAAATATGTATTTTTATACTTTCATAGTATTTTGTTTGGGGACTCATTATTTGCCTATAACTGGAACCCTAAAAGATGTGACAACACTATGAGAAGGTATGTTTTTTTAGATATATAGCTTGTAAATCATAAAATGTATTGTTGGTGATTTTACAATAAAAATGTATTTTTATATTTTTTTTAGTGTTGCATTGATTGTTGTGTCAATATAAAAATGTATTTTGGCTAATTTTATTATAAAAATATACTGGTAGTTTTTGTTTGGGGGTATACTATTTGCCCATAGCTGGGACCCTAACAGGTACTACCACCTTGGGTCAGGGTGGACCTGGGAACAACAGCAGTTAAGAGGTGGTTCCACACTACTCAAAATCCCCAATCTCCCAATCAGAGGCCTTGCTGTCAGATGTAGTTTATTGTTATACTTAGTTCTATGAATTTATTGGATAAGGAGTTATCCTTATTTACATTTGGACTATTGTCCTCATCTTTCTTGTTGTTATTATTACATTTCCCTGAAGATTGACAGGCATCTGAAGAAGACAGGAAAGCTCATGCCGAAATATGATAATAACAATAATGAGAACACTAGTCCAAATGTAAATCATATAGTAAATCTTATTCTCACTGGTTTGTCCTATTACAATGGCTTTGTGCCAGACAGTTAACCTGAGTCAATTTGTAAACACAGACAAGTAGAGCAGAAAAACATATTATTAATGTTGCTTTTTATTACAACTTTCTGGGTTGATAAAATTTCAGTGTGCTTAAACATAAAAGTGTGCTTCCTTTTCATAACCACTTATAAAAATAATAGTGGAAATGTTTTCTCTAAAATTTTCAAGAAAAGAACCAATTACATATCCACTTAACTAAATTGTTTCTATATCTCTCAACATAATACTTAATAATAAATTCATGCTAATTCATGCTTGATATTTACTTATATTTACCTAATGTGTTTCAGCTACTGTAGTCTGGCGACCCATCACACCTCACTCTAGGGTAGTACCTCTCCCATTTTATTAAAAGAAGGAGAACTTGGGTTAAACTCTGATGCTGGAGGCATTCTAATTGTGAAATGTTAAGTGAACTAAGCAATTTTGTCTCATGTATGTGTGGGACTCCCATTTCTAAATATGGCCTTGTGTCATATTCTGCTTGAGTTGGTGTAAAGGATAAATAATGTATTTTATCTGAGTTTAATGAAAAAGCTTCATTTATTGATTTGGTTGACAATTCCATTTTAAAGAATAGTGGATAACAACTATAATATTAATTTCATCCAAAAGGAAAAAGAATAAATTGTAATTTAGGTCTCTACATGTCTGCCCCCAGTCATGGATCCTAGTTGCATTGCTGTCAGGCCTGTTATAGGTACTGCCTTAAAAGTTTTTTGTTTTTGTTTTTTTTTTGGCTATTGGACCACAAGTGGGGTTAACATAATTATTAAAAAAAAAAAAAAAAAAACTAACAAACTTAAACATTAAATGAGCAGGAAAAAAAATTCAAGAGTGAGGGACACATGATCCAAGGTAATTATCAAAGAAGCACGAAATAACCCCCAAATATCACTTCTTCCTTTTCTATCTCTCACCTCTCTCCTCCTCTTCATATCTTATAGCTTCCTTTTCTTTTCTCTTCTTCTGTTACTTCTTCCTTCTTTTCCTCCTTATCACAGCATTCTTTTCTGTCTTGCTTGGCCCATTTCTCTTCTCCCTCACCATTTTTACTCTTTCTCTCCTTTTATTAGGTTGGTGCAAAAATGATGACGTAATAATGTCGTTTTTTGACGTTAAAAAATACGTCAAAAAACGACATTATTACGTCATTATTTTTGCACCAACCTAATACCTCTCTTATCCCTTCTCTCTTCCTTGCCTTACTTTGCTCATCATTATTTTCTTCCTTCTGTCTTGTCTCTCTCTCTCTATTCTGTCAATCCTTCCTCTCCCTCTTTCTCTTCATTCCCTATCATTCTTTCTTTCCCTTCATTATTTCCTTCTGTCATTCCTGTTTCTCTTTATCTTTTCCTCCATTCTGTCATTCATTCCTCCAACCTTTCTCTCCACTGCTTATCATTCCTTTCTACTTCCTACTTTTTCTTCCTTCCTTATCATTCTTTCTTCTTCTTTCTCTTCACTCATCATTTCCTTCCTTCCTGTTTGTCTTTTCCTCATTTCTGTCATTTCTTTCTTCCTCGCTTCTTTCCACTACTTATCATTCCTTTCTCCTTCCTTTCTTCCTCTTCATTCCTTATCATTCTTTCCTTCCCTCTCTTTCTCTTCACTCTTCCTTTATGTTTCTCTCTATCTTTTCCTCCATTCTGTCATTCCTTCCTTCCTCTTTTCTCTCCACTGTTTATCATTCCTTTCTCTTTGTTCTTTTATTCTTTCCTCTCTCTCTCACTTTCATCTTATCATACCTTCCTCTTTTCTCCTCACATTTCTTTCTCTTTCTCTTCATTCATTATCACTCTTCTCCCCTCCATTTCTCCCTCTTCTCCTTCCCATCTCATTACCATTCTTTGTTTATTGCACCTATTTCATACTGTTCATTAAATTCTCTTTTACACTCTCTCTATTAATTCTCATTATTTACATGTCTTGTCTCTTACCTTCCCGATTTTATTTTTCTCCTCAAAATCACGAATAAAATCGACACTAAAGTGACAAAATGATTACAACTGAACACAATACACAAAAGATCAAGTCAAAGTAATGATGTCTGTTAATATCATTTGTACGTTATAGCACTTAGACTTTTAGCTCATTTCTTAATTTCATTAGGACTATTACTCAAAAACCTGTGGGACTGAATTTGATTCATTTTCCTCTCACAGTGAGCTGTGTACGACAAGCAAACCAGCTGATGGATCACTAATTCGATAATGTTGACTGGATAAAAGTCGTTGGTGGATTTCGTCCGCTACGTCTTACCGAACGCAAAGCAGCTTAAAGGCGTTGAGCTGTGTGATGAAATTAATAATTTCTTGGAAAACGAACGACAGACTTTGTGAGAATTAATTATGAAAGCAAAGTATTTAATTTGGGGCCATTTGTGTTGTTGTGTAAATTAAGGAATCAAGAGAAAAAAAAAAAACTGACATGGGGTTGGAGGAGTGCTCAAGGGAGATCGTCTAATGTGGCAATTAATTATCGTCACTTGATTTTTAAAATTACGAAAATGTTAATTTGTCGATATTTGCTTGCTAAACTAGCCAACTCTCAAAGTTTCACAGGTTAAATTTAAGAATGGTTCACAGAAATCACAGAATGTTCCTATAAAATTTCTGAAACTTAACAAAATTCTTTGAACAGATCTAAATGTTTAGACAATGGCTAAGAGAATAGTGAATATAATTTGATGGTTTACTTACATTTGGATTCTGTATTCATTTGCAATTAAAAATTGACAAATATATTTGAAAATATGTGACATGTCTCATGTCTCTATCACTCCCCAAAATACATTGATTTGCCACAGTTTGCCCTGCTAACCATGGATTCATTAATGTTTCTGTTATCATGGAAATATTTGATTTTTGCCATTCAGTGAAAATAAATAATGCTTAGTATAAATTTTCAACAGAGTTTAAATTAGTGATTCTCAATGCAGTCCCTTAAGCCCCAAAGTGGGCCTGAGAAATATTTTAAATGGGTCTGGAGACACCAAGAACAGTGTCGTCATTAGTCAGGATTTATATTTTCTACTACATTTTGCTTTTGTAAATAAAATATATTTTCTGTCACATGGAATTTCAATTTGTGCTTATGTATAACTGAAATTTTTTTTCATACCAGAAATGGGCCACAGGGAATAAAAAGTTAAGAAACACTGGTTTAAATCAACCTGCTATTGAAAAATTTATGTTTTGGAGAAAGGTGCATCATTGAGGTGGGAAGATGTGAAGTCCATTAGAACAATGAAAGATGCCCTTCCACAAGTTAAGCTAAGCAGAAAAATATTTCATTAAAAACAAAGATAAAAGTAAGCTGTTACATAATATCAGTCCCCCTCTCTATGACAGCGAATGCCAGACAATCTCCTCACAGATGAAGAGGAGACTTGAAACAACAGTAATGTCATTTTGCAAAAGGATGCTGAGGATACCATAGCTGGAACATGTGAGCAATGACAAAGTTTTAGAGAAAATGGAAACAAAATAGGGACACTTATACTTAACATTGAGAATAGACAGTTGAAATTTCTAGGGTACATAATGAGGAAAGAAGGCTTGGAAAATTTGATACTCAAGGGAAAGATTGAAAGCAAGAGGGACAGAGGAAAACAATGCATAACATACTTAGTGAGCTTGAGTAAATGGATGGTGGTACAAGATTTAGGAGAGATAAGAAAAAGACAAAATTTATTAAGAGTTACAAAGGACAGGAAATTGTGGAGAGCCATGATCGCCAATGTCCTGAAGGGATACAGCACATAGAAGAAGTAGACTGCTCTGAATTAAAACGAAGTTAATTAAACATAGTATCTTTTAGATTACTATTTGTTCCAGTTTTTTTTTTTTAACAAAATCAGTCCCCACAAAGATTGCAAAAGGCAATGAGCAAGCAGGGTATCAAAATAGAAAAACTGGATGTAGATGGCTAATTAAGATATTCAGTTTTAAAGATTCTTGAGTTTTTATTATTCTAACTGATCTTCTCATAAACAGATTTTTTTTTTAATATATCATTCTACTCTACCGCAAATAAGTTTTTGTTTTGATTTTAAATACGCCTTTTAAAAATTTTTTGTTGCTTTTCATCTGTACTTATTTTCCAGGATCACACTTATAAACTTTTTCCAGTTTTTTTTTTTTTTAATCAATTCACCCCACGCAAGGTGATAATGTCACTAAGATGCAAGAGGTTACTGGGAGTGAAAGAGAATGAGAAGACTTTAGTGAGGAGAAAGGACAATAAAAGAACTGGTTTCAGGAGGACAGAAGATGGCAATAATGCCACTAAGACTCAAGGGGTCACTGGGAGTGAAAGAAGACTTTAGAAGGAACCAGAAATGCAATCCTCAATAAGAGACAAGAGATAAACTTCTACTTTTGTTCAAAAGATCAGGGTGGAATGTGAACTGGGTGACAGGCGAACATATCTACTCCTAACTTTTATAAAAGTTTTAATTGCTAATGTTACAGAAAAAAAAGTTGGGTAAATCTTTCTGATTTATTTAAAAAAAAATTAATGGCAATATTGTCATATATTGAGCGAACAAGACAATATTAGTCTCCTGTTAAGTAAGGGTTAAAAACTTATAACTGCTCAGCACAGTGATTCTCAACTGTCATTCCATGGCACACTAGTGTACTGTGAAATACTGTCATGGTATGCATATACATGTGTGTGTGTGGAAGTAGTAATGGTACAGCATTAGTGTTTAAATAAATGAATAAGTATTAAACTTTTTATCCCAAATTAACTAAAAAGGTTTTATCAGTTTTACTGCAATTTCTACTTCTTATTTGTTATATTCCATGCTAATAGGAATATATATTTGACAAACATGGGGCATAAAATAAGTAAGGTTTATTGTAATAACTAGTACAATAACAATAAAGGTAACAGTTATGCACAAAGTTGTCGCAAGTCAATCCAGTAGTG
The DNA here is from genome assembly GCA_963932145.1 of Acanthosepion lycidas. NCBI lineage: Eukaryota > Metazoa > Mollusca > Cephalopoda > Sepiida > Sepiidae > Acanthosepion > Acanthosepion lycidas. The sequence goes on from OZ010590.1 coordinate 32,598,158, forward strand.
AGTGCTACTATTGGAAGGTCGGTAGTTCTTGCGTAAGTCTGAGTCGTACTCAACAGATCCCAGCTAGACTCTATAGTCCATTGACTTATCTATAGTGGAGTTACTCATGGGGGTGACAGGATATTTCATTACATCATTATTTATGTGAATTATGCTTATCAACCCTAAATAACATTAAAAATAAGAAGAAGGGCAGACAATGCTCAACTTGAGAAGAAATGAGGATTTGCTCATCACACATTCAACCAAAACACTAAAGAAATCCTGTAAAAACATCAAGCACGGGTTTCACGCTAAAAAAAGCTGCACAAGTAATTGAATAGAAACATTGAAATAAAGTAAGTTCATATTTGTGTGTGTATTTTTTTAATCTTTGGTTTTATTTCATAACATTTAAATATATATCCTTTAAAAATTCTGCTAAGTGTAATATTTTCATTTGCTCCTGGGTGTGCCGTTGCTTAAAAAGGTTGAGAAACATTGCTCCAGCCCTTTGGATACCGAGGGTAGTTATTTGCTGAGAAAGGTAAAAAGTTCTGGGAAGTCCAAGTTGGGTGAAAGATGTCAGATGATAGTGAAACTGAACAAAACGGTAAATATTACAAAACATGAAATTTTTTTAAAAAAGTGGCGGGGGGGGGGCTTTTATTTTAAGTAACCGAACGCACTTTCTATGAGATGGAATATCCAACGGTTATAAGCTTCTGCCTCCCTTGTTTTAACCTTTATTTTCCTTCTTCGTCGCAAAGACAGTGAAAGGCTTTAGACGAGAAACAGTTGGAGACAATCAGACATGACAAACAGTGGAGTTGGGAAGAGAAAAACGGAAAGCTTCTGAATGTGGGCAAAACGCAAAATGTGTTCAAGTTATGGCAATATCAAACTCTTTTACGAAAAATCCGTCTTCTGAAGGTTAGACGATGACGACACCAATAAAACGGAGATGGACAATAAGAGAACCTCTATTCCTCAGGGTTCTTTTTTTGTCAGCTTGTGACATTTTTTTTTTTTTTTTTTTAACTGAGTACTGAGTTAGTGTGCAAGGGAAAAATCCTGTTAAAATAATGCGAGGGTCTAAAAAATACATCTAGCTTTACAAAAGCCGGTCCCGTGATCGGACAAAAACGTGCACCGTATAACATAGTCCCTTCTCTGCATGAAGTAATTTGACTTTTTTTTTTTTTTTTCTGAAGGCGGAAGGGTGGTCTCGATATGATGACACTGGGTGGGAGTTGAGAGAGAAAAAGGAAAAATATCAAAAGCTTTGTTAGCCAAAATGTTTCCCTGCATTTCTCTTTTGTACTTCCGCGAGAAAACACTTACAAGATAAAGAAATATAAGAGTCCAAAGGAATGATTTTTTTTTGGGGGGTGGTCGGGGTCGAGGGAGAGAAATGAGTTGGGTAGAAGTTAATGGACAACGTCAAACGTGAGACGTTACCTTTCACCCTGCACCCTCACAAGAGAAAGCACCAACAGCCTACCCATTGACGTTAAGGGGACAGTAAGATCCCACCGCTCACACGTTGACCCTGAAGGCACAGTGACACCAGTAAATAAAGAAAATAAAATAAAAAAGGGAATTATATACTTGTATTATGGGTAAGGGTTTGATTGGCTTGCACTGAGGGTTCAACTGTCTTTCATCTTGTTTCCAGAAACTACACCTAAGTTCCTTAATAATCCACAATGACATCTTGATGCATTTTCATCATTTGGTCGTGTTATTAGACAACATGGCTGCCGTATGAAAGATGGGTCTATTATTTCCCGTGACAAGAAACAAACAAACAAATAATTCTTCTCTCACAAAATAAATAAGATGCCAAAAAAAAATAAAACAATGCAAACAACATTTACCCAGGAAAAAAATAAAGAAGAGGGAGCGCTAAGAAAGAAAGAAAGAAAAGAGAAAGATAAATAAATATTAATAAAATAATTATGAAGAAAAATAAAGAATTTGATGGGAAAAAAAAGTTTAACTCTCAAGCAAGAGCCACCCCAACCACGAAAAAAAATAGATAAAATCTTTTGTTAGGAAATCTTAAAAATGCACTAACAAGAAAGAAGGTAAATATATCTGTACAAAGAAGAATTAATGTTAACACTAATGAGTAAAATACGAAAAAAGATACAACTATTAATACTATTACTACTACTAATAATAATAATAAAAAGGAGAAGGAAGAAGAATCGATACGAAAACAAAAATGAGGAAAACACAGACAGACCAACAAATAAATAAAACACGCCCCCTACCAAAAAATAAAAATAAAAACTAACGCAAAAATTTCTCTTTTCCAAAGCGAAGTTAAAAAGACGAAGAGCAAAACATTGTTTTTCTTTTAAAGCGATCAAAGGTCAACAAACATTTTTGTTGGAAGTGACATTTTTTGGTGTCGTTCGTCTTTCTCACTTTCTCTTCGACAGATTTTAACATTTGCTGCAGTGAGTCGCTATCCTCCAAGACATCCACTCGCTTTTCCCATCTTCTCTGATACCAATACCGTCTGTCAAACTTCTTGCTATCACCAGCGTGACTTCAGAGAATGTAAAAAGCAAAATATTGTCTTTATTTTATTGAACTTTTTTTTTTTCCCCAGGAGGATTTTTTTTCAAAATTCTTATATTTTATGTACTTTACAGACATTTACAAATCACAAAGAAAATCCATTTCGTTTTTTGTCAGGCCATTAGTCCAACCAAATGATAAACAGTAAACACCAGAAACATCAGGACTCGAACACGGGTTTCTATAAACCCGAAGATGGTCACATAGCTTTTGTATAATACCAATCAAATCAAGGGGGGTAAAATAATTATGGATGTCGTTTCCTTTTTTTTTTTTTAAAAAAAAGAAAAAAGGGAAAAATCAGACAGTGCTAAAAATGGAAAAAAAATAAATTAAAATAATTTATTATTTTTATTTTTTTGCTCAATGTGTGAAAAATTAAAAAAAAATACATCAATCTAAGATCGAATAAATTTTTCTTAATTAGATCTTCTTGTGTGTGTGTGTGTGTGTGTGTCTGTGTTGGGATAGCTTTCCTTTCTTTTCTCTAATGATTGAGTATGTACTATGATTGGTTGGCATTGTGACCCTTGTGAGGATAACCTCCACCTCGCCTGCCAAGATTTTACCCAGGACTATAAAGAAAAGGACATAAACTCCCTCCCTTTTCACTCAGGAAGTCGATCCTCTATACGCTTCACAGGTGAAGAACAGACTTGAAGCGACAGAGATGCGACCGTACAAATGAATTCTGGGGGTACCATGGACAGAAAATGTAGATAACCTGGAAATTTTTAAAAGAATAGAAATTACCAGGAAACTAATGCTAAAAATCAGAAAGAAACGGTTAAAATTATTGGAACGCATAACGAGGAAAGATGGTCTAGAGAATTTAATCCTCATGAGACATACTGAAGGCAAGAAAATTCAGTGGAAAACATTGAGTAACTCTGCTTTTGTGTTTGAGAGAATCGCTGGTAAAACAAAGACTAAGAAGGTAGGAAAAAAACAGGAAGTTATGGAGAGCCATGATCAATGCTTCCTGAAAGGATATGGCATATAAAAGATGAAGTATTATTTACACTAGTGTAAATAATGAAAATATAAATTCAGATAGAAAGATTAAGAATGTTATATATTTTCAGGACGTGGGCAGTCATGGCTTTCCAGCCCTTCCTTTAAGATCAGTGAATTGCTGTGACCTCTTCACAAATATACTGAAATAATTTCCTGATGCATTCTCAACAGTTTTGACTTCGGAATTGTCCTTCCCCTAGACTGTATGTAAGGCAAAGCCCGAGAGCATAATCTGCTCCAAATAGCTGGTGTTGGAAGAGAAGGGATGGATTTACATCTTTCTTTCGGCTATTAGTGCAAAATGAGTATAAGTGACTTGGTCAAAATATGAACTTGGCTGTTCGAGGCCACTTTAAGTGCTATTAACCGTAATGTTATCTGCACATCTTGGATGTCTCACACTTGTGTCAAAAATTAAACTAAGCTTTTCATATATATATATATATATATATATATGTGTGTGTGTGTGTGTGTGTTATATCGTGGATAATACGATATAAGCAGCTAGGTAATCCCGAGTGGAAAGATTACACTAACACTGTAACACAGGAATTAGGCAAAACAAATAACAAGGTTTTATTGTACGGAAATTACAATGAGTAAGAGTTTTTAATAACAAGGAAAACGGGAGATACGTCACGGAAGGGTCGCAGTGTTTCTACTCCTTCTGCCACTACAATAGTTCGTCACGTCCTTTATCATCGCCCAATCACTATTGGGGTGTGTTAGGTTGTTCCACTATAACAATATATATATACATACATAAATACATTCTTTAGGACTTCATCAGATTCAGTTTGACCTTAATTTCCCCACTATTATTCTAATATATAAATATTTATTATATATATTCTCCTATACACAAACACACACATAAATAAATATATATATATACCTATCTGTGTAGTATGTACTTCTTAGCTCCGTCTAACTACACTGAGTATTGTTTACATCTTATATTACATTAAGTAAATATTTATTCACTCATCTGTGTATGCACGCTAACACACACATATATTTGCTAAAATCTAATTATTTGGTTTATATCCATATCAGTGGCGTAGCTAGAGTAAACGTCACCCGGGGCAGTCCGCTCAAATGTCACCCCAATGACCCCGATTCACCCTATGCTGAATGGTTAACTGTAGCTAAATTTTCATACATGCTCTACCTCTACTTTACTCTACTGACCGGTACATTACAGTTTACATGTATGATCCAAGACAAAATCCAATACCACAAAATAATCAGTTCAAATCAAAAGTTTTTTAAAATGCAACTGTTCACTTTCAGAACAACTAAATACAAAACACGACAATACACAAAAGAATTAAATTCGATACTATGGTCTTAGAATTAATGTTTTCTTGTTTTCATTGTGGCAAACTGGTCAATGACATCGTTAAAATCTGTTTGTTTGTAAGCTCGTTTTCAATGGACAGCACAGCCAGATCCGACAGTCTCGACTGGCTCATGGTTGACGTAATTTTCTGTTGCTAATTTTCTTGTGTCCAATTTTCCGTTGCATCATTTTCTGGGTACCATTTAATTATCAATGATGTTTGAAAGTATTTTTCTTGACAAAAATGTTCTATTTAATATCTAAGCATTTTTCGGAACATTGTAAATCAACTGCATTCTTAAAGGTTACCTAGAGAATTTATGCAAAGTTCATTTTTTTGTTTTTCTTTATACAAGTAAAATAAATTTACATCGTATTTTGATGTTATTATGATTTTAGTTTTAGTGATAATTTAAAAACAATAAATATTTATCATTAGTACCAATAATGGAAAATTAAGTTAAAAATTTAAAAGAATCGTTTTTGAAATCGGAAAATAGGCACACATTTTTCCGATTCCGATACCGTTTCTGATACCCCAAAAAGTTCCGATTTTTCCGATTCTCAATTCCGATATCGATTAATCGTCCCAACACTAGTAGATATATTTAAAAGTATATCACTCACTCAATGGAAAATTGTATCTCAGCGAATTGATACACAGGCAAGACTGAAATTGTTGCACTTTTGGCTTCGTATTTCGTTTTGTTGTTATCAATGATGCAGAGTTAAAACACCATATCATCCGATAAAATGTTACAACAATGTCTCTTGTTAGTAACCAACATTGTAGCAACTGAAACACATGAAAGCTGAAAACATTGCTATTTTTCCTATTCCACAAATTTTCCGACAATTTATTAGAAAATTTCCGACGGGGGGA
>OZ010590.1:32606470-32771470 GCA_963932145.1 Acanthosepion lycidas
CCAGTCTGCTTAATACATTTCTTCTAACAAAAATAGAAATGCGAACAATCAGACTAGCCTGCCTAATGTATTTCCTCTAACAGAAATAGAAGTGTGAACAACTGGACCAGTGTGCCTAACGCATTTCCTCTAAGATAAATAGAAATGTGAACAATCAAACCGGTCTGCCTAATGCATTTTCTCTAACTGAAATAGAAATGTGAACAACTGGACCAGTCTGCCTAACGCATTTTGTCTAACAGAAATACAAATGTGAAAAAAATGAACTAGTTTAGACTAAGCTTGTTTGATAGATTACTTGCTACTTTCAGCTGCCCATCATACCTACAATATATTTTGTGAGTGTCAAATTTTCCCAGCCCTCTTTCTTCATTATGTGTCTTAGGAATTTCAGTTTTATCTTTCTGGTGTTATGTCCTTTTTGTTTCCATGTTCACTAAAAATTTATCGTTGCTCACATGTTCATGGTATTCTCAACATCTTTCTGTAGAAGCACATTTCTGTTGACTCAAATCTTTTCTTCATCCATGAGGAGATTGTCCAGCATTCACTGCCAAAGAGAAGGACTGTTATTACAGAACAGTTTTCTTTTCTTTGTTTCCAATGAAATTTTCCTGCTCCTTATCAGTTAATCTATTAACTGTGGATGATGGGAATTTCCATCATTGCAGTTCTATCGTTCACTTGCAAATGACGGAAATTTCCATTGCATTTAACGGGCTAATTTATTATGAATTACATTGAAATTTTTCACTCGGTAAAACCATCACTTCAGTATTATGTTACGAGGATGCATTTCTATAATAAGGGATTCCACTGAGTTCTACTTGTTATTACAAAAAAGTTTTAATTCATGAAGTAGTTGTAAAATAGAGAAATTAGAAATATTAGGTTGGTGCAAAAATAATTTCGTTTTCTAACATATGTTACTATGTGAGAAAACGAAATTATTTTTGCACCAACCTAATAGAATGTTTGGAAGATTCTAGATCATTTTTGTAAATTTGAGAAAAATCTAGATAATTCGAGAAACATCTAGAAATATACAAATTAGGTGTTAGCCCCTATAAAAATGGGATTTTGGAAAAGGGTTGTCAGTTGATGAAGGGGAATTTCTGCTGTTATCAACTCCGACTTTTGATTCGAGGACTATTATATCCAGTCGAAAGAATCTCTATAAAAAGTTGCCGACCAACCAAAACCCAAAAGAGAATTTCATGGAACAAATTTGGTAAATAGAATTTTGACTAATTTTCATTGACCAAACTAAAAATTAATATTTATTTACACACCTTTGTGGATTTCCAAATATAGCACTTAGATTACTTCGCTAGTCCTAAAAAGTGATAAAGATATTTGACTCCCTTTCCTTCTCCTTCGTAACACTTCGCCAGTAATTCTGTGTTTTCTAGGCCACAATTGTTTATTCTGTATATATTTTATGTTCTGTTTTAGTAAATTAAATATTTGTTTGTGATTTAGCTCTGTGTTGTGGTAAATCATTTTTTTTTCCTTTGTTACAATTATTATCAACACGTAACAATTCAAAGACAAAGCCTTTTAACTGCTCAATTGTTGCAATGGACACACCTTCTACCAGTGATAGTGAATCATTTAACTATTCAGTGTAAAGGACAATCTCGATCCTGGGGTGAAAGTTGGATATTCACCTATCATGTTAATGTGGCCTGAGTATCGATAACAGCGCTCGTCCCTCAAATGACCATTGGCAGAATGACACTAGCACCTTTTATCTCTGGACAATAATACAAGACCCCAACTTCCTCTAATCATTGTTTGTTTTGGAGTTTAACAGGTCAGACAGTAGGATGTGACCTCATAAATCTAAAAAAAAAATACTAACTCAAACTCAAATCAGAACCAAATGAGTTTTTTTAAGTACAAAATATCAACCAATACAATGTCCAAGAACTACTAAAGGTAGACAGGGCCGTAGTAGCCAGTGGGGAGGGCTGTCCTTGGCTTCCCCCAAATTTTTACCAATTATAGTAATTTCTACAGGGTTATAAAAAAGAACTAATTAAATTTTTTTTTCCTTTTTTAATCTGTATAATAAATGCGAAAATGTCTCTGTGCGTCACACTTTTTCAGGTAAATGGACACAACTCTAACTTTTAATATCTTCTATATAATAAATGCAAAAATGTCTGTCACACTTTTTCAATTAAAGGGACACAACTCGAACTTTCAATACCCTTGAAAGGTTCTTGATTGGGCCTTCGGCCTGTTATTATATAAAGGTTCTATATAATAACAGACCGAAGGCCTAATCAAGAAGCTAGCTTAGATGCCTTCCCAATAGGGCAGCCTTTAAGCTAGTGAATCTATATTTCCATTGTAGACACTCAATAAAAGATGAAATATTCTTTTATTTGTCACACAGACGGCTCTCTATTATTTCAAAGATGATTTCTCTCAATCTAGCTAGAGGTACTGGAAATTTTAAATGTTCTTGCCGCTAACCATGTTGGAGGCGTTTGGTAACTTAATGCTAAATTCTAAATTGTTTTGTACAACCTCACAAACATGCCTCTGCTGGTAGATTATTACATTTGAAACGATAATGATGAATGAGGTGCATGTTACGAATCTAAGAGAATGTAGTATCAGGTATTTATTATGAGGATAAGTAATGACTGACTGAAATTTTTAAAAATATATGATGAGCTTAACGAGCCTATTATTATTAATGGGCTTAACATTTCCACCTATTATATTTTTGAGTGTTGTTTCATCATGTTTGTAATTATTATGCATTTGCTTACAATAGTATAACTTAATAGTGTTATGTTTATTTTGATGTACACTATTATTATTAATATTATCAATTTTCTGAGAGATATTATTAAGTTTATTGAGATACATTCTAATTTGTTGATCAATGACACAATTAGGAAATCCATTATTAACAAGTGTTTCTTTAATGTTATGTAATTCTTTATAGAATATGGTTTTGGAAGAAGATATCATTTATGTGTGTTGGATTAAGTTTTTTATAACAGATTTCTTATATCGTTGGGAGCATTTCCTATTACAGTGATATAAGAGAGATTTTCTCTGGTTCCAAATTAGAGCCATACTTACCTAAACAAAATAGACCAAACCCGGATATAAGAGACTTATTCTCCGGTCCCGACAACTCTCTTATATCTGGGTTACACTGTATAATTAAGAGTTAATCTAGTGGGTTTCCTTTATAGAGAAGTAGTAAATTTATGTGTGCTGGAATCAATAAATACGTCCATGAACGGAATTTTTTTATTAATATTAAGTTCTAGTGTAAATTTGATGGCAGAGTGACTTTCAAATTTGTTTTTGAGTTGTGTAATTTGATCAATATTTTTATATAAGACGAAAATGTCATCTATTTGTCTTACATATATAGGGGGTTTATTAGTGTCTTTAAGTATTTTATTTTCTAAATATGCCATATAATAATTAGAAAAAAGGGGGCCTAAAGCAGATCCCATTGCAATACTTTCTATTTGAGTATAAATATTAACTCGGGGGTCATGAAAGGTACTCGTGTGGCACATGCTAATAAATTTTTTTTTTTAAATAGTGGGTTTAATATTGATGCGTGGGGAGAAGTGTAATTGTATACATCATGGATAATGATGTCAATCGTTTCATGGACGGGGACATTAGTACATACATATTCATATATTGGAGGCTATCTACATTGAAACAAAGCAACCCACACACAAAAAAATTATAATTCAAACTAGTCACAACACATTACAATGTATCTAGACATTTGGTTCCGTTATTAATATTTCGACCTCTCGCGTGGTACGACGTCATAGACCAGGAGCTTGCCGTTATATTCAGCGACCGTTATCGTCGCATAGCAATCTTCTATATCAACATAACAAAATATTATCTTCGATGGTGAATATGTCCGTACAACCACACATGTGAGCAGAAAGCTTAGATCAAGGACCAAATTAATAAAAATATCCAAATTTTGGACAATTTTTGTCTTTATTTTTTTCCCGAAATTAAAGCAAACATACAAACATTGGAATGGCTCAGACATAATCGACATTCATTGGGTTATATATATATATATATATATATATATATATACAATAAAATAAGAAACGTTGAAGTGACTTATTTGGTTACTATTGAATCACACATTATTAGAGACAGATGTTTTATCAAACAAATCAAAAGTCACTTGAACTTTTATTTTATTGAATATTATTATATAGTTCTAATTATTTACTGCTTGCTTTTTGCCAAAAAGTTCTGTTAGAAGTTCTTGTAATTTTCATAGATGTGTGTGTGTCTGTGAATATATATATCTATATATCCAGGTACAATGAGAACGAATAGAGTACAACTCCAACATTCGTAACATTTAATTTAAGAGTGGGCTATATACAGAGTAGAGCAATATTATTTATGTTAGGATATTACACCGAAAATATAAAAATCACTACACAATTGCAGTCGTGTTTCAATGCATATCAATGCATCTCATCAGGGTAATTTACAAGTGCTGATCCTGACAATTGTATTGTGCACAAAATTCATAGTTGCGCTTCCGGTGATGGGATATATATATATATATATATATATATTATACTAATACAGATTTTCTGTAACCCCTTGCGTCCTAGTGGCTTCCTGCCTTGCTTGGGGTGAAACGCTTAAAAAAATATCTCCTCTTGGTATATAACTCCTGTTTATAGAAAGATGGGTTCATTTATTTTAGAATAATGGGTAAGACCAAAAATAAAGAGCCAAATGAAATTTACGCACCATGGCGGAGAGGCCCTGATGAATAGAACAGACATATTTTAGCCTACTCCATGAACAGGTGATGCTGATCACGAACAGACCTGAATAATACATAGACAAGCAGTCATCAGATGAATATGAACAGCATCAGGTAAGTGTTTCAATCAATTTCAAACAGACACATGTATTTGGATATTGTCCTCGATGCATTGACTTCACTACTAAAAGAATACGTTTTTAGCAATCCTCTATTCTCATTCTTCTTATATAATGTATGATTTTGAAACTGTTCAACTGTCTCGTTTTTTGTTCATCAGCCACGATTCAATGTAGGGAGTCACTAAATTTTTCACAATATATATATATATCTATATATATATATGGAAAAGCTTGCAATGTTTTTGTATCAACTTTGTTTATTTATCTATCTTCTCACTCTCTGCTGCTGTTTTCTCTATAAAAAAAAACTTGTTCTATTTTTTTTAAATTCTTGATAGACTGGAACAAGGTCAATCCTTTTTCTCCCTTTCTTTCAGAATATACAGTCTCATTTTACCTTTTTAGATTACCAAACTGAATGATTGATGTTGTTCTCCCCATACAAACAACATATCTATTTAACAACAAACGCGAAAGGCGGTGTCGACAGTGTAACACACATGAAATGAGCTTCCGACTCATTGCATCAGGATAGCCACACTACACCACACGTCCATATATCCGTTAACACCAAGATCAGCGGAACAATTTGTACATGGCGGAAGTTTAGTTTTTTTCTGAATATGTACGGGAAAGGGTATAGTGTTAAAAAAAAAAAACTTGCTTTCAGACACATAATCTTTCTTTAAGCATTTAAGTTTCTATGCCTTTCAAAGTCTATAATTAATACTTTCCTATTTTACTTTATCATAAAGATAATATAACATATAAAAATGAATCCAGGTAAAAAAAAAAGTCACAGAACAAGATTAGCACCCAGCGGACAAAATCGCAGCCTCTTCTCAAAAGTGAACAAAATACCAGCCTCAAATAAAGTCAAAATTCAATGAATTTTTAATTCAAATATTAATGTCAAATTAAGTCTTTCTTCACATAAAGTATGGGATACAAAGACTACCTAACTATGAAATTCATAGATATCTCCACGCAGTCGTTAACTGATCAGCATACCGTAATAAAAATAGTTTTATTGTCAACAGCACTTGTCAATACAATAGCCAACGATGTTAAGATCGGCTTCCTTTTATTTTAAACAACATTTTTCTGCGAAGAAAGTATGTAAAAATTTCTTTCAAAAAATGTTAAATAGACTTTAAATTTTCTTCAAATAAATTTTGAAAAACGTATAATTGATTTTTGGACGAATTTTAAACGAGGACTTTAACTTAGTTTACAAAATTTAAAAAAAAATGGCTGACATGAGTTTTTTAGTAATTTCGCTGACAAAAAAAACAAGATTTTTAACTAAATTTCGGACATGTTAAGAATGAGTAAAAATTTTTAAAAAAATAATCATAAAATACTTTGGTATTTCTTCTTAATAATGAAATATACATTTATGATGAAAAAAAAAATTTTTCATCAAGTTTCAGGCCGTTCTTGTCATGCTATCGATTTTCACGAAGGTACCTACGTCAACATCTTTCTAAGAAGAAAGATTGAAGTATTTTTTTAAATATTTAGTTATTTTTTTTACTCCTTTTCAGAACATTCAAAATTTTGATTTTAAAATTGTTTTTCTTGCGTCACCGGATGTATTATATTTTACATTTTACTAGTAACCGTAACGCTGTTAGAAAACGTGTTGCTTTGTGGACCAATTTTTACTTATACTATGAATTTATGTTGCAAACAGAGCAGACCCATAAACTCGTAAACTACCAAACAGAAATAAATGTGACTTTATTACCAGACACCATAAATTAATTGTGACTTTTTTTTCCTGTGACTTTATTACCGGCCACGATAAAAATTAGTAATGAATTATTAATTACAATCAATTTGCGAGATATTTTTGTTGACACCGAGTAAATTAATTTATTCATTAATAATTGACGTGTGCGCGCGCAAAAATAAATAATAAAAATATAAAAACGGTGGAGGAGGTGGCGCAAAGGAAACGCATGTAAAACAAACGAAGCAAATCTTTTCAACTTGTTTCATTGAAAACATGAACAAGCGCCTCAATTACGTTTTTTTCCTCCATTCTTCTGTTTCCACATCAAGTTCTCGATTACCGGAAAAGAGGAAAAACAAAAAACGAGAAACACGTAAAGCGGTAACAAGTGAAGTGTCATTGTGAACTTGGCTCACGGGTGGGGAGGGGAGGGGAGGGGGAAAAAAAGAGATTATCGTTTAAACAAAAGTACAAAACAAGAAGTAACTCCCTTGTCAGGAAAGCGTTATGGCGACAAGCGAAGAGGTCATCTCAGATGCGGCACAGAGCGACAAAGGGCTGTCGGCGATATTAATATACAAAATAGAAGCCGTATCTCAGTTGGCATGTTTTGAGAAAAGAGACGTTGGTTTTTCTATGAATGCCTATCGGCTTCATTGGGAAAACCGAACACATAAATAAAAAATTAATAAATTGTAAATGTAAAAGATTAACGATATAGAGTAAATAAATAAACATGGCGGTACGTAAAAAAAAAAAAAAAAAAAATCAGGAAACGAAATGGGTTAGAAGCGCCATGTTGATTCTCAAACGGCTGAAGCTCAAGACGAATTGATGCCATCTGATTATAAAGAACAATATGGTAAAATGTAATGCCGTTATCCCCTAGTGGTATTATATAGACTTGTTGTTGTTCTTCTTTTGTTTTTATATCATTTTCTTATTCTCGCATGTGTGTGCGTGTTACCGGAAACGCCAGAAAGTCATAATCGTAAGCGTTGTTAAAAAAAAAGAGAAAAAAAAAAAAACGTATATAACTATAAAGATTAAGGAAGCTATCTGTGACGTGTTTTAATTGGAGTGGAATAACGTTTTTTTTTTTAATAAATAATCCTTAATAAATCCTAAATTATGCAAATTAAATAGAAACTAAAAATGTCATAACGAAAAAGTGAAAACCCAATATGTCTGAAAGACAGACTAATACGGAGAATTAGAACATATACAGTGTAACCAGGATATAAGAGAGTTGTCGGGACCGGAGAAGAAGTATCTTATATCCGGGTTTCTCTTATATTCGGTTTGGTCTATTTTGTTTACATTCTCTCTTATATCCGGGTTACACTGTATAAGCAACGAGGAAATTCTAAAACCTAGAAAAAGACATTCATACTTATCATCAGAAAGAGACACTTCCACACGATATAACGAAGAAAGACGGCTAGGAAAATTTTGAATGTTTAACATTCGATGGTTGATTTTGTTCAGCGGCATATCAGCCTCTGTGGGTTATTTAATGCTAACATTTCAATATTTTGAACACAATGGTATGCCTTCAGCTACAGAAAAATGTTTTGCTGGATATTTTGCTTTAAAAATGTATTGTTGGTCATTTTACTATAAATATGTATTTTTCTACTGTTCCTATTTGAGATGAGGCATTGTAATTATTTACATTGTTCTGACTGTTGTCCTCATCTTTACGCCCTGGCCTTCTTCAGGTGACTGGAATTTCGAACTGAACCACGGGGTTTGAATGTTCTAGTTCCAGGTGTCATGCCTCTTCTGGATGTCTCAGTTATCTCCCTTTCACTCAAGTCTCCATGTTTTTTTTTTGTTCACCACTGCAGTAGCCAGTTACTGAACTTTATCATTCAAATCACTGGATTCAGCCACCAATTTTATCCACTGGGCCATGTGTCCTTTCATGCTGTTTTGTTGGGTCGGGGGGCTATTTGCCCATAGCTGGTACCCTAACAGGTGCTACCACCCTGGTTCAGGCTGAACCTGGGAACAATAAGAATTCAGAGGTGGTTCTATGCTCTTCAAAACCTCCAACCTCCTGATCAGAGGCCTTGCTGCCGGATGTAATTTATCGTCATGCCCAGGACTATTTAACCTTCGTATCCACAGAAAAACGGTGCGACAAAAGGACACTGCTATTACTGTAAACATGTTTGACTCCACTTTTGATTTTTTTTTTGTCTTAGCTTTTGGCAGTATTCAGCGAAACTGTTCCATGTATCCTGATAATGATGAGAAAAGATGTCAGTTTCATCTTCCACCTTTCTTTCTTTTTTCTTTCTAGTATAACCAAGGATGTGCGGTTAGTGTAACGTCTATTAGTGTCAAAAGTAGAATCAGCGATCCAAGTTCAAATTCCAGGCTAGTCTGTTGTGTTTACTTTCACACAAATGCCCTTTGGTTAAATAGCAGAGCAGACTGGACTCTCTAGCTTTAGGTGGAAACCAATCTTAGAGAAAGAAAACAAAATTCCAAATAGTGATGAAGGTAACACGAAACCACTTCACTATTTTTCCCAAGAATTCCTGGCAATTCAAATAAAGAAACATTTAGGGTAAGTCATAATCACCTAAGTCCTGAAGAGTTTTCGCTTTTTAAAAAAAATTGTTTGAAACAGAGAAATGTATGATGAACTGTTGCCTGATATCAATTCCTATCAATGAATGCTGGACAATTTCCTTACAAATTTTTATGATGTCATTGAACCCTCATTGCCACTTTTCTAACGTCAACAAATACTCATTGTCACTTTCATAATGCTCATTATAGTAGAGACTTTGTAATCGCAGGT
The DNA here is from genome assembly GCA_963932145.1 of Acanthosepion lycidas. Classification (NCBI taxonomy): domain Eukaryota; kingdom Metazoa; phylum Mollusca; class Cephalopoda; order Sepiida; family Sepiidae; genus Acanthosepion; species Acanthosepion lycidas. Next base: position 32,615,953 of record OZ010590.1, read on the forward strand.
ACAACTGTAGTAACACTGTTGAACAATACTGGTGTCAGATGCCTTTAAATAACACTCGCATTAATTGTACTTTTCTTGATAATACTCACTCAAAAAGTAACCAGTGAATAGTGATCAGTATAGTAATAGAGGATAGAGTAGAAATAGTGATCTGTATAGTAATAGAGAATAGAATAGAAACAGTGATCAATTAGACGTCACGCTAATTCCTATATCTACATACATATCTATCACGTGATATTAGAAGTGGAATAACCTGTGTTTGCTCTCTGGTGATCTGTGTTCAAACTCCAGTGTCGGTGACAACACTTTATTCCTATATAACACAAAGAGGAGATGAAGCAATAGATGTGGTTCAGAAGAATGCTGAGAATACCACTGACAAAAGATATGAGCAACATGGAAGTTTTAAGGAAAATAGGAAGAAAAGATACATGTGAATCTCAAATTCTCCAAACCTTCTTTCCTCATTATGTGCTGTAGAAATTTCAACTGTCTCTTTCTGATGTTAAGTGTAGATACCATTTTTGTTTCTATTTTCTCTAAAACTTCATTGTTGCTCACATGTTCAATCCATGGTATTCTCATCATCCTTCTGCATAACCAGATTTCTGATACTTCAAATCTCTTTTCATCTGTGAGAAGATTGTCCTGCATTCACTGCCATATTGGGGGTCTGATATTATATAACAGTTCAATACTTTTCTTTTTTTTGTTTTCTATTGAAATTTTCTTGGGCACCTCAAGGTGGTGTAATGGTTAGCAAGTTTGCCTCGCTAGAACAATTACTACACTGAGTAGTGAGTTCGATCCTCACTATGTGCCCCATACTTTTGGCCTTGTGCCACATGTAGCTATGCTTGGAAAAATGGGCACCCCGCGGCAGTGTAATAATGGTTAGCCATCTTGTCTAGCTAGAATAATTACGACTGAGTAGTGAGTTTGATATTCACTGGGGGCCCCATACTTTTGGCCTTGTGCCACATATAAGCTACGCTTGGAAAATCACTATTGAAATTTTCTGGTTTCTTGACACTTTGCTTGGCTTTTGGAAAGCATCTTTCGCTATCCCAATGTGCCTTCAGATTTCATAGTCGCATTTTCCATTCTCTTTTAAGTCATTTCCGAGATATTTACATTTTTATACTTGAGAATTACGTAAGATATGATGAGAAAAACTATCATATATTCACACAAATTTAGGAAAATACAGTAACAGAAGGTTAGGTAATGGAAAATTTGCTAATTTTGACAAGGTAGGAAAATTCAGTAACTATGAAATAAAAGCTGATTGAAAATTGATTTTAGGGCCTTTCTGGAGTGGGGATTTTTTTGTATTTTAAGAGTACTGAGCAGTTTCCGTTTCAGCCAGTCCCACTAACCAATGTACCTTTTCTTTTTCTTTTTCTTTTAGCTGTTCTTGAAAAATTTTCAGCTCTCTCCATGGATTCACGAAGTATTGAATAGAAACAAGAAAATACAGAAAAGTTTTTGATATTTTGTAAGGACAATGCAGTTGCGAAATTATTTAAATTACTTTTTCACATCACGGGGAAAATTGTTTTATAATAATGACTAGCTGGACCCACAGAAATATCTACAGCAGACAGATTTAGGAACATTTGTCTAAAGGACATTGGTCTAAGGGAAACCTGCCGAAAGAATATTTGTCTAAAGACATTGGTTTATGGAATACCTGTCTAAGAACCATTTTTCTATAATAATGTTTTTAATCAACTAAACATTTTATTCATGTCAATTTTATTGATAGTCACTATATATTGTAGAATAATATTTAAGACATAGCAACATTAATTACTGATAATACACGTGGTTTATAAACATTTATTGGTATGCATTGTTTGTATATTAATACAACATACATTAGACCATAATTCTCTAGATGAATATTTCTTAGACGTATATTTTAGATGAGTGTTACTGAGACATATTCCTGAGACAAATTTTCTGGATCTCGAATGGTAAGGCAAGTGATAAAGAAGCTTTACCCTTCTGATTTTGTTTACTGGCTCAAAGTTCAAATCGAAACTATAATGTTTCTAAGACTTTACATTTTTCAACTTGTAAACTTCTCGTCAGTTTTACATTGTTTTGTGAAGATGTGTTGTTAGCCAGACCGACAACATGCTTAGATTCGCCCATTAAAGAGTAAAGTTAGAGATTTAATAATATAATTTAATAATATAACATTAACATCATTCTTTTTCTTTAGACCTACATACCAAGGTGATGTCCTGGGTAAGACGTTAAACTACATTTGCGTCCTGGGTAAGATATTAAACTATGTCCAGCAGCAAGGCCTCTGATCAGGTTTTGAGGAGCATAGAACCAACTTTTAATTGCTGATGTTCCCAGGTCCACCCTGAGCCGGGGTGGTAGCACCTGTTAGGGTCCCAGCTATAGGCAAATGTTAACTATTACCAGCAATACTTTTTTGAAAAAAGATTATTACCAGCAATACACTTTTGAAGGAAATATATTACCAGAAACAGATTTTTGACAAAACAAAATATTACCAGCAATAAAAATTTTTGTCAGCATTAAATTAACCCATTGAGGTTGATATGCCGTAAAACAAAATCAACCAAACCAAACCAAACCAAACCATACCAAGGTGATCTTGTGGATGGAGCAGTCTGAGGTCAAGACAATTTATTATAGTACATTTGATATCATGGCCCTCCTCTGAGACACTGCATAGCTGTCTGGCCCACTCTCTCCAAAAGGTTGCCAACCTCTGTTCTAAGGAATACCATTCTTAGACCCATTGATCTATAATAATATTTTTTAATCAATTAACACTTTATTCATGTACAAAATAGTCAATTTTATTAATATTCACTATATTATAGAATAATATCTAAGACACTTATATTAATAGCAACATTAATTACTGATAATACATGTGGTTTATAAGCATTTATTGGTATGCATTGTTTCTATATTAATACAACCTACATTAGACCATAATTCTCTAGACCAGCATTTCTCAACCTTTTTGCCCTTGCGTAACCCTTAAAATAAATTAAATATTTCAAGGAACCCCTGTGCAAAAACAAAATTATATACAATGTCTTATTTGCATCATAGTTCACATGGTAAATATCATAGTATATATTTTCAAATAACTGGTTTAAGGAAAAATTAATACTTCTTTGTCATTTTTTCAGTAATGCTAAATAAAATTCATAACGTTCATTTATAATACTTCATCAGGGAGTTTTCATTCACACAAAAAAAATGTAAAAAATAAACATAGGTAACCAATATCTTATACCTATAATTTAAATGTGAACAGAGCAAAAACAGATAATTGCTGCATCAATTTAAAAAAAAATTTTTATCCTTTACTGTTGAAAAGACATATCAAAATAATCAAAGTAAAATGTTCCATGAACCAATAAATGGGATAAGAAAATGGTACTTTCAGACCTATTTAATAAAGTGAAAGACACTTCTCTAATGTGAAGCTTGTGCCTGTCATTTGCTATGCAGATATTAAATTTGAGGTCAAACTTTAGATAAACACACATGGATTTCATTCTCAATTGAGAGGAGATGATTTCTGTCTTTGCTCTTCATACTTGTTTTAGCTTATCTCACCTGTTCTTGCAGAACCTTTGGGGACATTTTGCAGAAACTTAGGTTTCTGGAGAACCCTGGTTGAGAAACGCTGCTCTAGATGGATATTTCTTAAATGAATATCCTTTAGATGAGTGTTCCTTAGACCAATATTCCTTAGACGAATGTTCTGAATCCCATAGCTGACACGATATCCATTGTATTTATATTTTCAGGAGGATACATTGCAAGCATTTATTAAATACCAATATTTTTCAAATAGATTTTTATGACATCTGTTTCCTTACAAATAGAGAAGTTACTTATGGTAATACCAGGATTTTCCCTAATGATTTCAGGCTGATATATTTTATATTACTATATCATTTTTTTCTTCTAGAAACACATACAGCTTCAATGCAACCCAGAATGAAGTTTGCCAGAAGTTTAAAAAAGGGGTTAGAAATTTACTCTGTCCTCTGCTACATTGCCAAGATTTGTGGGCAGGGGACAAGCCAGCTAAATTTGTAGACAGGGGACAGACAAATTATTACAGGATGCAATGTACATGTTAACCAAGGAATAAACAGAATTATAATATGATTGTTCTTAATAAATGAATTTAATCTTTGTTATATTTGAATGTATTTCATTTCCTTTCCAAAAATATGATATTACTTTTCGAACAAACTTATAGAAATTCCATAAAGAGATAATTCAACAATACAGGGTGTCCCTGCAAAATTGACAGAATTTAAAATGTGAATATGTAAGTAACTACACGTTCCAGGCAGGTGAAATTAAATAGGCTTCCTGTTAAACAATAAAAGATTTATTTATTCAAACAAAATTTGCACCACCTGTGACACAACACATGTCAAATCGGTATTTCAGCTCCTGCCAAACACGCTGTAGCATGTTTTGTGTAACATTCTCCATTGTCTTAGTGGTTCTCTGCTTAAGTTCTTCTAATCTTGTAGGAAGAGGGGATATAGACCTGTCCTTTCACACAGCTCCACAGAAAAAAGTCATAAGGTGTCAAATCAGATGAACGGTCATTATCATTGGCATGCCCGTTTTATCTTCTTGGAAGATTCTCATTGAGATAATTCCACATAGTAAACTAAATGTTTGTTAAAATTTGAGATCGTTTGAGCAAGAATTGTCTATATTATTAGACTACAAAATGATATAAATTTTGTGGGGGACATCCTGTATAATGATAGAAATGCAAGCAAAAATTTAAAAAAAAAACCTTGAAGATTAGTTTACTAAACTGAAAAAAAAAAGTTAACGATTTCCTTTGGAGTCTTTTTGTTGTGGGAAGGAATGAGTTAATTTTCATTCCTCACCTAAAATGAGTTTTCAAATGGGTCAGGTGTGATCAATCGTAATTAATCTTTGAGAGCCAAGCAGTCAATTGAGCATTCTAAGTGGTCAAAGATGTTTCCTCAGCACCTCTTTTTTTGTCTGCTTGCACAATTGAATTTGTTCTTGATAGTTGTTGTGTCGTGGCACAATAGTAAAAATAAGAAAATCAAGTCGAGGTCGGTTTAAGGAACAAGTGTATTTAACATCACAGATACAAAGGTAGGAAACGGGTACTACTCAGCTAGGCAGTTGTAGTACTGTCGCTGCTTACCCTGGGTAGGTATTACTGGCACTATATATAGTGAGAACCGGTGTAATTCCCTTGTGTTAGAGGCCGGTGTAACAATAGTTTTGGACATTCCTCTGTCTTTTCTACAAATATTTTCATGACATCTGCTCTGACAAGCTACTTTCACTCATTCTCAAACTGCATGAATTTACGTGTGCTACTAAGCCGGCATATCAGTCCCACCCTTTCACTGTCAAAATGGTTAAATGTAGCCATTTCTTCTACTCCAACAGCTTCTTATCTTGAACTTCCCACCAGTGGAATTCCCTTCCTCTTACTGATAGCTATAATCTTGAAATATTCAAATATAATATCAATCAACATATTCTGATGCCTTGATCTTGATCCCTGTCCTTCTCTTTATCCTTTCTCCAAACATCTATCTTTATGCTTGCTCTCACTCTCTGTAACCCCTTGCATGCTAGTGGCACTCCTGTCTTGAATTGGGGTGATATGCTTAAAAAATAATATATATATATATATATACACAGAGGGAAAATACATGGAGGCAGGTTTTTAAAACCATTATAATGCAATTGTGAAAACAACAACATATATTTTGAAACAAATTGGGATGAAATGAGCTTAATGAAATTCCAACAAATTTTCATTTGTTCCTCCATTTTGTTGTATAGACAAGATTGCACATTTGATCAAATTATTGACAGACTATAAATTGAGGTGTGCGCTCAGCTTCTAAGGAATGTCTTCCAGTTGAAAGAATATCATGCAGTGTCTTTGTGGTTTTGAACTTTCCTATCAGACAACTAATTGCTGATAGAGCAAAAGGATCCTGTTTTAAATTGTTCCTTGTTTCATAAGCTGTACTTATGTTCATTTTTTTCATCCTATATATACTTTTGATATACATAAACAGAAACCCAATATCAATGTCCTCCATATTCCTGTCTCTAAACATTTTGATCATCACAGTGCCGCAGTAACGATGAGAGCTTATAAAACAAGGAACAATCTAAAACAGGATCCTTTTGCTCTACCAACAATTGCTAGTCTGATAGATATATATATATGTATATACACATAATTTGGGGATTTGGCCAAACAGGAATATTAAGGAAATATGTGGTTATAATATGGTCAGAATGACTATGAAAAATAAATACTATCTCTTTAGACTAATAATGGTTCTATTGATGGAACCAGTCTTATCTAAAAAGCTTATAAAACAAGGAACAATTTAAAAAAGGATCCTTTTGTGTCTATTAACAATTACTTGTCTGATAGAGAAGTTTGAAACCACAAAAATACTGTGTAATAAACCAAAAGCACATCTTTGTCTTGCAGTCAACATATATTTGTAAACTGTTTATACTATTATCATACTTATTTCTGTAAAACACTGTTATGGTTTTCTATCTAGGATCAGAGTGTAGTATCTGTTCAATCATCAATCTGTACATTGTCTCACTGAGAAACAGAATAATATCAAAATAGAAAAGAGCTAGGAATAGCAAAGAAGAGGAGGGATGGGTAAAGAGAAAATAAGGGAGGAAGGTAAATAGTAAAAGAAAAAAATAATAGGCTAAAGGATATATATATATTGTTGAAACTTGACTAATGCATGGAATAATAATGCAACACAAATTGTACTTAGAACAAAATGTATTGAAACAAGAAAGTGTACACAATATTTACATAGTCTTTTGTATATTCCTGGGAAGACCGTTCCTGGAATGTGTGTTGACTGAGTCGCAGTCGGGCAGAGTCTCTAGTTCAATCTCTTGATTCCTCTCTCTTCCCGGTACCAACCATATTTATATGGTCAGTACTCCACTATGCAAATTAGGTGGATCCTACCACAACATATAATATATATATATATATATATATATATATATATATATATAAAATGATACAAATATAGTTTTAAGGTATACTATATTGATGTGTAAAAGTACCCAATATCAGAGAGTGTATATAAATATAAAAGTGGGCAGTGAGGACAACAACGAGTGGTGACAGTCTGTTTCAGACTTGAACGCAATCTTCATGGCCTGAAGATTAAGATTGCGTTCAGGTATGAAGAAGACTGTCAACACCCATACAGAGTGAACATCATATGACAGATGGCTATAAAAAGACACTGTTGATTATTTATGGCTAATTTGTTTAAATAATACACAGCAGTTTGCATCAGGTGGCAATGATTTTAAGTAAAATTATGCACTAATCTAAGTAACTAAGTAATCATTTTAAGTTCTCTGACAATCAATGCTGAAAAAAAAGTTGCTTAAGTAAATAAAGAACTAAATACTTAACCACAAACAATGATGTTAGTCAATGAACGGATGTTTCTGTTAACAGAGTCTCCACTAAGTAAATACATAGGTAGGTAGGTAAGTACTGTAAGTCAAGATATGTGAAAGCAGTTATATGGGGTACTTTGGTGTCAATATGCTTCCTCAAGAAGTTCATTCCAGACACTAATAACCGGTTTGTATCTAAATAATTGAGCAAGTAGTGTGGGGGGGAGCGGGGGGGGAGGCAAAGTCTTAAAGTGTAAACATAACCACTCATAGACAAAAGAATAATGAATAAAAAGGGTGTTAGGGAGTCAATGGGAAAGAAAGATACCTTTGCACGCTTTCTTTCCACGTTCATATTCAGGGCAGCAGGTGGAGGGCATAGCCCACCAACAAGTACAAAAAAAAAATGAAAAAAAGGAAACTGGTCCTTCACTCTGCTTCTCTTTCCCCCCAACATCATCGGAAACAGGAAACACAAATAGTAAATTTTTTTGGGGGGGTGGGAGGTGGGGGATCTTTTAGACATAGTGGGAGGTGTGGGAGAAAAGAAGATGGTTTTATCAAGAGCTGCTTTTTCTTTTTTCTTTCATGGACCTATTAAAATCCCACATATCCCAACATGCACTATAAATATTCATAAGGTCAGAAATCCTATTGGTGTTGGGGAGAGAGAGCAAGATATCACAAAGAAGAGGTGGAAGTCACTGTAAATGTGTTTTCAGGTGAGAACACGAAGTACTAAAGAAGATACTGAGAGGAAAGCGAGGAGACAGGTGTTGTCACCAACTCATTGAAAAAAAACAAATGGAATCTAGATAGGAATACCTATCAGCTCCGTTAGCAAAGAAGCTACTAACATTTAAATTTATATTTTCCAGAATCATTATACATGCTTCTTTCTTCTTTTATATGCAATGTTCCCTCAGGACACAGACGATCAGGGCTCTCCACATCTTCTTATTCTTTATAGCTCTAAGTAATTTTTGTCCCCTTACTATCTCCTCCCCTTCCCTTCATTACCTTCTGTGAGTGTCAAATTCTCCAAGCCCTCTTTCCCATGTTATAAATCCCAGAAATTTCAACTCTTTCTAATTGTGTCCTTCTTGTTTCAGGTTTTCTTAATTATTATTGGTCCTGATCTTGCAGCTCGGCTTCAGTCACTTTCCCACCACAAGGTTGCCTCTCTGTGCTTTTTCTATAAATACTTTCATGGTAATTGTTTGAATGAGCTTTTTACTATTGTACCTAAACTTTTTAATTTAAGCGCAGTACTAGACTTTTTGAATTTAAGCATGGTACTAGATTTAGAGTTGAGCTGGTTAGATGTAAATGTAAATTCTATGTTAACTGTTTCTTTTCTCACACGTCTCACTTGTGGAACTCTCTTCCGGCTCCATGCTTTCCAGCCAACCTTAATCTTCAAAAATTTAAATGCATCTGTTGTCCTGATTACTCTTTTCCTCTTCCCACTCAGTATTAATGTTTCTGTTCCTAATTCTTCCACATCCTGTAACCTGTTGTGTCTTAATGGCTTTACTGTCTTGCATGGGGTGATACTGATTACCCCCCCCCCCAAAAAAAAAATGTCATCATTGGTTACATGTTCTGTTCACAGTAATCATGGTATCCTTCTGTAGAAGCACATCTCTTTTGCCTCGTCTATTTTTCATCTGTGAGGAGACTGTCCAATATTTACTGCTAGATAGGAGGATTGAAATTATATAACAGTTCAGCATTCTTTTCTTTGAAGAGCAAAGTCAGTAATATAGCAGTGAAAGTGGCTGTGGTATTTAATATTTTATTTCATGAATCATGAAACTTAATTTGCAGTCACACCAAATCTAAAAAAATAAAAACTATTTTAGTAAGAGACGACAGTCATTTTTTTTTTATCATTTCACCACAAGCAAGGCAGGAATGCCATTTGTCCCTAGAGTGTTACAGAGAAAAAATAAAAAAAGAAGAAGTCTGAGAATAGGATGGATTGATGAAAGAACAAAAATGAAACAGAATTCAAGAAGGCAGGAGATGGTGATTGACATTGCATTTAAATTCTTGAAGATTGTAGTTATCAGGGAAGCAAGGAAACAGAAGACAGTTCCACAGGTGAGGAGTGCGAGAAAAGAAACTGTTGGAATAAAAGTGGTGATTGAATTTAGTTATTTCAACAATAAAAGGGTGGGACCTAAATGCCAATCTAGTAGCATGCATAAATTCAAGTAGTGAGGAATCGGGGGAAAAATGCTCACCAGAGCAAAATATTTGTAGAAAAGTGTTGTAACCTAGGAAAAAGTTACTGTACAAGAATAACCAAAACGAAGGTTGGAAATAAATGATAATATTTATAACAAGAACAACATACAAGATTCGCCAGTGGCGTGTGGTAAGTAATCAGCTGCTAGAAGTGAATCAAGGTGAAACCTGAGTGAATCCAAATGACTACCACATATCGAATATTCTACTGTTTTTATAAAGATTGGGACATAACCATTATAGTCCATAGGTATGGTATAACAAAGTTTATCTAGATTTGAACACCGACACTGATGAGAAACACATATAAGCAGCAACACAGGCTTGCACATGTCACCAGCAAAATAATATAGCTCTAAGATGAAGAGAAGAACAGTCAGACATTGCGCAATGATTGTAAAACATCTGTCAACTCTGCTGGTGGTGTCAGAAGACTCCCAATTTTTAGCTTTTCGTTCTGGTTTCCTGGTTCGTAATTTGACTTTTCTCATTTAAATGCTAAGCTTTGGTTTTCTACAAAATCTGTAGGGACATTATTATTATTAATAAATAAAAATATAAAATAATAATAATAATGACAATGAATATCATAAATAAAATAAACTAAAACAAATAACATTAAAACTTTGTTTAAAATAAATTAAATAAACCAAAAAAAAAATATTTCCCAGCATGCAATAGTTACTTTTCCTGCCAGAAAACTGACTTTGTGCCAAAAGACACTAAATTCAGTCTCTTCACTAACAACTGTTGGAAAGTCAAAATATCCATCTCCTCTCTCTGGGACATTGCTTGTAATAATATGAAGTGTTTTCTTCCTTTGATCACACTCAACCTTAAAACACTTGTCACTAAAATACACACACACCAGTATACAAAATAAATAAATTGCATGCTTTTAATTTATGATTTAACATGCTTTTAATGTTATTTCTGAGTATGTTTTTATTTCGGTGAACATGAGGCTATCCCTGCTGGTATGATATGAGTGACCCCACAAGTCTGTCAATTTTTATAAGATTGTCTTTGCAAATTATCATATAGGAAGAAAATGAGTAACTACCAATACTGAAGTTTGAGCATGACACTCTGGACTTGAGAATATGTTTTCTGCCAGGTGTATAAACAGTGGTGTCAGGCTACTGACTGGAGTGACTATTTAGTGGAACTATGCTGTCAAATTACGGTGAATATTTGTGCATCAATGATTTGGGTTTTGATTTAGGATTTAGCGGACGTTAAGCTGAGCCATGTTGCTAACAAGGTATTCACTGAAATGGTAATTTTGTTTGGTTGACTTTTATTTCTTTGTTCTTGTTAGGTATTTATTTCCAGTTGTAATTAAATACTGTTTTATCTTAATATTGAAATATTGAGTTATACTTCATCATTAACATCCACAGTAAGTCACAAAACAAATAAATTGTTCATTTTTCTCATTAAAAGAGTGAAAATATTTCTGATCAGCATGTCTTTTGAAAACCGTTTCAGTTGTGATTTGGTTGAATTATTGGAGAGATATCATTTTTCGATAACAGATTTACCAAATTGGAGTTTACAAGTGAAAAATTGGCCTGAAATGGGTTAATGTTGATTCCAAATCACCAGTATGTTGGAAATCTGCTCTGAATTTGAAGAATCCTGTTTTAGAGTTAAAATTTTGGGGCTGTTTTTGAAATACTTTTGTTTCTTGCTGTTTTTGGCTTTGAGGAAATTTTAATACACTTCTTCTGTAAAGTATTATGTAGTCTTCTGTTTCTTTTTTCAAGTATCCTCTGCTTCACCATCCTTTCATCTGCAATTCTTTCCACCTTTTAAATTCTTCATGAAATTATTAGTATCTCAAATACATTTTCATTTTGAATTTTAATTCTTATAAACTTATGTACAGGCTAAAGGCTATTTATTACTCCTCTAAATTATTATTATTATTCTTAGTTATTTCCTTTGATTTCTGTTGTATACTCACTTCCTTTCATGTCCCAACCAGAGACCTAAGAAATGACATCATGACATTTTCCACTGAGCATTTTTGTAAAATTAAATAAAAAAACCAAAAAAAAAACCCCAAGATCACACACATTTTACATAGATGAAGCCCTTCATAAGGTGTGAGCAGAAATTTTGAGAACATCATTTTTATTTCTTTAAAGCATGGGCTGCCAGTGACTCTTTCAATGAGTTTATCAGAACATTCTTCAATCAGACCAAGGTCTCTGACCACAATTGGAATTACTGATGTCTTCATGTACCACATTTTTGGGGATTTGAAGATCCTTGTATTTTGATAGTTTTTTGAAGATCTTGAAAGAAAGATATTGGATTGAAAGATGTCAATAAGAAGGCACATTCTGCTTTTGTTTAGGCGATTAGTTTTGATTGTTCAGTGTGTATTGAACAGTCCCATAAAATTGTAACAGGTCCTATGTCTGTAACCAGGTCTGAGTGGTATTCATACTAATTTCTTGAAGTTTCCTGCATATAAAAGTTACAGATTTTCTAGTACAGATATTAGCCCACTCTGTCATGCCCAGTTTTTATATGCGATCGATACTAATACCATGCAACCTGATACAACATGGTCACTAATAATAATTATTATTATTACACTGATATCATTATATCATTATTCTAATTAATAACAACACCTACTGATATACTTAAAATTATTTAATTTAACATATGTCAAAGTGTGGAGAATTTTGTCAATAAGAGTGCTCAAAAGATGCTTAGAGCAATAATTATTATCAATATATAAATGGATAAATATTGTGAACTTTTTTATTTATTGATAATAATATTAATATATTTTACATACATATTAATGAATACTATTTGTAACATATGATTTTAAGTACCGATATTCCATCAGCATTGAAGCTTTTTTTTAAACTGTGCTTCAAAACCGCTGAAATGAATTGCAGAATACAGGAAGTGAAAGGAAATGATATAATATCTGACTGAATAGTTTCAAATTGCATTTTTATATACTAGGTCTACAAGAGCCACTCAATGTAGAGGGCTACTGAATAATAGTTTGTTTTAAGTGCATAAAGGGGGAATGAAGAAGTGCATTATATGAGGATTGGTAGGATAGATAAAAGCTTACTCTAGACTTATAGAGGTTAAGATCATAATAGTCGGAGAAGCGTCATCTCAGAAGTCTGTTCTGCAAAGTTACATTTCTGGGGAAGTTGCTTACCAATGGAGTAGCAACACAAGGACAATGAGGATCATTTGACCCAGTATACATGGCATGATTGGTCTGAACTGGTGGAACTAAAGAATGTAACTCGTCTGAAGTGGGGAGATCTCTTCCCTAAAACAGAGGCCAGAAGTAAATTAGCATCAGCTGTCGATTATGATGTTTTAAAACACATGGTAAAGGAGAAACCGATCGGAATTGCTAGAAAACATTCGGGAGAGCTGGGGCGGATGAAAGATAACTTATGTAGATAATTACATCGGCTTTGAAATACATGCTGTAGTGAAACACAAAAAGAAATATTTTTCACACCCTAAAATTATATATGGATTTTAAGTATTTCTTAATCTATAAACAAGAAATGGAAATATTAAAATGTCAGTAAAATTAACATTTCTTTTTGTTTAATTATCAGATATCAACTGTTTTCAAGTGGTGCAAGTATTTTCCCCAAGATTTCACGAAACGGAAAGGAAAGAAGTTGCCACCAAAGAAAGAATTGAGCAGCACCTTGAAAGGGTGTTTTTATACATCAGGATGAACAGAGGTAGAAAGGATGCCAAGGAAAGGTGAAACCATTTTTGCAACGGAAGTGAAATTCAAGATCTGAGAATTTATGGGAAATACCAAAACCGAAAAAAAATAACACAAAACCAATTTTTTTGACATCGAAAAATTACAAAAAAAAAAAAAAAAAAAAAAAAAAAAAGAGATAAAAAGTATGAAGAAACCAAATCTCAAATTGAGGTTTTACTTTTATAAATATTTTGGTTGAGTATCTTCATTTTTGTTATTTTTAGCACAATAATTGCAAGGGAAATATTTCTAAGGTACACTTAATTGTTGTACTTGTTAAAGAGGATAAAAAGATTAAAATACAAAATACAGCAGATCACAATTTTTTGTGAGGAAGGGAAATGGAAATAATGTACAGCCATACCCCAGAGTCGGCTGAAAAGTTCATAGGCTGACCAAGATAACTCTCAAGGAATGTGACCAAATGAGATATATTTTTCAAAATAGTCCCCCCCACTTGCAATCTACACATTTCTTCCATCACAGCTTGGATCTGATTGGTGAAGAAGCTTTCATTCTGTTAGTCAAAAAAAGTCATCAACAGCAGAGATAACATCATCATCACTGTGATACTGGTCTCCAGCAAAGTGCTTTTTCATGTTGGTGAACAGATGATAGTCAGATAGGGGCTAAATCAGGAGAAACTAAGAAGATGATCAACCAGTTGAAAGCCACAGTCATGCACAGTAGCTATTGAAACCAAGCGTGTGTGTTGGAGCATTTTTCTGATGAAACAAAATCTCTTTTTCTCAGTTTTTCTTGGCATTTGGTCTTATGACGGTGCCTCACGCATGTCACTGCACAAGGTCAGCTGTGTATGCATATAGACCTGATTCACTATGCTCACAGGTCTCCAGCAAATTGAATTCAACAAAGAATAATGACAAATACTTTTCAAGACTCTGATTGGGAAGTAAGCGATCAATATGATTTCTCACTAGATTGGCAATTCCTTCCTTCAGCTTTGAGAAGGTGAAATACTATTTTATTAACTTCTGGCCATGAAAAAAGGATCCCTACATTCACTGACCATCTTGCTGACTGCTGACTCCTCACTTTCTGCCTACTCATTATATGGACACTGGCTGGTGTCCCATCATCCCTATCCATTCACGTGTTCTGGAAAAGGAGACAATCTGTTCAGCTTTTGAGTGGTTAGTTTTTCAAAGGACTCTACTTTTATGATTATCTAAAATCACTAACATAATTTTTGTTTGCCAATTCAAAGGTGGACTGGAGACAGTGTTCCTGAAAATCCTGGTCATTAAATTGATTCAAAGATGAACTGAAGACAAATTCGAAGAAACTCAGGTCATTAAAATGACTTAAAAGGAAAAAAAATCTATCTATTTATCTTCTAAGTATGTGTGAGAAACTTTATTGTTACAGTCTTGATAGTTTTTCAGAACTGCACCAGCAAGTAATAATTGCAATATTTTTTTCTGTTTATTACAGATTACTTCATATTTTATAAGAATTACTATTTTTATTTAATGAGAAGAGAAATTTTCATTTAAATTTTTTTAATCATTTAACCTCAAACAAGGCAATAATGCCCCTAAGATGCAAGGGGTTAGTGGGTTTGAAAGTGTTATACCGGAACATACCTATTCTATTGTTAATAGACTCTCCCATGCATAATAAATAGTAGTAGTAGTAGTAGCAGTTGCCAGGGGGCTCAGAGTGAAGTTGGTGAGTCAGTCGAGGTCGAACATTAAAGTATCAACCCCCACAACTAGATTGCTGCATCATTAACTATTATTTCAAGTTCCTAACGTTTTGTATGTTGAACCTAATTTAGGACCGACTTAGGGAAATACAAGCCTTCACTGGGAAAACTTCTCTACAACAGAAAGAGAATGAGAAAACGTTAATGAGAAGAAAGAACAATAAAAGAACAGATTTCAGGAACACAGAGGATAATGAATGATGCTGCATTTAAATTTTTGAAAACTGTAGGTGGCAGGAAAGCAAGAAACCAGAAATTAATTCAACAGTTAAGAAGTGAGAGAAAAGAAACTATCAGAATAGCACTTACAGTTGCCAATCTAGTAGTATGTTTAAAATTCCCGCAGTCAAGGTGCCAAGGAAGGAAGCATGTTAGAACAACTGTTCAAAAAATATTTATAGAAAAGACAGAAGGAAGCCATGGCACAATGGTGGGAAAGTGACTGAAGTTGAAATGCCAGGTCAAGACATTACAGTCCCTTTTTGATATTTTGTCAAGAATCTCAAGATATATAGCAGGAACACCAGACCAGATATAGCAGCAATATTCAATTCACAGATGAAAGGTAGATTTATAAATGCGCAATATGGATTCTTACAAGAAAAATGACAGATATGAAGATATATTCATTTGAATAATGATAAATAAATATAAAAATTCTGAATTACAAAACTTGAGGCAATATTGAGTTGGTTAAATTTGGCAACAAGTTATGTTGAAATCAACAAACAAACTGATGTAAAGTATGTAATATCTATGTGTGGGTGGGGGATACATTGTCACAGAATTTCATTTCTGTTTTTAAATTTACAAAGAATCAGGAAAAGTCTGAAAAAATGATTTAGAATTCCAAGAAATGAAAAACGTAATTTCTGAAATAATCTGGCAAATTATCTTTTATTTAGAAACTTTGCCAGACGAGCAATTAACATAGCAAATATTCTCATGTGGGTTCTGGTAATGACACACAAAATAGTTTCTGTTGACTTTTAAAAATACCTGCATATGTGAACAAGCAAAATAAAAAAAAATTAGGAAAAGTCATTAAAGTCGATGACATGCAGGCAAAAGTTTCCACCATTTTTTTTTTTTTTTTGTTTTCCTTACCTATAATTTATCATCAATATTCTACTTTTGCATTCAGGTTTCAAGAGTTCAAGAAGGCACATGTTTTTGTATACATCTAATATATTTGCTGAATGTTTGCATTATCGGTGGAGAAAGGGATATTGGCATTCTGAGTTCAAATTCTGGCTGAGTTGACATTTGCATAAATACTCTTGGGGAAAGTGAGGAAACCATCTCATTTACCCAATCCCTGGGTTAAATAGTAGGGTAGACTGAACTCTCTAACTTTGGTTGGCAACTATTCTAACAGAAGGACAAATATGAATTCAAAACCCATAAACCATGTGGTTTTTAACTCCTCCCATTAAAAACCTACTTACTACCGAAACAACCACAGCAACACCTCGCGTGTAGTGAGGCTGTGCTCCTATTCCCCACAAAGAAGTTTAATGTCATTAAGGTGAAATATATTAAATCAACCAGAAAATGAAGCAATCAAAGGAAATCTTTAAAATACTAATCAAACTGAAATCGTAATCAAAAAAGAACAATGTGTGATTTTCTCGTTGATTTTAATTTTTATACAATTTTGATTGTGTTCTACAGTGTGTGAAGAGTGTAAAGATTAACAGCTCTGAAAGGGAATCGGTGGATAAAATTCAAATTTTTATCTCATCTGTTGCACTCACTTTCGCACAAAGACCGCTGGCAAAGGCATGAATCTATTACTTAAGAAATTATGTCAGTTTTAAAAAAATCCATCAATTCCTTAGAAGTATATATAATATAAGGTCTGATGAATTGGATTGTGATTATGATTCCAATGTAATAAATTATAACCATGGAATATTAGTATTTCAGCCTTTATATTATATTCTTACTCTGTTCTGGACATTGAGTTCTACCTGGATTCTATCATCTTGGAAATTTATATATATATATATATATATATATATATATATATATATATATTGACCACTGATATTAATAATTTATATCTTTACATATAAATATAAAAGTGAACATTGAAGTCAAAACTCAGAGGCGACAGGCTGTTTCATGCTGGACAAAATTGTCAGGCCTGATGATTGCAACCAGAATGAAACAGCCTGTCGCCTCTGAGTGTTAACTTCAATGTTCACTTTTATATTTATATTTACATATGCTCTATCTCTGATATTGAGCACTTTATCCCATAAATATAGCACACCTTAAAATTATATTTATGCATATATATATATATATATATATATATATATATATATATATATATTGTTTATACATTACGTTTATAGATACAAATATTTAAATAAATGCTCTGTTTATAATAAACAGTATTAACAACATTTACTGGCCTGAATGTCCAAGAAATTTGATAGAAAATATGTGTCCTCTGACAGGACTCGAACCTATATCCTACACAGAAGCATCATATAGCCTGACATGCTATACCATTTAGCAACAGAGGAAGCATCTAGTTAAAAATTAATAATTTAACCTTGCTAACCAGATGCTTCCTTTGTAGCTAAATGGTATAGCACAAAAATATATATATTTTTGAAGTTTTATCAGTATGAAGCGACTTTTTTTTTCTTTCTATCATAATACACTGCACTAAGAAGTGTGAAGAACTCTGGAAAATAATCATGATACTAGAAATGAAATGAAAACCAAATGGGAAACCCTAATCCCATGTGAATCAATCCTCTTCTGGGGCCATTCCTTTAATCGAAACAGTATTAGGGCTATTTTGAAACAGTCAAATTAATGAACAACAGATGGAAAGTATTGAGTATCAATTTACATGCATCTGTTATCAACTAAGCTACAAGCTATGCAATCCACACAACTGCACATGACAACAATTACATAAAATTGAAGATAACACCAATGTAGTATGATGCCTCAACAGCGAGGTTCAAGAAAGAACATAATCTCATACAATATTAGAAAATATAACTTATGTAATATTTGGTGTAATGTTAAATTATTCACTGGAAAGTCTTGTGATGTTTGACTGATGTTTTTTTTTTTTAAATCTTTCCTTGTCAGATATGGAAAAATTTATTATTATTAATCTCACTTGTCATATTTATTGTGAATAATTTTATGGTAAATGAATTAGCAAGCTCTGTCCCATTGTAGGTGATACATTGGATGTATGAAATATACATTCAAATATAACAATATTTATGGGATAGACGTTTTATGTTATTCTAAGTCTCACTTTGTTCCTTAAATCACCGTAAAAATTTCCACAATAAATGAAAAAACAAAATGAAATTCATAACAGTACAACTTCTGTCTAATAATTATTGTTACATATGTTATCAATACTCGAACACCGTGTTAGTAAAAGAAAAAGAAATCTAAGAAAAGTTTTGGAAGGGAACCCCAAAAGCAGACAATATTTATTCAAAAGAGAATATATATCACAAAAAGGGAGGTGTTTTTTTTTTTTTAAGCATTTCACCCCAAGCAAGGTGGGAAGCCACTAGGATGCAAAGGGTTACAGAAAATTTAGAGCAAGGTCAGATAGGAGTGATAGAAGAAAGGATGAGGGTAGTGGATAGATCAAGGCAACTGGAGATGTCGATTGACATTACACTTGAATAGCTGGAGATTATAGCTCACAGGGAAACAGAAAAAGGAAAGGGAGTTCCACAGGCGAGAGGTGCGAGACATGAAGCTATTAGAGTAGAAGAGACGGCTACATTTAGGAGTTTCGACAGTGAAGGGGTGAGAGCGGGATGCCAGCCTCGTAAGGCGCTGGAACTCATGATGTCTGGCAACCAGTGAATGCAGCTCCTCGGAGCAATTTCCATGGAAGTATTTGTAGAACAGACAGAGGGAGGTGACAGCGCATCTGTGAGAAAGTGACTGTAGACGAGACACCAGGGCAGGGCCAATTACATTGCATATCCGCCTCTGGAGCCTATCAAGAACCCCGAGGCAAACAGAAGGGGCACCAGACCATATATGTCAGCAATACTCCATGCAAGGGTGAATTGTTGATTTGTAGATCTGGAGGATCGACTCCGGGGAGAAAAACTTCCTGGCGTGACTCAGGGAGCCAACTTTCCTTGCAGTGGACGAGGCAATTGACTCAATGTATTTATTCCATCTTAGGTCAGCAGTCAACGTGAGACCGAGAAGCCGCAGAGAGTTGCTCTCGAGAAGTTGAGCGTCAGACATTCTAATGGAGGGAAGGGAAGGATCTCTGTGGTGATTAATAGAGAGCAGTTTTGTCTTGGAAGCGTTGAAGTTGACCAGCCAATTCATGCCCCAGTTCACAATTGATTGGAGGTCCTTTTCGAGACGCACGGCCAGGCGAGTTTTGTCAGCGAGACTAGATTTGTTTTTGAGGTAGCAATAAATTGTGGTGTCATCCACGTATATGCCAACTTGGGAAGTAATTGCGTCAGGGAGGTCATTTATGTAGATAAGGAATAGAGTGAGGCCTAGGATTGAGCCTTGAGGAAGACCTGAATTCGTGTGATAGGAACTGGAGGAGAATCCATTGAGAACGACCTTCAATTTACGGTTTGACAGGAATGATCGTATTAGGTTATATAATCGATCCGTAATGCCATAACCCAGGAACTTGCGAAGAAGGCCGGCATGCCAAACCCTATCAAATGCTTTGGAGATGTCTCGTGCCACGGCTCGGGCTTCCCCGTTATTTTGAAGAGCTCGGTAGACTGTTTCAGTGATGGCCGTAAGCACATCGGCTGTAGATCGGGCAAAGTGGAAACCATATTGCTTGTCTGAGAGCAGATTATGGGATGTGAGGTGGTTAACCACCCCGGTATTGATTAGGGCTTTGAAGATTTTGCCGAAAAGGGGAAGGAGACTGATAGGGCGGTAGTTGGAAGGGTCAGAGGGGTCGCCGGAGTTCTTGAAGACAGGAACGATGGAAGAGGACTTCCAGCAGTCAGGAAAAATGTAGAAAGGTGATCGATCTTCTCTACACTAACTGTTGCCCGTCCTGGGTATGACGATAAACTACATCCGCATCCTGGGTATGACGATAAACTACGTCCAACAGCAAGGCCTCTGATCAGGAGGTTCTGAGGAGCAAGGAACTACCTCTTAATTGCTGGTGTTCCCAGGTCCACCCTGACCCGGGATAGCAGCACCTGTTAGGGTCCCAGCTATGGGTAAATAGTTAACACTCAAACCTGTGTAAAAATAGCTTTTAATACCAGAAATAATTTGTAAAAAAAATTATTACCAGCAATAATTTTTGAAGGAAAAATTATTATCAGTAATACTTTTAAAAAAATACCAGCAATACAAACAGCTATACATTCTTCGGAAAAAATAGGACCAGCTATAGATTTCTTCAAGGAAAAATATTCCCAGAAATAGATTTGTGAAGAAAAACGTATTACCAGCAATAAAAATTTTGTCGGCATTAAATAACCCATTGAGGTGTTGATATGCCGTAAAACAAACCAAACGAAACTGTTGAACATGGACTCATTTTATAATTCTACTTATTCCTTGTTTCCTGTTTGGGATTAGATTTCTGGTTCCTTCTAATGTTTTTTTTTCATTTTCTTTCACTCCCAGTGGCCACTTGCATCTTAGTGGCATTATCACCTTGCTTGGGATGAACTGATTGAAAAAAAAAAAGTTCCTCAGTGTTGTGTAGAAAGACGATAGACCTTCTCTACACTAACTGTTGAACATGAACTCGTCCATACGCCATAAGCAAGAACGTTGGCTCATAGGAATGGTCATCGCAAAGTGGGTATGCATTGTCACACTGAACTACTGTATTATTAATCAATGTCTCTCATGCAATTAAACCTGTTCTTCACGCAACCTTTTGTTCCAGTGTTTCCTTAAAGTATTATTAAACAAAACTATGAGCAGTGTAGAAACTTTATAATGATATGCATATATATATATATATATATATATATATATATATATTTCATACACAGTGATGGCCCGAGGGTTGCTGACACACTGGGCAAGCTGAACATCGGCACCCTTACAAGTATAACTTCTAAAAGTTTGAACAAGGAGTTTATTATAATAAATATTAAATACAAGCTAAAGAAAACCTTCATTATCCTACCAAAAACATTTTTCTAGCTTTTACATCTGCAAATCTTTTCATGCCACTTTCTATATTGATCTTCTTTACAAGATCATTTTCTGTTGACAAAATAACCAAATAATTTAATCTGTCTTGAGTCATGGAAGACTGCAACTATGTTTATATAAGCTTTAGTTTTGAAAGATCCCAAACATATGACATGGCAGCATGATGGCACCCTTGGTCTTGACAGTGCTCTGTTGCCAGTACCTTGAGCCAGCCCTGTTCATACATTAAATGTAACAACAATTATGGGACTCTGGGGTTTAATTATTAGTAATTTTCATACCTTTGGTTTAGTTGATTTTCAGCTGAATATAACCCATTAGAGCATGATGTTTAAACATTTATAGAGGGGCTTACCGAAAATTTAAAATCAGCAAACCCTAGGGTTGCCATGAGCTACCAAGGTAAATTAGGCAAAATGATCAGAACTTTTAAGGAATCTTTATACAGTAATGGGTTAAATTCATTATTATTATTATTGCTGTTGTTGTTATTACTGAATATACAGGGTGTGGCAGAGATATCTCCTAAATTTTAAACTGTCACCTGTGTAGTGCTTGTGAAGTTAGTCTTAACATTTTTTTCAGATACCATCATGACTTGAATTGGTACACATTGTGCGTTTGCTGTTGAAACGTTTTTTAAGACTCGTGAATCTGTGAATGCAACACAGAGCTTTTCATAATCATTTCATGTCACATTGGAATGATGCTGTTCTGGATAGAAAATCAATACTACTAATTTCAGAGTCACAAGTTCAGCACTTAAAAGAAAGTCATATAGAAGTCCTCAAACTCCAGAAAATGTCCAGACTCTAATAATTGTCTGCAACAGTGTATAGCATATAGTGGACATCGTTTGGTTTGGTCTGTTGTGTTTTACAGCATATCAACATCAATGGGTTATTTAATGCTGACAAAGTTTTTATTGCTGGTAATATTTTGTTTTGTCAAAAATCTATTTCTGGCAATAATATTTTCAAAAATGTATCACTGGTAATATTTTTTCAAAAGCATAATGTTGGTAATATTTTTGTCTTCAAAAATTTATTGCTGATAATAATTTTTTTTTACAAAGTATTCTTGGTATTAAAACACATTTTTTACCACAGTTTCAGGGTTAACTATTTGCCCACAGCTGGAACCCTAACAGGTGCTACCACCCGGCATCAGGGTGGACCTGGGAACACCAGCAATTAAGGGGTGATTCCACGCTCCTCAAAACCTCCTGATCAGAGGCCTTGCTGCTTAATGTAGTTTATAGTCTTATCCAGGATGTGGATGTAGTTCATTGTCATACCTAGGATGTGGCATCATTTGGAAGATGTCATTTTTAAAACCAAATGTATAAAAACTGTCGCCATTTTTTGAATAGCAGTTACCTTGGTCTTTTTGTCAACCTTTAAAATGTGGGTGCTATTCCTGTCATACCTTGTATGATAAAAACCTTCAAGAAGATAAAACCCCTCTGGTTAGAAGAAAGCAAACAAATTAGTCTTGAAAAAAATCATGTAACCTTTTGGATGATCCCAAACATTTGGTCTATTGCATAGCTTGTATTATGATGAGTCTTATTTTAATGATTTTATTTATTATGGAAATGCTTACAGTAAATAAACAAAATGAGACACAATAATATAACCTCTGTCCAATAATATTTGTTACATTAATTATATGAAATATATGTACAAATGTATACATATATATGAAATATATGTGTAAATGTATACATATCTATGAAATATATGTGTAAATATATACATATATATGAAATATATGTGTAAATGTATACATATATATGAAATATATGTAGAAATGTATATATATATATATGAAATATATGTAGAAATATATATATATATATATATATATATATATATATACATATGAAATATATGTAGAAATGTATATATATATATATATATATATATATATATATATATACATATGAAATATATGTAAAAATGTAACAATTATTATGGAATAGTAGTTGTTATTATGAGTTTTACTTGATTTCTTCATTTATCATAAAATATGGCACAAATTGTTTCTTAAAATTTTCTAAGATTATCAAATTTTTTTCATTGTGTAATAACCTGTGCCTTCCTTAAACTAACAAAGTCATTCTATGACCTCATGGCACCCACCTCCCACACAGATGATCTAAATTTCAAAATCTATATATTTATCTTCACATATACACTAGCTCAAGTACTTGTCTATGGTTGGGTATAAGGCAGGAACAAAGAAACTTTTGCTAATTTTCGGTAAATGTAAATCAGCAAACACTAAACACTTCAGATATCTCTGTGTATGGATTGGCTATAACAAATTAAGTATAGAAGAAAAAGAAACTGAACATAAAATAGGCCATGTCAGGTAGTTTCACCTAACACCATAAATTACTCTTTTCTTTATTTTTAATGGAATTCTTTCCATTTCTTAATACTTTACTTACCTTTTCAGGAGTTGTTTCACCAGAAATACCAACCCTTCATTTTTTGCATTGTTACACGTGATGAAAAATGGTTTTTACATATCAACAGAAAGAGAAAAATAATGGATACCAAAAATGAGAAACTACCATTAGGACCAAATCCTGGTCTCCATCCGCAGAAGACTGTGTGTTGCATTTGGTGGAATCTGAATGGTATAGTCAATTATGAGCTTGTGGAACATGGCATGACCATCAATACAGAGGTCTGAAATTTTACAATACTAAACACTTCAGTGTATGGATCAGCTATGACAAATTAACTATAGAAGAAAACGAAATTCAACATAGAATAGTCTGTGCTAGAGGTAGTTTTGCCCACAACTGCAAATTGCTATGAAACCAAAACATCAACTTGAAAACTCAAGTCATGTTTTTAAATAGTCTCATCAGATCAAGACTTTCATACGGCTGCCATATATAAACAATATTCAAAAATATCTAAACTGTCAGTTGTCTACAACCGCAAACCTAAGATCAATTGAGAAAAAAGTCTTTGAGCTAGTAAAGCCTGAGGGTCTTGGCAAAGGTCGTTGTTCTCTGAACATTGTGGACTGGCACTACAAAATCACAAAGAACTGTACCAAGTAACAGAAACCACATCAATTGAAGCCTAGCAACAACTAAAATGGATAGAACATATAACATGAAGAGATATTAATGATATAACCAAGATGTTAACATTCAACACCATTTCAAATAAAAGGTTAAGAAGGAAACCCCGCCCATCAATACTGAAAAGATTGGTAACTGTTACTGGGCATGAAGAATCTGTTTTCAGAAAAAAATTGTTTCAAGACAAAGATTTTATAAACTTCAACCGAAAACAGTACTGGCTGCTCAATCAATGATTACAAAATGTTTCCTTATAGGGAAACAGCTAATATTACCATTACTAATGTTGTCACCCACATTCTAAGATGAACTTCAAATTTGTAATGTTATGGAAAAAACAAATAATCAAAGGCTTGAAATTTTCTAAATAAATTTTTATTAAAGTTTAAATCAGCTTGTGGATGATGAATTATTTTCCACCCTACAACCTCTTTCCCACAGATGAAACATTGTGAGCCTCTCACTGTTCTATTGCCATTTCCATGGAAAGTGTTCAGACAAATGACATTCATTAGTTCCAGTAGTTCTAAATTTCACATCTAAGGCCTGTTATACTATGCACAATGTAGTGAATCACTCTCATTTCCGTCATATTCCATCGGTGACAGATAAGTTCTACTTGAACAGTTTCTTCCCATGAACTGCTGCTTTGTGGAACTGACTCCTAAAAGGATACTTCCCTGATCACAACAATCTTAACTTGTTCAAATCTTGGGTCAATTTTTATCTTCCCAACATATCCCTATAAACTATCTCTCTTACTCTGTAACTGTATCTTGAGTGGCTCTTAAACCTTGTAGAGGGTGAAAAAAAAATTGTAAAAAAATATAAATCTATTTGGAAGAAATCAGCTTTAGTTTGAGAGTGTTTTTCATTCTGAATTTTTTTATACAGAATTATTATTATTTATATTCAGAATAATGTCCTCATCTTTGTTGCTATTATCACATTTCAGTTGTTGTGCTCTCTGGTCTTCATCAGGTATTTCTCAATCCAGGTAACAATTATTTAATCTACAGGAGTATTTTGTTCTTGTTCCACTGTACAAGTTCAGGAATATTACCTGAAGAAGGCCAACAAGCATAATGGTCGAAACATTGTGATATCAACACGGACAAAGACATTACACTAAAGTAAATAAACTATACAATTATATAGCAACATAGTGGATGCATAAAAATCAAACTGGATTGATTTTTTGCCGCCCTGAAAAATCTTTTTCATCAGTCAACAGCTGTGATCACTGTGTTTTTGGAAAGTAAAACTGGTAACATTTAAATGAACTCCTGGCAAAAAGCAACCTGATGGCAATAAATAATTGACAATCTGTGATAATATGAAATCAACAGTATTAAATAGTATATTTGTTGTACAGGAAATGCCTCTATTGTAATCAAATTTTTACATACTCAGAATTGACTATCTTTAACTTGTAAAATCTTAGTTTTTTTTTCTCAAATCCACAGCAGACAGATTCAACTTTATTTTTGAATTTAAATGTCAAAAACAAATAAAAAGATTTTTTAGCTGAATTTAAAAAAAAAATTTAAATAGAAATAGCCGATGTCAAACGTAACAAGAAAACTGGACTCTTGTTACGAAGACAAAATAAATGCCCAAATTTATTGACAAACTATCATTGGAACATCTCATCTCAAAGTTTATTTCTGGGCATAAAAAGCCAGGGCTGTTGTGTTTGGAAAAGGATGAGTAGGGAAATGTTTTAGCTTTTAGATGTGTAAACTTTGCATTTCTTTTTTAAATTGTTTTCTTTTTTTTTTAAAAAAAAAAAACAAGTGAAGCCTGCTCAAACTTTTCATTAAAAAAATAAAATCAGTAAAAGAAATTAAAAAAATCAATGAAAAGTATCTAATTTTTATTTGTATATTTTTCTCTGCAAAAAAAAAAAGAAAAAGACCTGCAGTTAACAATTTATTGGTTTCAGAGATTGAAAAGAATCAACTGGAATTATATTATTTGGAAAAAACTTGTCAGCAGATTTGATGGCTATGATGTGGAGACAACTGAAATTGAGAAGGAATTTTCCGAGTTTGATTTTATTAGTTTTTTTTTTCCTACCAAGTTTAAGTTGACAAACAAAAGCAAGGAGGGATTTGAAGATAATGAAGAAGCAGACAGTAAGTCTAGCTGAGAGTTAAGTTAGGAGAAAAAGTGTCTACCCACCAGACAGACCCACATGGAAATGCACTCTGGTTGTGCATGAAAGAAAACAGGGCAAAAGATTGGGAAAATCTCTTTGACATGCAATAACTGTGGAGAAAGTCAGTTTTGTATCTTGACACTCTTAACTAACTTTGCTTTTTAAAAAGAATATAGTCCCCACATTCATATTTTTTTATTCTCAGTTATTCAGCTGAAAAATATTCATGAAAATATACTCAGAACATAAAAAGAGATGACAGATAAAAATAAATAAATTGAATAATTGATTAAATATCAACAATCAGGAACATAGTTTTGTTATAAACTTTATGATCCTTTTGGTAAAAATAAATAAAATAATACAATATTTTTCTTTTAGACAAAAAAGAAACAAACTTTATATCTTTGGATTGCAAAAGAAGGTAGATTTTGATTTTGTTTAGCAGCATATCAACACATATATGGGTTATTTAATGCAGAAATTTAAATATTTTGATTGGTTTGCTTGGTTGATTTTGCTTAGTGGTATATCGACCTCCATAGATTATTTAATGCCAGAATCTTAATAATTTGAACATAGTTTTATGGCTTCAAGTACAGATAAAATTTATTGTTGGTAATTCTACTATGAATATGTATTGTTGTTAATTTTTTTTATATAAAAATGTATTACTGGTATTTTTACTATAAATATGTATTTTTATACTTTCATAGTGTTTGGATGTTCACTATTTTCCCATAGCTGGTACCCTAACAGGTGTTACCACCCCAGGTCAGGGTGAACCTGGGAGCAACAGCAGAGGTGGTTCAAAACCTTCAATCTTCTGATTTGAGGCTTTGTGGCCAGATTTAGCAGAAGGCAAAGTTTAACAAGGTGATCTCACAAAACTATTATTTTTACCAAGTAACTCTATAACTGCACATTTTATAAAGTTCTGTTTTCACATTTAAAAACATTTATGCAGAAAAGCCTAACAGATTTGTTACTTTTTTTTTTTTTTAGTATATGGCATGTAAGTTTTTTTTTTTTAGTCTTACTCAAAATTAACCTGCTTCCTTTACCATGAAGATCAAACTCAGGACCTCTAAATCTTCTCAATTATATTGAAAATCTTAGATAAATATTAAATGAAAAGTGGTTTATATCATATATAAAAGTCAATGAGCCAACACAATATTTTCTACTCTAGTTCAGTTGCATACTAAAACACAATAATAACACCTATTCAAATGTATAGACACAACACTAATGACCCTCTCCAATGTATAGCCAAGCTTTTCACTGCAATAAAACATTATTTAACTAGAAAAGCTTTTAATTGCTTTCATGTATAGAATAGGATATATTATAGACACTACTGTTTTAGGAAGAAAATTTTACTCAATGAATAATGAATTTTTACAAGAGTATAAAAACTATATTTACTAATGTTATATTCCATGCTAATAGGAATATATACTTGAAAAACAAAGTGGATAAAATAAGTAAAGGTTTATTGTAAAACCAATACAATAAGAATAATGGTAACAGTTATGCACAAGGTCATCGCAAGTCAATCCAGTAGTGAGTGCTACTATTGGAAGGTCAATAGTTCTTGCATAAGTCTGAGTTGTACTCAACAGATTCCAGCTAGTCTCTGTTGTCTGTTGACTTACAGATACTTATAGGTAGTTACTACCTATAGTATAGTCACACATGGGGGTGACAGGTTATTCCATTTCTTCAACTAATTTGAAAAGTTTACTACAATTCAGTGAACACCAGTATTTTTAAAAGAATTTTTACTTTTTTTTGTGTGCATAAACATGCCGGTTTTTGTAAATATGGATATCCAGAGATGACATTATCAGAAAATAAGACTGGTAAATATAGTAAATCTAAAGGCAAAGTAATTAAAATTCTACCAGCATTAGTTCACGGAGAATATTTTCCTAAATTTTAACTATTACTTGGTAGTTAAAAATGATATAAAAAAAGGTGCTCATGTTATATTCTACAAGTAATTTTTACAGATATGTCCCACCAAAAAAAAATTAGTTAAATTTTCAGTTGTCAATAAAGCTTTCAACACCTTAAAAAACATCCACCTCTGTATTAAAAAAATAATTTCTGGGATATTTTAAAGTAAGTAATATTTGTTTCAAATCAGACTAATTAAATTTTAAATCAACTAATATTCCTCAAATAAAGTTTCAGATAAGTATATTTTACTTTAGAAAATGACATGACTAAAAATGGCTAAAATCAACAGTTTTTAGTGATTTAAAAAAAAGAAAAACTTTTCCAGTCAATTTAAATTCGTTTCATAAATATTCAATTTAATCTATTAGCTTGGAATTAAAACTAAGATAAATGCTTCAAGAAAGATTTTTCATTTTTAAAAATTCGTTTTAAACCTTAGATATTCTATTTCTTTGGATGTACTTAGACATATGCTTTCGATGGCCAGGAAGAATGGAGGTCTTTTAATATATATTTGGTAACCCAACACAAATATCAATTATCAAATCAATAGCGGATAAACATCAGATGTTGACATAGGACAAACAGATGAGTGAGAATATATCCCACAATTGATTAAAAGATTCAGTTCAGCATACCTTTCAAAGAACATTGCTTATGGTCAATTCATACTGAAAACACTGGTTCTCATTCGATCTCTGAAATTAAGCGGTGTTGAGCCCAATAAGATGGCGAGGCGATCATTGGGAAACACCTGGTACTGTAAGTGACCCCCTACAATCTGAAATATATTTTGGATTTGAATAACCCACAATGGGTTGATAAGCTTTAAAAGACAAATCAAACAACATTAGATGTTATTAGGTCTAAGAATGAGAATTTTAATGGATTAAATAAAGTTTTCTATTGAACATAGTCAGGTCACCAAATAAGATATACACTTGAATCAAACTGGAAGGTATAGTGGCTGTAATGTTTTGATACTGACAGAAAAGATTTGGAAACCTAAACAACTTAATCAATGTATCAGAGTGACAATATATTGTATGACAATTACAAAAAGAAATCAAAAATTTGTTGTTCAGCAAAGAATATGACATTTTTCTGGCACCTGTATTCAGAGAACTTAAAACAATTGCTTGGTTACTTATTTTAGTGTATCATTTTTGTTGTAGAGTAGGATTCTGCATACTTCCTACTCTTCCCTACTACTGTGACAATGGGCTACTCCTACTTATAAATATGGCAAGTAGCCACATTAGAGTAGGTTTTGAGAAGTAGCTGATCTATTCAAGTTTTTTTCCATTCTACATATGAGTATTTAAGAAATCTCTTGTTTTCCTCTACCTGGTCTTCTGTTACTTTGATACTTTCTCTATGGCCTTCTGGCTATTTTGGACAAAGACAACATTACAGCAATTTTACTTACAATTCTTGTCACGTGATGCAAACAAGATGCAGTTCATTATTTATACAAATTAACTGAAAATAACCAACAGTACCTTTTTATAACTATCACTAAGACTGTTTTATAAGTAGTGAAGTAATCATTCTAAGTATCATGGTTAATCAAAATAAGTGCTGTGTAATTTGTTGATATCACTTCTGTCATTATTTATTTCTTTTCATTGAGATCATCAAATCTTACAAGATAGGAAATGAAATATTATCAACAAAAATCAATTAATCATTTATCAGGACAAGACTTTATGAGTTTTTTATCCGACAAAACAACAAAACTTACCTATATATTTATTTCACATAGAATTTAAGTCTACACCAATATTCAGAGAACTTGAAATGATTACTTATTTTTACGATTATTGCCACAAGATGCAAACAATAGTCAATGAGGCTTAATCATTTTCCATATAGTCACTGAAATTAAGCAATGTTATCCTGTTCAGAAGCTAGATGGGTGACTGCTTGGGAATACCAGGTGCTGTTAGTTTCTATGTGTGATTGATGGGATAATGGTTTGGAATTATTAATCGGAGAACAAAGTTCCAATTCCTGTTGGGTTTGTTATATTCATTTACGTGAAAGATATGAATCTGTCTCTTCTCCTCCAGCTATGGATTAATTAGCAAGACTTGTATCACTAAAACCATTACTATCTAAAAAAAAAAATCTTACAATCTAAAAATATTTTCTGGCTTTAATTAACCTGCAAAATATTGATAAGCCATGGAAAACAAACCAATCAATAGTTTATGGTGAATTCTGTTTTTCTGGAGATTTTGCATCTTATTATTGAAGTCAATGTTTTCAGAATAAGATTGATTTAACCCCAAAAATCTGAATTACAGACAATCCTTTTCTCAATTTTTAGTATACACTGTATATATTAAGGGCTGAAGTTTATTAAAACTAAATTAGGATGTTTAATCACTGTACATTTCATATAACCTGCAAAGGGTTGAGAAGCTATAGAAAACATATCTGTAAATAATCAGTGAATTATTTAAACAAATTAACTGTAAATAATCAACAGTATCTTTTTATAACCATTTGTTTCTTACATTATTGTCATCTAAGTCTGCTTTTACACTGACAGAAGCAGTAATTAA
This sequence comes from Acanthosepion lycidas, assembly GCA_963932145.1. NCBI lineage: Eukaryota > Metazoa > Mollusca > Cephalopoda > Sepiida > Sepiidae > Acanthosepion > Acanthosepion lycidas. The sequence continues at coordinate 32,647,213 of OZ010590.1, forward strand.
CTGAAATATGTACTGTAAAATTTGTTGTTTTGTTTTAGTGTAGGAAAATATTAATTTTTTTAAATTGGTGAAATTTTTTTATTTTAAGCTTTTTAAATATTTTATTTCTGAATATATTTTAATTTTAAATTTAAATGTTTTTTTTTATTGCCGGTTAAAACTGTTTTTACATTTACATAAGTCGTGAAGTAATCATTCTAAGTAACGTGGCTAATCAAAATAAGTGCTACATAATGTGTTGCATTTTTTTCTCTATCAAGATAATGCATATTTCAGTTATTTGAGAGCAATTAGAAAATCTATTTGCTTTTTTATAAGTATACATAAGAGAACATGATAGTCTTTTAAGTTAGATATTTTTACTACTATATACTGATTCTTCAACGTCTTCTCAGAAGAGAGTCGTACATTGGCAGGTATAACAAGAACATCTGCTAGTTGATCAAATAATGTTGTTTTTGTTGTCATTATTACAAGATTTGCACTGCTGTACTATCTGAATGTGCTGTAAATTCAATCCTTGGGTCAAGGAGTATAAAAATATACACCTGGTTACCTGCCTGGCAAGCTTGATTTTGTAGTAGCTGGATAAGTTTAAATAAATAAAATAAAAATCTTTCTTAAATTCACTGAAAAATATCACTTACTTATCATCTCCTGAACATCAGCATTTTTAAGGACAAGTCAATCAGCTAACTTTGTTTCTGAAACCAGATACTTGGATAAGCGATAGAAATATCAAAGACCCAGTACAAAAGCAAAGGACAATCCTACTCACACTCACCACACTCCTACCTACCAATAACTTACCAACCTCAATATAAATCCAGGAAAAAGCTTTCTCCACTCTTTTGTCAGAAAGTGGGACTGAGTGATTCATTCAAAAAATAGGAAAATGTATCCTAAAAATACAATATACGAAGGTCTATCCAAAATAATGCCTCTTAATTTATTAAGCTGGCACAGATACAGATGTTAGTGATAGAGAAGAAACTTTCCATCCATAATTTATTTTGCTTCGTTACAAATAGAAACCTGGCAAGATTATGTCTGAGATGAAAAATGCATATGAAGCAAAAGTGTATCACAAAAAAAATTGCACTCATTAACATTCAACGATGCTTGCTTAACATTAATAGAGATGACACAGTGGATGTGTGCACAGTTAGGTGGTGGATCATGTATTTTAACAATAGGTGACAGTGATATGCACGAAAATCCACATTTGGAATAGTCCTGCACAATTGTCAACATGCAAGGACTGCAGAGTTGAATTGCCAGTGTAAAAAAAAAACTGTTGTATTTGAAAACTTACTCTATCTAAAACCTGTTTGAGTTGGTTAGTCCTTGTGGAAATAAATAGAAAGGATAAATTAATAACAGTGAAATTACTAAAAACTGGCCTCGATCGAGAAGTCCAACTAGGCCGGTTAATAATTTCTGTTTAAGAAAATAAAAAAAGGATAATAATACAATCACATGTAACCCACTAAAAATGACTTTCAGAATATTACTAGCTTAAAAGCTGCCCTATCGGGGGGCATTTAAGCTAGTTCCTGATCGGATCTTCATCACAATAGGTAGGGCAGAGTAGATATAGTAGGTAACAATAAACTACAGAAGAACTCAAAATTGATCATTACATTTAAGTATTGCATTAATATCTAAGATTACCTTTCAAAAGTTCAACAATAATTCTTCTGCTACCACTTAATTTAAACACAATTTGATGTATGTACATCCTTATAAACAATTTTTTTTCATAGGTGATTTTCGCTGGATTTCGAAATCAATTTTGATTATTCCCAAATTTATTTCTAAGTTATAAAAATTGTTATTGTACAAAATATTTGTTGCAAAAAAATCAAGTAATCGCCAAAAATAATTGCAGTAATGAAAGCTTGAGCATCCAACTTTTCAGAATTGTGAGTTCAGATCCAGCCCGGAATGTATTTAATTTGCTTAAAGAGTCAACCTAATTCCAAAATTTTATGGGTATGTTGGGCTACAGCCTCTAGGAGTAAAGTTAAAATATTGTGACACACTAACATTCACATTTATTATATAGAAGAAATAAAGTTGAATTAAAAATTTCCATTATTAAAAATATATTGTAGTTTATAAAGTAAGTGCTGACCTAGAAGCAAAATGAATACTGGGGGAAGAGAGTTCTCTTATTTGCTGTAGATTTGCCAGTGTCCTTCATTTAAAAATAATAATACCTTTGCATAGAAATTTAAAAAAAAAACAGAAGAAAATAGCATCTGAAATGGATGAATGGATGAAAAATAGTCTGATACTGCCAATGTATAAGACTGATTGTCTTTGTATCGTTTTTATGAGGATGTAAAGTAAACAGAACCAATACCGTTCGTCTGTACTCCCATTCCCAGAGATAAAGGGATCTTTCTTGGCATTGTACATTATATGATCAAGTACCTTTTGTGCATTTTGAGATAAAGGCCATCTGGAACTTACTAAGCAGAGGACAAAGTCACTGGGAAATATAATTTACTGGAATAACGCTGGAGGAATTTGATTAAAACCAACATTACCCACCACTATATATCAATACATACAGCCAACAAGGAGGATTTAAATAAGTTTTATTAAGTTTTTCCAGCATACAAAGGAAAGTGATGTACTTAACGGGCTTAAGCAAGTAGATGGCAGAACAGGGTCTGGGAGAAATAACAGAGAAAAATTATTGAGAGCTACAAAGGAACAGGAAGAAGTGGAGGGCCATGATTTTGCCTATATCCTGAAAGAAGAAGAGTAACAGAAACAAAACGGAAAAAAGTAAGGATGTTGGAAAAACTTAAAAAAATGAAATAAATTTTCCTTGGTGGCAGTATCTAATGAAATATTTTTGTAAGAAAGGGTGCTATATATATATATATATATATTTCTTTGAATCCAGAAATGTCATATATATATATATATATATATATATATATATATATATGACATCTTTTGAACCAGAAATCCAAAATCTTGAGTCCTTGCATACATATTAAAAACTTCCTCTTAAGCACATATGAGGCTAGATAAAAAAAAAAAAAGTAAATTTTAATTAACTCACTGCCAATAACTTCATAATACCCTTGCTTTTCTTCTCTTCCCTCTTCTTCTTTCTTCATATCTTCCTGCTAGCTTTCTATCACACCTAATGTTGTGCATTTGTTTTTTTAAAACAATATAGCATTCATTAGTTTTAAAAAAAATAAAGCTTTGGGAGGTCAAGTGATAAAAATCACCTGAGGATAGCGTAAGATTGAAACCAAGGTAGAGGATTCAACTGATCTCCCGATTTTTAACGTATATATATATATATATATATATATATATATATATATATATATATATATGTGTGTGTGTGTATGTATGTATGTAAAATGAGAAATTACAATAAGTATGAAGACTGACAGAGAAGGCAGTCTCTCCAACACACCTTCACCAGAAAACAAGATGCTGATTCTGTTGCAGGAGCTTTTAGAACAGATGCCATTGGGAATTTGTACTTGGCATGGTTAGGTTTTGTTCTTTATTAGCATCTTGGGCTATCAGAAAGTCATTAGCTACGGCTGTAGGGCCTTGTGTCTCTTTGATTTGATGAGCACCCTTCAAGTTTTCTGTTTATGTAGGCCACCGCCCACTGCCTGTGAAGACTTTGCTATCATCGACCACCATCATTATCATCACCAATGCAGAGACAATCAAATCAAAGTAGCTATATAATCTTACCATCAAATATCTCATGGCCAGGTGTCTGAAAGAATCCTCCAGAGAATTTAAAAAAAAATATTAATAAAGATACGAAACAAAGAATATAAAAAAACTACAAAAGTTAAAAAAAAAAAAAAAACCAAAAAAACCGCAAAAAGCTAAAAGAGATCTTTGGCCTTAAATAAAAAAGAATCAAATGACAAAACCTACAGAGGCTTGAGACAATAGAATCTAAATAAAAATAAAAACCTTTCCTCTGCCAAATTCTGTCATGTTCACAAAATCTAAAAATGAGTATGCTAAACAAAGGCAGAAATTTGGCAGAGGTGCATGTAATTCTCTTAAGACAGGCACGAATCCATTTCTCCCTGTGCTCGTCATTATAAGTGAATAAGTATCATGTTTTTGTTTACACTATTTACATTATTTGAATTGTTGTCCTCATTTTTGTTGCCATATTTCTAATTGTCTCTATACTCTATCATGTTCGTACGGATCCTTCAATATCTGTCTATATATCTGAGATGTAGTATTGTGATTATTTACACTACATTGTTTGGACTATTGGCAACAAAGATGAGGACAACAGTCCAAACAATGTAAATAGTGTAAATAATTACAATACCTTATCTCAGATATATAGACAGATACTAAAGGATCAGTACAGATCCAGTATACCAAACTACGTGTAACTTCAAATGTGCTGAGTTCTTCAAAACCTCACATCACAAAATCTCTCTCTTTATCTCTGATTCTTTGGCATTTTGAAGAAATAAAATTGATTTCCTCAATTCACAAAGTTTTGGAGATATAAAACTGAATATAAAATAAAATAAAAAAAAATGTAAATTCAAAGTTTTGGAGATATTTCAAACTGAATATAAAATTAAAAACATTTGAAATTCACAAAGTTTTTGTTAAAGTTTAAACTCAATATAAATTGAAAACATTTAAAAATGACTAATTTTAAATTAAATCACAAGGAAAGATGACTGAGACGTATCAGAGATGCTGTTTGATTTGAGTGAGAAAAAGAAAGGGAAGATAGAGATAATAATGCACTCATGTGTTTAACATCTGCTTCAGGAAAAACTTGTCAATTTAAAATCTTTTCTTTTGTACTCACTTTCTTAAATACTGACTTGTATTCATACTTATGACTGTTATTGCAATATTTTGTTGACGTTGTAAAGCTAACACTGTAACAAAGGAATTTCCACAGGTATTTCTATAGTCATAAAACTCACAGAGAGCTTATTCCTTAAGAATAATGATTTATCAGAAAATTCAAATAACAAAACCATGATACTGCTACTACTACTAATAATAATCTATATAAATAAACACGAAATTCTGTCTGTCAATCCGTGTGTCTGAACAACATCTAACATGGGCCACAATTGCTCTACATACATATTATACGTTTTTGGAATCGGGATGATCCCGAGATTGAAAATCTGTCTGACATCTGGTGCTTGAAGATCCAGCATTGGAATTTTTGTCCAGATGAGGAGGGCACAGTTAAAAATTCAAATTTTAAAATAACTGAAAAAATTAGTCATTTTAAACATTTTTAATTTATACTGAGTTTGAAGTACCACAAAAAACTTTATGAATTTAAGAATTTTTGTTTTAAATTCAGTTATAAATTTCTCCAAAACTTTTGAATTGAAGAAATCAATTTTATTTCTTCAAAATGCCAAAGAATCAGTTAAAGTAAGAGGTTTTATGACACAAGGTTTTGAAGTTCTGCATAGTGATCTGAAGAATTCAACTCAATTGAAGTTCCACGTAGTTTGAGATTTGAAGAATTTTGCCTAAATCGGCATTTTGACCAGAATTGGACTTATAGCCCAAATCTGAGAAAGTGATATTTTGAAGTACCATGAAATAAACTGAAGAATTCAAACTTAATTTTTCATAATTATCATTGCTGTTTTCTGGTCAGTTTTGGGCCAGAGGCTCAATTACAGCATTCTGCATGAGCGAGCTTAAAAGTCCACATGGAGTGCAGCTTTTAAGCTGGTAATAACTAAATTTCTCATTTATCTCTCAACAAGTTTTCCGAGATCATGAAATCCACACATCAGGAGACTAAGGTTTGTTTTCTTTTTGCCGCCAAATCAATGGAGAAACATTAAATGTTGGTCACAGTTTACAACAAATGTTAAAGATATAGAAACAATCAAGTTTCATTTACATAAATTAATTTTTTTATTTATTTTTCAGCTTCCCAGAAATTATTTATTTATTTTTAAGTTTTTCATGAATTGTTATTTCTTTTTAAGCTTTTCATAAATAGTTATTTTTAAGTTTTCCTTAAATTTTTATTTATTTTTAAGCTTTCTGTAAATAGTTATTTATTTTTGAGTTTTTCATAAACTGTTATTTACTTGAAGCTTTCCATAAATTTTTATTTATTTTTAAGCTTTCCATAAATTTTTTATTTTTAAGCTTTCCACAAATTTTTATTCATTTTTAAACTTTCCATACATTTTTTTTATTTTTAATCTTTCTATAAATTTTTATTTTTAAACTTTCCATAAATTTTTATTTATTTTTAAGCTTTACATAAATTTTTATTTTTAAGCATTCCATAAATTTTTATTATTTTTAAGCTTTCAATAAATATTTATTTATTTTTATAAACTTTTCATAAATTGTTATTTACTTGAAGCTTTTCATAAATTATTATTTTTAGGCTTTACATAAATTTTTATTTATTTTTAAGCTTTCCATAAATTTTTATTTATTTTTAAGCTTTCCATAAATTTTTAGTTATTTTAAGCTTTCAATAAATATTTATTTATTTTTAAACTTTTCATAAATTGTTATTTACTTGAAGCTTTCCATAAGTTTTTATTATTTTTAAGCTTTCCATAAATAGCTGTTTATTTTTAAACTTTCTGGAAATATTTTCATTTATTTTTAAACTTTCTGGAAATATTTTCATTTATTTTTAAGCTTTGCATCTTTTTCAATTTATTTTTAAGCTTTCCAGAAATTGTTATTTACTTTTAAGCTTTTTGCACAGTTTTTTTTTTTCTGGAAATTTTTATTTATTTTTAAGGTACTCTTAAATCATTGCATTTTCAAATTGCATTTTTATATTCTTTTCTCTCTGTTCTCCGTAATGTAGATTTTCTTCATGTGAAAGAAAATTCTTTTTTAATGACACCATTACATAAGCGAAACATGTGGAATTATGTTCAAAATGTCATCTCTATGGTGGGGGTGTCTATTTTGAATACAAAGTATCCACTAAGTTTGAAATAATAAAAAAAATCGGATTAAATCCATTAATTCTTTAGAAATTTCTTTGTTTGCATTTTAGATACAAAACTGAGCAGATATGAAGCTTTCGAGAAAATAATCTAAATGAAGACGTGCTTTTCTTAAAAACGGAAAATAGAACCTTGCTTGTTGTGTTGTTCTCCATGGCCAAGTGGAAAAAGCACACTGAATCAAATGATGGTTCCCATTACAAAGGAACATATTTCCTTTACTAAGATTTCTCGAATGCATAAGTCAATATAATGCACATTATTTAATAATTAAAAATGAGGCATCTATTTCAAATACAAAGTGTCCACTTATAATAACTTTCAAAGTAATAAAAATATCAAATTAAAAATAAATTCATTAATTCTTTTTAATTACTCAGAAATTTTATTTTACTGGTTAGCCATGTTTGAGTAGCCATTTTTTAAATAGTGTGAATTATGTCCACAGTAAGATACTTAATAAAGAAAATGTGCTCTCCGACATTTAATAAATTGTGTACTAAATATTGAAAAAAATAGGTTAAAGTAGGTTCTACTTAAGGCAATATCACTTTTCAAGTTTAACTAATTTGCATATTGATTTTAAAAATGTTTATTTCATTAAGTAACTGTCCTTCATTACTGTTCTTTTATTTGAGAATTGTTTTGATTTTCATATCATAAATAGTTCTGTTAAGGAATATTGTCTTATGTAGTGAAGAAAAGTGTACTAAAGTGTACTAAATATTGAAAAAAATAGGTTAAAAAAATTCATTTTAAGTAAACCTTCTTCTATGTGCTGTATCACTTCAGGAAATAGGTGATCATGGCCCTCCACGATTTCCTGTCCTTTGTAGATAATAATAAATTCTAAAGCTTTCACCACCATTAAGTTCGTTCTTCTTCTATATTCTGTGTCCCTTCAGGATGTTGATGATCATGTCTCTCCAAAATTTCCTGTTCTTTTGCAGCTCTTAATAAATTTTGCCTTTTGTTATCTCTCCTAAACCTTGCACTGCCATTCATTTACTCAAGTTTGCTAGGTGGGTTATGTGTTGTTTTCCTCTGTCCTATGAGTATCAAATTTTCCAAGCCTTCTTTCCTCATGATGTGCCCTAGAAATTTCAACTGTCTCTTCTTGATAGTAAAACAAGCAAAACCCCAAAATAAAATGCTTAAAAATATAAAATTTATTATTAAATAAACGATCCACAATAATAAAATAAAATATAATCATACATAACAGAGATGACCTGAATGGCAATAAAATATATATTTCTTTTCATTTCATTAAAGAAAGAGATTCTAGAAACAGCAAAGTTTGAAATAAAGTGCTTATATAACACTTCCTTCATATGCTTGCATATCGTTCCAAGATGTGGTTGAAAATGGCTTTCAACAACGTCATGCCTTTTGTAGCTAATAAAGCTCAGATAAAAATAAAGCAAAGTTACCCACACCCTGCTTCTTTGGATAAAACTTGTTCTTGTCTTCAGGCAATACTGAAGCATATGTGTCTTGTCCCTGGAGATTATAAGTCTGGGGCAGTACTTCCCCATTGCACTAAAGAGGACAGCCATAGGTCGACCTGACGTCTTTGTGGCATGGGCCACGGAGACTGAACAATTTGTGTTTATCTACAGGCAGACATCTGGGACCCCAACATCATAACAACCTTGTAATTTCCACCCCACCATAAACACTATCCCTACCGTGAAGTAAAAAAAAAATACATTTGTCTGTGTTACCCATCATGTATGATTATAAATGTATACACATACACATTCTCTATTTCTCTCATATATTTTATATATAAAGTACAATGTATGTGTGTTTGTTGCGCTGGCCTCGGTGTGAGCACCAATCCCTCTCTCTCTAGTGCAATGAGCACCTCTCAGTATAATTTTCCTCAGTTACAACTCTGTTCTTTAACAGAGTCACCCCTGAGCACACTCTGCCCAAAGAGCTGCAACTGAGAGATGATAGATAGATGTGTTACAAACTACTCAAGAGAGCAATTTGCACACTAGATATTTACTCTGTTTCCCCACTAAGACGAGTTATGACACAAGGTCAGTTTTAAAGGTCGGGGCCCAAGTACATACACCCAGACTAGGAACAAATTTGCCCGTAGTCCCTGCAACTGTCAGTTGTGCTGGCCTGGTGCAATGAGAGGGCTGTTCCCCAGGGCTGAGCATCTCTCAATATAATTTTTCTCAGTTGCAACTCTGCCCTTTGATGGAGCTAGTCATAGCTGATCCAAGCTAGTCATTGCTGTGATACTACCAGCACAGGTATGGATCCCTGTGACCAGTAAGGAGATTTACTTGACCCTGCCACTGAGTCAGGTTGTGACACAAGGTCATTTTTTAATGTGGGGATCCGAGTGTTTTCACTTGGGCCACTGATCCAAGCTGGTCTTAGCTGGTCATAGCTTGTCAGAGCTGGTTCAAGCTAGTTGTAGCTGTGATACCACCAGCACAGGGATGGATCCCTGTGACCAGTAAGTATCCAAATGTGTATACCACTCAAAAGGAAGGTTTACACACTAAAAGCTCCATATCTGTATTATATATTATTTACTTCAAGGCAATATCACTTTTCAAGTTTAACTAATTTGCATATTGATTTTAAAAATGTTTATTTCATTAAGTAACTGTCCTTCATTACTGTTCTTTTATTTGAGAATTGTTTTGATTTTCATATAAAAAATAGTTCTGTTAAGGAATATTGTCTTATGTAGTGAAGAAAAGTGTTTGAAATTTTCATTTTACTTGGCCTTCAACAAGTTGGCATCTATTTGTAAAACTTTCCTTAACTGTAACAAGCAAATTTATGAATGAAATGTTCATTTAAAATTTTTGTTCCAAAGATTTCAAGTAGAGAATATATCTTACTTTGCAAAGTGATAGCGAGTAGGCGAAGCCTGCTAGTGTGTGTATATATATATATATATATATATATATATATATATATATATATGAGGAATTAGTAGATTTTATTTTTAATTTGACATCCTTTCTTAAGCTCTCTGTGGCCGAGTGGTTTAAAGTACTGATATGTCCCAGAAAGGGATATATTTGAATGAAGTAGCTAAGTGGTTTTGGCTACTATAACCAAGTAGAATACAGTAGCAGTAATCGACTGGTACGCATCATAGTCGCAGGTAAGAAGTGTAGATCAATGGCGTAGTCCAATGGGCGTCGTAATAGACTTAGCTCTCAGACTAAGGCTCTTGACTCTGTCATACCTACATGTCTGTCAGTATTTATGATGGACACCAGCCAATCATATTCCAGTGAGGAGGGAACACAGGTGTATACATATTCCATTATATCAAGACACTGGGTCAGGCGGACGTTTTCTTTACAAAGAGGATGTGAATTTGAATCGTACTGGAGAGCACATTTTCTTTATTAAGATTCTCAATTGAATACACAAGCCGGTAGATACAATTCACACTGACCAACAAAAAAACAAAACAATGCAAACTAAAAAAACAAGGTGTTTTACTGAAACATGTGCGTCCACTAAAATATAATGTTTTGAATCAGAGTTTTTGATTGCTCTTTGGTATCTATGTGTCTGCGCATATGCAAATGTATGTTTTTATATCTACAAACAATGATACAGCTGAGGGGATGCTGAAAAACATTAGATCTAACTTCCTTCCCAATTTTAAACCAAAAATCAAACCATAGATTTAGAAGGCCTTCCTGATTGTTCCAACAACATTTCAATACCCATTCATATATGCAGAAAAAATGTAAGTATTATTAGAGTTAATGACCTTTTTAATCATTTCATGATTTTGCGATAATGCCACTAAGATGCAAAGGCTTAATGGAAGTGAAAGAAAATGAGCAGACAAGACTTTAGTGAGGAAAGAACAAAACGAACAGATTTCAGGAAGACGGAAGATAGATGTTGCATTTAAATTTTGTACCTAACGGGGAAGCAAGAATCTATAGGCAAGATGTGCAAGAAAAAAAAAACAATTAGAATAGAAACTTACATCGAGCTAGTTCAGCAGTAATACAATGAGACCTAATTGCCAATCTCGTACTACGCTTAAATACTTGCAGTTGAGGTACTAAGGAAGAAAGCTCATTAGAACAAATGCCATGAAAATATTTGTAGAAACGACAGAAGGAACCCAACACATGGTGTTGGGAAAGTAACTGAAGTAAAGATGACTGATTACATTGCTGACCCTTCTTTGGATATTGTCAAGAATCTCACAATACATAGCAAGAACACCAAGCCAGATACAGCAGCAATTTTCAATGCATGGATGAATGGCAAATTTATAAATTCACAAGATAGATTCTGATGAGAAAATTTGCCTTGCACAAAACATTAAACTGATTTTCCTAGCAATAGACCTAGCAATTGATTCACTATAATCATTGCACTTCATGTCAGTGGAAAATGAGAGTCGAAGAAGGCACAAACAGTTGCTGTTCTGGAGTTTAACATTAGCCATGTTGACCACAGATAGAAAAGGATCTCCATGGGGATTACATGAAAGTAGTTTTGTTTTGGAGGTGTTAAAATTTACAAGCCATTCTTTGCCTCAGTTAACAACTAACTTGAGATCATTTTCAAGAGTAGTTACCAGTTTTACTTTGTCAGACCTACTGTTGGGTAAAGATTCCATAGGTCACTGTTGAATAAAAAAATGAGAGAAAAGATTGTTACGTGTTCAAATAAAATGATATTTATTTAAATGTAAGACACACAAATTTTACTTATCATGAAATGAAAGTTTGAAAGTTCTTCTCTTGTAAGACTGTAAGGAAATAAACATGAATAGTCTTTTCAGTGAGGAAGAGAGTAATTGGAATTGGGAGACAAGGTCAAAGGGAATCTGCTGTTGCTTTGATGAGAAAGACAAGACGACGAGGTTGACTCGTGTCCCTTTACTGCTCTCAGTCCTTCTTGGCAGGAGCTGATTTTATTGGTTATATATTTTTATTAAATTGAAAATTTGAAGTATGTTTGAAGGCTGCACTGAGCCTTCGTGTGGTGTGTTTAATTTTGTCATTTGCTCCTTTGATTTCAATACTGTTCCCTCCCCCCGCCACTTACTCTACAAGCCCATTCCAGATAGATCTGGGGGTTTTTTCTACTGATTTGTATACCACATTATGCTGTTATTGTTTTTGCGATGATCGGTGATATTATTTATAATCTTACTGCGGAGAATTAAGAGATTAGTGCACTCTCAATATATTTTCTTCTTACTGAATTCTTTTATCTCTTGGTCAGACTAACATTTATTAAGTTGAAATTGTAGCCTGGCATATTATGGTGGACTTCCAAGGTATTTCAAGTATTGTTATGCAGCATACCTCTATATGTTCATATAATTTTTGTGAAGTTTGTAAATGTTTATGTTTTGGTGCAAAAGACAGGATGATGAGGTTGATTCATATATCTTTACTGCTGTCAGTCTTTCTGCTGAGTTGAATGACAGTTTGATTTTCATGGTCTTGTGTAGGCTCCAAAAGCCTGTGTCTATTTATTGGTGGCAGCTGATTTTATTGGCTATTAAATTGAAAATTTGAAGTATGTTTGAAACCTCGGAAGGCTGTGCAGAGCCCTGTGCGGTGTGTTTAAGTTTGTCATTTGCTCCTTTGATTTTGATACTGTTCCCTTCCGCTTATTCCGCACTACCAAACTTACTCCTAAGACAAGACTAAATAGTTGTGTCATCTGCATAAATACATAGTTGGGAACTAATGACATTGGGAAAATCATTGATGAAGATAAGAAACAATGTAGGTCCAAGGATAGACTCCTGGGAGCCCCTGTATTAATATGAAATGATCTAAAAGTGTGTCTGTTCAACACTACCTTCATTATGCGATTTGTCAAGAATGATTGGATTAAGACAAATATTCAGTGAGAGAAACCATAGCTCTTGAGATTGCAGAGAAGGTCAGCATGCCAAATCCTACTGAATACATTTGAGATATCTAAATCCACAGACAGAGCCTTGCCATTGTTGTCTCAAGCCTGATAGACAACTGCCATAATAACTGTAAACCAACTGGTGGTAGATCTAGAGAAACAAAAGCCATACTGCTAATTTGAAATAAGGTAGTGTGAAGTCAGATGATTAGCCAATATAACATTGATTATAGCATCTAGCACTTTGCCAAAAAAAGAAGTAAAAGACTAATAGGGCAATAATTCAAGGGGTCAAAAGGTTCACCTGAATTCTTAAAGACAGATACTAGAGAGGAGGATTTCCCAAATTTTTATCATTTCAAATGTTATTTTTAGTGATTGATTCATTTTTTACAGCTTATCAACCCTTTGTAAGTAATCTAAAGCCAGAAAATATTTTTAGATTCTAAGAATTTCTTTTTTGATGGCAGAAGATAATAATGGTTTAATGATACAAATCTTACTATTTAACCCATAGATGGGGAGAGAAGTAAATTTGTACCTTTCCCAAGAGTATTAGCATGTAAGTGAATATACTGAATTCAATGGGAATTGGAACTCCACTCTCCAATTAACAATTCCGAGCCATTGTCCATTATACCACCAACACATCCAAGCTTACAGCACCTAATATTTCCAGGCAGTCAGTCATCTAAGTACTGGCCAAGCTCAATGTTGCTTACTTTGGTGATCATCAAGGAACTTTTTTTTCAATGTGATATAGCTATAAGCCTTATTTTTAATGAAGCTGATAGATGTAGTACACATTGTTTAAAATAAAAAAAAATATGTTGTCTATTTCAAATATGAGTATTCACTTTAATAACATTAAAATTAATAATAATAATAATAGTAGTAGTAATAATATATATATATATATATATATATATATATATATATATATATATATATATATATAAAATCAATCCATCAAATGAACAAGTTTTTATTAATAAAAAATAACAAGCAATAAACATCTTTCTTGGGGTGGGGGGAACATGCAGAAACAATATGTTTGTAAACAAATTGTCCATTCCTGGGTCAGACTGGGTAAAAGACTATGGGTGGTGGGTGTTATTGACGACAGAAGGACATATAAGACAAAAACAAACAAAGCAAAAAACAAAAACAAATCCTTTGATGGCAAAATAAAAAAGGAAAAAATATGCATACCCCACCTACCAAAAGACTGCTATCACCCATAAACAACCACACCTTACACCACCCATTTTTAAAATTCCTCAAGCCCCTTCCACTTACGTCCAAACTGTTCACAACGGAACGAAAGCAGCTCCTCATTAGATCATTAACCGCCCTCCTCTATCTCAAAGACGTGGGGGAAGGGACTTCCACCAGAGATTAGATTCATTGTGACATCACACACATGGCATCCTGATTCGTCTCTTGCACTACCTATGTGTTTCAGGAGGAAGCGTTGTCGGGTAGAGGTGTGGGTGGCTGACGAAAAAGCCTTTTTCTGTTTTTTCCTCCTCCTCTTCATCATCATATCCCTTACCTTGATACTCCCACCCGCCGACCTGTAATTGTTATCTCTTGTTGCGCAGTCGAGGAAGTACTTGTCGTCTTCGGTTCTCGCACGTGCAAATCCATGCTTCTCAAGATGACAGTTTACTGGGAAATGTAGAGCCTGCTTCCTGTAGCCTTGTCGTCTTCGGTTCTCGCACGTGCAAATCCATGCTTCTCAAGATGACAGTTTACTGGGAAATGTAGAGCCTGCTTCCTGTAGCCTCACCTAGCTTTGCCACCCCCCCCACCCCCAAGCCCAAACACCCAATCTCAAATTCTGATGCCCCCACCCTCGTCATGTAATATTCTTTTCGTCTTACCAAAAAGAAAAAAAAAGAAAGTATTTATGACTTTCTGATGTATTTTTTCTTTTCGTTACTGAAGAAAGTAAAAGAGAAAAAGGAAAAAAAAAAAAAGAACCGGAATATTAAAAAAGAAGAAGAAGAAGAAGAAGAAAAATAAGAGAGGAAGCTTTAAGAGATGGAAGAGAGAAAGCAGTGAAGAAAAGAGGAAGAAAAAAATGGACATTGATAAAAAGAAAAAAATGACGAAGACAAAGAATGTATTTTATGAAATAAAGAAATAAAGGTATCATACCTTGAACATTTTTCAGGAGGGAAGAAAGCTTGGAGGAATTTTCAGAGTGGAAAAGAATGGGGTGGGGGATATTTTGAAAAGGACACAGACAGTAAAATTAGAAGATCAAGTAGAGACAAAAGACAGGGAATAGATTGAAGAGGAAAAAAGAGAGGAAATTGAAGAGGATAAAGACAGAGAGGAAATTAAAGAGGGGAAAAAGAAAGAGGGGAAATTGAAGAGGGGGGAAAAGAAAGAGGAAATGGAAGAGCAAAAAAGAGAGAGAGAGGAGATTGAAGATGGAAAAAGAGAGTGAGGAAATTCAAAAGGATAAAAACAGAGAAAAAATTGAAGAGGGCAAAAAAGAAAGAGGAAATTGAAGTGAGAAAAAGAGAGAGAGAGAGTATATTGAAAGGGGGAAAAGAAAGAGGAGATTGAAGAGGAAAAAAAGAAAGAGAGGTGATTGAAGAGGAAAAGAAAGAGAAGAGATTGAAGAGTGGGAAAGAGAAGAGATTGAAGAGTGGGAAAAAGTAAGGGAACTGAATAGGGAGAAAGAAAAAGAGAAGAAGATGAAAAAAGGGACAGAGAGAAATGAAGAGGGGGAAAAGAAAGAGAGGAGTTTAGGGAGAGGAAACTGAAGACAAACAGAGAGAGAGGATATTGACGAGGGAAAAAAAATTGTAAAGAGGGGAAAGAACTGGAGGGAATTGAAGAGGGGAAAAAGAAAGAGAAAATTTAAGAGAGAGAGGATATTGAAGAGGGAAAAAGAGAGAAAAAAACTGAAGAGAAGAGATTGAAGAGGGGATAAGAAGGAGAGGAAATTAGAGATGGTAGAAGAGAGAAAGAAAACTGAAGAGGAAAAAGAGAGAGAGAGGAGATTGAAGAGGGGATGAAAGAGAGGAAAATGAGAGAGAGGCAATTTAAAAGGAAAAAAGAGAGAGGAACTTGAATAGGGAAAAAGAAAAAAGGAAATTGAACAGGGAAAAAGAAAAAGAGGAAATTAAACAGGGAAAAAGAAAGAGTGGTGATTAAAGAGGAAAAGAAAGAGGAAATTGAACAGGGGGAAAAGAAAGAGAAGAAATGGAAGAGAGAGAGGAGAAATTGAAGAAAGGAAAATTGACAGAGGAAACAGAAAAGGGAAAAAGAGAGAGAGGAAATTGAAGAGGAGAGAAGAGAAAGAAATTGAAGAGGAGAGAATAGAAAGAAATTGAAGAGGAAAGAAGAGAAAGAAATTGAAGAGGAGAGAAGAGAAAGAAATTGAAGAAGGAAAAAGTGAGAGAGGAAATTGAAGAGGGAAAAAGAGAGGAAAATGAAGAGGGGAAAAGAGAGATAGGAAATTGGAGAGGAAAAAGAAAAAGAGGAAATTGAAGGAGAGAGAGGAAATTGAATAAGGAAAAAAGATAGGTGAGGAAAAAAGGTAGAGTGGAAAGTGAAGAGGAAAAAAGAGAGAGTGGAAATTGAAGAGGAAAAAGAGAGTAAATTGAAGATGGAAAAGTGAGAGAGGAAGAGAAAGACGATATTGAAGCAAGAAGAGGTCAAAGAAAAAAACTGTAGAAGAGGACACAGCGAAAACATAAAAATGAATTATACATACATATATATATATATATATATATATATAGAGAGAGAGAGAGAGAGAGAGAGAGAAAGAGAGAGATCAATGTGAACAGAAAGAGTAAACTTTGAAAAGAAAAGACAAAAAAAATGAAAATTTTTGAAGGAATGAAGAAAAAATACTAAAAATAAAAAAAAGGAAAAAATACGACAACACATCTTGCCCTCCCCTAGAAACTCCTGTCGTTATTCTACCATCTGTTTTGTGGAATCTGTTGTTTGTACCCTAGGCGCATCAAGTAAATGGTTACCGCCCTGAACCTCTTCACCTTCGGCTCGCCAACCCTACCCATTAACTCTCCCACTGACAAATTTGCCTCTCCCTACATCCCACCCATTCTCACATTGAGATTATTTCTTGCTTGTCTTTGTGACCTTTTGTTAGTATTGTAGGAGAACCATGCTATAATGTACATCTGGACTTCCTTTTGGTCCGCCTTATTAAAACCAG
The DNA here is from genome assembly GCA_963932145.1 of Acanthosepion lycidas. Taxonomy (NCBI): domain Eukaryota; kingdom Metazoa; phylum Mollusca; class Cephalopoda; order Sepiida; family Sepiidae; genus Acanthosepion; species Acanthosepion lycidas. The sequence goes on from OZ010590.1 coordinate 32,664,325, forward strand.
TTGATTAGACAGGAGAGAGAAAGAGCTGGGGTGGGGATACAGACATTTGCATAACTTTACACACACACACACACACACACACACACACACACACACACACACACACACAAAAGACTGCTGAAAAGTTCTCAGCCAGATCTAGAAAGGATTAAATAGATTTCTGATGTTTGGTCAGATTTCTAGAAGTGGCTCAAGCTGAGAACATATCAGCATCCCCTCCTGTGTAAAGTGTTTTTGGTGGTGCTAACACTACCCACCCACTTTTCTTATAATTTTGCTCATAAAGTAAGTACAAAATGTTTTTTTAGATTTTGCTTACATAATGAAGTTTTTGGTTCTATCGCCAGCAGGTTTTCCTTTGTTCAAAACCTATTCACTCCAGACAACCTCGTACTTGTAAATTCTTCTATAAATATAGTCAAAACCATTTTTAATAACGCTAACACTGAATGGAATCATTTTAATGATGCTAACACTAGATGGAAACAAAAAAAGATTTTTAGACTTAGTACCAGAAAGAGAGTTGAAATTTCTAGGATACATAATAAGGAAAGAGGGCTTGGAAAATTTGATACTCACAGGATATACTGAATGGTGGAAGGGACTGAGAGAAACTGTGTATAACCTACTTAATGAGCTTGTGTAAATGGGGGGATGAACAGGGACTGGGAAGGGGACAAACAATATTTAGGGCTACAAAAGATAGAAAGTTGTGGAGGACTATAGTCAAGCACATCCTCAAGAGGCTTAGAAGAAGGAGAAGATTGATTTAATTAGCTTTATTGTACAATGCCAATTTGAGACATTTTCTCATTTTAATATTATCAGCTATGTGCAGAAGAATTCCAATTGCTCTTTTTTGGATGAAAATCTTTGCATCGATACCAATCTGGTGCAAGCACACAAATGTGTGGCATTCAATAAGAAATGAATCTACTATAATCATAATGATCTATCATGTTAGCTTACTAAAAACTACTCATCAGCATTAAATCACACCTGGATAGTTTACATACTCAAATTGAAAATCTTATATCTGATACAAATATGGCAGTTGACATGTTTTTGAGAATAAAATATTAAGACATCTCAGTTGATATATACATATATAGTTTTAATTGGTATCACCCCATGCAAAGCAGTAAAACCACAAAACAAGCAGTTACAGGGTGTGGAAGAATTAGGAACAGAAACATTAATAATAAGAAGAAAGAGTAATCAGGAGAACAGTAGATAGAGATTGACATTGCATTTAAATTTTTGCAGATTAAAGTTGGCTGGAAAGCATGGAACCAGGAGAGAGAAAAGATACTGTTAGCATAGAATTTACAGTTATATCTAGCCAGCTCAACTGTAAATTGATGAGATCATGACACCAGTCTCATGCTGCACTTAAATTAAAAAAGGCTAGGTACCATAGCAAAGAGCTCATTTGAACAATTACCATGAAAGTATTTATAGAAAAGGCACACAGAGGCAACCTTATGGCAGTAGGAAAGTGACTGAAGACACTTCAAACTGACTGACTGATGGAAGTGGTACTACTATATTTTGGGGGAATATTGATTTATGAAGAGAACAAATCTAAACTGCAGTTAAAGTCTATTTACATTGTTTGGACAGTTGCCCTTATTTTTATTGTCATATTCATGATGTTTCGGCTGTTGTACCCTCCAGCCTTCTTCAGATGATATACATTGGAATTTCAAACCGAACACTTTATTTAGTCTACTGAGGTAGATTGTTCTAGTTCCCCAAGGACACATGGCCCAATAGGTTGGATGAAGTAATCCAGTGACTTGCAGCAGCAGTGATCAAAAACTTGGAGAATTGAGATACTAAAGTGAATTAACTGAAACTGAGACATTCACAAAAGGCATGGCATGTGGATCTAGAACAATTTATCCCAGTGAATTAAATAAAGGGTTTGCTTTGAAATTCTAATGTATATCACCTGAAGAAGTCCAGATTGTACAATAGCTGAAACATCGTGAATATAACAATAAAGATGAGGACAACTGTCTGAAAAATGTAAATATTGTAAATAGTTACAATACCTCATCTCAGAAATATAGACAAATATTTAATTTACTTTTCTTTCTTCTTCATATCATGTCTTTCCAGGATGTGAGCAGTCATGGCCCACTACAACTTCCTATCATTTGAAACACTAAACAATATTTGTTCCTTTATTATCTCTCTCAGTATCTCTCTGCCATCTATTTACATAAGGTTTTAAATTCCAACAAATATCACCTGAAGAAGGGTGGAGCATATAATGGCCGAAACATCATAAATATGACAATAAAGATGAGGACAGCAGTCCGAACAATGTAAATAATTGCAATACCTCATCTCAGAAATATAGACAGATGTTACAGTTAAAGCCATAATTTTAAGGGTTAACCTAGAAACAAGTATTTAGGGCAAATCTTACTTATAAAACGCAGATTGTGTGTGTGTGTGTCTGTATGTTTATATATTGGATTGGATTTCCTACATTTTTCAACTGATTTCAACAAAACTTCACAGGACTACGTAAAATTACCTTGCGGTGGTTCTGACAGCACCAAAAATTGGAAAAAAACAATTGTTTTTTCATGAAATCAATTTGAAAACATGATTAAGAGGCATTAATGAAAGGGGGACAACTCATATCGAGTTATACTTATAAAACCTAGGTTGTTTGTGTGTGTCTTCGTTTATATATGGGATCGGATTTCCTACATTTTTCAACTGATTTCAACAAAACTTCACTTTTTTTTTGGCAGGTAGTGTTTCTTATTGTCTTGCACACTTTTTTCTTTATTTTTACATTCAGAATGCTTTAAAAATTCCATTTAAAAGACAATTGTTTATAATAAAATTCTATTCAATCGGTAGACTCATAACGATTGAAAACAATGACTTTGTTTGAGTTTGGGTTTGACCAATTCGTAAAAAAAAACCCAAAAAAGCAAAAAAAAACTAATTAAGACATGTGTGTCCGTCAACCTTAAACAATAATCTTTGTCAATTTTATTTTTCAGTCTTTATGATGGTCGATACTTGATCTATCGCTTACTGTTACATCCCCGGGCAATGCCGGACTCTACTGCTAGTATGGATATATAATGATTCCATCCGTTTCATTTGACAATAGACATGACCATTGAGAACTTGGATGTGGAATAGCAGCTGAGGCAGAGCAAGCCAATTTTTGAGTGGTAATCCTGAACACTGTTGTTCCACATTCAAGGCTAGTAAGTTGTTCCTGCAACTTTTTAAATTTGAAGTCAATGTATTCAGTAAGATTTCTGCTTGAAAACTGATCATGGTGGTCTGACTCTGAACTTTTCCTGGGATTATGTTGAAGTCATGCTGAAAAAAAACTTAATGACGCTTGATTAATGAAGTGAAACAGCATCGATTCAACTCAACTGCTCAACAACACCAGGAACATTTAGTATCTCGTTGTGTTATCACCATACAAAACTGAACAATATTGGACAGGACTCAGTTCAAAATTGAACAATAATTGATGAAATGTTGGTGATGTGAATGAAAAGTTGAGACATTATGGAGGCTCAAAGAATTGCTGGAACATGTCTTTTACACGTGATTCATTATCTTTTTCAAAGATCTTCATGGCTTAAAAAAAATTTTTGTCAATGAAAACTGTATGAACTATGATTGTAATTTTTCTTTATTCCAACCTGAATAAAAATGGGATTCAGGCATACTGAAAAAAAATGATAGTCACTTTCTTCTGAGTCAACTGAGAATGCTATACTTTGAAACACAAAGACTAAACCATTTGATGGCATATAAACACCTCTCTATTTAATTTTCCTATTACATTTTAATATTATATATTATATTATTAATATTAATTTAATATTAAAATTATATATTTATTAGTATTATGTAATTAGGCTGGTACAAGATTATTACATAGCTGATGCTAACCTTCAGAAGAGTGATTCCTTTGTGGCTCATCAGACTAACATTTTCAACAAACATGAAGTGGAAACATATTGAATCAATTGTTATGTCTACTGCTAGAAAAGGTGATTCACTGTGTCATGCGAAAAATTTTTATTGCCAGATTCTATTTTTTTTCAATCATTTCAACAAAAGCAAGGCAACAAAGGCACTAACACACAGGGGGTTACTGAGTGTGAAAGAATATAAGAAAATCATTATTAATGCACGAAACATGTTCGTAAATCTACAATTCATACATGCATTGAATAGTGCTATCGCATCTGGTCTGGTGCTTTTGCTATGTATTTAGAGATTCTTGATAAAATACAAAGAAAAATCTGCAATGTTATTGATCCAGACCTGGCATTTCAGCTTCAGGTACTTTTCTACTACCATAATTTAGCTTCCCTGTGCCCTTTCTATAAATATTTTCATGGTAATTGTTCTAATGAACTCTCCTATTCAGTACCTAGAATTTAGACTGTCAGTTAGGTTTCATCATTTTACAGTTGAAATTGCTCGATGTACCCATAAGTTTTATGCTAACAGTCTCTTCACTTGCACTTCTCACTTATAAAACTCTCTACCAGCTTCTTGCTTTCTAGTTAACTTTGATCTTCAAAAATTTAAATGCAATGTCAATTGTTATCTTCTGTCATCTTAATTCTTGTTCTTTTATTGTTCTCTTTCTTTAATAATATTTTCTTTTTCCCATATTCTCTCACACTCAGTAAATCACACATCTTAGTGGCTTTATTGTCTTGCTTGTGAAATGATGAAAAAATATGTTGATAGTTTATGGAATCTGGGTAAATATTGGTTCATATTTAAGATCCGGAAGTCTTTTAGTTAGAGAAAATGCGAGTTGAGCTTTATATTCTAGCAAGCAGAAACAAAAAAAGAGTGCTGATGTGTTACATAGTATCATTCTTCCTATATGTCACTGAATGCTGGACAATCTTCTCACAGATGAAGAAGAGAATTGAAGCAATAGAAATGTGATCCTATAGAATGATGCTCAGAATATCATGGACCAAACATGTGGTCAATGAGGAAGTTTTAGAGGAAATGGAAACAAAAAGAAGACTTATATTTAACATAAGAAAGAGATAGTTGAAATTTCTAGTTCACATAATGTGGAAAGAGGGTCTGGAAAATTTGATACTCACAGGACAGATTGAAGGCAAAAGGGACAAAGGAAAACAACACAGAACCTACTTAGTGAGCTTGAGTAAATAGATTGTAGTACAAGGTTTAGGAGAGATAAGAAAAAGACAAAATTTAGTAAGAGCTATAATGGAGAGGAAATTGTGGAGAGCCATGATTGCCTACATCCTGAAGTGGCATGGCACATTAAAAAACAACAACAAACTTTAGTAAATGGATGGCAGAACAGGGCTTAGGAGAGATAAGAAAAAGACAAAATTTATTAAGAGCTACAAGGAAGAGGAAGTTATGGAGAGTCATGATCGTCTACATCCTGAAAGGATACAGCATATAGAAGAAGGTTTAAATGAATTTTTGATAAGCTAATTTTTTTCAGTATTTGGTATACAATTTATTATATGGTGGAGACCACATTTTCTTTAGTAAGTGTCTTAAATGCACAGGTCGGTGAATGTAATTCATACTGTTTAAAAAACAGGGCACCTACTCAAATATGGTGATCCACTAAAATAATGTCATGGCATATAGAAGAAGAAGACAAATGATAAAATAGCTGATGATCGTCTTGTGTGTGTGTGTGTGTAACCACAACGATTCCCTGCATGGGCGATATTCTCTTGAGACAAGTCTCTCTGCCATCCAAATATAGATAGTCCTCTTAGCTGCTATTTGTTAGCTTGAATCAGATAAAGACAGTCACAATGTTCTATGTACTGACAGTCTTGAACTATATGAATGAAGCCTTAGTAAATAAACTTTCCATTTTTTTCCTTTCTGATTCTGTCTATTCCAACAAGAAAAATAAATCTTTTTGGCTCACAATAAGAAAATTATCTATAAACCGATGTTCAACTGAGTAACAAAAACATCTTGAAAATCTTTAAAATATTATTCTCTGGAGGGAAACCATCATATTTTCTTTTATTAAAAACATCTAACAGAGTCTTCTTTTATTTGCTGTGTACTTTCAGGACATGCGTGATCATGGCTTTCCACAATTTCCTATCTCTTGTGGCTCTGAACAATGTCTTTTTTTCATCCATCTTTGTCCCTGCTTTGCCATTCAATTACACAAGTCTTTTAGGTAGGTTACTCATTGCTTTCCTCTGAAACATTTGCTTTCAATGTCATTTAGGTCTTGAATTCTCCCAGCTCTCTTCCCTCATAATGCATCCCAGTAATTTCAACTGTGATTTTCTCATCCTCGGCACAAGTATCCTTTTTCATTCCCATTTTCATTAAAACTTCCTTGTTTGCCACATGTTCTGTCTATCGCATTCTCAGTATCCTACTATAGTAGAATATTTCTCTTCCCTCAAGATTCTTATTCATTTCTGAAGAAATTGGTCAGCATTTTTCGTCATACAGGAGGAACTGATATTAAACAAATGTTCAGCAGTTTTTTCTTTATTTCTAAGAAAATTTTCCTGTTTCTTAATACTTTTAGTTTTAAGAAGCTATCATTGGCTATTCCAATGTGGCTTCAGCTTTCTGTGTTACATTTTCCATCATTTGTGTTTAAACTCTACACAGACTCATGTTTAATAAAACTAGGGCAGTTTGACATATTTTGTAATGACAAGCAAACTTATCTCATGAGACCATTTATGGTTGACTCGTGAATTCAATCCTCACTGGTTGTGCCATACTTTCAGGCAGGTACCACATCAAAGTTATGCTTAGAAAATCACCAGATTTAATAAAATCTAAAAGATCTTAATCCTCCTCTTACAGCTATACAAAAAAAAAATTATTCAGTAAACCTTTATCTTGAATGGTTCTCAGGCACTGTATGAGAGTGAAAGAAAAGAGAAAAACATTCAGAGAAATGAAGCTAAAAATTATGAAGCAGCTAATGGTGATTCCAAAAGAGGATTGTGCAGACTGTTTTGAAAAGTGGATGGGATGTGGGGATAAGTGAGTGAGATTAAGGAGAACAAGATGAGGCAGCTGATGGTGATCCCAAACACAGACTTTGTAGAGAGGCTTGAAAAGTGGATGGGATGTGTGGATAAGTGAGTGAGATTAAGGAGAACATGATGAGGCAGCTGATGGTAATCCCAAAAGAGGATTTTGTAGACTGTTTGAAAAAGTGAAAGAGATTCTGGGATAAGTGAGTGAAAGTAAGAAGAATATGATAGGACACTATGATAGGTGAGCAAGGTTCCCAAACACAATTGAAGAGAATGAAAGAGTCATTGCCGAATACAGGCTGCTTTTTCATTAGTATTAAATAGGACAGATCACATGTACATATATATTTTTCTTACACACACACACACACAAACAAACAAAATAAGTGTAGACATTTTCTTTTATCTGTCATTCTGATTTTTGTATAACATATGTTTTGCATTTGAATGTTGCATAGGGGAAGGAGTTTTCAAGTCTGGTTTATTCTAAGATTCAAATTTCATGACCAAAAGAAAATCATTGTGTTTTATGACTGTCCTGCTGGAATTGATGTGCCAATAAAATAAAAATCTCTTTGCAAAGAAAGTATCAATGGCTGGAATAAATATAACACTCGAAAATAGAATTACCAAAATCCGTCTTTAATTCCTGTTAGACTTCATGGATAATGGAAGTATCATGAACCCAAAAAGTCTCAAATAAAATAAGTATAAAAGAATACTGAGCTGTTATGTGACATCTGTCCTTCTTTACAGCAGCAAATGTTGGAGGATTTCCTCAAAGATGAAGAAGAGACTTATAGAGATGTGGTTATACAGAAGGACTCTAAGGCTATCATGGACCGAGCATGTGAGCAACGATGAAGTCTTAGAGAGGATGAAAACAAGGAGGAGGCTTATACTTAACATCCAAAAGAGGCAGCTGAAGTTCCTGGGACACATAATGAGGAAGGAGGGACTGGAGAATTTGATACTCATGGGTTGAATTGAGGGAAAGAGAGACAAAGGAAAAACAATGCATGACATACCTTGCGGCCTTAAGCAAGTGGATGACAGAATGTGGTCTGAGGGAGGAGGCAGAGGGGAGGAACTTGTTGAGAGCTGCAAGAAATAGAGGGAAGTGGAGAGCCATGATTGCCTACATCCTGAAAGGACATAGCACATATAAAGAAAAGAAATTCCTATATTAGTGAAAATGTTGTGGCCTAATGGCAGAGATAATGAATTCAGTAAACAGAGTTCAAACTCCAGCTATAACAGTTTTTTTCACTTTACACTAATTCTCTTGAGAAAGGCATGAATCTACTTCTCCCTTCAGTTATGGGTAAATATTAGGGCAGTTGGAATACTTTAACTTTGTAAAGCAGTTAAGCTTGGCCATTGCGTTGGTACTCGTAAAAATTCTTTATTGGAACCAAGAAGTAAATACAATGTAACTGTTATCCTTTACCACACAGGGAGCCTCCTTGATCACTATAATTTTATCAAGCTGAAGTCTAGGGCTAACCGTTACCTATCCTGTATGTCCCCATAAATTGTGCCTTTTACCTCTTACACTGTAACCCTCTACCTTGATTAGCTCTTAAGCCTTATATAGAGTGGACATTATTGTAAAAAAAAGAAAGTCTGCAGGAAATTTTTAAAAAAGAAATAAATGAAAAACAAGGACACATGACACAGTGGATAAAGGCATTGGTTAGATCCAGTGACAGGACCCAAAGAGTGTGAGTTCAATACCTGGTTAAGGCAGTGGAGAACTTGGAGAGGAGAATTAACAGGAGATAACAGATAACTGACATCCATTAAACATAGCACGTGGAACTAGAACAGTCTACCCCAGTGAGCGAAATAAAGGGTTCAGTTCGACATTCCAATCACCTGAAGAAGGCCAGAGCGTACAACAGCCGAAACATTGTAATATATAAGGCGACAAAGATGTGGACAATAGTCCGAATAATGTAATTAGTGTAAATAAAAAACACTTATACATAAACCATTTGGAATTCGAACACAAATTGATCCAAGATTTGAGAATTGTCCAGATTTTCAATGTGTTTTTCAATGTGCTCAATTTCAGTTGTCCTAACTGCCGTCAATATTCTTTATCTCTTTCTTGACTATCACAATTAACTGAATGTTATCTGATACCATTCAAATCAATACAAATGCACATTGGTCAAGATTTTTAAGTTATACACGACTGTTTTAAATAAAACAGTTGTTGACTTACAGAGACATCTTTTGAGGCTTGGTATTGTTATATAAACAGACCAGAGTTCAGATCAAACACAGCTAATACTGTCAACAGGGCCAGCGCTTCATAAGGTAACTTTCTTGGATGCTAAAATCTTCATAAAGGAACTGCATAATGAGCGCCAATTTATTGTTATCTTGTGTAATTACATTATCAAAACTTATTGAGTGAGGGTAGAAAGGAAGCATATAGTGGATGGCTCATTAAAGACAATGAATACTCTGGCAGTAACTCTGGTTGTCAATATGTTGGATCTTGCAATCAGTTCACTGTAATATTAGATTCAGTATTGTTATGCACGGATATGAGCGCAACATACTGGTTAATGGTGCAGAAAATGGGAATGGTGTACTGAGCTCAAATTCCAGCTGAGACTATTGCATTCATTTTTGAACAAATACAAAGGTATGGAAGCCATCTCTTCCATTAGCTAGAAATTAATAACTGTTATGGGAACTTACCTATAACAATAATGGACTCTTCCTGACACTATAAATACTGCGCCTCTCAAGAGGTATAATGAATGAATGGTGTAACGTCTCGAGACAATATTAGTTCACTCTAAACCAGATGGACAGTCATTACTAACACTTCAACTTCTTGTACTAGATTTCTGTTGTAATATATCTTTGTTATTCTACTCTTGTGTTCGTGTTGTTCTTCCTTGGTTCTAACCTTTGACCATAACTGTGGTGCAAGGATATTGGACCATAACAATAACAGAGCAGATTGTGTTCTGTTGTTTTGGTTGGCAACCAATCAAGGAGGACAACTTTGAATTTAAAACCAGTTTGGCATGGAACTGGCAACTGCACCTCTTAAAACTGGCTTAGTAAGGAAATCAAAGTGGCAACATCCAGTGTGGGAGGCCGTAGTTCTCTACTCAAAAGGTGAATCAACAGAATCTAAATACATTATTAAATACACATACATACACAAATACAGCTTTCAATGTCCATTCTCTATCTTTGAAACTTTCATACAATGCAAATATACAGTGAAACCAAATTTTGATTAAATTCTTAGATTTGTAAGAAATATACAACTTTTCTTGTTTCTTTGAGCAATTCTATTTTTAAATCAGACCTAGAACATTTTTGGTTTTTCTAGAGGAATTTCAGTCTGAAGACACAAGAGGTAATGTTAAAGACATTGTTATTCCATGCCTTACTTTGTCTTCTAATAATTCTTCTAATTCTAATAATTTTAAGTTAACAAAACAATGAAGTCAGAAGTTGCAGTGACAGAATTGGTAATTCAAATTAGCAGAAAGCCAGATTTACAGGACACCCAGGGAGATATAAACCCACAAATCAAGTATGCCATTCAGTTATAACAACTTTAATATAGGATGTAAGGAAATGGAACGGAGAATAGTCTGTACAAGTTACTACAAAACCAAAAAATTAACCAAAGAACTTGAGTCATATTCTTAAATCACCTTGGGCACCTTGACATAGTGTAATGGTTAACATGCTTGTCTTGCTAAAACTATTACAACTGAGTAGTGAGTTCAATCCTCACTGGATACCCCATACTTTCAGCCTTATGCCACATCTAAGCTACGCTTGGAAAACTATTGGGGCCATAAGCGTGGTGCAATAGTTAGCAAGCTTGTCTCGCTAAAACACTTACAAATGAATAGTGAGTTTGATCCTCACTGGGTGCTCCATACTTTCGGCCTTGTGCCACATCTACACTTGGAAAATCACTATTCTTAAATCACCTTATCAGATGGATGCTGTGCACGGCATCAAAGCTGTTCAGAAATAGCTAAACTGTCACCTGTATACAACCACTTGCTAAGATCAATATTTAAATATAGCTTTGAGTGAGTGATGTGTATAGGTCTTAGAAGACCATCTTTCTTTGAACATTAAGGACTGGCACTACAGACTAACAAATATCAGAAACCACAATACTTGCGAATTTTCAACAGCAGCAAGAACTAAATTGGATAGAGCACATGTAACTTGAAGAGAAAATAATGACATAATCACAATGTTGATGTTCAACACTACTTCGAACAAAAGGTTAGGAAAGAAACCCCCATCAATATTGGAAAGAGCAATCACTGCCACTGGACTTGAGAAATCTATTTGTCTAAAAAATTGTTTTAATAGGAAGATTTTATAAATTTCAACTGACAGTAGCACTGGTCAATGGAGGCTGAACATTTCTTTATAAAGAAACAGCTTTCAGAATTAAATCCTATAGATATTTTTCAACCAATAAAATCTCATCTGAAGGTTTGTTGGATAAACAGTTATTACAAGGTCAAATACTGCTAAAATACTTGCAGAAGTAGTTGTAGACCTATCACATGTTATTTTTGGGCTATTTAGAAAATAACAATAATAACTCCCTTCACTATTCTCACAAATTCAAGAAAAAGATTTTCGTGAGCCTCTATGAAATTATTTTTGAATGAAAACCTCATGTTCAAAAAGATCACATCTTGATGTGAAATTATATTTTGAATCCCCTGATGAATATATAAATAGAAGCCTACTGCTTCTTGAGGCTCACAACACTTTGGGAAGTCAGTTTGATCTACACATACAGAAACATACACATATACACAATGGAAAAGAGAGAGCCAGCAGCTGCCAACTAAGGTCTTGTCCGCACACACAATAGAAGGAATTAACCAGCAACCTTTGTCTATGTATTTACAAACACATTAGACTGAGTGTCATAAAGTAAATCTGTTCTTACATTTCATACCACAAGAACAATTAACTACTTCCTAAAACAAACCTCAATTCAGAGAAAATTGAACATTTTATTTCATTGAAAAAAATATAAAAATGTTATTTCAACTCATGTTTTCCTTCTACTTTTCCTTCAGTAATGTTATCTGGAATCCTGACACTCAGATAGCAACAAAAACTTGGTTAGGCGGATCCCAACAGTTGTGACCAACAATGTTTAAAGAACATTTCCACAACATTGGTGACCAATGACTTTTAAAGAACATTTCTCGAAAACAGCTAATATTGCCATTGCAATCGTGAGTATGTAATCTATTATATAAAAGTGTCTGTTTACAAGGATATTGTTGCAATTCACAGCAGAAAAAATTTTGAATTAAGAAAGAGGGAAGAAAAAATGATTTAAGAATAGAGAAATGAATTTTTATGTCTTTGCCAAGAGAGGCAAATGAATTCACCTGGCAGCTTATCAACACTAATCAGCTTTTGGGGGCCTTTCCCAAAATGACTTTACTGTACAGTACAGGCTGCTCCAGCAAAACCAGGTGATGTCTCCTGGTGGCCAATGTGTATGATAACTTGAATGAAAGAAGAACAGAAAGAATGTTCAGCTATCCTTCTAAAAAAAAAAAAATGCTTAACGATGATGGAAAGTAGATGAAAATGCCAGATTCCAAGATAAAAAAAAATATTCAGAATTGAAATGAACAAAACTAAGGTCTGTTGAGGCATTTCATTCCATCAAGATAGGATTATTTTAAAGATTCAGATCATGGATTAATGTTGATTCAAATATTGAGAAAGCAATTAATTCATAATGATAGACTATGTTAAAATCAGTCAGTTCCAAATACATTCTTAAAAATAAATTTTAATTTTAAAATGACTATAGAAAATGATTAAAACAGCAATCAACATAGTGAAAAACAAATAAGAATTGTTACAATTTTTCATATTCATTGCAATGTTGTCAACTGGTTATTGTTAGTGAAAAAGACCATTTCTAAAGAGATTGCAATAAGCAATCTTTACTATAGCAATATTTCCTTTATGGGTACTGATCAAAAAGTATTGGGACTGGTGCTATAAAATGAAAACTACAACATATATCAATTCAGTATGTAATCTCCTTCAAAGTAGTCCCCTTCTGAAGCCATATACTTTATCATGGAAACATTTCTGAAAATCTTCTTTTGGGATTGTGAATTGCTGAATCATTACATTTGATTGAATTTTCCCAATGTCTTGAAATCTGGAATTTGATTTCTGAAGAGGAAAAAGTTGCAAGGGGAGAGATTTGGAGAATATAGTGGTTGCCAGACCCGAGGAATGTTTCACTTGGCTAAATCTACTGCACAGGCCATGGTCACTGATGCAATGAATATGCATACACCTGGGTTCCCCCTCACAGTAATATGATTGGCTGGTGTCATCCATAAATACAGACTGATGTGGAGGTACAGGACGATGCCTATTGCCTACACCTATTGTCTACCACTATGACGAGGACTAGTCCATTATGGTTACCTGCTAGATTGTTCTACCTGGTTACAGTAGTCAACAACCACTTGTTACTTCGAATAAATATATCCCTTTCCAGGACATATCAGTCACTGATGGAACCTCTGTAGTGTGGTGAGACAACCACACTCTACACACTTTCCTTCCAAGCACTGATACAAACAAAGGAAGTGAGTGAGAACATTATAACATAGTGTGTATGCTAGTTCAAGGTCAGTCTCTGCCAAGTGGCTTAACTCTGCATACTTTAGCTCTGTCACTATAGCAACAGTCCAATACCTTCAGGTCAGACCTTGTATAGTGACAAGATGCTTATGACAATGAATTTTCAACAAATTAAAAGATCTTATCCCAAAGTGAACATAATACAGTGACATCTGATATACTACTACTGATATTAATTCATTTATAATAGAAAGTCATTTACAACAACTGATGTTGAGCGGTCTATTTTTCTTAATGTTATCATCTGATTATTGTTATCTAAAAGACTCTGTCTCAAACTAATAACAATAAACAGTCTCCACTGAACTACTATTACTACTACTAATAATTCATTTATTATGGAAAAATGAATTTACAACAATGAATATAGAGTATTAAAATTTGTTGTCTTTTGCTTTTTGTTTTCCAACAGCATCTTTTCTGAAGTGATCACATCACAATTGTTAGTTTTCTTTGGATACACTTTTAGCGACCAAAATCTTGAGAGAAATTATTTATATAAGCAAAAACAAAAAAAAAAAAAAAAGAGAAAATGAAAATATCAGCAAATAGAGAAAACATAAGTAACATCTATAAATAAATCTGACAATTGCAGGAATTCCAAGCATTCTCTTGTAAACTGCCAAGATGAAAAATAAGCAACAAATTAGCAGATGTCAGAATCTTAGAATTGGATCTGCATTAGTAAAAGTTCAAGTATAGAGTGAATAAAATTAAAAATAAAATATTGTTCTAGAATAAAGAAATCTCAATCAAAATATGAATCAAACAATAAGTCTGGGATAAATGCAATTCCAAGAACTTTGCAAGCTTCTTGTTTCAACTCTTCACAGAAAGTAAAGAATTCCTCCTGACAAAATCTGCAATTGGATGAAGCCATTTTTCACATCAGATCACATTATTTTTTACTAGATTCTCAGATAAATTTAGAACTTGTTGGCAAGATATCTCCAACTAATCACTGTAACATATTGATTAATAATGTCTTGCTTCAATGGAGCCAACTTTGACAACAGAGCATTTACCTGGAACACCTAACAAACAATGAACTCACAAGTTATGTTTTGCCAGATTAATTTGCTAGCCATGGGCATCTGCTGATGAGGAATTGATCAATTGCACTGTGCTAACTTTCCTTTCTCTTCCCTAATTACAATGCACTGTTCCCATCCAGTAATGTATCCCTTAATGACCAATCTTTAAAACATTCTGTACAGAAGAAATTCTGGAGTAGTCACCATAAGGCAAGTAAGCAAGATTTGATTTTTACAGCTTATCAACCTTTTGTAGGTTATTTAAAACCAGAAAATATTTTTTGCATGAAAGTTTTGGAGATAATAGAGATTTACTGATACAAATTCTACTAATTAACTAAAGGTTTTTGCATGTAAATGAATATAACAAATACAACTGGATTTGTAACTCAACTATTTTCAATTCCAAGCCATTATCCATTACTTCATCTGCACATCCAAGCTTACAGAACTTAGTATTCCCAAGTGATCACCCACCTAGGTACTGATCAGGTTCATCATTGCTTAACTTTGGTGATCATATGAGAACTGGTGTTACAATTCATGGTAAGGAAACAATGTTTGTCCTAATGGAGGTAAAAACACAGACTCTTGCAACATGATGTGCTGGACTTGTGAGTTAAAACAGATTTTGTAATATCAAAAACCTTTCCTTTTCAAGGTCAGAGAGAAGGCATGCAAACAGATTTGTACAATTGGTTAGCGTGTTCTCTTTTGATAAAATAAAAACTTTAATTTACATTCTCCAGATATGTCCTTAGTCATATTTATTGTTTTTATTATAAATATTTGGATAAATATCTGTATTTACAACATATACTTAGTAGTATATGTTGTAAATACAGATATTTGCATATATTTGGTCCACCTAACAGTACTAATGACCATTTATATACTTATATAATACTGTAAACAATGTAAATAATATATATGTATGTTCAATAAAGGATAATGGTGAAGTAAAATCTTTTTTAGGTTACTCCAACTTTACTGTTGCCAAATAAAAAAAAAACACTCCCACTTGTTAGTTTTTGAATTTTTCCAGTTTCTTTGTACTTATTAAAACACTTGTGTTCATTTAATAATTTTTGTCTATTCATAATCACCCTATTCATGTTTTAATAATTTCTTAGAACCTCTCACTTAGCAAGCAGATAACTGAGGTGAGTTAGTGCCCTTGGAACAGTTGTGGAATTAGTCTGGACCTGAGAAAGGGTTGGAACAAGATGTGCTACAAACAATATCAACACTGACATTTGTGAGGAACAACTATTCCTAGATGGTAACTGACAACCTCACCTTAACTTAAAGATAGTAATCTTTTACAGTATGGCCCTCATCGGTTGTAAATACTATATTTATGTCATGTTTTATTGTTGTTTTGCATTGTTAATGAAAATGGTAAACTTATTTTGGTAGCCCTCTTTTCATTTCATTTAGTAAGTCATATTTATATGTTTGGGATCTCCTTGAGGTAGGTAGCCATTATGCAATAACAACCCAACACCATTTATTAATGACCCCCCTCTGTTTGTTAGATTTTTTATTCCACCCATGCCATTTTATACATCTTCTTATTTTTCACCTTTCCCCAATTATTATGACCCCACTATCTTATTTGGTACTTGGATAAAATGACAGCATCATTGTTTCTTTGTGTTCATGTTATGGGGATGTGCCAATAAGATAGGTTCCAAAGATATATCCTTTAGCTGTACAACCCTCACTGCATAGAAAGACAACAACAGATGCCCATGTTGCTGACTTTTACTCTACAACAGCTACTAATTAGTTTGCATACTTAAGTTCATTTCTAAATTGATATCAAATATCTGGCATTTGTCTTTATATATATTCTCAACAAAATCCAAAGATGGATATGCAATGTGATCAGTCCTGGATTGGGATCTTGACTCCAGTCACTTTCTCACCAATGTAATGTGGCTTCCCTCTGTCTTTTCTATAAATATTTTCATGGCATCTGTTCTATTTTTGCATCTACCTTGATTTCATGAATTTAAGCGTGTTACTAGGTTGGTATTTTGGTCCTACCATTTTACTGCCAAAACAGTTAAATGTAACCCCCTCTTCTACTCCAACAGCTTCTTCTCTTGCACGTCCCGACAATGTAACTCCCTTCTTCTTACTTGCTTCCCTGATAACTATAATCTTCAAAAATTTAAATGTAATGTCAATCAACATCTTCTGTTGCCTTGATCTCTGTTCTTCTTTTAATCCTAATCCTCCCCCATACCCAGTCTTTTGCCTTGCTTAAACTCTCTGTAGCCCCTTGCTTTGGGTGAAATGCTTAAAAATTATATATATATCAGGGACTAGACAAACCAGTCTTAAAAAAATCTTCAGAGTAAGAGAAAGAAACTGAAATGATATGAATTAGATTCAAAGCCCGATGTCTCAAGAAACATTTAAATAATAAACTATCAAGAACTAAACAAGTTGCAGTATATTTAACTGGATGCAATATTTTCTGAGAATTCTGTTTCTTAAAAAAAACAACAGAAAAAGAATTAATCTGATTTAGTTGGACTTGTGTCCACATTTTGGTTGTTATGGTTACAAAGGTTTAGCCATTTTAAACTCTGCTCTCTGGTGTCTATTCAAGTAAATAAATACATGATGATGATGATACAGAAGCGCCGCCGATTTTCTGGCAACTGATGGTCTCGTACTTCTTTTATTTTGGACACAATTATCAGCAAATACTTGAATTTCACACAAATGTCAGATTATTTCACTGGTGATGTATTTCTTAATATCAGTAATGGCAAATTTAGTAGAGGAGATAAAGAAATTAAACAGAGAATAATTATAGTTTTCTTCAACACTGCTAATTAGTACAAAACCAAAACAGCCAAAATCTCATGTTTTTAAATAGCTTCATCAGATCAAGACATTCATATAGATGCCATACTTAACACCAAACATGTTCAGAAATATCAAAATTGTCAACTGAATATAACTGCTTTCTCAGATAAATGGTTAAATATCGCTCTGAGTGAATGAAGCCTGTAGGATAACCTTTTTTTGAACTACATAGACGACCACTAAAGAATCATAAAGAACTGTTCAAATAATTCAAACAAAATCATTTGAGGATTTACATCAACAGCTCCAACTAAAGAGAAAATAATAACATAATCAAAATGTTGATGTTCCACACTATTCCACAAACAAAGGGTTAGGAAGCAATCCTCCATCAGTAGCGGAAAGTGTGATAACACAGTAGACTTGAGGAACCTATTTTCTTGAAAAATAATTTTAAATTAAAGATTCCATAAATTTTAACCAACACATGCATGAATACTGAAGACTTTCCTTAGGAAAATATATTAGCATAACCTTGATATAACTTTTTAACAGTCAATGATGTTTTACTGATACAAGAGATGCATTATTAGTGGGTCAGAGGCATATTATTCAACTATTATTAAGTGACTTTTGTTGGATGACCATGCACAGTTCTTTAAAGCAAAGGCAATAGAAAATCAGTGATATATTTATGTTTGATAACTATTAGTCACTGTTTGTCTTTCTTTATCAAAGGCTTATCATGGAAAATATTTCAACATTACTGACTTATTTCTTTTGTCTTAGGCTTTTCCTGATGTCTGAAGTTATCAGCCATACTTTAAAGGCAATTTGCAATGAGGATGTTCTTTGAAACTTTTAGCCTGAATAACCTGCCATGAACAAATATCTATCTCAGCAATTCAATCAGTTATCTAATTCTCACAGTATTTCTGTTGAGAGGTGGCTACGCTTTTAATAAAACAGACAAGACTGACAATGTCATTATTTTTGAGAAAACATCCCAAAGACGGTATGAAAACATCCAAGATTACTAAAAATAAAAAATAAAAAAAAAATGACAGAAACAACAAAAAAAAAAAAAATGATTTTGATGGAGTGCCAGTTGGCAAATTCCTTGTTTTGGCATATTCTGCAGGGTATAATTGAGATTAAAAGACAATCAGATTGGCGTTGATCCTTTTAGAGAAGTTTTGGTCACATGGAATGCTGGGGAGGTAAAGAAAGCCAAATGATGGAAAGCTGGGTAAACCATTAATTACTAAAAAAGCTATTGATTGGACACAAGAATAGGAAAATATCAATTTCAGAAAAATCCAAAAGAGGGAATTTTTGATTAATGAGGATCTTGTTTGTCTTCTGGCAACGATAGTCTTTGGAAATTTCTCTTTTCACATTCAAATAATAAACAAATCTCTCTTTGTAGCTGATAATGAATTCTTTGAGACCGAGATGATTTAGTGGTTCCAATGGAATAAATTGATTTCTGTTAAAATAAACTCGCAGTTAATATTGCTATAATAGACCAAAAGTGATTATTATTAGTGTGTATCACAAGTATTTTTTTTATGTTTATAGACATTTATTCTAAATTTTATTTCATGAATACACCTAACAGAAAACTCTAAATTCAAAACTGGAGAAAGCAACATGAAAGAACATCACAATCTTTTCTAAGAATTCATAGCAAAAAAAAAGGAATGTTTGGAAAGTCATAATTGTCTGTAGGGACATAGAATTTTATAAAAAATGCTCTACATATGGTATCTATTTCATTACTTGAACTATTGTCCTC
Source organism: Acanthosepion lycidas (assembly GCA_963932145.1). Classification (NCBI taxonomy): domain Eukaryota; kingdom Metazoa; phylum Mollusca; class Cephalopoda; order Sepiida; family Sepiidae; genus Acanthosepion; species Acanthosepion lycidas. Next base: position 32,683,743 of record OZ010590.1, read on the forward strand.
ATCTTTGTCACCATATTTATTACAACATTTCGGCTGTTGTATGCTCCAGCCTTCTTCAAGTGGTTGAAATTTCGAACTGAACCCTTTATTTCGCTCACTGGGGTAGACTGTTCTAGTGCAGCTGCAGAAAGAAATATAAAGGGGAGACAAACCACCCCCTTAAGGTAAGGCTTCAAGAACACCAGAAAGCTGTAACATGAGGGGAAGTGGAAAAATCAGGCATGTCTGACCACATATGGATAGAAAAGGGAGATCACCGCCCTTTGTGGCATCAGGTTGAGATCACCAACAAAAAACACCTTTGGAAAATTTGTAAACTTAAGGAATCAGCACATATACTAGGCCACAAAAATCTCCTGAGCCAATCAAGCACAGAAATGAATACAATATGAGAACCAGTAATAAGGAGTGCCAGAGAAAAGCGATAATAACAGCACAAATTGCAATATGAGCTCTGGTAAAAATCATGCATGGATAACAGCAAAAATTGCAATATGAGCATTGGTAAAGAAATAGTTGCTGAAGACATTAGGTTTATAATACCCAGAAATTCATACACAGATGTCCTCAAGGACACATAGCATAGTGGATAAAGGTGTTAGTTAGATCCAGTGACAGGACCCAAAGAGTGTGAGTTCAGCGGGGAACTTGAAGAGAGGAATTAACAGGAGATAACCGACATCCATTAAACATGGCATGTGGAACTAGAAAAGTGACTGAAATAAAGGGTTCAGTTCAACATTCCAACCACCTGAAGAAAGCCGGAGCATACAATGGCCGAAACGTTGTGATAAATATGGTGACAAAGATGAGGACAATAGTCTGAATAATGTAAATAATATACATCTCAGAAATATAGACAGATACTGAAGAATGCCAAAGCATACAACAGCCAAAACGTTGTGATAAATATGGCAACAAAATGAGGACAATAGCCCAAATAATGTAAATAGTGTACATAATACCTCATCTCAGAAATATAGACAGATATGGTATCTGCTAATAATCCTAGCTCTTGTATACATATTTGGGAACTTGTGTTTTTGGTTTTGCTTTTAAAGCAGCACAACTGACAACTCATGGTTATATCAACTTTCAAGCTTTATTTCAAAAGACAAGTTTGTGTCCTTAAAATAATTAAACCAATTTTGATGTTGTGCTACTATAACACTTACAATGATCAGTAATATGATACAGGTCTTGGGTTTATCATTGAGGATTATGAGATCAGTGCACTTTCAATGCATTTTCTTCTTAATGAATCCTTTTCTCTTGTGATCAGACTGGCATTTACTAAATTGAAACTCTGGTCAAATGTATTATAGTGAACTGTGAGCATGTTAAAGTGTTGTTATGCAGTATATCTCTGTGATAGTCATATAGTTTATTTTTTGTTTGAGATTTCTAGATGTTCTGCCAATGTACATCACTAAGCACTTTGTGCAATCTATTTTGCATATTCCTGTCTCTGCCCTGTTGTTGCTGTTATTTTGTTGGGTGCTAACTATATCACTTATTGTTTTATTTAATCAATCCTTGACAATCATCCGAAGATCAGGTTCATGCAGAATGTCACCAATCATCGCAACAGCTATGCAGTATACAAGGTAATGGAGAAAAAAAAGAGAGATTGAGTCGGGTAATTTCATATCCAACATGCATTACAGAAAAACAAAAAAAACAAAAACGATACACATACAGTTTTGTTTTTCATTCTGATATGAAGGCATCAACCCTAGCACAGAGAGGCAGAAAGCGTTGCCATTTAAAAAAATCTTTTCCAAATTGTGCATTTGGGCAATAATTCTTCTTTTATACAAGTTTCATTAAAAATTAATGACAATGTTTTTATTTTATTTCTTTTGTGTGCTTATAATTTTCTTCTCTTCTGGACATAAATTATGTAGAAATTGTCCAAATGTTTTGTATATTATAAAGTAAAATAAACTCATAAAATTATAAGAACACAAGAAAAATTAAATAGAAAACATAACTGCAGTACATTGTCAGTTGTTTTTAATAAGACTATGAATGATTATATATATTATTGACATTTGGAAAAAACTGATGAAGCCATATAGGCAAAATGCATTATTGGATATTATTTTTGAAATATAGTTTCATATACCTTTTTTGCAAATGTCAATAACTTATAACTCTGTTGGTATTACATAATCAAATTTATTGTATATATATATATATATATATATATATATATATACACACACACACAGGGAGAAGGTGGGATGGGTAAATTGTCGCCATTTTATATTTTTAATTTTGCACATGTACTATGACACAATTCCCTCTGTCAGAAATTTGGAAATGGCATGCTGTACTGCTTGGCATGCATGCTGGAAGATCCAATACAAATATTTCAGGGTGTTTGGGTGTCAATCTGAAGACAGTGCAGAGGATTCGGAAAGAGTTGGATCTAATAGTACAGCAGCTTGGAAAACTCATTCTGATCGTTCTGATAAGAAAAAAACTCCCAAATCTGTTGGCGAGGGCCTCAAACTTAACACAGGGGCCTACATCAAGTGCCTTGACAACATAGCTCTGCTCTGGGTCAAGAGGGTGGCTGCTGGAAGACCCTATATCTGACAACAGGGTTCTGCATCATGCTACACAAAAAGGAGAACCCAATCATTGCTGTCAGATAATTTCTGCAACCACATCATCCCTTACATCTGGCCACCTAACTCCCTAGACTGCAACCCCTTGCTTATTATTTATGGGGAGCAGTTGAGTGAGAGGCCAACAAAACTCCTTATAACAGCAAAGATGAACTGAAGACAAAAATTTTGACAGCATTCACCAATTTAAATACGGAGATCATCCAGAAGAGTTGTAGGAAATTACAAAGTCATCTGGAGGTTGTGGTTGAAGCCAATGTCGATTTTGTTGAATAAATTTACTTCTTAGTATTTCAAAATATTTTAGTGTAATTCTGGTAAATATATCTGTTAAAATGAGATGTCAGTGTTATTTTCATTTTTGTATAATTTAGAGGATAATTTATCCATCGAACCCTCTGTGTGTGTGTATATATATATATATTCACACACAAACAAAGTGATAGAAACAAAAGAAATATGTACGCTTGCTCACAGAATAGATAAAAAAAAAAGGTACGGAGAGAAAGGCGTAAAAACTGGGTTGTGTTAAAATTTGTTATTGTGAGATAGAGGCAAAAAAAATAAGACATGATACCAGAGAATATTTATCTGCATTATTAGTTTTTCATATATGAAATGAATCCATGTTTGTATAGAATTTATATAAAAATGTGAATGGTCAATGGAAGTTGGAATGAATAAAGCAGGAAATGAAAAGATACCTCCATTTAATTTACAATGGCCAAGCATATATACATATATGCGTATGTGTGTACAGTCAATTTATTTTCAAAAAGCAAAATCCAAATATCCACTATCATTTATCCCAAATCAATTTCTTTGCTACCAAAATCATAATAAACACTTCTGAGTTCCTCCTTTTATAACCCAAAGTGGAGGGTTATTGTTTAAACAGACAAGTTGATTTTAAATAAATGGGATTGGATATATATATATATATATATATATATATATATATAAATTGACACTGAGGTCAACCCAATGAGGCAATAGTCTATTTCAAACTTGAACACATTCTTCAAACCATCTTGGTGTTGACCTTAATGTTTACCTTTATATTTACATATGCTCTATCTCTGATATTGAGTACTTTTACCTATAAATATAGCATATCTTAAAACTATATTATATATACACGGTGTGCACTTTAAAAAATTTATAACTTTATTTGTATTTGCGATAGAAATAATCTGTAAAAAATGTTATAAAGTTTAATGTACCTAGTTTTAAGTATAGTTATTGAATAATTCTTTACCACAAAATTTGCAATAAGTTTTAGATAAGTAAAAAAATATTTTCTTTTTTCCAGAATCAATTTCATCCATGGCTTCAACTGAGGAAAAAGTAAACTGTGTCCTTTGGTTGGCTGAACTGAAATCTACTATTGCTGTACAAAGTAAGTTTAGAATTGAATACAATAAAGAACCACCTCATAGGGACACTATTGCTAAATGGATGAAAAAATTTAAAGAGACAGGCTCCGTCCATGATAAACCATGGTCTGGAAGGCCATGTATCAGCGACGAAAGTGTTGCATCTATAAACTTAAATAAAATTTCAATAAAACCTTAAAAAATAAAGATTTACTTGTTACTAATCCCTTTTACAAATTATTTCTATCGCAAATGAAGTTATAAATTTAAAGTGCACACGAACTTTGTGGACACCCTATATATATATATATATTTATATATATATATAAATAGGGAGAGAAATGGAGAAAGTACAGCTATAGCAGGTTTGCTGCCTAAATATCAAGTGGCTAAGGTTGAAAGGCAGGTAGGGATGGCAAAGTGATACATTAAAAGTCTTGATGGAGAGATAGAACAAAAGAAAGACGAAAGAAAGGATGCAGTAGAAAATTTTATATCTCCATAATTCCATTCTTAACTTATCTATCTCTGAATAATACTTAGATAAAAACATAGATCAGCAATTAAGATAGGATGGGATAAAGAAAACAATATGAGGACGCAGAAAACAATTTGGGGGACACAAGTAATAGGAGAAGGAAGAGCATTGCCATGAGATAACATATAAAATTTGCTGTCAAAATCTCTGTAATGACACAGGTCCTCTTTGTACAGTATAATAACACTTTTATATATTAATAATTAAAATATAGTTCATTATATGTTGAGCATTTAAATGTATAGTGTAAATTAATGACTCAATATTAGCTTTTGCTACCACCAAATTTACATCCAAATTTATTTTTCATGCAAACTTTTTTATTGCTAATTATGAAAATAAAATAATAATATTAATCCTCTCTCAGAGTGCTGAACTATTAATATGTAACATCAGTCCTCCATGAATACTGGACAATCTCCTCACAGTTGAAGAAGAGACTTGAAGTAACAGAAACGTTTTACAGAAGGATCCTGAGAATACCACAGATTGAACATGTGAGCAATGACAGAGTTTTAGAGAAAATAGAAACAAAAGGGGCACTTATAATTAACATCAGAAAGAGATAGTTGAAATTTCTTGGGTACATAATGAGGAAAGAGGGCTTGGAAAATTTGATACTCACATAACAGATTGAAGACAATAGGGAAAGTGGAAAACAATGCATAACTTACCTAGCGAGCTTGAGTGAATGGAAGGCAGGAGAGGGTTTAGGAGAGATAATAAAAAGAAAAAAAGGTATTAAGAACTACAAAGGAGAGGAAATTGTGGAGAGTCATTACTGCCAATGTCCTGAAGGGATTTGGTAAAAAAATTATTATCAGTTTATAAATTAAACTCTTTTACATATGCTGGCAGATTCCATCAAATCAAATTTAAAATTTTTAATTTGAAAATGTAAGGAAAATTAGAAAATACCTTCATATACAACTGTAGAAGAAGGCAGTTTAGAAAAGATCAAGCCATTTAAAGCTTTCGTCTTTTCAAATGCTGCATGCAAGACTTCACACAATGTCTCTCTTACATTTTTCAAAACAGTTTCAAGAACACTGACAACTACCTTGTAACATTCTCTTAATCTCTTTCATGAGCTGAAATATCTTCATTTCAACAGCAAAACCAGAAGTCACAAGGGATCAACAACAAACAGGGAAGCTAATACATCTAGGTGATGTGACATTTTACAAAAAAATTCCTGCAAAAAAATTTCACAGAGGTATTAACTTGGTCAGTGTGAATTCAATGGTCACACGGTATACACACTCACTCAACAGTATCTTCTTCCTGAATGTTTAACTTCATGGAATTATCTCTTTTTATTCATGAATAGCTGGAAACCTCTCTGAGTGATAAAATGATTCTGGAAACTTTCTAAACAGACCTTCTAAATATAAGGCTTTTAAAAATGTATAGGGCCTAGAATACATTAAAAGAATCCTCTGCAAAGGAATAAAACCACACCTAAAGGACCCACCAATCAACTAAATGCTGACTGACTCAAATATAAGCAACCAATATCTGCCTGTTCCTGAACAAATTACACTGTTGGTTGGGACCAAGAACCTGCTGACTATATCCTCAGTAGAGGGCACCTCAAGATAGTGAATTGGTTAGCAAGCTTGTCTCCATAGAAGAATTATGACTGAGTAGCAAGTTTGATCCTCACTGGGTTCCCCTTACCTTCATCCTTGTGCCACATCTAAGCTATGCTTGGAAAATCACTATATCCCCAGCAGGGGGTTAAAAACTCCAAAAGGAGCCATCTACTAACTGAATGCTGAAAGATAAAAATGTAAATGACCAATTTCAAAAATAAGTAAATACTTGTAGATTCAAATATAAACAACCATTATTTATCAATTTCTGAGTCAAATGAATAATTTTATTTCAAGTATGTACTACTTCGATATTTTTCAAGAATTTCAATTTAATTTGAAACATGACTTACTGTGAAAATTATCCTATGATTTCCGAGATGCTGTTCTTTCAAAATTAAATGAGGCATTGTCATTTTTCTTCTAAAAGCTAATAACTAAAAAATATTAGAAGCTTTCTATTTTATTGTTCTGGGAAGTGCTAAAAAATCAGTAATACAATAGGATAAAACACTTGTCTATTTATTGTAAAGCTGTTAATTAGCACCTGCACTAATTAGACCCTAATACATGAGTTGGGCTTAATTGTGAAGTTGCAAATCCACTCCACCCTCAAAAAAAAGAAGAAAAAAAATTAAGAAGTAAACAGCAGGAAGAAGATAAACTGAAAGATAATCCTTTTTTGGAAGCTGTCAAATTCTTTAGAAATGTAAATGCCACATGAGAGAAAGGATCATTAATAAACCAGCTGCTATATTTGTTTTCCTGATAATTCTTCATCTGTTTATTTACGAGACTGGTTGATTCCATTTTGGTAATAAGAAGAACCTCCAAGAAGAAAAAAAAGGCTGGAATTTTGTTGTAGAATTTGTATCACATGACACTGAAATCTGGTTCCTTCTCAAAGCCTACAAGCTGAAAATGATAAATTAGCCAAAAACTGATTCAGAGAAAAGGTTTGATTTTGCATTTAAAGGATAAAAGAATTTTGTTATCTGCTTCCAAACGTTTTTCCTGCTAGGAATAGTTCCAAAAACATGAAGCAACAGAAATGTAGTTCTACAGGTGGATGCTGAGAATATCATGAAGTGAACGTGTGAGCTATGACAAAGTTTTAGAGAAAATGGAAACAAAATGACACTTATATTTAACATCAGGGAGAGACATTTGTAATTTTTAGAGTACATAATGAGAAAAGATGACTTGGAAAATTTGATACTTAGAGGACAGATTAAAGGCAAGAGGAAAACAGCATATAGCCTACCTTGCGAGCTTGTGTAAATGAATGTCAGAACAAAATTTGGGAGAGACAACAAAAAGAAAAAACTTATTAAGAGCTACAGAGGACAAGAAATTCTGAAGAACAATGATTGCCAATGTTGTGAAGGGACATGGCAAAAAATTATTACCAGTTTATATATTAAACTCTTTTATGTATGCTAGACGATGAATATCATCAAATCAGACAAAATTTATTAAGAGGAAATTGTGAAAGGCCACAATCGGCAACATCCTGAAAGGACACAGCACAGAGAAGAATAATAATCTAGAAATCATGTTAAAATTTCATTAGAAACAAAAAAAAGATGGCTGAAGGAAATGAAATGTACAGTGATTAAACATCCTAATTTAGTTTTAATAAACTTCAGCCCTTAATATATACAGTGTATACTAAAAATTGAGAAAAGAGAAAAGGATTGTCTGTAATTGAGATTTTTGGGGTTAAAAGCAATCTTATTCTGAAAACATTGACTTCAATAATAAAATCTGATAATGTATACTCAAAATCTCCAGAAAAACAGAATTCAGCATAAACTATTGATTGGTTCGTTTTCCATGACTCATCAATATTTTTAGATTGTAAGAATTTCTTTTGAAATAATAATGGTTTAGTGATACAAGTCTTACTAATTAACCCATAGCTGAGGAGAGAAGCAGATTCATATCTTTCCGAAAGATATTTGCATGTAAGTGAATATATGAACCCAACTGGTATTATCCATTATACCACCTGTAGAAGCAAAGCTTACAGCAGCTAGTATTTCCAAATGGTCACACATCTAGGTACTGACCAGGCCTAATGTTGCTTAACTTTAGGAACTGGTGTTTTAACACTATATGGCAGTAATCCAAAATCAACATTAAAGATATGAACAATGGGAGAGGGTGATGCTATTAAAGGATCTTTCATTATGGTCTGGTCTATATGCAAAACAAAATTATGCAACTAAGGTCAATGATGATCCTATTTTTAAAGAAATAAAACTTGGTTAACTTTGATAATCTTTTGTAAACTCAAGATACTGAATGAGAAAACAAAAGATTTTTTTTTTGTCAAAACGTTTTTCCTTTCTTGGGTAAGTTCAGATTCCAAATCGGGTGTCTGTGCTCAAAGATTCAGAATCAGGTTTCTGCGCTCAAAGACTCTACAAAGCAAGAACTTCTTTGTTTATTTACATTTGCATCATTTATTTACACCTGCAACTTAATTGCCCGTTGAATCACAGAATGTGTCAAATGCTTTACCCTGCTGTCATGAGCATTAAGAGAAAAGAAATATTCAAAGAAAAAGATACATAGATTTTTTGTTTTTTTTCTCCAACTATCAATACTCACTCATCATTCCATATCCTCACCATGAAAGAAAAAAAATCAAAACAACAAAAAAACCAAAAAAAAAACGAAAGAAATATGCGGTCACTTCTATGGTCAAGTCATGAGTTGGTCAGAATGTTCCTACAAGTATTTAAATCTTTACCTGGCCTTGCGTGACCTGTTTTGACAAAAAAAAAAAAAAAATAAAAAAAGTTCTTTGAGTTTTATTTCTTCCCAAACCTCAAAAATAGTTTCCTCTATGACGGCACCATTTCTTGACTAAACAGGATTATGATTTCCTTGATGTCAGTGTTGTGTAGTCCGTGTTGTCTGAATTCTGAGATAATTCCATTTCTTTGAATTGGGTTTCTCTGACACTTGGCCACTTCTCTCATCCACTTCCTTTTTTTTTTTTATTTGCATCTTTTTTTTTGTGGAGCCTTTTTTATTTTTTTGTTTTGTTTCGCATTCGTTTGTGCTTGTCCACTGCCTACCTTTTTCTCATTTCCCATAGAAAACACCCCGTGAGAAGCACCTCACATGAAAATTCTCTCTTTTTTTCTCACTCTCTCCCAGATGTCAGGCTAGGCAGGAGAATTCTGTACAGACCACACAACATGGAAGCCGATATCGGGATTTTTTTTCTTTTCTTTTTTTACTTTGATCAAGAGTGAGGAAATTAGCCCTTTTTACAGTCTGCAGTGGTTCCGTACACAACAGGATACAACCACTTTAGGAAAAAAAATGGAAGATGAAAAAACAAAACACGCAAAGCAAAATAAAAAATAAGAAGATATCAGAAACAAAAAACTGAAGAAAAAATAAAGATGAAAAAAAAAAAAAAAAGGCATGTAATTTTTCCTTTTTTTTTTTTTTGCAATTTCTATTTATCTTGGACTTTTGCACGGTATAACTTGACCGATTCTTTTGAAGTTAACGTGGGAAGGTTCATGCATGCACATGCATCTGTGTATGCGTTTGTGGTGTGGGGAGGGGTGTTATTGTTTTCATTATTAACAATGCCTTCAGTGGATATTTTTATCTGATAATGAAAAAGTGGAGATCAGCAGGAACTTGAAGAAACAAAAGCCAAAAAATATCTCAAATGTTTCAGTTTCTTTCTAATTTTTCATGTTTTTTTCCTTTTGGAGAGGAGTGTAGAGATAGAATAAGTGAAAGGTAATATATTATTTTTTTTTCTTCATAACGTCATAATTCAACAACTCCTGCTCCCCTCCCTATAAAACCATAAAAATTTGACTCGGGGGCCCATTTCAAATCTACTTTGTCATATTAATTGTTTCACTTCTAATATCTTAACGCATTCAACTTATGAAACATTCTGAGTATGATGCAAATAAACATTGAAATATTAATGAAATCAATCATAACTTCAGTGTTATTTTTATTTTTTTGAAAACTTTTTTAAGATGAAACATTGCCAACCATTATTATTCATTTACTATTCTCTTGCTGTTTTAGCTGCCTTTACTCGCAACTTTAATCAAGCCATCAGTCTACAGCAAAGAGGAGACTACACAGGATCAAAAATAAAGCAATGCCTGATTACTGATGTACACTGACATTCTGATTAATAGTTTGATAAAAAGCATTGAAAATATTAAGACGAAAATCAATATTCATCACGTCAAAAATCCTGTAACCCATTAGGGTCATAAGCATACATGTACTGCAGGCACAGCAGCATTGGTCTGTCTGAGGAAAGATAGCTTGATGGAGCCCATCCCTCTTAAGGCTGATTTTGGATTCAGAGTTTTCCTTTTCCTAGATTGGTTGCAACTGCCAGGAAAGAGAGTCAGGTCTGCTTTGCTGGGAGGAGATGGATTCATGCCTTTTTCAAGGGCATCAATGTGAAATGAACAAAACAGAACAAATTAATTTTTTTTAATCATTTCACCCCAAGCAAAGCCATAAAGCCACTAAGACACAAAGAGTTACTGAGTGTGAGAGAATGTGAGAAAAGATATTTCTTAATAGAGAACAATAAAAGAACAGCAATTAAGGAGACGAAAGACAACGATTGATATTGCATTTACATTTTTGAAAATCAAAGTTGACTGGAAAGCATGAAGCTGGAAGAGAGTTCCACAAGTGAGAAGTGCAACAGAAGAAGCTGTTAACATAGAACTTATGGTTATATCTAGCCATTTCAACTGTATAATGCTGAGACCTTGCTGTCAATCTAGCACTGCACTTAGATTCATTAAGTTTAGGTATTATGGTGGAAAATTCATCAGAACAATTACTTTCTTTTTATGTGCCATGTCCTTTCAGGATGTAGGTGATCATGGTTCTCCACCTCCTTCTATCCCTTGCAGCTCTCAAGAAGTCCCTTCCCTCTACCACCTCCCCAAGACCATGTTCTGTCATCCACTTGCTTAAAGGCGCTAGGTATGTCGTGCATTGTTTTCCTTTGTCTCTCTTTCCCTCAATTCAACCCATGAGTATCAAATTCTCCAGTCCCTCCTTCCTCATTATGTGTCACAGAAACTTCAGCTGCCTCTTTTGGATGTTAAGTATAAGCCTCCTCCTTGTTTTCATCCTCTCTAAGACTTCATCGTTGCTCACATGCTCGGTCCATGATAGCCTTAGAGTCCTTCTGTATAACCACATCTCTATTGCTTTGAGTCTCTTCTTCATCTTTGAGGAAATCCTCCAACATTTGCTGTTGTAAAGAAGGACAGATGTCACATAACAGCTCAGTATTCTTTTATACTTATTTTATTTGAGACTTTTTGGGTTCATGATACTTCCATTATCCATGAAGTCTAACAGGAATTAAAGACGGATTTTGGTAATTCTATTCGTTACTCTAAAGAAGGAGAGACGTCACATAACAGCTTAGTTATGTGAAATCCTCCTGTCTCACAATATCTGCCCAGCTTTTGGAATGCATCCTTGGCCATCCCAATATGTCTATGGATCTCAGTGTCGCATTTACTGTCCTCTGTCAGAATGCTTCCCAGACAAAAGCATTTATAGAAAAGGTGCAAGGAAGCTACATTATGTTGGTGGGAAAGTGACTAGAGCCAAGATGCCAGGTCAAGACAAATAACATGGCAGACTCTGGATTTTATCAACAATTTCATGGATGAATGGTAAACTGATAAATATGCAAGATAGAGTATATCGAGAAAAATTGTCTTCCACGAACCAACTTTCTTAGCAGCAGAGTGATTGACTGTCTACAGGCATATCAACTCCTTATGGGTCATGCAATGCTGAAATTTAATTTTCTTTGGAGCTTTGAATTACTAAAAATATATCTATCATTCTGCTTTCACAATTGAATACATGGTAGATGATACTCAGATTTTGTGCATATACATGTTTGTATGGATATAATTACAAGAGGTGGTGATATATGTGTTTTATGTTGTAATTTTCTTGAAACTATTTTGTAACAAAGTTTAATTTCTTTAAGAAATTATAGGATATTATATGGATTAATGTCATGAAAGAGTTCTTTCATTTTGGTTGTTTGGTTGATTTCATTTAGAGGCATCTCAAACTCTATGGCTTACTTAATACCAAAATCTAAATATTTTTAACACAATTTTATGGCTTTAGCTAAATATATTTTTAACATAATTGTATGCCTTCAACTACAGATAAAATTGTACTGTGGAGAATTCTATGATAAAATGTGTTGCTGGTTATTTTACTTTAAATATGTATTGTTGGTAAATTTTTATACAAAAATGTATTGCTGATATTTTTATTATAAAAATGTATTTTTATACTTTCATAGTGTTTTGTTTGGGGTTTCACTATTTAACCATAATTGGGACCCTAATAATGTGTTTTGTAGTTTTGTTGAAGTTATATCTTGGAATACAGTTTGATTTCTTTAAGAAATTGTAGGATATATGGATTGATGTCATGAAGTAGTTCTTTCATTTTGGTTGTTTGGTAGCATTTTAAATAGACTTGGGTGAAGTCACTATAATTTGTTAGTGTGTGCATAGTGTTGGTAATTTCTAATATAAAAATGTGTTGCTGGTTATTTTACTTTAAATATGTATTGTTGGTAAATTTTTATACAAAAATGTATTGCTGATATTTTTATTATAAAAATGTATTTTTATACTTTCATAGTGTTTTCTCTATACTCATAATTGGGACCCTAATAGGTGCTACCACCCTGGGTCAGGGTGGATCTGGGAATAACAGCATTTAAGGGGTGGTTTCATGCTCCCAAAAATCTCTAAGGTTGTAATAATTCCAGAAGAGAACATCACGTGGTGCATATAGTTTCACCATTTTTATTATGTTAACACGATGGGAATGACAAAGGAGCTTAGCATTGACTTGAGACAGAGAATTATTAACTTCCAAAAGTCAGGAAATAGTTACATCACTATTTCAAATCGGTTAGCTATCCCTAGATCTATAATACAGTCCAAGTTTAAACAGTTTGGCATTACAGAGAATTTGCCTGGGTATGGAAGAAAACCCAAATTGTCACCGAGAACTGCACAAAAATTGTGTCGCAAGGTTAATATAAACCCAAGAGTTGTTTTGAAAGGCATCACCAAATATCTGGTTATGATGGGTGCCAGCGTAAGTACTCACACAATAAAACGTTGTTTATATAGAAATGGGTTGTATGGAATCTGACCATGTCGAACGCCATTTCACAAACCATGCCACATTGTTGCTCAGTTCAATTTTGTCAAAACATTCTTGGACAAAAAAATTGCTTTTGGAAACAAGTACTATGGAGTGATGAAACAAAAATTAAGCTTTTTGGACATAATGATATACAGAATATTTTGTGCAATAAAGGTGAGGTTCTCCTCCCAAAGAACACAGTGGCAACATTAAAACATGGAGGCAGCTTGATGATATCTTGGGGTTGTTTTAGCTCTAGGTGGACTGGACAATTAATTGCAATAAGAGGAATAATGAAATCTGCAGATTATATCAAAACTGTGTATGAAAATCTACATCTATCAGCACAAAATCTTCATTTTGGTTGGCAATTTAATTTCCTGCAAGATAATGATTCCAAACATACGTCTAAATCAGTGACTGTGTGGCTTCAGAAAAAGAAGATTACAGTTCCACCATGGCCTTCAATAAATTCTGACTTGAATCTTCTTGAAAATCTATGGCAAGAACTGAAAGTTTGAATAAATTGTTGGCCACAAAAAGACCTTCAGGAATTAAAATGTGTAACCATTGAAGAATGGAAGAAAATCCCAGAAAAGACTTGTTCAAATCTCATCAAAAACTTTGGAAAAAGATTACAAGAAGTTATAAAGATAAGAGGCCATGCTATTGACAATTAATATTGTGAAAATTGTTCAATATTTTCTATTTTTTATACTGTATGAATAATTTTGTCTTTTTCCTATTTTGCATAATTCACCTGTCAAATTTATTGTATTTAACCGATTGTTCTGAAAAATTGAGTTTTATATTCTTTTTTTGTGCTTATTAATATATAAAAAAACTGGCATCATATGGGCATTAGATTCTGAAAAATGGATAAAAATATTCAAAATTGATCAGTGTACGAATAATGTCCTCACTGACTGTATATAAGGCAAAGAAAAGCAACTATAAGACTGTAATAAAGCAAAATGTTCACAAAATCAGAATAGTGTTCACATGCAAAAGGGATACAGTAAAGTGATCATAGCCTTCATACTTCAAGGCAAAAAAGATATCATGCTGAAACACCAGCCTTAGACTGATTACTAAATGTATATAATGTAAGTTGTTTCATTTTTTTTTTTTTTTTACTGTTAGTTCATTCAATATAAGGTCCAAGGAACATTCAATGAAGAGGGTTACCGAGTGAGATTTTTCTAAGAGATTTGGAAGGAGAAAGTAAGAGGGCATTATGAGGACAAGAAGGATAGATATTGATTATCTGTGGACTAATTAAGATTGCAATTGTCAGGGAAGCATCCTCTTGGGAGTTTTCCCCACAAAGTAACTGTTCTGGATAAGAAGTTGTCTGAGTAAAAATTGCTTCTTATCAAAGGAACACAAAAGGAATAGGGATGTTTGCCACCATGAACATGTTACGGTGGGTCCTAGCTATGAAGGTCTGAAATAGTGGAACTATGGAATATAACTCATCCAAACATCTGTTACAGTAATAGTAATAAAGAAGTGAGAAGCTAGCAACATTTTGTTTGTCTGATAAGGGTTGCAGGCTGGAGAATAATTTATCACCCACAAGTGCTTTTGAACTCAGCACCAGCCCAGATATGGCAGCAATATTTCATTCTTGGTTTGATCTGACTCTTGTTAAGGCAGACTATGGCAGCATAAGTTAGGTATTATCTGGAGCAATACAATCATCTTTTGCAATGGCACAAATATACACGTTCCACTTTTAGGTCAAGAGTGACCTTTAAACTCAGTAGGTGCTCAAGGCAAGGATCCACTTTGAAGGTATGATCACTCATCAGGATTGGTGCAGGTTAGGGCCTTTTAATACATCTTACCTCTGATAACAAATGTTAGATATTTATAAATTGTAATATTATTTGTAACCTTAATTTGCTATACTCTATGTAAAAATTTACACTGCAGGCATATTGCCAAAATTAATTGATTTGTCTACTTTATCAGCATTACCTAAACACTTTTTCTTGTGTTGCACGACATATTTTGTCCTAGGTGATTATGGCGCCTGTGGATAGTACTAGTTTGAAAAATTCCAAATTCTCAAAACTCTCTGATTCCAAGTCATCTTGCCAAGAATTGTGAACATGCAGATTTATTTTGTTTTTAAATATCATTTCTAATCTGCAGTTTGTGTGACTTTTTATTTGGTCCTTCATCAATAGCTAAAGTATTTCTCCATTTTCATTGACTCTCATGTTGGGTATTTTTATCACTGGAAAAAAAGTCATGTGTTTGTGATGAGAGGGAGTACTTAGTACATTCCTATCACCTTCATCATCCTGAGAATTTCATCTGACCCTTTGATGGATGAG
This sequence comes from Acanthosepion lycidas, assembly GCA_963932145.1. Lineage (NCBI taxonomy): Eukaryota > Metazoa > Mollusca > Cephalopoda > Sepiida > Sepiidae > Acanthosepion > Acanthosepion lycidas. The sequence continues at coordinate 32,699,463 of OZ010590.1, forward strand.
TTTTCCGCTGTCTAATTGAGAAATCTACTTTTTAGATTCAGCTTTTAGTACTTCTCATGATGTTCCATATATTTTTGTGTATTTTCTTTTTCAGTTTGAAATTACAAATTCATAAAAAGAGATGGCCAGATAAACACCTCCCTAATATAAGATTATATATATTTAAGATTTAAAAAACATCAGATATTTTTATGTAGAGTGCTCAATACTAAAAATATTAAAAATAGAGCATTAATAATATTATATGAAAAGATTACATAAGTTTCTTGGTGAAATTTTCAGTCTTCAGTGGTTGTGGTTTTAAATGGTATTTCCAATTTTTTTTTTAGAATTGGAAATACCATTTAAAATCACAACCCTTGAAGACTGGAAATTTTCCCAAGAAACTTTGAAGTCAGTATAAAATTTAAAAGTTAAGGAATCTTTTCATATGCTATTATATATATATATATATGAATGAAGGAATAGGAAGCAAGTACAGATCCAAACAAATTTGTTTTAAAAGAACTGTCAAGTTCTTAATTTTTCATTGTATTTTTCCAATTTTTGAATAAGGTGTTGAGTAATTTGCTTCAAGTTATGGATAAACTGTCCGAAGGTCATAATGTGTTATTGTTTTATTCAAGTAGTTTTTATCATTGCAATTATTTTCAAGAACTAATGTGATATCTGTGTGCCAACAAGAATTCTTTTGTTTATATCCTGGTATTCTTTGGAAGTTAAGAAGTCTGAAATAGTCTATAGCGATGTTGTGCAACAATTATTGGGAGCGAGGAAACAGAAAAAGAATGTGATTTATTTATTTTTTATGACTGAAAGAACTTGAAGAAAATGATGACACAATATAATCTTGAAGAAAATGATGACACAATATAATCTTCTGACAGTTTATCTATACATTTGAACTCAATATTCAATTCCTTATTCAAAAATTGGAAAAATACAATAAAAAATTAAGCAGGTGCAGAAATTGAAACTGTCAAGTCGGCTTAAAATTCTTGCTTAGGCCATTGTGTTCACTTTGCACTTATGCAAGGAAAAGCATGCACCTATTTCTTCCCCTTCCAGCTACAGGTTAAATAACAGGGTAAATTGGGTCCTTATACTTTTGGCAGCAATGGATGTATGGTTTACCAGCACAGAAACTGAAAATAGCAAGTTGAGTTCAAATTTCCTCCTAGTGTTCACTTTGCACTTACATCTTGGGGAAAGACATGAATCTATTTCTTCCCCCTCCAGCTATGGGTTAAATAACAGGTTAAATTGGGTTCTTATACTTTAGGCAGCAATCAGCCTAAGTGAAGGACTACTCCTAATTCAAAGGCATGGTGAAGGAAATAGGAAAGCACTCTGCTAACTTTTCCAAGAAGTCATGGAAATTTACAGCTAATTAAGAAAAGGAATCTATCAAGTCATGATCACCTATATCTTGAAGGAACATGGTATTGAAACAATAAAGTTCTTACAAGGTTATGAGACATGTGGATGATGCTAAAATGCCATTAAAATAGGTTTATTGCTGGGAAATATGATGAGGAATAGAGGTTTGGAAAATTTGACACTTGCAGGTCATACTGAGAGCAAGAGAGACAGAGAGAAACAGTGGGTCTTGAAATCAGACAGTTTTGAGAATTTGCAAGTTTTTAGATTTCAGACTCCATAGGCGCCATATTCACCTAGGACAGGATATATCATGCAACAGAAGTTTAGGTTATGCTGCTAAGGTAGACAAATCAATTAATTTTGGCAATATCCCTGCAGTGTAAATTTTCACATGGAGTATAGCAAATTAAGGTTACAAATAATATTACACTATTTACATTATTTGGACTCTTGTTCTCATCTTTGTCGCCATGTTTATCACAATGTTTCGGCCGTTGTACACTCCAGCCTTCTTCAGGTGGTTGAAACGTCGATCTGAGCCCTTTATTTCTAGTTCCATGTGCCATGTTTAATGGATGTCAGTTATCTCCTGTTAATTCCCCTCTAAAAGTTCTCCACCGCCTTAACTAGGTATTGAACTCACACTCTTTGGGTCCTGTCACTGGATCTAACTAACACCTTATTCACTGTGCCATCTTGTATGAATAGACATCTGTGTATGAATTTCTGGGTATTATAAACCTAATTTCTCAGCAACTATTTTTTACCAGTGCTCATATTGCAATTTTTGCTGTTATCATTTCATTTTTTTTCACCAGAGCTTATATTGCAATTTTTGTTGTTAAAATCACTTTTCTCTGGCACTCCTTATTACTCCTTATTTGGTTGGCTCAGGAGATTTTTGTGGCCTAGCGTATGTGCTGATTCCTTAATATTACAGTTTATAAATATCTAAAATTTGTTATCAGAGGTAAGATTTATTAAAAGACCCTAAACCTGCATCAATCCTGATAAGTGGCTATACACTTATACTCTGATGAACCTAAGGGAATGAAGGGTAGAATGAAGATTGGGAGGGATGATAAAAAGACAAATTCCTTAATAATGTTTTTCTTATATTCCTTCACACTCAGTAACCACCTGAATGTTTGTTGCTCTCTAGCCTTAATTGTGGTGAAATGTTAAAAACAAAAAAAAAACCTTACTAAGAACTACAGATGATAGAAAGCTGTGGAGAGCCATGATTACACATGTTCAAATGAGACACAGCACATAGAAGGCCAAGAAAAATCAGCATTTACCATCTCTTTAAGAAAATCAATAATTTATCTAGTAGCTATGACTAAGTGAATTGTGTTACTTGGCTGTTGCAAGTTCAGTCCCTGAGTTGGGTAGGGAAAAATGTCATGTTGTTCCATGGAATAAGTGTTAGCAAGAAGAATAACAAGTTCAAACTTCACTAAATGTGGTACATGTGGTATATTCAGGTACCCACTGAATGTGGCACATGGTTCTATTCTGGGTCCAGGCACTCACTAAATAGGAGGCAGGGTGGAGTAATGGTTGGTGGATCAGTTTAATGAATTGGAGAGAGCTGAGTTCAAATTCCAGTCAAGTTCATTACATTCACTTACATGCTAATATCCTTGGGAAAGATATGAAATCATCTCTTCTCCCCCAAGTTATGGGTAAAATGGCAGGACAAACTAGATCCTATAACCTTGGGTAGTAATCAGTCTAGGGGAAGGAAAATCTGAATTCAAACCAAACTGCATAAGTGTGTATACATGCAGTTGGGGACTCTGCTTGTGAATCCAAATTCCCACTGAAAATCCTACTGCAATTATTTTATGCCATCTGAATGAATATTGACCTCTCTGCTACATGAGGTCATCTTTTTTCAAATGTGGTGGGTTTTGTTTAACAGCCAGCTCAACCAACCAGATGATTGCCACAATAGGTGCAGATATTCACTGAATGTGGCACATGTTATATTCAGGGTTCAGGCACCTACTGAATATTTCCCATACAGTTATATTGTTATGACAGAATACAGCATTTTAAATGCAAAAGATACATTTTTGATGAAAATAAATATTTAAATATTTAATTATCCTCAGTTTTGTTGCATAAAGATTCCATCAGTTACTGAAATAATCCATTTGTTTTTAATCCCTTTTTCAGCTTCTCTCTAAATGCCAATCAACTTAAATCAATTCAAAAACATTCTTTGATGGGGCATCAGAACTTGTTATCAATTTATTACGGGTCATGTTTTATTTCTATACCTTGTGTTGAAAGTAAAACCATTAAATGACTGTCATATTGGAACTCAAATGAAGGTGTTGATATTCCACACTAGTTCAAACAAATGGTTAGGAAGGAAAACTCCATCAATACTGTAAAGAGAAATAACAGTTACTGGACTTGGGAAACGTATTTTCCAGAAAGAGTTTAGAAATTTCAACTGACAATAGCACTGTCATCTCAGTCTGTTAATACCAAATGTTTCTATAAAAAGAAACAGCTCGTATAACCATTACCATATTCAAAGTTTTGTTTTTTTGTAGGTGTTACATTTTGCATATCTCTCTGCGTAGTAGTAGTCATAGTACAGTTCTCCGTGTCCTGAATAGCAACCGGGTTTGCTGGTCATAGCCACTCTGTGTTCACCAGTTGTTCTCTATTTATACTTGTCTATCTAATTTGCATATGATGCTACAATAGGAAAGTACTGAGAATTTGTTACAGGCTATGTTCTCTTTCTATAATTTGCATTCAGATCAAGACTATCAAATGGCAGCAGATACCTTATTTGTTATTTGTACACCTTATCATATTATGACTAAGATAAATATTTTTTACTATAATGTTCACTCTGTACAAGGCCTAAGAACCATTCCAGAAAAAGAGTTACAGAGTAAGAGGTAATGGACACAGTTTATGAGGATCTGTGGGGAAGATAACGGTTAACCTTAGAACAGGTTAAGATTGTAGTGATCAGGGAAGCATCCTCTTGGGAGTTGGGAAGATGCTATTCAAATGGAACTTATATCACACCAATGGAATACAAAGGGAATGAGGGTGGTTTGCTACAATGGGTGTGGCATGGTGGGTCTTAACCATGAAGGTAGAAATGTTGGAACTAAGGAATGAACACTTTCCATGGAAATAGCAATAGAGTTGTGAAATCCTTGGACAGTCTTGTCTGTGGGAAAGGAGTTGTAGGGTGGAAAATAATTCATCACCCACAAGGCTGCAAAGATGATAGAACATTCATAGTTGTACTAAAGTAAAACATTCTGAAGCTTCACTGAAAACATCTTGAAAAAATTAAAGTGCGCCATCTGATAAATTTTGTTTATATTTGATAGATAAAATCCTTCATTTTCCACAGCAAAAATAGATAATTTCATATTTAAGTCTTTGGGAAGAGAGAAAAGTCAAAAAAAAACAAAACAAAGATTGGCCATAATAATTTTTACTATGGCTTATTGATAAGTTTTTATTGTCCTCTTTACACTTATAAATCAATTATCTATTTGAGCAAGACAACGGATGGCATTCTTACTGTGATTATAACAAAGCAGAATGTCAACACTATCAATATGTAAATCAAAAGCTTAGAAAGGAGGTTAATCCTTAAAAAATAATTCACAAAGAAAAAAAAAAAATTCAATAAATCATCCAATAATAATAAAAAAAAAAAATGATAAAAAATGTGCTAAAAATCTGATGCAAAATTCAATTCCCGCCAAATTTTCTATCATGAATAGCATCAAGGAGTGAGGAGTTGGGAAAGAGGATGATGGGATTATTTTTCAGAAACAGTTGCTAATCTTTGTGTCCACACTAAACCAGGGTGCCATGATCAGAAAGCTTGTTTGCTTTTTTTTGTTTTCTTTTAATTTCTATTGTTACTTGACAGTAAATACCTATTTATCTCTTGTACAAAGATGAGACAACTGATATGTATTCAAAATTATTTACACATCATAAGAATGCACAAAGATCTAATTAACAAGTAGCCAAAATAAATAAACATAAAAATAACTGTGGAAACCAAAAAAAAAAAAAAAGCAAACGTGTAAAAAAAAAATAATTACCTCCCCCTTTACCCTGACAACATAACACTGTTCAAGCTGATATAATTACAAAACAATACCCACTCTACAAAAAGAGTCACAAAGTCATAGGGTTCGTAAAAAAAAAAAATAAAAAAAAAAATAAAAAAAAAAATAAAAAAATAAATAAAATAAAAAAAAAATAAAAAAAATAAATGGCAGTGTTTTAATGAAAGATCATAATTAACACATTTTTCCTGAAAGTTTCTGCTTTAAAGATCATTCTGTGATAAAAGCTTGGAGTTCCTGAAAATGCTGAAGTGACTGGTACCTATCACACTAGAATGGCATATTGACAACTCTAGAGTGAAATACATAGAAATAAGATGGTGAAAAATACATTCTTATAAACACATATTGACACTAGTATTAGCCATTTCCCTACAAGGAAACATTTGGCATTCATTGACAGACCAGCCAGTACTGATTCTGGTTGAAATTTATAAAATCTTTCTCTTGAAAGAATTTTTCAGAAGAACAGGTTTCTCAAGTCCAGTAGCTTTAATGTTCTTTCCATTATTGATGGATGTTTCCTTCCAAAACATTTTTTTGAAGTAGTGTGGAATGTTAACATCTTGATTATATCATTATTTTCTCTTTAGTGTGTACATATGCTATCCATTTTAGTTGTTGCTGCTGTTGGTAGTTCTGAAGTAATGTTGTTTGTGCTACTTTGTAAAGTTTTTTGTGATTCTGTAAGTGCCAGTCTACAAGATTCAAAGAAGGTTGACAATTGCCAAGAACCCTCAGGCTTCAGTCACTGAAAGCCATTTTTAACAAATGAAAGCAGTTATATACTACTGACAGTTTAGATATTTCTGAACAGGTTTGGTGCCATGTATGATAACCATACAAAAGTCTCGATCCAACAATAGTTTTTAAGAACATGATTTCAGTTTTCAAGTTGATATTCTGTTTTTGTATCAATTTGCAGTGTTGGATGAAACTGCCTCCAGTGTGGTCTATACTAGGTTCAATTTCCTTTCCACCTATATGAAATTTCTTATAACTTATCCATATGCTGAGGTATTTGAAGTATATGATGCAAATATGTCCTTACATTTATAATATATGCCCCCCCCCCGGCATGCCAGTCAACTCTCCCATTGGCTATCCTCAAAGCCTAGTTTTATTAGCAGCAGGTTATGATGGTGGTTGAGCTTGCTTAACAGTTGGAGTTTCTACTCAAAAGTTAGAAAAAAATTAGCCTGGCTTATTTTTCAGTTACATAATATCAGTCCTCCAATACGTCAGTGAATACTGGTCAATATCTTCACAGATAAACAAGCAACTTGAAGCAACAGAAATGGAGTTCTACAGAAGAATGCTGAGAATACCATGCACTGAAAATATGAGCAATGATCAATTTTTAGAGAAAATGGAAACCAAAAAAGAAACATAATATCAGAAAGAGATAGCTGAAATTTCTAGGGCACATGATAAGGAAAGAAGGCTTAGAAAATTTGATACTCAGAGGACAGATTGAAAGCAAGAGGGATAGAAGGAAATAACACATAACTTATCTAATGAGCTAAATTAAACGGATGGTGGATAACAAAAAAACAAACTTTATGTAAAGCTTCAAAGGGCAGGAAATTTTGGAGAGCCATGATTGCTAACATCCTGAAGGGACACGGTACATAGAAGAAAAAGCAGCAGAATATGTCACTTAACCAGACATAAAGCATTGCTAATATTTGTATCTCCTTTAACAGAATGATAGCTTTCCAGTTCATATGCATATATAGAGGGAGATTTAATTCAGTGAATGTTTAACCATATAGACTCTGTCATCTCACCTTTTTTCAACCTAACTTATGGTTTTGTTTGACCACCAAAATCTATTTTTTTTCCATTGGATCAATGCAGTTGTAGAATACAAATTCTTTTTAGGGGCATGTTCTCTATGACACCCTAAATCTTTTGTTGATTAAATCACAATCTGTTTCTTGTTCCATTTTTGCAAATTTTTATTTTTTTATACATTTCTAAAATTTTTTGTCAACAGACATAAAGAATCAGAGAATTTAAGAAACAGTTCTTTAATTTTAATAAATGGTTTCCTCAGATCATTATGAACACCTTGAATCCTATCACTGAATCAAAATCATCAGAGAACTTTTTCTGCCTGCCATTATCATAGCTGATGTAAACTCCAGCGGAGCAACACACTATATCTTTTACATTTTTTACAGACACGAAGGGGAGTGACAATACTGAATCAATTGCTACATCTACTTCTCCTCCAATCTATGGGTTAAATAGTAAAGTAGACTGAACTCTCTAACCCTGGGTGGCAACCAAAATAAGACAAATTCTGAAAAGAAAAAAGTGGAAAAAGGACCATCCCATGATATTTCACAAGAAATCATAGCAATTCACAGACAATAAAGAAAATGAATCTATGGAAGTCAGGATCATGTCCTGGAGGAATATGGAATTAAAAAAATATGAACTTAGAGAAAGAAATTTTCTTTTGTCACTTTTCAGAAGGGAAGGGTTTTTTCCTTCTTAACATTTCAACCAGTTTTCTAGCAGTTGAAGGAATGTCGGTTCACTGTTTAACCAAACCATTCTTCTTGACAGAACACGTGTTGAATGTTTACAAATCTACCATTCATCCATGCATTGAATATTGCTGTTATATCTCATTGGTGCTCCTTCTATATATTTTGAGATTCTTGATAAAATCCAAAGAAGGGTCTGTAATGTTAATGGTCCTGACTTAGCATTTTGACTTCAGCTGTGAAGAGGCTTTCCCCTGTCTTTCCTGTAAATATTTTCTTGGTAATTGTTCTGATGAGCTTTCTTGCTTGGTACTAAATGAATTTAAGTGTGCTTATAGGTTGGCAACTGAGTCTCAATGTTTTAATGTTAAAATAGCTAAATGCAGCCATGAGTTCTATTCTAACAGTTTCTTTACTTTACACTTCTTGCCTGTGGAACTCTCTCTCTCACACTTTGTTACTTCTCTGCCACCTACAATTTAAAAAAATTTAAATGCAATGTCAATTGCTATCTTCTGTGTTTGTGTACTCCATTCTTTTAATGTCCTTTCCCTTCACTAATGTTTTCTAATTTTCTTTCAGCATCAGTAACTCCCTTGCATCTTAGTGGCATTGTCACCTTGATTAGGGTATATTGAGTAAAAAGTGAAATAGAAAAATATTAATATACAGCAAATAAAACTATCTTTTAATGAATGTAAACATGCTGTGTCAAATATATTTTGCACATTCAAATGAATTATTACTCAATAAAAAAAATAAAATTAAAAAAAAAACATGAAGACTTTCTGCTTAGACAACATTCCTGCTCAGTGGTTAATCAATCTCAAAAAGATGTTGGTTGGTTGTTTGGGTTTTATGGCATATCAACCACTGTGGGTCATTTAATGCCAAATTAAGGTATACATATATATATACATACACACACACACAGTACTATCAAACATAAAGCTGGCAACATTATTTTTTCAAAAACGCATAGCTGGCAACATTATTTTTACCAAAAAACATATAGCTGGCAACATTATTGTTTCAAAAACACATAGCTGGCAACATCATTTTTTCCAAAAAAACGTATAGCTGGCAACATTATTGTTTCAAAAACGTATAGCTGGCAACATTATTTTTCCGAAAACATTATCTGAAGCTTTGTTGTTGGACGTAGTTTATCGTCATACCCAGGACGTGGATGTAGTTTATTGTCATACCCAGGACGCATCTCAAAAAGAATATTTTTATCAGATTGAATAAATCTAAGAACATTTTTTATTCTTACTCACTTAAATGTTGCTAAAGTCGGTTGTTCATCTTGTTATTAAGTCATTTCATCTTGATATTGGTAATATTATAAATATTTGCAAATAAACAAATAAATAAGAGGTGTCAATCAGTTCATTTATGTGCCATGCATGATAAAAGCTTAGCTGATCATGTATCTTTCGATACATGACTGACAAGGCAGATTTTTTCCTGCAGTAGGTTGCCACTTCTTTCTACGGTAGACCAGCTGCCATCCAAGGCTATAGAAACTGATCTGTCCTGCTATTTACCCATAGCTGGGGAGAAGAAGACGATTCATATCTTTCCCAAGGGTATTAGCATGTAAGTGAATGTAATGGATTTGACTGGAATTTGAACTTGGCTCTCTGATTCCTGATATTATCCCTTATTCCACTGTGCCACCTCCAAAATAAGAGGTGACTACTCTGTAATTAGCCGAACTCCAAATGCATTTAAGTTTAAAGTTTGCTTGGGGAGGACATTGGCATCATTATTGTGTTTGAATGGTTTGAAAATAGCCAATATATCTCTGAAATTCAAAATCTGCAGGTCTTTATCAGAAAGTTTTCCTGAAAGTAGGCTAAAGAAAAAAAAATAGGGTTTTGGTTTTCTCTGATTGGTCAAATATTTCACATGGGGATGTATGTTTCTAACCAATAGACACTTTGTTTTAAATGGTGTGTGTGTTTTTTTTTTGTTTTTTTTTTTTGTGAAATCTTTTTGGCATGTTTGTAATACTGTACGTTATTGGGTAGAAAATAAAGTCTGGGCATGTTTTAATATGGCATGTATTTGGGTATGCAATTATGTTCGAAATAGGTTGAAATATTTATTCACACTATCAATGTTTATTGGTATGGTTGGCAAAGCATCAGCTAATTGCCAATTGATTCAAACTTTATAAAACGATAAATTATAAAAATTTCCTTAAAGTTGGTTCAGATATTTTAATAATTTATTAAATATTTATAAATTTATGAAGAAAAAATTTATATTTGTCTCCTTTATAAATTGGTAATTGATAAATATTACATTGCATTAGTTTTAATACAACTGTATTAGTTTCAAAATGTTGTAAATTGTTGTAGCATACCTATGGATGATAATGGGTATGTTCCCATTCACATAAATACAATATTAAATACTGTATATTGGTCTGCAGTTGGAGATTCATCTCCAGCTGTGCTGGTCAGTCTCTCTGCCTCTGGGTAGAGAGGATCCCCAGACAAGGTTATGTTGAAGGACAGAGTCTCGTCTCAGGAAACAGCCACCTGACCTCGTTTTATACGGGGTCTAAGGGGAATTTTCGGCCGAGCCTATGGGCTCGGGTACCCCATATTGAATTCGACCTTGTGCCACATCTGTGTGGGGCTGTTGGCAGATATCCTGTAGCTGGAGATTCATTGTGGCATTCATTTGACTCACTTCTAGCTGTTGAATGCCACTTCTATGCATCACTGGCGAATCTTATATGTGTTGTTCTTGTCCTCAGTATTATTGTTCATTACCAACCTTCGATTGATTATTCTATTCAGTAACCTTCTCTATATAAAATTATTCTTGTAAATAAACAATCTAATAAATAGGGTTTAATATTTGTGTTGTAAATATTCAATAACAAATAAACGTATAAACTCCATTTTATCATATGTTCATGGTTTATTACAATTCTAATCATCTCTTTTTAAAACAATAAACGTTGCCAAAAAGTGAAGGTAGTTAAAACAATAGTGGTGTCAAGGGAAAACCGTCCTTTTCACACACTGTTTTTTTTTTTTTTTTTGCAGGCAGGAAAGTCCAAGTTTGCTGAAATGAAATTAATATTCCATAATAATGTCTGTCCTGTTACAAGCACACATCCAACCCAATGAAGCATGGTTATGTTTTCCCCTTCATGTAATTCCCTTGACTAAAAACTGACTGATCGTAAAATAAATAAAGGAAGAAGAGATTAAATCTATGATAATCCCCAAATTTGGAATCGAAGTCAAATATAGATCACAGCGATTCAATCCATTATTCATGATCAAATTTGAAATGATCTGTCGCAGAACAACAACTTCGAAAAGAGAGTAAGAGGAACGAAGATATTCTCATAGTTTGGACAGCAATATTAAATCTGCATCATATATCTGAAAACCCCTACTGCTCTAGACAACAATTAGCCCAACGACTACTCCTACCAGCACACTACCAGTCCCACATGTTCTAACCCGTCCCCTTCCAGGGCGTCATCATCACGCCATGCCAGCTATTTAATGTCTGGCCACAGGTCAAGTGATCCACATGCCACTAGTTTGATAATCATGAACATTATTAATTGGTTAGCTAGCTGCAACTTGGACATTGGACAGTTTTTAGAATCATTTTACTATTGTCCTTTAATTTCATTCTGACTCGTTTCCTATCTGTGGCAGAGTTGACAATTATTTATATCTGACTGCAAATAATTTATCTTCCACCAACAAAGATACAGCTATGTCAAAACTGAGCTAAAACAAAATGGTTGAAATTAAATCCATTAAAGAAGATTCTCCTTCGTCATGTGCCATGTTTCTTCAGGATATAGGCGATCATGGCTCTCCACAACTTCCATTTCTTTGTAGCTCTTAATAAGTTTTGTCTTTTTGTTACTTCTCCTAAACTTTGTTGTACCACCTATTTACTCAAGCTCACTAAGTACGTTATGCATTGTTTTTCTATATCCATCTTGCTTTCAAACTATCTTGTGAGTATCCAATTTTCCAAGCCCCTTTTCCTCATTATGAACCATAGAAATTTTAACTATTTCTTCCTGATGTTAAGTATAAGTTTACTTTTTGTTTCTATTTTGTCTAAAACTTAGTTGTTACTCACATGTTCAGTCTATGGTATTCTTAGCATCCTGTAGAACCGTATTTCTGCTACTTCAAGTCTCTTCTTCATCTCTGAGGAGATTGTTTAGTATTCACTGCCATATAGAAGGACTGATATTACATAACATTTCAGTACTCTTTTCTTTGTTCTAAGAAAGTTTTTCTGTTTCTTAATAACTTGTTCAGTTTTTGAAAAGCATCTTTGGCTCTCCCAATGCGTCTTCAGATTTCTTAGTTCTAACAAAGTTTTTCTGTTTCTTAATAACTTGTTCAGTTTTTGAAAAGCATCTTTGGCTCTCCCAATGCGTCTTCAGATTTCTTTGTTCTAACAAAGTTTTTCTGTTTCTTAATAACTTGTTCAGTTTTTGAAAAGCATCTTTGGCTCTCCCAATGCGTCTTCAGATTTCTTAGTTCTAACAAAGTTTTTCTGTTTCTTAATAACTTGTTCAGTTTTTGAAAAGCATCTTTGGCTCTCCCAATGCGTCTTCAGATTTCTTTGTTCTAACAAAGTTTTTCTGTTTCTTAATAACTTGTTCAGTTTTTGAAAAGCATCTTTGGCTCTCCCAATGCGTCTTCAGATTTCTTTGTTCTAACAAAGTTTTTCTGTTTCTTAATAACGTGTTCAGTTTTTGAAAAGCATCTTTGGCTCTCCCAATGCGTCTTCAGATTTTTTAGTTCTAACAAAGTTTTTCTGTTTCTTAATAACTTGTTCAGTTTTTGAAAAGCATCTTTGGCTCTCCCAATGCGTCTTCAGATTTCTTTGTTCTAACAAAGTTTTTCTGTTTCTTAATAACTTGTTCAGTTTTTGAAAAGCATCTTTGGCTCTCCCAATGCGTCTTCAGATTTCTTTGTTCTAACAAAGTTTTTCTGTTTCTTAATAACTTGTTCAGTTTTTGAAAAGCATCTTTGGCTCTCCCAATGCGTCTTCAGATTTCTTAGTTCTAACAAATTTTTTCTGTTTCTTAATAACTTGTTCAGTTTTTGAAAAGCATCTTTGGCTCTCCCAATGCGTCTTCAGATTTCTTAGTTCTAACAAAGTTTTTCTGTTTCTTAATAACTTGTTCAGTTTTTGAAAAGCATCTTTGGCTCTCCCAATGCGTCTTCAGATTTCTTAGTTCTAACAAAGTTTTTCTGTTTCTCAATAACTTGTTCAGTTTTTGAAAAGCATCTTTGGCTCTCCCAATGCGTCTTCAGATTTCTTTGTTCTAACAAAGTTTTTCTGTTTCTTAATAACTTGTTCAGTTTTTGAAAAGCATCTTTGGCTCTCCCAATGCGTCTTCAGATTTCTTAGTTCTAACAAAGTTTTTCTGTTTCTCAATAACTTGTTCAGTTTTTGAAAAGCATCTTTGGCTCTCCCAATGCGTCTTCAGATTTCTTTGTTCTAACAAAGTTTTTCTGTTTCTTAATAACTTGTTCAGTTTTTGAAAAGCATCTTTGGCTCTCCCAATGCGTCTTCAGATTTCTTAGTTCTAACAAAGTTTTTCTGTTTCTTAATAACTTGTTCAGTTTTTGAAAAGCATCTTTGGCTCTCCCAATGCGTCTTCAGATTTCTTAGTTCTAACAAAGTTTTTCTGTTTCTTAATAACTTGTTCAGTTTTTGAAAAGCATCTTTGGCTCTCCCAATGCGTCTTCAGATTTCTTAGTTCTAACAAAGTTTTTCTGTTTCTTAATAACTTGTTCAGTTTTTGAAAAGCATCTTTGGCTCTCCCAATGCGTCTTCAGATTTTTTAGTTCTAACAAAGTTTTTCTGTTTCTTAATAACTTGTTCAGTTTTTGAAAAGCATCTTTGGCTCTCCCAATGCGTCTTCAGATTTTTTAGTTCTAACAAAGTTTTTCTGTTTCTTAATAACTTGTTCAGTTTTTGAAAAGCATCTTTGGCTCTCCCAATGCGTCTTCAGATTTCTTTGTTCTAACAAAGTTTTTCTGTTTCTTAATAACTTGTTCAGTTTTTGAAAAGCATTTTTGGCTCTCCCAATGCGTCTTCAGATTTTTTAGTTCTAACAAAGTTTTTCTGTTTCTTAATAACTTGTTCAGTTTTTGAAAAGCATCTTTGGCTCTCCCAATGCGTCTTCAGATTTCTTTGTTCTAACAAAGTTTTTCTGTTTCTTAATAACTTGTTCAGTTTTTGAAAAGCATCTTTGGCTCTCCCAATGCGTCTTCAGATTTCTTAGTTCTAACAAAGTTTTTCTGTTTCTTAATAACTTGTTCAGTTTTTGAAAAGCATCTTTGGCTCTCCCAATGCGTCTTCAGATTTCTTTGTTCTAACAAAGTTTTTCTGTTTCTTAATAACTTGTTCAGTTTTTGAAAAGCATCTTTGGCTCTCCCAATGCGTCTTCAGATTTCTTTGTTCTAACAAAGTTTTTCTGTTTCTTAATAACTTGTTCAGTTTTTGAAAAGCATCTTTGGCTCTCCCAATGCGTCTTCAGATTTCTTAGTTCTAACAAATTTTTTCTGTTTCTTAATAACTTGTTCAGTTTTTGAAAAGCATCTTTGGCTCTCCCAATGCGTCTTCAGATTTCTTAGTTCTAACAAAGTTTTTCTGTTTCTTAATAACTTGTTCAGTTTTTGAAAAGCATCTTTGGCTCTCCCAATGCGTCTTCAGATTTCTTAGTTCTAACAAAGTTTTTCTGTTTCTCAATAACTTGTTCAGTTTTTGAAAAGCATCTTTGGCTCTCCCAATGCGTCTTCAGATTTCTTTGTTCTAACAAAGTTTTTCTGTTTCTTAATAACTTGTTCAGTTTTTGAAAAGCATCTTTGGCTCTCCCAATGCGTCTTCAGATTTCTTAGTTCTAACAAAGTTTTTCTGTTTCTCAATAACTTGTTCAGTTTTTGAAAAGCATCTTTGGCTCTCCCAATGCGTCTTCAGATTTCTTTGTTCTAACAAAGTTTTTCTGTTTCTTAATAACTTGTTCAGTTTTTGAAAAGCATCTTTGGCTCTCCCAATGCGTCTTCAGATTTCTTAGTTCTAACAAAGTTTTTCTGTTTCTTAATAACTTGTTCAGTTTTTGAAAAGCATCTTTGGCTCTCCCAATGCGTCTTCAGATTTCTTAGTTCTAACAAAGTTTTTCTGTTTCTTAATAACTTGTTCAGTTTTTGAAAAGCATCTTTGGCTCTCCCAATGCGTCTTCAGATTTCTTAGTTCTAACAAAGTTTTTCTGTTTCTTAATAACTTGTTCAGTTTTTGAAAAGCATCTTTGGCTCTCCCAATGCGTCTTCAGATTTTTTAGTTCTAACAAAGTTTTTCTGTTTCTTAATAACTTGTTCAGTTTTTGAAAAGCATCTTTGGCTCTCCCAATGCGTCTTCAGATTTTTTAGTTCTAACAAAGTTTTTCTGTTTCTTAATAACTTGTTCAGTTTTTGAAAAGCATCTTTGGCTCTCCCAATGCGTCTTCAGATTTCTTTGTTCTAACAAAGTTTTTCTGTTTCTTAATAACTTGTTCAGTTTTTGAAAAGCATTTTTGGCTCTCCCAATGCGTCTTCAGATTTTTTAGTTCTAAGAAAGTTTTTCTGTTTCTTAATAACTTGTTCAGTTTTTGAAAAGCATCTTTGGCTCTCCCAATGCGTCTTCAGATTTCTTTGTTCTAACAAAGTTTTTCTGTTTCTTAATAACTTGTTCAGTTTTTGAAAAGCATCTTTGGCTCTCCCAATGCGTCTTCAGATTTCTTAGTTCTAACAAAGTTTTTCTGTTTCTTAATAACTTGTTCAGTTTTTGAAAAGCATCTTTGGCTCTCCCAATGCGTCTTCAGATTTTTTAGTTCTAACAAAGTTTTTCTGTTTCTTAATAACTTGTTCAGTTTTTGAAAAGCATCTTTGGCTCTCCCAATGCGTCTTCAGATTTTTTAGTTCTAACAAAGTTTTTCTGTTTCTTAATAACTTGTTCAGTTTTTGAAAAGCATCTTTGGCTCTCCCAATGCGTCTTCAGATTTCTTTGTTCTAACAAAGTTTTTCTGTTTCTTAATAACTTGTTCAGTTTTTGAAAAGCATTTTTGGCTCTCCCAATGCGTCTTCAGATTTTTTAGTTCTAACAAAGTTTTTCTGTTTCTTAATAACTTGTTCAGTTTTTGAAAAGCATCTTTGGCTCTCCCAATGCGTCTTCAGATTTCTTTGTTCTAACAAAGTTTTTCTGTTTCTTAATAACTTGTTCAGTTTTTGAAAAGCATCTTTGGCTCTCCCAATGCGTCTTCAGATTTCTTAGTTCTAACAAAGTTTTTCTGTTTCTTAATAACTTGTTCAGTTTTTGAAAAGCATCTTTGGCTCTCCCAATGCGTCTTCAGATTTTTTAGTTCTAACAAAGTTTTTCTGTTTCTTAATAACTTGTTCAGTTTTTGAAAAGCATCTTTGGCTCTCCCAATGCGTCTTCAGATTTCTTTGTTCTAACAAAGTTTTTCTGTTTCTTAATAACTTGTTCAGTTTTTGAAAAGCATCTTTGGCTCTCCCAATGCGTCTTCAGATTTCTTTGTTCTAACAAAGTTTTTCTGTTTCTTAATAACTTGTTCAGTTTTTGAAAAGCATCTTTGGCTCTCCCAATGCGTCTTCAGATTTCTTTGTTCTAACAAAGTTTTTCTGTTTCTTAATAACTTGTTCAGTTTTTGAAAAGCATCTTTGGCTCTCCCAATGCGTCTTCAGATTACTTTGTTCTAACAAAGTTTTTCTGTTTCTTAATAACTTGTTCAGTTTTTGGACAGTTTTTGGACATTTTTATAAAATGAGACATTTTAAACTTGTTCAAAATTATAAGACCAGGGGGTATAAATTGTTAGATCTAGGGTAATTCAAAAGTTTTCAGTTCAGTTAGAGATTAACAATCACTCCGTAAAGGTGTCACCATGCCTAAAGCAAGCAAACTTACTAAAGTTGAGTGTGCTCAAATTCTAGATTTCCATAATCAAGGTTTGTCATAGCGGGCGATCTCAGCTAAAGTAAATCGCAGTAAAACTGTGATTTGCAACTTTCTAAAGGACAGTGCAAATTATAGAAATGCAAAGTCTACTGGTAGGCCCCCCCAAAATTTCTCCAGCATTGAGTAGGAGAATAAGACGGGGTGTTGTGAAAGCCAGTAAACTTTCTTCTAGTCAAATAAAGGCAGCCACAGACGCTGATTGCAGTCCAGTAACCATCAGACGATAATTACAACAAAAAGGCATAGTAAATAAAAAGCGCAAACAAATTCCAAATAGTAAATATGCGAACAGCACAATGCTTTCTAAGTATATCTGGGGAATTAAAAACAAAACACATATCACACCAAAAATATCTTGGAAAATAAGAAAAAGATCATCAGGCTACAACAATCAATCAAAAACTTGCAAACTTTGCTTGGAGGAAAAAATAGCTATCATTACTTTCCTGGACCAAAATAAATTATTAAATAAAAGATCCGAGCTCATCTCAAAATGCAGACATGAAAACAAATTTTTACTACATTACTTAAAAATTGAAAACGGATAAAACAAAATAAAAACAAACAAATAAACAAAATAACAATAAAATAAGCAAAATTAATTAATCCAAACAAATTACCAAATCACACCTGTTAGAATAAACGAAATAGAATAATAATAATAATAATAATAATAATAATAATGACAAAAAAAAAGAACCCAAATAAATAAAGTAAATAATAAAGAAATTAGCAAACCATCATGACCAAAATATTAGTTAGACTAAAAAATCGAACCAAAAAATCGGACGGAAAAAATACCTATAACTGTTATATAATGATAATAAAAAGATAAAAAAAAAAAAAAAAATAATAATAAAAATAAATAAATAAATATATACTATGTTACTTAAAAACTGAAAAACCAAAAAAAGAAAATATACAAGTAAAATAAATTAACCTAAATGAAACAAAAAATAAAAACAAGCAAAATAATTTAACCCAAATAAATAAATAAATGACTTCCGGTGAAATAACCGCCATAACAGAATACCCACAATGCACCACTTACCCGTATATATATAAATAGCTGAGAAAAATAACAGCACATATGGCCTGACGATTGCATATAGCATGAAACAGACTGTCGCCTCTAAATGTTGACTTCTATGTTCACTTTTATATTTACACATGCTCTATCTCTGATATTGAGCACTTTATCCCATAAATATAGCACACCTTAAGACTATATTTCTTTATATATATATATATATATATATATATATATATATATATATATATATATATACACATGTGTATATATATATATATAATATTACAACAAAAAATGGTCCATGCATAAGTGCATCTTATAATATGTAGATTCAATTGGCCAATTTATAAAAGTCTAGGAATAAAAAACCAACAAAATGATAAGAATATTAGCAATAAATTGATATTTATAATAAATTAGCATACTGACTAAATTGAAGCATGAAGAGAAAGATTTTAAAGTCGGAATTTTCAGACACAACTGTGTCCTTTTTCAATGATAGGAGGAATAAGCAAAGAAGTGGGATTTACTCTTCCGAGGAATGTTGTTATTGTTGGTTAGAAATCTCCCTGTGGAAATTATACTCTATGAGTAAACCTAAATCCCTGTTTAATCCTTTAATGTGATTCTATTTTCTTTATATATATATTAAAAGAGAAAGTTGTTGTTGGTTAGAGGACTCCCTGTGGAAAATATATTCTCTGAGTAAACCCAAATCACTGTTTAATCCTTTAATATGTGATTTTATTTTGAAAATATATTTCAACTTCAATCTGCATCTTTGTTGTTGGCTGTTGAATGAAGATGATAAAAACATACATCTGATGTCATAGATTAAGTGAGTGAGTGTGTGATATGCACAGATATAATATTAAATTTAATTTTATGCTTTTTGACTTACCCCAGTTATTCATTTTGTTAGGTACTGACGTCAAATATTGCTAGCAGCTAATTTTACTCGAATAACTCATCTTCTGTCATCATTTATCAATGATCAATTCCATTGTTTTTTCAATACTCATTTTTTCTTGGGATATTCATCTTCAAACATGTAGGATATTTGACTCAGTGATGCTATACAGAAAACACAACTTATATATGTTTTTAATATTAATCTTATTACTGTGAACATTTCAGTTTGGTTTAATACCATCTAGTCATTATATCTGATATTTTAATTATCACCTATATGCAGCTCAGCAAAATAAGCCACAATTTTTAGAAAATTAAGTGAATGCCTGCCAGACTAGCATTGGCCAAATAAATATGTCTGCCAATCACAAGTATTTCCAGAGTTCTTTGGCCAAATTAAAAGTGGTGCCAAGATAACAGTCGCTAGAATATTGATGAAGCACCAGTGGGTGGAAATATAATTTTTTTCTTTTTTTTTAAATATATTGAAATGATGCCGTATCTTGTAGTTACCACAAGTTGTGGTCAGGCAATAGATTCAAGGCTTCAGCTTGACCAGTTTGTGGTCATTCAATGAAATCAATGGGTGAAAACAAGGAGCCTCTCCAATCGGCCCTGGAGATTACTCTCACCACCACCTCATCACCTTCCACCTTAAATCATCATCACCATCACGATTATAGCCAATGGCCAATCTTTTACTTGAAGTGTCAGTTGAGCTGAGTAATGATCAGGGTCCGATTTTAGCCAGTGGTCAAAAGGGGCCAGTGTTCATTTATAGATGCCATAGCAAGGTCAGAGATCAGTCGTCCAATTCAGAGCCAGGTTGAGCAAGAGTTATTAATTGTTAATTTAATATGGCAACAGAACAAGGTAAACGGTCTGAGTCTCCTCTTTATTGCAGAGTGGCCTTGAGCAAAGCAACCAGCGACAGGCAGAACCTCTCTTTCAGAATTAATCTTTAGATAGGAATTCAACCTCTTGATCCACGAAAAACAAAGTGGAGGGCAACTTAGGTGAATAAAGGCCAATTGCTGATCTTTAACAATCTTTGCATGAGATTTCAAGATTTTTGTCTTCAGACTCCATCAATCAAATACATAGATAAGTAAATTAAAATGACACAGAGCTAAATCTTCAAATAGTATTATATTTCAAAGAACTACACGTGATTTATATACCTATATAATTCAAAATTTATTTCTCAAAGTCTGTATATTTATTACAAAATATATTATAAAGACTGTGATATTTTCCTACCTATTTATGCTGATTTTCTAAGTGTAGCTTAGATGTGGCACAAAGCCAAAAATATGAGCACCCAGTGAGGATCAAACTCACTATTCAGTCATAAGTGATCTAGCAAGACAAGCTTGCTAAACATTACACCACAATGAAGTGTCTTTTCTATGTATGAGGTGTAACCCTAGGTTTCAGTGACTTCAAGTTTTTTTTTATATATTAATATTCACCCAATAAGTGTCCCAAAAGACACTCAAGGTAGACTTATTTCAATGAGGATATATTAGAAAGATGGATTGGGTTTGCCAGTGTGCTGTTGAAATGGTCAACATGTTCACCTGACTTGAGACGTGATTTTTTTCTATGGTGCCATGTGAAAGGACAGGTCGATATCCCTCCTCTTCCTACAAGCCTAGAGGAACTTAAGCAGAGAATCATTGAGACACTGGAGAATGTTACACAAGACATGCAACAGTGTGTTTGGCAGGGACTGGACTACCATTTTGACACATGTCACAGGTCGTGTGCATATTGAACATATGTGAAGTGTTGTGAAATCGGTTATAGCATCTACATCCCTTTGAATATCTTGTTCAAATTTTGAGAAATAAATCTTTAATTGTTCAACATGAAGCCTATTTAATTTTTTTGCCATTTATTAAGAATATAATCGTATTAGAATTCTGTTTATTCTATAGAATGTATGTTATGCCCTATAATAATTTGTCTGTCCCCTGTCCACAAATTTAACATTCTTGTCCCCTGTCTACAAATTCTTGGTAATACAGCAGAGGACTGAGTATATCTACTGGCTTGTGTATTCAAGAAAATAAAGAAAAGGTACCTCCCAGTAGGGCTTGAACCCGCATACCATTCAGTCATGAAAAGCTTTCAAAACCCAGCAAGGTTTTATTATTCATCAAAGAAATACATATCTCTCTTTTCTTAAAAGAGTAATTAAATAGGATCCCTTAATTAATTAGAAATTACATGTTTATTATGAAATACACATTCTGTCATAAGAATTATACTTTACCAAATATATTTACTTAATATACTTTTTCTTAATCTATATCTATAAATCTCAAAATGTGTGTGTGATCAGATGTTGTTTATGCATTTCCACAGTTTTCATCCGATTTTCATGAAATTTTTTTTTGTTTGATAGATAATTCTTGAGTGCCAGTTTTGAGTTCAAATTGTTGGCGAGAATGGCTCTCCACTACTTCCTGTCCATTATAACTCTCAGCAACGTTTTATTATTTACTATCTGTTCTTGGATATATATCTTTCATAAAAACTTTAATAAAAATAAATAGTTTAAATCATTACAATATTATTATTTCTCATTATACAGTTCCCTTTTCAGGGCCACCCAATATCCAAATTGTTACCTCCCCACATTTGGGGATGTGCATCAGTTGCACCCAAGTTTTGTTACTAATATCACATGGGGTGACTTTATACTTAAACTGCTCCAATTGAACAGCAGAAATTCCCAGTAATGAAAAACCTGGTTGAAGTCGGGTTATATTGCTAGTTGTTAATATGTATTAGTTTCTGTAACATGGAAAAAGTAAAATAGAAATCTGAAACCACATAGAAATAGCAAAAGATGTCGCCTGGAAACTAAACAAAGTATCAAGAGCCTGGAAAACCTACTTAAAAATAAAAAAAAAATGTAATATCTAATCTTTGATAGAGCAATATATAATTTATATCCAATAAGTATTGAACTCCTCCTGCTATTCTCTACTTTTACAAGAGCCAGATCAGGCTGAAAATGGAGTACTACTGCCATATATGGGCAGGAACTGCAGAGTCTTCACTTTCTAGGCTTGATAGAGTCCAAAAGCATCTCTGCATCTTTGTGAGTGACAAATTATTTTCCAACCCGCAACTCCTTTGCCAAAGATGTTGCAAGCACCTTGCTGCTCTATCACTATATCCTCAAAAAGTGTTCAGACCTTAGTTTCATCAGTTATAGCCTTCATGGATAAAACCTGCCATTCAACGTACATTGTAGTGAACCAACCTCATTGCCTATGTATTTCATTAGTCAGATGTAAGGTCCATTGAAGCAGCTTCTTCCCACAAACCGTTGATTTGTGGAACCAACTCCCAAGAGGATACTTCCTTAATGACTAGAATCTTGACCTGTTCAAATCTAGGGTTAACTGTTATCTTTCAAACATATCTGCATAAACTGTGCCTATTATTTTGTAAGTCTCTACCTTGAATAGCTCTTGGGCCTTATGCAGGGTGAAAATCACTGTAAAAAAATGTCAGGGAATGAGAGGCAATCTCTTCATTGATGAAGAAGACATTTGAAGCAATGGAAAATTGGCTCTACAGAAGGATGCTGAGAATGTGCAATGGGGAATTTTTCAGCAAAACAGGAACAAAAAGAACACTTATACTCAGAAAGTAACAGGTTAAATTTTTCATCTGTTTCTTTATAATAAGGAAAGAGGGCTTAGAGAATTTAATATCTGTCTATATTTCTGAGATGAGGTATTATGTACACTATTTACATTATTTGGACTGTTGCTATATTTATCACATTTTGGCCGTTGTACACTTTGGCCTTCTTCAGGTGGCTGGAATGTCGAACTGAACCTTTTATTTTGCTCGCTGGAGTAGATTGTTCTAGTTCCACATGCCATATCTAATGGATGTCAGTTATTTGTTATCTCTTGTTAATTCCCCTCTTAATCACTGACTTCACTGACTTAATCAGGTATTGAACTCACAATTCTTTGGGTCCTGATACATTGCACAGTAGATAATGGTGTTGGTTAAATCCATGACAGAACCCAAAGAGCTGTGGTTTCAATACCTGGTTAAGGCAGTGGAGAACTTGGTGAGGTGAATTAACAGGAGATAACTGATAATTGATATCCATTAGACATGGAACTAGAACAGTCTAACCTAGTGAGTGAAATAAAGGGTTCAGTTCAACATTCCAACCACCTGAAGAAGGCCAAAGCATACAACGGCTGAAACATTGTGATAAATATGGCAACAAAGATGAGGACAATAGTCCGAATAATGTAAATAGTGTAGAGAATTTAAAACTCACAACATATTGAAGGCAAGAGGGAGGGAACAGCAAGTAAGCTATGCAATATGTTTGTATGAATGGATGTCAGAACAGGGACAAATACATATGGCAAAGACTAAGGACATTAGCCCAAATACAAGTAATATTAATTAATACCTTTGAACTTCAAATAAACAGATTGGTATGAATATTCTTTCTTGGAGAAAAAAAGGCCCAGGACATATTTATTCCAACAGACCCTTTTATTAGATATTCAGAAAATATCCTTTTGACCCCTAACCTGCTAGGATGCTAGAACAAAGCATTTCATTTGAATATTTAGTTAATGAGATGACGAGAATAAAGATGTCTGGGTTAGATTTAAATAATGACCCTGGTTTACTTGAAACTCAAAGGTAAATAATAGATTGATCAAAAGTTTCCAGAATTATTTTAACAAATTTCTTCATCTTTACAAGTTCATAGCATCATCATTCAGATATGAAAGTATTTTCCCTGAATCTCTATAACCATATTGCACCTTTCAAAATCTTGTATTTATATAAATTCATAGCCTCATTGTTCAGTCAAAAAAAGCATTTTCCTTGGCCTTTCAGGATTTAATATAGCATTCCATGTAAAATGTTTATTTTATCATAAAAGGAAACTTTCTGTTTGAGCTGCTGTTTCAGTTGAAACATACATTACAGTTCAAAAGTTTGAAGCCACTCCCACAATTAGCATGGGACAAACTTGAAAAAATATGAGATCGTCTCTTAGAGCCATTGAAAGAAGAATGGAATCAATTATCAAACTTATACTTTGAGAAACTTTTGCAATGAATGCCAAAAATTTGTGCTGCAGTAATGAAGGCTAAAGGAGGATATTTGATGAGAGCAAAATTTAATTATAAAATGCTTTTTTCTTTTTGTCATAATAAAATTTCTAATAAAAATCACGTCTCAATTTTTTTTAAACATGTATAATAATTTTCTCTTATTTAAAGTACAAAAAAAATACTTTCTGGACTAGTTTAAAAAATTACCATGGGTAGCCTTAAACTAAACTTTTAAACTGTAGTGTAGGTCAAGATTTTGCTAGCTTTTCAAGGCATAGTTTTTGTACATCTAAAGCATTGGTGCAACACAATCTTCCTGTCCCACCAAGGTGGCTCTAAGTCCATATTTACATATTCAAAACTATTATATATCTAAATAGAAGCTATGTCAAGAGAATAGGTACATGCAGGTAGTTTAATGAATTTGAGCATGGAGAGTGGAATTGATGAACTGAGTTCAGATTCCAGGTGAGTCTGTTGCATTCACATTTACACAAATACCCTTGGGAAAGGCATGAATCCAACTTCTCCCTCTTTCAGAAATGGGTTTTAATAGATGGCTGGGATCTCTATCCTTGGGTGGCAACCAGTCTAAGAGAAGGAAAACTCTGAATTCAAAGCCATGGAAAAATCAATAGGAAACAACTTCACTATCTTTTCCAAGAATCCATGGCAATTCCTAGATAATAAAGAAAAGGAATCTGTGGAGTGGCATGAAGAGATGATGAAGAGACATTGTATTGAATATAAAAGATGCTGTGAAGTACCAAGAGTTCAAAAGCAGTTCTCATCTAAGTACTGACTAGACATTAACATTTTTTGCATTTTCATTTATAAAGTTTTAAGTATGCATTATCTGTCTGAATTTCTGGGATAAGGGGTTATAATTATTTACATTCAGACAAATGTCCTCATCTTTGTTGTTATTATCATCTGATTGCCTTCTTACTGAATTTCTTGGATAAGGAGTTATCATTATTCCAATGCAGATGATTGTTCCCATCTTTGTTGTTATCACAACATTTCAGTCACTACAAACTTTGACCTTCATCAGGTGATTGTCAATCTAGGTAATCTCGAGGGAATTTCAAACTGAACCTTTTATTTTGTAGAATCAAAAATAGGATACTCACCCTCGCAAGGAAGTTCCCAACAAGCACCCAGTTGGCAGACAAAAAAGGAATTGGGCTTGTAACTAAATACAGATCCCATACTTGAGTATTCACAGCTGAATAGTGGATATTTATTGATCACAGTATCTCCACCAAACTCAGCAGCCAATCAGAACCTTGAGAATAGGCTTGTCCAAGTAATAGAATGGAATGTCCCAGTCTGTTATATAAACCATTCAGCAACTGGTCCAAACAGGTTGTCATAGCAGACTCAACTTACAATATAATAGAATACTGGGCTGTTTATCTAACTAAATCCTACATATTTAATCTACAAGGTAGATTGTTCTCAACTAGGAAGATCTCTTTTAGTTCTTATTCAATACGTCTCAGTTATTGCTTATCTCACTTCCACCAAGAAATTGAAATTACAATTACTGCGTCACCAAATTCATGAACCAACATCTTTAATCCACTAGGCTATAGAACTTGGAGCCTTAAAATCTAACCTTCCTGCTGATCATGTATGGAGAGAAAAAGGGAGTCAATCCCTGTGAAAGTAAAAATACTGTACAAGGAAGAACACTGGAGAGATAGATGTTTGAAAGAATCAACATATTTGATAGGCTATGAGGACCTCCTTAGTAGGCCTAGCATAGAAATAAAGACAGTATGAGAGCCATTAATAAATGAAGAGAATTAACTGAAATGCTTCAAGAACTGCAGCAACTGCAGTAAAAAGTAAAGCCTCAGTGAGTGCAGTCAAGCATGACAAGCATATATCTGATCCATTGACAAATGGTTTGTTCCATATCTTGCTTCATAAAGTACCTGACACCACCTGTTATGTTTTACCATTATAAGAGTGAGATCAGACCAAAAATTGTGTATTGCTGCCATATCTGTGCTTGTGCTGTCCAATCCTCACTTTCTAGCCTTTATACAGTCTTGTCGGTGTTGAATTATTTTCCCACTACAGCTTTTTCCCCCCAGAGGCAATGTCGCAACTCTATCACTATTTCCATGGAAAATATTGTTCATAATGTTCACTTCTTACATTAATATCACATATGTCATTCAGTTACCTTTTACTCTGAGTGGCTCTTGAGCCTTGTATTGAATGAACATTAAAAAAAACCCACAAATCAATCTGATCAAAATATACTTCTGCAATGAACTTTTTCTCTTGAAATTTAATGTTGCACAGTGTTTTCCACAAGGGAACAACAGTTGGTTATGTGTTATTTTTTCTGAATAAAATGAGGTAAAAATAAATGATTGCTTCATCTCAGAATTTCACAGTAAAATTTATCTTTTTAAAATTTTTACAAGCTTGCCGATGACACATAGAAGTAATTGCAAATATCAGAAAATTCTCCATTTGAGAAATACAATTTTCTCTTGTTAAATTGTTTTACTAAGTGAAAATTACCAAAAGGGAACTATTTGATAGTAAATTTTCACAATCTTAGCATTTGAATATTGATGAAACCTTTTTTTAATTATTGCTCCCCTAGTTGATGTAACATACTGACAAAAATAAATTTGCAATGCATAAGTGTAAACTTTGGCGACCTTTCAGTATGGAGATTTGATGACAATCAATGAAATGAATCTCACTCTGGAACTTATAAAAAAATAAGAGACAAAGTTTAATTTATTAAAACATAACTAAAATTAACAATTCTTTAAAATTATTTCATTTTTTTCTTTTTCATTCTTTTTTTTTTATTAGTTATTGAAATTGAGGAAAATTTTCAGCAGAATCAATTTTGATTACAATGTTTTTTCTTTAATCTACTTCAACAAAGCCTGGAGACAGTTGAATCCAGGTCATGTTTATAAAATGATTGAAACTTAATTTCTTGTTAAAAAATGTTAAAAAAAAAAGAAGTCTCCCTTTGTCAGTATTAGCTGAACAAACGTAAAAAGAAAATTGATTAAAAGATAAGAGCGATGACATTAAACAGCTTGACACAAATTCTTGTCATCTTATTAAATTTTTATTCATTTGAAACTATTTTTTTTTAAACTCTCATCTGTCTACATTAGTTAGTCTCATAGCATTAAGTGGAACTTAATATGGTCACTGATCATGATTTCCTTCTTCAATGTGGATTGTCTCTTCAGGACATGTGATATTGGCTCTTCACAACATCCTATCCTTCATAGTTCTTAGCAATGTTTGCCTTTTTACTATGATTTTATTAAGATAAGAAAATAAGCCATCAGCTTCCTTTGATTCTTCTTCTTCTTCCATTTACCATATGCTTTTAGGATGTGGGTGATCACTGCTCTTCACAACTTACTATCCTTTGTAGCTCTGTGCAATCTCTGTCTTTTTTATAGTGATTTTATTAAGACAAGAAAATAAACCATCAAATTCCTTTGATTTTTCTTCTTCATTTTCTTCCATTTGCCATATCCATTTAGGATGTGGACAATCATGGCTCTTCACAACTTCTTATCATTTGTAGTTCTTAACAATGTCTTTTTATGATGATTTTATTAATGCAAGAAAAAATGACTTTGATTGTTTTACTTCTTCCATTTACCTTGTCCCTTTAGGATGTAGGTGATTATGGCTCTTCACAACTTCCTATACTTTTTAGCTCTAAGCAATGTTTGTCTTCTCACTATCCCTCCCAGGCTATGTTCTACAATTCATTTACATACACCTGTTAGGTAGGTTACTCACTGTTCTGTACTCTGTTTTTCCTTCAATATATCCTGTGAGTATCAAAGTCTCCAAGCATTCTCTTCTTATGAGGTGCTTTTGAAATTTCAACTGTTTTTTTTCTGATCTGAAGCCCAAGTGTCTTTTTCATTCCCATTTTCCTTAAAACACTTACTTTGCTCATATTTTCAGCTTATTGCTATTCTTAGCATGAATCTCCTGAACGACATCACTGTTGACTCATTCACCTCTTTATCTGTGAGGAAATTCTTCAGAATTCACTGCCATATAGGAAGGATTGATATTACATAGCAGTTCAGGACTCTTTTCTTTGTTTCTAAAAATATTTTCTTGTTCCTTAATACTTTCTTTAGATTTTGGAAGGCATCTTTCACTATCCTAACAATCTTTTGGATTTCTGTGTCCCATTTTCAATCCTGTGTCAGAACATTTCCCCAGTTAGTTACATTTCTGTATGTTGTATTGTGTTGTTCTATGACACATGATTAGTGGTTAAATTCTTGCCAGTCTTTTCACTTTATATCTCTTCTACTTAACCTGGGTTGCAAAACACTGGATCAAAGTCTATACAAATTCTGGTTCATCCATGCGACTTAAACATCCTATTGGCAATGCCATATAGTGTTGTTCTACAACATGTAATCAGTAGTCAACTTCCTTGTCTCACTATTTACTCTATAATTTATTTCTTCGATATCCAATGCATGCAAATAGGTAAAATCCTATTTACCAATTCCATTACACTGATAAATTCATATATCTTTTTTAAAGCTATTAGGTTGGTGCAAAAATAATGACGTAATAATGTTGTTTTTTGACGTTAAAAAATACGTCAAAAACGACATTATTACATCATTATTTTTGCACCAACCTAATAAAAACCATCAAATGAAGAGAAGTCCAGGAAAAAAATTTTTCCTAAGCATTATCCTTGGATTTTTTTCTACCTAGCTTTGCCTCATTTTTTTTTTATGCAATATCTTCACAGATTAAGAGAAGCTCACAGATTCTGTAAATTTGAGAAATATGGAACTCAAGATTTGATTATAGAGGACAAATTGTTTTATTTTTTTTTACATACTCAATAGAATATTTTCAACAAGCCCCTACATCCTTCATTTTTTTTCCAATTGTTGTATAACTTCCAATTAAACAAGTTATTCAATCATACTTGTTCCAATATCTTATATTTATGAGATATATCAGTCATACCTTCAATCAAGTGTAAATGAATCAAATGGTCTTTTATAATCAAATCTTGAGTTTCATGTTTCACAAATTTGCAGAATCTGCAAGCATCTCTTAATTTGTGAAGATATTGCATAATTAATTCATCTTGTTTCTGTTTAATGGATAGAAATTTGGTTCTTTCCACCATGACAAGTTGTAAACTTATTTCTGTAGTTTTTGAAATTTTGATGAGAGTAAAATTCTTCAATTCTTTGGGGTATGCCATAAGAGAAAATTTTCATTATAGCTTCACAACCTGCTCAAGCTAAAAAGAGGTCAGTTATTTAATTTTCTCCCTGTCTTGCCTGGTTGTCTTTCAATTTTTTAGTCCTAGCTTGAGCTGCAAAATACTGGATCCAAGTCTCAATAAATTCCAATTCATCCAAATGATTTTAACATCCTATCAACAACACCATATTGTTGAATTGTGTTGTTCTACGACATGTGATAAGTATTCAACTTCTTGCCAGTCTCTTAGTTTACTATACACTTTATATCTCTTCTGCTTAACATATGCAAATAGGTACAATTCTATTTATTAATCCACTACACCTTCCTGAACTGAAGAAGTTTTATGCCTTTGGTTGTTCTTCAATTTCTACAACCTCTTTCCTTCTCTCCCGCTTGAGGTTTATGTCCTGTTTTTTTTAATGGAGATCCTTGTCTAGTTTTATCTTCAATAGTCAAATCTTGAGTTCCATGTTTCTCAAATTTGCAGAATCTGCAAGCTTCTCTTAATCTGTGAAGATATTGCATAATTGATTCATTTTGTTTCCGTTTAAATGATGGAAATTTGGCTCTTTCCACTCTGACAAGTTTCTTTTTAGGTCATAAATTTTTTTTAAGAGAAAATAACAGAAATTTTCATTATAGTTTCACAACCTGCTGAAGCTAAAAAGAAGTCAGTTATTTAACTTTCTCCCTGTCTTGCCTGGTTGTCTTTCAATTTTTTAGTCCTAGCTTGAGCTGCAAAATACTGGATCAAAGTCTCAATAAATTCTGATTCATCCAAATGATTTTAACATCGTATTGGTGATGTCATATTGTTGTATTGTGTTGTTTTACGACATGTGATCAGTCATCAAATTCTTGCCAGTCTCTTAGTTTACTATACACTTTACATCTCTTGCTTAATATATAGAAATAGGTACAATCCTATTCAGGAATCTACAGAACCTTCCTGATGCCATTGGTTTAATGCCTTTGGTTGATCTCAAATTTCTTATAATAATTTCTGAAATTTGGACAAAAGTCAAATTCTTCAGATATTTGGGGTATGCCATAAGAAATGTTCTTTACAGCTTCGCAATCTACCGAAGCTAGAAAGAGGTCAATTATTTAACTTTTCTCCCCCATTTGCCTGGTTGTCTTTGAATTTCTTAGCCTTAATGTGGATTGTGAAAACACTGGACTGCAAAACACCAGATTTAAGTCTCAACAAATTTAGGTTCATTCAAGCAAATTAAACATCCTATTGGCAGCACCATACTGTTGTATTGTGTTTTTCTACAACACCTAATCAGTCATCAACTTCTTACCAGTCTTTTAGTTTAGTATTCACTTTATATCTCTTTTAACATAGGCAAATAGGTACAATCATATTTACCAATCCACTATATTGTATTTACATGATTTTGATATTGCAAGTCACATCTTGAGCTAGTCATCTTGTTAACAACAAAACATTCTCTCTTCTTAGAGTTATTTTTTTCTTCTTGCCTTCATTTACTACTTCATCTTGGAGTTACTGGAACTTTCTTTTCACATATGTTATCAATATATCATTTGCATATCTTATGATGTTAAGACTGTATCCACCAATAATAAATCCAAGCAGAACTGCCAGTTCTCTTATGATAAGCTCAATGTTATGGTTAAACAAATCTGATCCGACGATGCATCCTTTCCTTATGTGCTTGATTTTCAGAATAAAAAAATGCTCATGCAATGAAACAATAACTTAATGTTTATATAACTGAACAGTATAACAAGGATTGTGAGAAAGAGTAAGGAGGAAAAACATTGCTTAGAATTAAATGGGAAGCTGTGGAAAGCCATGATCATTCACACCCTCGAGTGACTCAGCACATAATTGAAGTAACAAAAAAAGGTTTATCCGCATAATCAGTTCCTCTTATTCTGTTACCCGCTACCTTGTGAGGTTCTTGGACTCTGTATAGAGTGAACATCATTGTAGAAAAAAATATGTATAATTGTTTCACTTTGCCAAAAGATGAGCCAACAGTTTTAGCAAAATAACCATGATATGAATACTTAACCCTCTGTTGTTTGCTTGCCATGGCTAACAAACTAGTCTTGAATGTTATTGCACATGGACTGACTTCCATCCTCATTGGGTATGTTTCTCAGCCAGAAGAAAGTAAATATAGTAAATATTTAATAAATACCAACTAGAGACTAACAGCAATCTCAAACCTTTGCTCAAGTCTCATAGGTTAACACTGAACCTCACTGGGGATCCATCGGCTGTGTTTATGTGTTGAATTAAGCTCAGCATAGTAAAGGGATTTATTTTAACCCAATACTGATACCTATGCAAAAGCAATTGACAAAGTACGTCACAAAGAACTGTTGAAACTGTTATGTAACATTGACATATCTTGGAAGGATATTAGAATAAACCCAAACTGATGTAAGTTCTACTTGAGCAGCTTCTTTGCATGAACTGCTGCTTTGTGAAAATGACTCTCAATAGGATGCTTCCCCAATCATTGCAATATTAACCTTAAATTTAATGAGAAACAAAGAAAAGAGTACTGAACTGTTATGCTATACGAATCATCTTATATGACAGTGAATGCTGGACAATTTCCTCATGGATGAAGAGAAAACTGGAAGCAACAGAAGGATATCATGGACTGAATGTGTGAGCAACATCAAAGTTTTAGTGAAAAGGAATAAAGAAAGAAAATTATACTTAACATCAGGAAGAGAGATTTGAAATTGCTAGGACACATAA
This sequence comes from Acanthosepion lycidas, assembly GCA_963932145.1. Lineage (NCBI taxonomy): Eukaryota > Metazoa > Mollusca > Cephalopoda > Sepiida > Sepiidae > Acanthosepion > Acanthosepion lycidas. The sequence continues at coordinate 32,731,601 of OZ010590.1, forward strand.
TGAGGAAAGAGGCCTAGAAAATCTAATACTCACAGGACAGACTGAAGCAAAGAGGGATAGAGGAAATCAATGCATAACCATTTTTTTTTTTTTTTTTTTAAGCATTTCACCCCAAGCAAGGTGGGAAGCCACTAGGATGCAAGGGGTTACAGAAGATCAGATAGGAGTGATAGAGGAAGGGATGAGGAGAAGGATAGTAGATAGATCAAGGCAACTGGAGATGTCAATTGACATTACATTTGAATAGTTGGAGATTATAGCTCTCAGGGAAACTGGAATAGGGAAGGGAGTTCCACAGGTGAGAGGTGCGAGACATGAAGTTATTGGAGTAGAAGAGACAGCTACATTTAGGAGTTTCAACAGTCAAGGGGTGAGAGTGGGATGCCAGCCTCGTAGGGCACTTGAACTCATGAAGTCTGGGAACCAGCGAATGCAGCTCCTCAGAGCAATTGCCATGAAAGTATTTGTAAAAAAGACAGAGAGAGGCGACGGAACATCTGTGAGAGAGTGACTGTAGATGAGATGCCAGATCAGGGCCAATTATATTGCATACCCGCCTCTGGAGCCTATCAAGAACCCCAAGGCAAACAGAAGGGGCTCCAGACCATATATGGCAGCAATACTCCATGCAAGGGTGAATTATTGATTTGTAGATCTGGAGGATTGATTCTGGGGAGAAAAATTTCCTGGCACAGCACAGGGATCCAACTTTCTTTGTTGTGGATGAAGCAACTGACTCAATGTATTTGTTCCATCTCAGGTCAGCAGTCAATGTGAGACTGAGCAGCCGCAAAGAGGTGCTCTCGAGAAGTTGAGCATCACACATTCTAATGGAGGGCAGGGAAGGATCTCTGTGGTGATTAACAGAGAGCAGTTTTGTTTTTGAGACATTAAAGTTGACCAGCCAATTCCTGCCCCAGTTCACAACCGATTGGAGGTCCTTTTCGAGATGCACGGCCAGGTTAGTTTTGTCAGCGACACTAGATTTGTTAGTGAGATTGATTAAATGACTGGCAGAACAAAGTTCAAATGAAATAACAAAAAGACAAAATTTTTTTAACAGCTACAAAGGACAGGAAATTGTGAAGAGCCATGATTGCCAATATTCTGAAGGGATACAACACATAGAAGGAGAAGAAGCAGGAAAGTAAACTTATTATAATTAGAACCTAAAATGGGGAGGGACAATGTTTTTAAAATGAGAAATTACTTGCCAGAAGTTGCTGCTGTCTCAAAATCATGACGTTTCTTGTGAATGGTCAGCAGTAGAGACAGTTTGTTTAATGCATTAACACTGGGTGCAAACATTTATAATTCTGGGACAGATAAATAATTGAACATATCCATTGAATGCTGAAATATGTGTAGATGAACCAATTCTAGACAAGACACATAATGAAGAAAAAGGACTGGAAAATTTGATACTCACAAGGCAGATTGAAGGTAAAAGGGACAGAGGAAAACAATGCATAACAAACTTGAGTAAATAGATGGCAGAACAAAGTTTAGGTGAGATAAAAAGACAAAATATATTGAGTTACAAAGGAAAAAAAGTAGTGGAGAGCCATGATTGCTAACATCATGTCATGGTGCATACAGGAAGAAGCAGCCACAAAAGTAGCATGATAAGTTCAGTTCTCCCTAGGTTCATATCTATTTTGGTCCGAAGTCAGATTAAATTTATTTATTCAAGCCCTCCAAGTAATTTTGGTAGCAGTGTATATGCTAAATAAATTTTTTACAATCGTATAATAATTATGCTTGTCCCTCCTATTGGTAGTTTGCATGACCATTACGCCCTGCCAATATCTCATAAATAATGGACTATTCCGTTTTGATCTTGTTGAAAGACATATCAGAGACACTACTTGGTTTCAGTGAAAGAAAGATAGAAGTGTTTAACGTCTCCTGCTAATACCTCATAAATAATGGACTTTTCCATTTTAATAAGAAGACAAAAGATGCTAATTGGTTTCAGTAAAAAATTTAAAGAAATAAGTGAAGATAGCATTGTTTGGCTGTTTCAGCAAAATGGTAAATTTTGTCAATTTCAAATCTTTTCTTTCGCACCTCCTTAAAATAACAACCAGCATTCATATTTTTTTAGGATGGTTACTGCAATATTTTGTTAAAGTTGTTAAGCTCAAATATTTAACAATATGACGGGGGAATTTCTACAGATATTTTATTGTTGTAGAACTTGCCATGAGCTTATTCAATCATTAACTGAAGAATTAAGATTCATCAGAAAATTCAAATGTCAAAACTGAAATTTTCATGGGTTAAAACTAGTATTAATTATTACATCAATTCTATTTCATCGCATATTTATAACCTAATTTTATATATATATATATATATATATATATATATATGTATATGTATATTTCCATAATAAAATCCAAAGAAGAATTAGCAATATTACTGGTCCCGATCTGGCATCTCAGTTTCAGTCACTTTCTCACTGCTGAAAGGTTCCCTCCCTGTTCTAAAAAATACTTTCATGGTAGATGTTCAAATAAGCTCTTTGCTATTGTACCTAGATTGTTTTTTTAATTTAAATGCAATACTCAAATGACATTGAGATCCCATAAATTTACAGCTGAGATGGCTAGATGAAACCATAAATTCTTTGTTAACAGTTTCCTTTCTTACACTTCTCACTTGTGGAACTCCCTTCTGGCTCAATGCTTTCCAGCCAACTGCAAAAATTTAAATGCAATGTCAATCACTATCTACTGTCCTCCTGATTACTCTATTTTTGTTCTTATTCCTCAGTAATGTTTCTGTTTATAATTCTTCCACACCCAATAAGCCCTTGTGTCTTAGTGGCTTCATTGCCTTGCTTGGGGTGAACTCAGTTTAAAAAAAAAAAATTAGTAAATATCATTATTTTAATCTCAATCATAATTCTTCCATGTTTTTCAATTTCTTCAGGATGTGGGTGATCAAAGCTCTCCACAACTTCTTGTCCTTTGTAGCTCATAGTAAATTTTGTCTTTTTGCTATCTCTCCTAATCCCTGTTCTGCCAACTATCATACAAGCTCACTGCATAAGTTACGTACTGCTTTCCTCTGTCTCTCTTGCCTTCAATATCTTCTGGGTGGGTCAAATTTACTGAAGGGACATGACATATAAAAAAAGAATTTATAAATAGTAAGAGAAATTCTATTGCAGAATAGCCTCTGTGCTAAGCCAGGAATGTTTCCATGACCAAACTTTTTATTTACATTACTCTAATGATAAATGTACACCTACATACCAACATATTAACTTTTCAGATTCTACTGAATCAATTGCTTGGTCTGTTGCAAGGAAAGTTGGTTCATTGTATCATACTAAACAATTTTTCTTGTCAGAATCTATCTTACAGATTTATAGGTTGACCATTCTTCCATGCTTTTAATATTGCTACCACATCTGGTCTTGTACTGCTGCTATATATTTAAAGATTTCTGATAAAATCTAAAAAAGAATCTGCAATGTCATGAGTCCTCACCTGGCATTTTGGTTTCAGTGACTTTCCCCACTGCCATAGCATAGTTTCACTGTGCCTTTTCTTTTAAGAATTTCAAGGTAATTGTTCTGAAGAGCTTTCCTCTTTAGTACCTCAACATTAGGAATTTAAATGCAGTACTAGATTGGCAGTTAGGTCTCATCATTTTACAGTTGCAATTGCTAGATGTAATCTTAAGTTCTATGCTAATAATTATTGCTTGGGAAATTCTGTTCTGGCTTCTTGCTTTCCAGTCAATTTTGATCTTTAAAAATTTAAATGCAATGTCAATTGTTATCTTCTTTCTTTTTATTTCTTGTTCTTTTATTGTTCTCTTTCATTAAAATAAAGTTTTTCTTTTTCTCTATTATTTTATACTCGGTAACTTACATCTTAGTGCCTTACTAGGGGTGAAACGATTAAAAAAATAACTAATGTATCAAAGGGAAATGTATCTCTCTACTGATCAGAAAAACATGAAAGTTGCTCAATTGCTCAAAATCAGACAAACAAACAGGCTTTACTTTATGCCAAAAACAAGCAGAATCCTTACCCGCAAAAATTTTTCTTTTTAATTAAATTTTTATTTCTTAAAATAAGTTTTTTTTTTATGTTTTATTACTGTTTTGACAAAAAGTTATTTTCTATTCAGTATCTATGTTGACCCTCAATTTATACCTATTCGTAATATCTAAAACTCAGAAGCTGAGCACATCCACTTAAGTTTCTGTAATTGAAAAAAAAAACTTTCTTTTTCTGAAAGAGAAGATTCTCCTTTGAGGCATTCTAACAGAATCTTTATAAAAACCTTTCTCATATATCAATTAGATCATCTCAAGACTAATCATGTAGCCAAAGACAAGCTATGAATCTTCCTTTAAAAGGATAGACAAGAACATTAGATATAACATTAATTAAATGAGGCAAAAAAAAAAATAAAAAAATACAACGGCATAAAAATGAAATCAGTAGAAAACATTAAAATTTATCCTCTGGACTTTGTGTTTATCATGATGTTCAATTCCACATTTGAAGCCATTAGAGTAAAATTTTGACAAAGAATGCAAAATTTGATCCGAAAAATGACTTATAAATTCATTTCTTGTCCAGAAGCAAAACAAAAAAATACTATATAAACATATATAATAAATTACTGATTCGGTTGGTGTCTGACTTTTACTTATTTTTTTGCCTTAGTTTTTGTTTCATTCACAATTTTCATTCTTTCTTTAAAGTATCCCTTTAAAACTCTTGCTCTTGGTGGCCAGACATCATTTTCCCCACCCAAAGAAAAAGAGATGGAAGGAGGTTGCAAATAATGTCAGAAGGGAATTGTGGTCAAGAGGAAGTCCTGCCCTAATTTGGATGACATTTATTCATAATGCTTGTCCTTTCTTATGCTAATACAACTCCACACATTAACCCTCTACCTTGAGTGGATTTTGGGCCATCTATTGGGGGAATATTAGTAAAAAAAAAAAAAAAAAATTTCAGTTTGGGTAGATGTAGGGGTACATCTACACACACACTAATATGTGTGTGTGGTCGCCTGACTGTCACTGGAGCATGTAACTTAAGTAGCTGGCCAAACTGTCCCTCTTTCTGGCATGTGATGTTGTGAAGTGTTTTTGCTCTGTCTTGATAACCTAGGAATAGAGCACTTTTGGTTACTGTTTAGGTAGGTCCCTGTCTTTTGATCTGTTTTTCTTAATTTGTCTTTTCTTTTTCTATCTCGTTTTTTGGGGGTTTTTGGTTTATTAATTATTAGTTTTTTTCTTTTTTATTGAGATTCCTTTTGGTCACCTGGCAGGTATTCTCTTGGTTCTCCCAACACTGGATTTTTATGGTTATGGCTCCTACTAGTTTGCTGATAAAGTATTCTATAATTTACAGTAGACATAGAGACAGGAATATGGAAGACATTCAATTTGGGTTACTTTTTATGCATATTGAAAGTATATACAAGATGAAAATAAATGAATGCAAATTTTAAAATGATTATAATGCAAAGTAAGAAATTGTGAAAACAACAACATATATTTTGAAACAAATGGGTATGAAATGGGCTTTATGAAATTACAACAAATTTTCATTTGTTCCTCCATTTTGTTGTATAACCAAGATTGCACATTTGATCAAATTATTGACAGACTATAAATTGAGGTGTGCGCTCAGCTTCTAAGGAATGTCTTCCAGTTGACAGAATATCATGCAGTGTCTTTTTGTTTCATCCTTTTCTATCAGATGAGTAATTGTTGACAGAAGAAAAGACTCCTTTTATAAATTGTTACTTATTTTATAAGCTTTTATGATTACTCCTGTTCTCTTATGAATCATGAATATGAATAAGTTTTGGTATATATTGCCTGCATTTTTGTAGTGAGAAAACCTCAAGAAAATTTAGGAAGCTAGGACAATTTTTATATCATTGTTGCTGGACACTTTGAAATCATGAGAGTGTAGTAACAATGATGAGAGCTTATCAAATAAGGAACAATTTGATACAGGAGCCTTTTACTCTATCGACAATTACTTGTTTGATAGAAAAGGTTGAGACTGCAAAGACACTGCATGATATTCAAGTGAGACATTCCTTAGAAGTTATGGACAGTCTGTCAATAATTTGATCAAATGTGCAACCTTGGAAAATGAAAGAACAACTGAAAACATGACTTCTCCAGACACAGGAATATCTCCATATTATATCTAAGACCCTTCCTTTTCATTTCTCCTTACACTGTTTTTCTGTGTAGGTATATGTGATATATTATTCACTATGTGGGACATGTTTATATATATAGTTTTGTGTATGTCTTAGTGATATAAATGTCTCTCTGAGAACAAAGCATGTTTGTCATTCTTTTTCCTTCAATCATTCAGTTATATGGGATATTGGTGTTATTATATCATGGATATAATAATGTACACAATGGGGGAAATAAAAATGGGAAAATAAATCTTTCTACAATAGCTTTCTCCCTATTACAATGGCATCCATATAAACATGTTAATCTGATGAGGCAATGATTAAATATTTTATGTTAATGTTTTGAGTTTGTAGCAATTTGCATTGGAGGCATGGTGGACTAATGGATAGCGACTCAGATTGAGGAAACAGAGAGCTGAGTTTGAATTCCCATTGAATCCATTCACCTATATGCTGATCCCCTTGGGAAAAGTTTGGTTTGTTTTATGGCATATCAACCTCAATGGGTTATTTAATACCCACAAAATTTTTTATTGCTGGTAATATTTTGTTTTTCCTTCAAAAATGTACTGCTGGTAATAATTTTTTTCAAAAAAGTAAAGCTGGTAATATTTTCTTTTTTCAAAAATGTATTGCTGGTTAACTATTTGCCCCTAGCTGGGACCCTAACAGGCGCTACCATCCCAGGTCAGGGTGGACCTGGGAACACCAGCAATTGAAAGGTGGTTCCATGCTCTTCGAAACTTCCTGATCAGAGGCCTTGCTGCTGGACGTAGTTTATCATCTTACCCAGGACGTGGATGTAGTTTATCGTCATACCCAGGACACCCTTGGGAAAGGTATGAATCCTCTTCTTCTCCCCCCAGCTATGGGTAAATAGCAGGAAAGACCAGGTTCTATAGCCTTGGATGGCAACTAGTCTAATGCAGAAAGAAATGGCCACCTACTGTGGGAAAAAATCTGCCTGGTCATATTGAAAGATACGTGACCATCTAAGTGTGCATCCTGCATGGTGTATAACTGACTGACTGAGCAATTTGCATTGTTGGTCAAAATTTTCCCAAGGCACAAGGTTGAATTTCTTTGTCTCTTGTACTAAATTTGTTATAACTGATCCTTACACTATAGTATTTGAAGTAATTAGTATTTTGATTAGAAAATTTTAATAGATTTTCATGTTTGTTTTTATCATTTCACCCCATGCAGGGCAATAAAGCCACTAAGATACAATGGGTTACATAATGTCAGTGAATAAAAAGAAGAAAAACATTATTAGGGATAAGAACAATAAAAGAGAAATAAAGAAAACAGTTGATAACAACTGATATTGCATTTAAATTTTTGAAGATCAACATTGGCTGGAAATACAAGAAAAGAAACTGTCAGCAAAGGACTTATGGGTACATCTAGCCAATTCAGTTGTAAAATGACGAGACCTTTCCGGCAATCTAGTGCAGTGCTTAAATTCATAAAAATTTATCCAATCTCAAACTTGATAGTGATTTGTTGGTTTCATATTTAATGGCATCTAAGACACAATTTTGTTTCTCAAATATTAGAACTTTATAAATTCATAAGAACTCCATGAAAAAAAAGATGGTATGAACTTTTGGTCAAACAGTGAATATAGTTCCAGTAACATTTAATGTAATATCCGACAATTATTATCCTTTATACTGTCGTATTAAGAATAGGATTTACATGCCATCAAAAATTATATATATATATATATATATATATATATATATGAGGGGGGTGCTGAGAAGTTTTCAGATCCACTCACTTTCCAAAATTAGTACTTTAGTGACCAAATATCAGGATTGATTTATATTTTTACAGCTTATCAACCTTTTGTAGGTTATTTAAAGCTGAAACATATTTCGGATTGTAGGGGGGTTGCTTACAAAGCTTGAAGTTCCCAAATGTTACCCCTGCATTTAAGTACTAACTGGATTAGATGCTGCTTAACTTCAATGATCAAATGAGAACTGGTGCTTTCAACATCATTTAGGCCCAAATATCAGAGAGGTTTTGGGAAGGATTAAAGAATTTTGAGAAACAACATACCCTACTGTTCAGCTGTAACATGAATCTGCAGAATTGTATGCATATTTCATGGCTGGGGATCCTACATTCTAGTCAGGCTAAGAACTTTTAGATCCTCAAATTAAGCATATATATTTGTGTCTGTGTGTGGTGTAATGGATAGAAGTTTGAGATGAGAAATTGGTAAGCTGAGTTTAAATTCCAGTTTAATGTATTGCATGCACTTCCATATAAATACCTTTGGGAAAAGTGTGAATTTTCTCTCCCCAGCTATGGGTTAAATAGTACGGTCAACTGGGTGGCAATCAACCTAAAAGAACAACTCTGAACTAAAAACTGCGACTGTAGCTATCACCAGTCATTTTGAGCATTCCTGTTGTTCGATGATGGTAGTGGATGTTCATAGAGTGGTGTTTATGTTGTACAAGTGACTATCACTAAAATCTCTCTTAGTTACAGGTACTTTCATATAAGTATGAAATTAGTCAGGCTTGAAATCGAGTAGACAGCCAGCATGTGTGTAGTGACTCACTATGGAATAACAATTAACAAACTGGTTACTCAGATCACAACTAAGTGAACAGTTAATTCAGTGTTCACTGAGTACCCCATGCTTATGGCCTTGTGCCAAACTCATAAAACATCAGAAGAAAGATCAATAAGTTTATAGTTTGACATAGTTATCTGCTGAATTTTGATCTGAAATTTCCACTGTATAATGTTTGATCTATGTGATTAAATGTTGACAACTTAATTAAATGCATTGACAAGGAAAGAGATGATGTTGAAATATCTGCTGCATAAAATCAACGTTTTTATATTATTGGGTTATGGACTTATTGATGCACCTGTAAGCTATGCTTTAAAGAACATTATGATTAATATCATGTCTATCAGAAAGTAATTATCCATAAATATTTTCATTGTTGTCATTTGATGGGCATAATAGGGCCTAATAAAATAAATTCTCATTCATTCTGGCTACAAATTCATTATAAAAATAAGTGCCAGTGTTTTTCCAACACCCGACTCAAAATCAAATTGGCTACAGAAACTAAATCAGAATGGTCATTTCTTCAGAGGAAGACATTTTTAAGGTCAAGATCAGAAAACAAACAAAAAAAAAAAAAAAAAAAAAAAAAAAAAGCAAGCAAGACCAAAAAATTCCTTCATTTAGGCAAAATGATTCTTCAGACATGAAAAAACCTACAAAAGACAGGAAAAACACAAGACAAACAGAGACAAGTTTTCTGACAGCAATGTCATTTTTGCAGAGAAGCAATTACAAAAGTTGGGGGAGGGGTTAGTGAGGATACAACTCATTTGCTATTTTTATTGAGGGACTCCTGTCTTTACATCATTAACAAATATTGTAAATGGAAATTTCATGAGAAAAAGTATAAAAAGATATTGTCTCGGATAGTGAAGTTTAGGTTTCATGAAAAGACCTTATTTATTTACAAGAATCTTTTATTAACTCCTTTCTGGACTGCCAAGCAATATACATATGAACGTATTATATATGTGGCTGATTGTTTGTGTGTTTGTATAATATATTTATAGGCAATAGAAGACAAATCAAATAACTTTTTATACATACAATCAAAGACATTGTATATCTTTATCAAGTGCTGTTCATGAAACAAATCAATAATTAGCTATGCACATATGCATACACAGAAAGAGACACACACATACATACACACATATATATATATATATATATATATATATTCAGAAATGTGTTATTTATATTTGTTTTTTGTATGAATGATTCATGAATTTATAAATTATATTTGCACCTTTTAATTGAAATTAAAATAACTGATCCAACATGCAACTCTCGGATAATAAGTGTGACATTACTGTAATTATTAAACAATATAGTTCATGCCATATTCATGGAAAATCTACCAGTAAAAAAGAATTCTCTTATTGCTATATTTGTACAAAAACGCACAACCTTAAAATTTAAATTCAAACTCAGTGTTGCGACTGCACGTTCCGAAACAATAACACATTTCTCATAGCATTTTTTTGGATTACATCTCTATTTTCGTTGTCCTCTTATTACTGAGAAGTAAAAACAAGAACGAAATCTACTTCCATACCTGATGATGTCTGTAGGAACAGAGGAAAACTTGTAAAATTAAAAAGACCGTATGCAACTGGAATTTATAAAAGGGGATCATATCATTTCTATACAGGTTCGGGGTTGATGTATCTTATTTATATTGTTTGCGATGAAGTATTCTCGCCATTTAAATCATTAACCTCTATATTTTTTTTTGTATGAATGATTCATGAATTTATAAATTATATCTGCACCTTTTAATTGAAATATATACATATACATACATGCATGCATTCCCAGAGGCAATTAGTGCTTGTTGGATTGATTATATATATATATATATACACACACACACACACACAAAAACCATGCCAAATAGTTCTTGGCTGATCCATTTCCCCCAAATCAGATCATTGTTCTGATATTTAGTTGTTAAAATACTGACTTTGGGAATTAAGATTGACAGATAAAAATTTTCAGCACCTTTATATATATATATATATATATATATATATATATATATATATATATATATATATATATATATTGACTTCAATGTCCACTTTTATATTTACATATGCTATATCCCTAATATTGAGCACTTTAACCCATAAATATAGCATATCTTAAAACTATGTGTGTGTATATATATATATATATACACATAGCATATCTTAAAACTATACATATATATATATATATATTTTCTCTCTCTAATTACCTATCCTACAAATCTTCATCTGTATTTACTTTTCTCTCCTATGTCTATAAAAAAACTCATTTAGTAAACATCTACATTGAGTGATCCCTAGGCCTTGTATTAGGGGTACAGTAAAAAAAAATAAAAAAAATAGACAATATTTTTTCTTTCTTCCTCCTCCTTCTCATTCTCTTATATATATATATATATATATATATATATATATACACACAAAAAGATAAAATGAGAACAAATGGAGTATAATTCCACATTACCTAACATTTAATTTAAAAGAGGGCTCAATACAAAGTAGAGCCAAATATTATTTATTTTAGGATATTAAAACAAAAACATGTTAAAAATTTGCTACATAATGGCAAGTATGTTTCAACACAACACATTTGTCTCCTCAGGTGATGTTAAACTACCCTAGATTAGCATCACAAAAAAAGATACATTTATAGTTTATGTAGCAACTTTTAACATGTTTTAATATCTTAAATTATATATATATATGTCTTTGTTCAACATACCTTGCTTCAAACAATAAATGCATGAGTCACAAAGCTCCAATACACTGAGCCATAAGCTCAAACCCCACCAGAACTCAACTAACAACTTCTCTAGATTGCAAATGCACTATGGACTCACCATCAATGTGGCAAAGACCATGGTCCTGCTCCAACCATGACATCAACCACTGGTGTCAAAATCACCATCAACAGACTGTACCTGAAAAATGGTGAACATTCCTATACCTTTGTAGTGTACTAACATCAAATGCATTTTCTGAAAAATACATTGGTAACTGAATCAAAGTACCACCTCCATGCATTGTACAAGTCTTCAGCAATCCTCAGCTAACACAAAATATCAAGATCATGATCTACTGAACTGTTGTAATCTTGACTCATTTATATGTCTGTGAGACTTGGGTACTCTACTGAAGAGACATCTACAAAATTGAAAGATTCCATCAAATGAAACTGTGGAATACATGACAGAACCAAATCACAAAGAATGGAGTTTTTATCTGTGTGAGGCTGAGGAGACATCATGACTTATCACAGACTTTGACGGGCCAGACACCTTGTCCAAATGCCAGACATCCTCCTATCCAAACAAATCCTCTTTCTTGAAGCTCACATCTGGTTGTAAAAGACTCGACTGAGCCCCCACTTTGTCAATACAAGGATCAGCTCAAAAACACTTTGTTGAAGATAGAAATCAATCTGCAGAAAGAACTGATGGGAGAAGAACAGTCCATAAAAAAAACAACATTCTTCAAAAACACCAGGACACAAACAGAAGAAATGAAGAAGTTTAAAGACAAAGCCAGAGTTCTCTTTCCCTTGAATCCTCCTTTCTTACCATGTGGTGGCTACAGGCGTCACTTCAGATTCACCATAGAACTCATTTCACACGGAAGGAAATGTCAATGAGCACCTCAATACTTAGCAATGAGTTCTGCCAATGACTATATATATATATGTATACATATATATATAATATATATGAAATCGGCAATGAGGACAGTGTATCACTGAAAACCACTAAGAACAATGATATATATATATATATGTTATAGCGGTACACACCTATTCTATTGTTAATAGACTCTCCCACCTATAATAAGTAGGAGTAGTAAGAGTGGCTCAGTGGGTCGGTCAGTCAGTTGATGCCAGACGACCGTTAGTTGGATACTAAAGTATCAGCAACCACAACTAGATTTCTCTGTGTCATTACCTATTATATCAAGTTCCTAATGTTTTATACATCGAACCTATTTTAGGACTGACTTAGTACAAATACAAGCCTCCACTGTGAAACCACGCCATAACACTTGACGACGAGGATTCAAACTCATACGGAGGAAAGAAAAAAAATTTTTTTTCACCATAATACACTTGGCGACGAGGGATTCGAATTCATATGGTAAAAAAAAAAAAAAAAAAAAAAAAAAAAATTCACCCGCCATAATATACTTGGCCACGAGGACTCAAACTCATATGGAGGAAGAAAAACTTTCGTTCGCCATAACACACTTGGCCATGAGGTATTCGAATTCATTCAGTGGAAGAAAGAAAAAATTCATTCGCCATAACACACTTGGCGACCAGTAATTTGTAATCATACGGTGAAAAAAAAAAAAATTCACCCGCCATAAACAAATTTGGCGAAGAGATTCGGATTCATATGGTGGAAGAGAAAAAAAAATTCATTCGCCACAGTATAATTTGGCGAAGGGATTTGGATTCATACGGTGGAAAAAAAAAAAAAAAAAAAAAATTCACTTGCCACAACATTTGGTGCTGAAATTCGTACTCATATGGAGGAAAAAGAAAAAATTTGCTCATCACAATTATTTTAGCAACAAAAATCTCGGATTCACATTTAAAAAAAAAAAACTTGGCAAAGTTTTTCGAAAGACGAGATGTCAACATAGTGACGAAAAAATCTGTCGTATTCTCAACTGAGAAAAGAATTTTTTTTTTCGATAAGACATTTTGCTCAAATAGGTCACGAATTGCAAATTCTTTAGGATCCCCCTCTCTACAATATTTAAGCATTGTATAAACTTTTTGCGAAGATGGAGGAATGCAAAAATATATTCCAGGAATTTTTTAAGTTCCAGACGGAACAGCAGATGACAATATTAGAGCAACAGAAGACATTCCAGATGCAACTACAGGAGGAAACTTTTAATAGACAAATGCAGTTTCAACAAAAATGGAACAGATGCATAAGGAGTTTCAAAACAAAAATCTGGAAATAACTGAGAAGAGGAAAGAGAAAAATCTACAAAATGATTCTTTCCCACAGAATACAATATAGAATTCAATTGAAATATTCACGTACAGTCCAGATGAAGAGATAACTTTTGAGGAGTATTATAAAAAATATACAGACGTGTATAATGAGGACTGCAACTCATGGTCTGAAGGAAAGAAGGTTAGGCTTCTTTTAAGCAAGTTAGGAACTGCTGAGCATAACAAATTGGTAAACTACATTTCACCAAAAAAACTAGCGAGTTGACATTTACCAAGGCAGTAAATATATTAAGTGAATTATTTAGTAAAAAGATATCTTTGTTTCACAAGAGGTGGAAATGTTTGAATCTGATGAAAGATGACTAACAAGACTATATAATGTACACAGCCAATGTGAAAAAGCATTGTGAAGAATTCAATCTAGCAGCGTTAAGCGCTGACAATTTTAAGTGCTTAGTGTTTGTTCAGGGGCTGGTATCAAAAAGAGATGCAGAGTTGAGAAAATTAGTGCTGTCAAAATTAGAAAATGAACCAAGGATTTCAATTTCTTGACTTCTTTACAGAAGTTGACAGAAGACTGCACAAGATATGTTAGCATAAAGAAAGATTTGAAAAAGATAGAACAGTCTGGTGTTTCGCATGTAAGGAAAATAGGCTACAAAAAAAGAAAGTCTACCAAAAAGAATTCTAAAATTGCGGATTATCAAGCAAAAAGTGAAATAGCAGAGAAAAATAAACAAAAACTCCCGAAGCCATGTTTTGCTTGCGGTGAACTTCACTGGTACAGATATTGCAATTTTAGGAAAAAAAAATGTTTCAACTGTAAAAGAGTGGGTCATAAAAGCTCCCACTGCAAGTCAAAAAATAAAGACAATAAAATAAAATGGAATAACCAGAAAATTTGTTACTGTCAAAATAAGTAATAAAAAAATAAAAATGCAACTCGACACTAGTTCCGACCGATCTATCATAAATTTGCATACGTGGAAGAAGTTGGGGAAACCAACTTTAATGAAGACAAATAAAATTGCGAGGTCAGTGACTGGAGAAAAAATACAATTTACTGGAGAATTTGTTACAAACGTCACGTTAAATAAAAAAACATGAAAAGCCAAACTATTTGTCATAGAAAATACCACGAACTTACTTGGTACAAATTGGATAACAGAATTTCAATTATGGGATCTGCCAATAAATTTCTGTTACAAGGTTGAACGTTTAAATTCAGAAGCCCAAAAATTAGTAAGGAAACTTAAGGAAACATTTCCTACTGTTTTTTCTCCAGGTTTGGGAATGTGTACCAAGATGGAGGAAAAATTACAGCCAAAAGAAAACGCTCAGGCAGTATTCAAAAAGAAAAGGAATTTGCTGTTAGCTTCAGTTGAACAGATAGATAAAAAATTGGACAGATTAGAGAAAACCAGTGTATTTAAAAAAGTTGAATGGGTAAAACCGACGATATATGTGAAAAATAAGCTCCAGAAAGTAAAGATGAAGCCGACATCAAGAAAAACTGGGGAGCGAGTTACCCGCAGCCAAGGACATGCAGTATTATTAAATGATTTAAGTCAACTGAAGTCACCGCAGAAGATGTTAAGAAGCACAAGATCAACAGAAGTAAAGCTAGAGGCTGAACAAATAAAACCACAAGAAGACCCTACAGAAACTGAGACCATCCTTAAGAAGCTCAAAGCGGAAGGTTGTTTCTGGTAACACTATCGAAGTACCAAAAAAATAGATAAGCGGATTGGCAATATGATGTACTTGGTGAAGGCAAAAAATACATGTGCAGTAACCAGATTAGACAACATTTTTTTAAGATGTGGTTGACAGAGGTCCCGTGGAAGAAATGCCAATGGAGGTGATTTTCAATACTTTGATCTAACAATGCCTGCAACAATTTTACCTGAGGTATGCCGATCCAGGAGAAAAAAGAAAAGCAACTGATCATTTAAAAGTGGATCAAAAAAACATAGGAGATACACTACGATGTTGCTTAAAAAAAAAAAAAAAAATTTTTTTTTTGTTGTTTCTTCATATTTCATGTAAAAAAACAAAAAAAAAATAAAACTGTTTACTCCTAAAGAGTAAAGTTTTAGTGGGGGATGTTATAGTGGAACACACCTATTCTATTGTTAATAGACTCTTCCACCTATAATAAGTAGGAGTGGTAGGAGTGGCTCAGTGGGTTGGTCAGTCAATCGATGCCAGCATTCACTGTGGACTACTTACATGCTTATATATATATATATATATATATATATAGAGAGAGAGAGAGAGAGAGTGCATCAAAAATACAGGGATGGGTTACTCACACCAAAACAAGGACACTCATTCATATCAACATATGTCTGCAAATCCTTCCTTTTTGAGTTATTAAACTTAAAGAAAGTTTATGGTAGATGATGCTCTGTTGCCATGTAGACTAGGTTAGATTTGATATTCGTGTACATTTGTGGCTAGATTGTCTTCAATGTTTAATGTCAGTAGTAGTGAGTTAACTGAGAAGTGTTCTGTTTAGCAATCACAGGATATTCATATCATGACTAAGCAGATATGATTTTTATATATGTCTGTGCAAATGGCAATGGACGCAAGGCTGCACGGCTCTATCACATTGCGTTTCCAGACTGAAGGCAGCCAAATTATCCAAACTTTGCTGCTGTTTGTCATCGTGTTGCTGCAACAGGATTCATGCCACCATAAACTATTTTATCAAGGAAGACTGAGGTCCATTCGTAAGCCTGACCATAAAAAACAGCTTCTACAGGCTGTCAGAGATGATTTAGGTATCAGCACACAACAAATGGCCTTAGCATGTCATACATCTCATAGTACAGCATAGAGGGTACTTCAAGAGCAGTATCCATATCATTTGCAACATGTGCAGGGTCTTTTCCCCTCTGATCACTCACCACAGGAGAACTTTTGCCAATGGTTTATTGCACAAAATGCCAATCTGTTGTTTGCTTCTTCAGTCTTGTTTACAGATGAGGCAACATTTGGAAGAGATGGAATTTACCTAACCAACATTTGTGGGTGGATTGGAATCCCCATTGTAAAATACAGGCTGGATACTGACATCAGTTTTATGATTAATGTGCAGGCTGATACTGTAGGTAACTGTCTGGTAGTCCCATATGTTCTCCCGGCATGTCTTACATGAGCTGTCTATAGGGACTTTATTTTGAACACTCTTCTTTAATACAAAGTTTGCATGTGCTTCATACATGATGGGACCCCAGCACATTTTAGTCATATTGTTCATGATGCAATCGCTGACATCTCCCAGGAAAGAGGGATAAGTAGGGGAAGACTGTTCCATGGCCCACACATTCCACTGATTTTGGATTTTTATGTGGTGGCCACCTAAAACAAATGTTTTATGCAGCAGACATTAATAATGCAGAGACACTTCATCGTGTCATGGAGGCCTGTGAAACCATTTGACACCATGTGGGAATATCCAAAAGGATCTGTCAGGTGAAGCTGTATTTTGAATATTTGTTATGAGTTGCCTTGTTGAGATACAATGAGGGCCTTTTGGAAATCTGTTTATATGGACATTTGGCTTTGTTTTGGTGATGGTTACCCACTCCTAAAGTATTTTTGAATTGTATCTTAGATTGTATAGATAACAGCGTCTACTGTAAACTTTAAATTTAATAACTCAAAAATGAAGTATTTGCAGACATGTGTTTATATGGACTTTGTCCTTGTTTTGGTATGAAGAACCGACCCTCCAAATTTTGTAAAAGTATTATTGATACGTCCTATATACACATATAATACTCTAAAACACATTTTTGGGATATCCATATTTGAATAAACACCCTATTTTTTTTTAAACAATCTGAATTATATATAATAGCCTAGACTATTTCATTTTGATCACATGGAAAGAAGGGAAAAGACACTACTTAGTTTTAACAAAAAAAATTAAACAAAGAAGGTAGGGAAGATAGAAGTGGGGAGAGAGAATCAGATTAAGTAGATGAGAAGAGATAGTACATAATAATACTTTTATCTTAGTCAACAGGTGACTGTGATAAAAGTAGCATTTTCCAGACTCACAGTATCGAATGACAAAAATGGAATAAGGTAATCCCCCAAATTTCCAGTTACCATAAATAAAATATTATCATCTACTTAAGTATTTTTAAATTATTATTGTGAGTAATATTTGTAAAATGGGGATTTAGCATATAACTGTTATTATCACTATTATTATTTTTGTTGTTTTTTATCTCTAGAATTTCTGTCATTAGCTGACGATATATGAATATAAATGTGGACATTCTGCTTGATATGACAACATTCTGTTTAATACGTGAATGCAGTCTTTATGCCTGAAGATTGCATTCAAGCATGAAGTAGAATATTACTACATGGTGTTGACCTTGGTGTCCACTTTTATATTTACATATGCTCTGTCTCTCATGATGAGCACTTTTACCCATAAATATAGCATCCCTTAAAACCATATATATATATATATATATATATATATGAAAATACATATACATAGACTTTGAAGTATATTTATTTCTTGGGGAAGACAAATAGCAGTTTTGCTAAAGGATGACCAAGCCATGATTTGTGTATTCATTTAGTCCCACCTTTTCCATCAACCAAACCCCCAAATCACTTTCCATGTTGCCACAATCAATATCACGAGAAGGTCTAAGAACAAAAATGTGAATGTAAAAATGTCAATGTTGATGATAAAATTATAAAAAAAATAAGCCAATTGCATAGAAATTAATTTATTTTTTAAATGAGTGAAGTCAAAAAGAAAAAAAATTAAGAAAAATAATGGTACTTAATGAGTTTTCTTTTATGATCCATCAAACCAAAATAATTACAAGACATTATTTCCAGAAATCTATTTTATAGGATCTGCCACAGATATAAAGAAAAATATCCTAATATCAAAGTTTTCTCCTCTTGATAATTATGTATAAATCTATTTGTCCATCAGTGAATATTTTAATTTGTCCATGTCTAATTGTTTCTCTTCATATCACACTATTCTGTTAATATTTTGATTTTCAGCTGGAGAAATGAACTTCTACGAGTGTTGAAATCTAAGATTATTCATTATCTCATGTCTCTGATCTTCTCTCACCTTGTATCTTCTCATTCTCTCCCTTATTCCTTCAAATACAACTAAAATTATCCTTTATCTCATGACTCTTCTCTCACCCTTTAACTATATCTTCTCATTCTATCTCTTATCCATGCCAATACAACTAAAATTAACCACTATCTTATGCCTCTGTTTTTCTCTATCTGATTGCCTGTTTCTTCTCATTTTCTTCTTGGTCCTTTCCAATACAACTTTGCTTCCTTTGAAAACCTGTAGTATTGTGTAAAACAATGAAATTAGGCATGACTGATCATGTATGGAGTATAAGGAATGGTCATCAGTCCCTATGAAAGAAGTGAAGAACACTGAAAAATTGTGCTAGGATATAAGGACCCCCTTAGTAGGCCTAGCATAGAAATAAGTACAATATGGGAGCCACTAATAAAGAAAGAAAGACAAATGACAGCTAGTCTTCAAAAGCAGCAGTCACAACATGACAGGCAGTAGCAGCACTACCCAGTAGGT
Source organism: Acanthosepion lycidas (assembly GCA_963932145.1). Taxonomy (NCBI): domain Eukaryota; kingdom Metazoa; phylum Mollusca; class Cephalopoda; order Sepiida; family Sepiidae; genus Acanthosepion; species Acanthosepion lycidas. The sequence continues at coordinate 32,751,010 of OZ010590.1, forward strand.
TTAAGTCTTCAAGGTCACTACAGCAAATTTTCCTACAGGACAATAGCCTAGTGAATTTCACAATATAGAAATTGTCAGTTCAATCTCTGTGATTGCCAGTGTAAATGGGCAAGTACTCAAAATATAAACCAGATGGTATCCATAGATATCGGCAGTGGAATGAGAACAGTCTACCCCTGTAAATTTAATAAAGGATTCAGTTCAGAATTCCTTGTAGGCTGCCCTAACTGATATACACCTGAGGAAGACCGGAGGGCAGAATGGGTGAAACATTGTGATAACAACAACAAAGATGAGGATAACCACCCAAGTATAAAACATGCAAATAATGATAACTCCTCATTCCAGAAATTAAGTCAGAATGTATAGACTATTTTCATAAATGAAAAAAGGGACAAGAAAGGCATCAGTATTTTCTGCTGCACCCTTTCTTTTACCTTTCTTTTGCTCTACCTCTATATAAAGAATTTCAACATGCTGCAATTTTTATACCTTACCGTTCCTACCCACTTTTCAGTCTTTAACTTAATGTCTCTTGCTGTGGAGCCAGAAAGATTGTATCTCTCCATTCTGTTCCCCAACTCTCATTCTATGTAGAAATATTTATTATCCTGGTTTTCTTTTTCACAGCTCTCCTACCCACAAACTTTTCAACTTCATCCCCACTTTTCCATCCACCACCAGCCTCATTTTCCTCAATTTCTCCCTGCTTCCTATAATTCTTCAACAGAAAGTATATGTGATAGCAGCTCAAAAGTTAGGGACTAGCCTATACTACACTCTAATCCTTGGTGAAAAGCCTAATGTCCAAACACACCAAAACAAGCAGAATAATAAGAGATTCAAAACTAAAAGAACTCAAGTATTATTTAACAACCAGCAATTGTTTACTGACTATTTAGTTCTAGGAAGAATAATGCTTTTTAGCTTTCCAGTAGCACACCGATACTAATATTAACATTAGTGTAGCCATTGGTACACTAACGCTGCATGTGAATATAGAAAGACGAGATATGCACCTGTAACAAACAAAATATTTAGTAATGCAAACAACTTACATACACATATTAAAAGAATTTACCCGTGTCTCAAAACAAATGATTGTTCATACTGTCCAAGGGATGTGAATGTTTACAGAACAAGAACAAAGAAATAACATACCGACCTTTGACTGTCCGTAGCTAGGCGAGTCAAAGTTACTTTTTTTTCTCCATGTTAGGCTGTGCACATGTTGACAAGTTTCCACATGTGTGGACATCCTGGTAGTCAGGAAGGTAAAGACTGTTAATAAAAAAAAAAAAACGGAAGCCAAAAAAAAAAAAAAAAGTGACAGACGAGTTCTCCTTTCTAAAGGGGCTAAACTCCAATGAGCTCAACCCAAGGGAAAACAACTGTGGTCTTCCTACAAGGGGAGTGGACAGATACTACACTTTTATCCTAGATAAAAAAATAAAAAAATTATAATAGCCATACATACAAAATACAGAAGAATAGCATAGACTCTTGGTGAGAAAGCCTGAGCAATTCTCATTCAGGAGTGCCAGAGTATTGAACAGGTACTACACACTTATCCTTGACAGTGTTGTACTTGAATTGTTTGTTTCCAACTGTTGTATCTTATGTTTTTAAGATAATGGAGGGGAATATAAGTAAGACTAACTTGTAGGTAAGTAATGAAATAGAAGGTTTACTACACAAAGGTACACTAAAGAATTGACCTAATGCTAACTCTGCTCAACACCGCTTAACTGCATAAATGGACAATTCCATTCACTTATGTCCTATATGACAGACAGTAAAGCATAATATGCATTTATACAAAGAAGCAGAATAATAGTATAGATTCTTGGTCAGAAAGCCTAACTGATTCCATCCCAGAAGTGCTAGGGGATTGAACAGGTACTACATACTGATCCTCATAGAGACTTATACCAAATGATTATATAACTACAAATATACTTTATTATGTACATTATTTACAGTCAGACTGCATCTTTGTTGTCATGATCCTATTTCATTCTGACTGCTGTTATTGTTATATTAAAATGTTTCATTATTTCTCTCCAGCCTTCTTCAGGTGTCTATCAATCTGGATAAAGTTTAGGGAAGTTCAAACTTAAAATTTTATTCACTCTGTAAGGGTAGATTGTTCTCATTTCTACGATCTATGTCTAGGGATATCTAATCTTGGTTAATTGTCCTTTAATTCCTCATCCCAGAAATTCAAGCAGTAATGAAAATATTTCATCTAAAATTGTTGGTTCCAATAAGAGATGGAACGACTACAAAAAACATCCTCCTCCCCAAATTTATAGGCAAATCATAGAAATCAATAAATAAATCATTCATCATCATCATCAATTCTACGACCAGTTGTGGTTGTAGGGTTGCTGCACATCTGGACACCCAACCAATTCCTTCTACACATCTGGGTTGAAAGCTGGGAAGTTATTCATATATAGTTTGTCTTGAGCAAGGAGGCCTGGCAGAATCCATTCTTTTCCAGGTCAAACCACAGCTGATGTTCTCCAAATTGAAGGCTCTTATTGGTCATGGACACTATGGCTATTCATTCCACTGGGAGGAATGGCATAGATAGCTGTTGAACAGTCTAGGATGACTATTGACCAGTGATGCCATGTCATCACTGCACTGACTCCATATATAACTATGTAGCCCAGTCTATTCCATTGTGCTGGATGTGTTGACCTTGCAAGAAAATTCATCCACCCTTTGATAGGTTTTGTTTTTAAACCAGCCAGGTATCTAGCCATCATCTTCACCAGAAAAGCCCACTGACTGAACTGGTTTACTAACCGATAACCTTATCATGCAGCAGATAACACTGAGTTACCTGGTAACTCACATCCTAGAGTAACCTGACATAAATATAAATAAATGAAAAATACTTTAAAATATTTACTTGATGTGATATACAAAATTTAAGTATTTAGTTTACTAACGTTTACCCAGATGCTATCGCTTATTAGAATGTAGCCTAACTCTATAATACTGTAAAACTTTATGCAAATATGGAGGAAGTCTTATACATTATCAAATCCTCATTTCCTGAAATTCAATGATGAAGAAAAACATGTTGAAAATTTGTAAATGTGAAAATACTCCATTGCAAACATTTTACTTCCTATAACATAATCTGTAAGAAAAAAGATAATTTTTGTCATATAAAGTTTAAGAAGAAGAAAAACATAATCCTAAATCTTAACTATTTAGTAAATAATGGGTCTATTAAGGAATAATTATTTCCTTCAAAACAGTTTCACTTTTCAGGTAAAACACATAATCAAAGAGAGAAAGAAAAGTAGAGAAGTAGAGAGGTAGAGCTCATAAAAACAGAAATATCTGTCATAGAGAGGTAAAGTATATAATCTGAGAGAGAAAGAAAAATCACTCTTAGAGAGGTAGAACTCATAAAAACACAAATATCTGTCATACAGAGGTAAAGTACATAATCAAAGAGAGAAAGAAAAATCATCCTTAGAGTGGTAGAACTCATAAAAGCACAAATATCTCTCAGAGAGGGGTGGAGGACATAATCAAAGAGAAAAAGAAATATTTCTCTTGGCAAGGTAAAAACACATGATCAAAACAAATACTTCTATTTTGAATACCATTATCACCAAGAACATTACTCATTGAAGGCATAGTGAGATATAGCACATAATCAAAAAGAGAAACAAATACCAATCTTAGAATACTATATATATATATATATATATATATATATATATATATATATATATATATATACTAGCAGCCTGGCCCGGTATTGCCTGTGCTTGATTCAAAAATTGTACGACTCATACAGCAATCGCTATCACTTGACTTAAAATATTTTTGCCCTTCCTTGCCTTTAAAGGAATGCCCTTTGCCGTGCTGATGTTGCTACATGCCTTACTTCTTGCCTATCTCACAATGCGAATGTTTTCTAAGCTCTATACTAAACATTAAATTTCTTATGAAAAAAGAACTAAACAAAATGAACACAAAACGATCAGCTTTAAAAAAGGACTCGTAATTGGAAAAACCAAATGAAAAAAGAATGTTAACAACAAATACTTTTTCACACCCAGCCCAGTTCTTCGGAATTAGAATCAACGTTGAGTTTAAGCAAGCGAATAAGCCAATTGGAGTAAAGTGCCATGCAGATTTAAATTTTTCCCACTTGTTATGAATGCAGCTATCGATTTTTTTGCATGCTAGTTAACATTCGTGTCAGTTAGCTGTTGGCTCTCACGCTGGCCAATAGAATCTTCCTGCCTATTCGTGGCAGTCAGCTATAGGCTCTCACTCTGGCCAGTAGAAAATGGCGGCAAACTACATGAAAACTGCCGTAGAAGCATGAAAAAATTGATTATTTCCACTATCAATGGGAGTTGAGAAATGCAAAGTCAATCTTGGCCTTCCCACTAACTTGGAGCATATGCATGTAAATTTTGGTGCAAATCTGTCAAAAAATTGCGGCCATGCATTTGTTACACGCACATCCTGCCTTTTATATATATATATATATATATATATATATATATATATATATATATATATATATACATACATACACACCATTACACGCATAAAAGAAATCATTAAAAAAAAATTGACCAAAGGGAGGTAACTATTTTATATCCATTCAATGCTTTCATCATCATCACAAAAATGATTTAATCTTCTTTATAATTTGCATTCCGAGACACAGTTCAGGTAAAATATATCAACTAAATTCTTCTTATCATCAACACTTTCTGGATTTGTCTGGAAAATGTCTAATGAGAGAATTCTCAGAACTGTTCTCAGAGCCAGATGGAAACTCCAAAAGTATGGCCTGACCAAATTGTCTTTGAACGAACAGCCATATGCAAAGAAAGGATAACGGACAACTACTAGTCTCTCCAGCTGCTGAGAATGAGTCTTAAGATGACAAGCACCTGGCCCTTAAAAGGAATTGAAAACTAAAGGAACTGAAAGAGTTACACTACTACCTTGACCTCCCCACCCCATCTAGCAGCTGCAAAATCCTTTCTGGCTACCCAGGAAGCAACCTTTAGCCTCTACAGCTGAAAGATAAAGAACAGACTTTACTTCCTGTCAGGAATTGGTAAATTTCAGATGGCATCGGTCACAAGAGAAGTTATTAGCTTTTATGGTCCACTCATTCCTGGGGGCCATTTTGACATAAACCAAAATTATCTTCTATATTTAATTTAAAAGCAAAAAAAGAAATACGTCCATCTCTTAAATGCACATCAGGTGAAAGTTATTTATATAATTGAATGGAATCTCTTGTTAAGGTTGACAAGGAATTTATCAGATTATTATTATTATTATTATTATTCCAAAACAAGGTAATTATGGGAGAGTGATTTATTCAAATCATCTCTTACCCACTGTTTTCTTTATCAAACTTTGTTGCATGTTAGGGACACAATTATTTTCAAGATATTTGGTTATGAAATCTTAGAGTGGAGTGTGGATTTATATTTTTTTTCCAAAAATCTGAAGAAAAAAAATCAACTTTGTTTTCTTCTACAAATATTTTCATAGCAATCATTCTGATCAACTTTCCTCTTTGGTACCACATGTTCATGAATTTAAGCAGACTACTTGATTGGCAGTTAGGTCTCATTTTACTGTTGAAATTATGAAATGTAACAATAAGTTCTTTTCTGAGAATTTCTTCTTTTGTAATTCTTGCTTGTGGAATTCTCTTCAAGCTTCTTGCTATCTTCTCAACTACAATTTATAAAAATTTAAATGCAACATCAATCATTATCTTCTGTCTTGAAATTTTGTTCTTTTATTGAACTCTTTCTTCAATGATGATTTCTCAGTTTTTTTTTCACTTTCAGTAACCCCTTGAGTTTTAGTGGCTTTATTGCCTTGCTTGGGGTGAAATGATTAAAAAAAAAACTTTCACTTCATTCCACAATTCAGTTGACAGAGCATAAAAAGGCAAAATAAAAAGAAAAAAATAAATTTCTAATTCAAAGACTTCTAGGAAACATGATAAAAGTTAATCTTGTTTTTATTATTAATAAATTGTTAATCTTGGTTTGTACACCATGTCAACACCAATGGGTTTCTTAATACCAAAAAGATTGTCATTGCAGGTAATGTTTTTCTTTTCCAAAAATGTACTGCTGGTAATAATTTTTCCAAAAAAGTATTGCTGGTATTAAAACCTATTTTTATATGTTCATAGAGTTTTCACCCCTTTTGGGGGGTTAACTATTTGCCCATAGCTGCGACCCTGACAGGTGTTAGCACCCTGAGTCAGGGTGATCCTGGGAACACCAACAATTAAGAGATGGTTCCATGCTCCTGATCAGAGGCCTTGCTGTTAGACATAGTTTATCATCTTACCCAAGATGTGGATGTAGTTTGTCATCATACCCGGGATGGGTTAATCTTGGTGTAAAGAAAAAAACAGTACAGAAGGGCATAATGAAAACTGAACCAAATTCATGTTTTGGATGAGGTAATTTGCATTCACTTTGTAGTCATACACTTGGAAAAGCATGAATTTACTTCTCCCATCAGCTATGGGTAAACAGCAGAGAAGACTGGGCATTTCAGCCTTGGTTGATAGACAATTGATTCTAAATGAGATGGAGAGCTCTTGAAGCAGATCAGCATTTAATTATACATTCTACCAACTTTTGCAGCTAAAAAGGCCACTAGTTGACAATTGGTAAAAAAAATGACCCTGGAGGCTGGAAAAATTGTAATTGCCCTGGGAGATGACAATTCCCATATTTTTTTTAATGCTTATTTTCCTGTGCAACTCTCCCATTCTGAACAGCTATGGGCATCATCAGAATGATAGTCAACAAAAAGATGTAAAGGATTTAGAAAGAATTCTGAATTTAAAAAATTGTGTGAAATTCTTCCATGAGCCATTCGTCTTTGAATTGGTCTTTATTTTTACTTATTTTCTTATTACATTTTAACCGATGTATTTGCAAGAGACAATATTAACATTGTCAGAGTTTCTTGTATAATCTAATGCAGAAACTACATTCTGTATGATAAATTATACACATGGGGAAGACTAAAATGGGAATCAATTAAAACAGTCATTCTTTTTAATCATTTCATCCAAAGCACTGCAATAATGCCACCCAGAAACCAGATGTTACTGAGAACGAAAGAGAATGAGAAGACATTAATATTGAGAAAGGACAATAGAAGAACGGGTTTCAGGAAGACAGAAGATGGCAATTGACAATGAATTTCAATCTTTGAACATCATATATGACAAGGAAGCAAGAATCTGAATAAGAGTTCCAGAGGCAAGAAGTGTGAGAGAAGAAACTATGAGAATAGGACTTACAGTTACATCTAGAAATTTCAATAGTACAATGATGAAACCTAGTTGCCAATCTAGAAGCACATTTAAATTCATGAGGTTGAAGTACCAAGGAGGAGAGCTTATTAGAACAATTACCATGAAAATATTTATAGAAAAAACAGAAGGAAGCCACGTCACAATGATAGAATAGAGATCAAAGTTTCAGATGCCTAGTCAGAACATTAAACACCCTCCTTTGGATTTTTTCATGAATAGCAGAAGCATGGATGAATGGTAGATTTATAAATGAGCAAGAGGGATTTTAGCAAGAAAAATTGGCTAGAATGACACAGTGAACAAACTTTAGCAGACCTAGCAGTTGATTCAGTGTAACCGTTCCAGTTGATATCAATGAAAAATGTGAAAAAAGTACAATGAGATGCCTTCCTGGACGTTTACATCAGCCATATTGATAAAAGGCAAAAGTAGTTCTCTATGATGATTAAATGAAGGTAGTTTTATTATTTACATTATTTACATTCAGACTGTTATCCTCATCTTTGTTGTTGTTATCACGTTTCGACCATTCTGCTCTATGGGCTTTATCGAGTGTCTGTTAATCTGGTTAACCTACAGGGAATTCAGAAATTAACCCTTTATTTATTCTATGGGGATAGATCATTCTCATTCCACTGCCCATGTCTAGTGATATTGTTTAGTTCTTATTTTTTGTACTACTCAGTTTTTCATGTTTTCATTTTTATATGTAGGTTCACTATTTGCCCACAGCTGGGACCCTAACAGGTGCTACCAGCCGGATCAGGGTGGACATGGAAACAACAGTAATTAAGAGGTGGATCCATGCTCCTCAAAACCTCCAATCTCCCAATCAGAGGCCTTGCTGCCAGATGTAGTTTATCATCATACCTAGAATTATATTATTATAAAGAATGTAAACGAGCATTTTAGTATAATAAATCATATGTTATTGTTATGAAAATTATGTATATATCATTACTATTATTATAAAGTTTATATTCATAATACTTTCTTTCCTATTGTCAATTACTTTTTAAAACACCATTTCAACTTCATACATCATTTTTTTTTCTATTCTTCATCTTACAATATGTTGCTTTATTTTCATTTATTCTACTAAAAGATTAACAAACCAACAGTACATTTTATCAAGGAGGAAAACAGTTTTATATCCTATCCATTTAATAGACATCTGTTTACTGTTAAATATTTCTTTAATTTTTTTAAATAATAGAGAATAAACAGTATGTTTGATTCTCACCAGGTGCCTCATATTTGTGGCCTGTTGGTCTTAGCTTAGTGATTATATGTTGGAATGATGTAACAAAAATTATTTATTCAGTGTTTAACATTTATTACTGGTGTTGATGTAGGGAAGCAAGTATACAACAGTCAAAAATCATAAGTAGCAACCGAGACACGTACGAACAAGAAGCGATCGACATCAAAAATAACAATTTCTTTGAAAATATAACATCAACATCTCTACATGAAAGCAGAAGGGTTAAAAATATGTGATATTTTAAACTTAAAGTAAATAATATTTGTTTCAAATCAGATTAATTATACTTTAAATCGGCTAATATTCCTCAAATAAAGTTTCAGGAAAATATATTTTATTTTTGAAAGATTTTTTTAACAAAGAGAATTACATTCTTCATTAAAATGCAATGAAAGACAACTAAAAAAGATCGCTAACCAGCTATTTAAAAAAAAAAAAAACTCCTTCCACTCAATTTAAATTGCCATATTTGACAGCATATAAGACACATGAGTGTATAAAACACACCCCAATTTCAGTAGAGCAAATCAAGAAAAAAATTAGTAATTAGTGAAATTATTAGTAAATGGTACAGCCTAGGCTATATTTATGAAGTATTACTTTGGTTAAACAAGCCATGATTACAATTAAATGAAAAATAATCAGAAAAAAAGAACATGAGCCTATAAAACTTTATTATATCCATAGGTAAGAAAACAAAATAAAAATCAAGTCATTATTCAAGTTGAGCAATACAGTACAGTTATCATTAAAATTCAGTCAAAAATTTTCCTTTATATGATCTGTACAACCTGCATTTTATAAATGTCTTATTAGAATAATTAGGATATAAAAATTCTGATTGTATTTATATCAATACAACCAGAAGTTATTGCAAGAAAAATATCAATGAAACAAATATATTTTACAAATATAGAATTTGAATTTATTTCATGTAATTTTAGTGAAACAAAGTACTACTATTAAATGTGAAATTAATATAATCAATATTATCAATAACAATTTTAATCTGCATAATAGCCTTTGAAATAATGACAATAGATATATGAAAGTTACTCTAAAGTCTAAGCTAATAGTTGGACAAAATTAACTACCCTATCACAAATTTTAAACCTACATATGGCATATAAGATGCAGGGGAATTTTAAAAGATATTTTTAGTAAAAAAAGTGCACCTTATATGCCATCAAATATGGTAGTTTTGAAATAGCGCAAAGTATTTTGCTTATTGGAAATATTAAATTTAATCTATTAGCTTGAAATTAAAACTAAAATAAAAGCTTCAAGAAAGATTTTTCTTTTTTAAAAATTAATTTTAAACTTTAGGTATTGTGTTTTCTGTGGTGGTAACTAATTTTTTATATTTTTATATACAGAATTAAGTGTAACATTTCTCAGAAAATGAGAGATAAAACCATTCTTCAATAAACTCTTAAATTTCTGCTGTGAGTGAGTAAGTGACTGTCAATATGTTTCTTTGAATAATTTGTCATGGCATTGTTACCAATTTGTAACAGATTTCAAGTTTGTAGCACCATGTCACATGTGTTGAACTAAGATATTTTCTTGTATTGAATTGCTTGCTTCTTAAATCTCATATTATTAAGTTGTTGATCCCATGAGAACTACCTTGTCCTTCTAGCTCTCACGGTCTTACAAGAGCATCCAACATCCCCCAATGTCGGGTTGATCAGCTGGAGGTCATGGTAAATATTGTCATCCCAGTGTCTGTATGGTGGTGCTGAAAGGTTGTCTCCAGTCTGTAGATGGTGGGTCAAAAACTGGTAGATAACTCTGGTGCAGTGGCTATCAAGTTGTTGCAGAATGTGATTGAGCCTGTGAACATGATGTTGAGCAATGGTGCAGAAGATGCTCGGATGGCTAGTCCTCTGGCAGAGCTCCACATTGGACACAAGATCTCTCTGTGGTATTAGGTTGGTGCAAAAATAATGATGTAATAATGTCGTTTTTTGACGTTAAAAAATACGTCAAAAAACGACATTATTACGTCATTATTTTTGCACCAACCTAATAGTATGCGTCACTGAGGCATGACCTTTCAGCAAGTCCCTTGCCTCCTGCATCTATATACCCTCAGGAGCATTGAGGGGATGCTTTGATCTGATCTTGTATTGAATGGAAAATACATTTATATAATAAGTTGTCAAGAAATTACTGTTCACATGACTATTTTTTTTAACATGAAATAGTGTAATGTGCCGTATGTAACGTCATTCATCTAGGTGTTAAGAAAATTGCTCAAAGTTAAAATAAGACACAGCTTCTTGTGACATCATCCTGTGGCTGAAGAGTGAAAGAAGAGAGAGAGAGAGGATTTGTGCCCTTTACTTTTATACTGCTTTATACAATGCCATCTAGTGGGTGTTAAGAGAAGTCCTACAGCAGACAAGGTGTGGGTAATGTCACAATAGAAACTGGGAGGATATGCTGGCAAATATAGAAAGTAATTTAAAAATACAACTGAAGTCATTTAAAAATTTTCTATGAAAAACTTTGCAAACATGAATTTATTTTGAAAATTTCTTATCCTGCTTTGATTGTTACCGTTAACTAATAAAGCTTCAGGGGAAATAAATAATAAAACAATAAGTTTGATCCTCACTGAGTACAACATATTTACCTGATACTGAATTAAGTTTAGTCTATACTAATGCAAGATATTTTACCTGAAGGCAGGTGGAATGTAGACAGGTAAAAAGAAAAAAAAAAAAAATCAAGCAGAAAATGTACAGGACAAGCAAATCCAATTTTCCTGACCGCCTCATTTAATATATGGATATGAACAGATTCACTTATGGACTTCAAATACAGCCAATTTAATAAATATCTAATGGGGGGAATTACAAAATAAAATGAGAAAAATCATCATCCTGGAATATATTGATAAATCTCTACTCTTTAGGTCCTGTAGAACAGGAACTCTCAATTAAGATTTTTTTTAGGAGGGGGAGTGGACATAATTTTCTCCATCAATACTTCCTGAATCAGACATTTTTTTTTCTTTCAAATAGCATGTTATCTATGGCTTTATCATGAACTGCAACAAAATCAAGTTTGATACAAGGTTAATATTCTTAAAGCTCCCCGTGTAAAATGAACTCATGAGAAATTACTTTTAAATAAATTTTTTTTCTAAATATCATGTCCTTTCATGATATCTTGGCTTCCTATAAAATCTTTTTCTTGTATGCAAGTCTCAATCTGATGAGGTTACTTAACAACATGACGCTAGTTTTCAGGTTGATGTTTTGCTACGAAACCAAAACATCAACCTGAAAACTTCAGCAATGTTCTTAAATAGCCCCATCATATCTAGACTTTCATATGGATGCCATGCATGGAACCAAACCTGTTCAAAAACATCTTAACTGTCAGCTGTATACAGCGACTTCCAAAAGATCAATGGTGAAAAAAGGCTTTGGGCAAGTAAAACCTGAGGCTCTTGGCAAAGATCATTCTTCTTTGAATATTGTAGACTGGCACTAAAGAATCACAAAAGACTGTACCAAATAACAGGAACCACATTACTTGAGGACTACCAACAGCTGCAACAACTAAAACAGATAGCTCATGCAACTCAAAGAGAAAATAATGACATAATTAAAATGTTAACATTTCACACCATTTTAAATAAAAGGTTTGGGAGGACAACCACCATCACTATGGAAAAGAGTGATAAAAACTATTGGACTTGAGAAACCTGTTTTCTTAAGAAGTGTTTTAAAAATTTTATAAACTTCAACCAAAAGCAGTACTGGCTGCTTGGTAAGTGTATGCCGAATGTTTCCTTATACAAAAATATTACCATTACTATTATTCTTTGAGAATTGTCATTACTTCTTCTGAAAGACAGTGGAATGGTTTCATGTTGTCTTCTCCATAGTTTCAAATTTAGAGTTTTCTTTCTTTTAGATTGAATGCTAACCAATAGTTGTTTATATTCTCCAAATATTTACAATTTGTTAGGAGATGCTAACTTACTCCCTCTATAAAAGACTTAAACTTTATAACTTACTCCCTCAATAAAAAACGATAACTCAAAATACAATTGAGTGTGGGAATTTTTTAATTCAACATGGTGGCAAGATGATATGCACATGGAATTCCTGGTTTCAATCCAAACAAATCCTTGCTGTTTTCAGACAGTAGGTGAATAAAAGTTGTTTTACTATGTTAAAATACACTTGTCATTTGTTTTCATTCATTTTTATTCATCCCAACAACCTGGGATATAACTAAAAAAAGTAAATTTCATGAAAATATTTTTCAAATTCCTTCCCATCATGCCTTCGATTTTAGTAGTCAATATGCCAAGATTTTTCTTGCTCTCAATTTCCTGAAAATCATCAACAATGAATTATTTTAAACTGATTATCTTACAAGAAACAGTTTTTAACAGAAATACCTTAACCAATTTATTTGTTAATAAAACTTGTTTAAAAGCTAAATTTAGGCAAGTTTAATGTCAATCCACTTTTCCTCTTTAGTTTCAACTGTTAACTTATTTCCTTGACATTTACATGATAATTATTTGCAAATAAATAACATAAATAATACTATTTTATAATTTGTAGTTAAATAATTCATTTCTATATAAAAAATTTTTTTTTTTTTTTAAAATAAAGTAATCGTTATTGGATACAGCAATTTACTTTTTCAGTTTTTTTTTCTTTCATTGTTGACATGATTTTCTTCGTTGTTTTTGTAACAAACATAAAAACACAGATCATTATTATAGGGGTGTGGAATCAAAAAGGACACTTAGTATCAGAAAGAGACAGTTGAAATTTCTTGAACACATAATGAGGAAGGAAGGCTTGGAGAATTTGATACTTACAGGATATATGGAAGGCAAAAGGGACAGGGGAAGGCAGAAGTCTTATATGAATGGATGATGGAATAGGGGTGGGAGAGATTGTAAAGAGACAGACGTTGCAAAGAGCTACAAGGAGTAGAAGGTTGTGGAGAGCCATGATCATCCATGTCCTGAAGAGACATGGCACACAGAAGAATGATATCATTCTATGCAGCAGTTAATAAATTTTTTATTTCTTTTTCAAATTCTGATATGATCTTCCTTTGAGCGTTTATCCCAAAACAACAAAAATTGGATCACTATCATAGGAGTGAGCACAAACACAGTCCCTATGGACTGGAAATTGTTTTATTCTTCCAATTAGTACATTTCAACACTTCTGTTTTAATAAAAAATCATGCTACAATGCAGGAAAAAATATGAAGGTGTTGTAATGATCAGTAACTCAAAATGAAAAATTGACAAGTTGAGTTCAAATTTCAGCCATGTTTGTTACATTCACTCTCACACAATTACCCTTGGGAAAGGTATGAATTCATTTCTTTTCCTACACCTATGGGTTAAATAACAGGGCAGACTGGACTCTCAACCAGTCTAAGAAAACAAAATATGCTGCCATTGACAAGATCATAGAATACAATAGGAGTGGATATGTTCATCTATCACATGATTCAAACTCCTCCACTGTATTTTGAAAAGGAGTAAAGGTTTATCCTTTGTTTTCTGTTCAGGAGTGGGTTTCTGGTTCCTTCTCCTAAGGTCCTGTCATTCTCTTTTACTCCCTTTAAACCCTTGTGTCTTGGTGGCACTATTGCCTTGCTTGGGATGAAATGAAAAAAAAAAAAAATCCAAAGTTCACAGTGACTGTGTTCGACCTACGAGAAAGCATTGATTCATTATTAAATTATTGTTGCAAACACATGTCAGAGACAAAAAACATTTTTAAAAATATATGCTTTAAAATTTTAAAAAGTAACTGCTTTTTTTTTTTCTTAAATCAGTTTTGTTGGAGAAGGACAGACAAGCAGGATAAAAGTCCCCCAGAATTGGTGGATCCAGTGCAACAAAGTTTGTCTTTCAATATGACTCTGTTCAGAGAAATGTTGTTGATTAGTATAGATAGCACAAGTGACTAATTTGCATAGCAATTATGGTACAGGCTCATCTGCATAAAAATAGCAGTGCTTGCTTATTGACCAATCATAGTAGATCTACATTTACTATAATGAGTATATAAGGCATACACTTTGAGATGGCCACAGAGGTGTTACTGTTTTGACTTTGGATATGAATAAATCTTTGTTGGTGCAGTGTGAAACATTTGTTGGGAGATGGCAATGCATAATACAAATTTCCAATCTCATCTTTGTGATCATTATGAATAAGCAATTGTTTTTTGATAGCTTTTATAATTGGTTAGTTATTCAAATGCAGCCATTTTCTGCACACAAAGTACTATTACCATTACAGCTTGGGAGTAAAGGGAAATGATTAATGTAAACCCGTGTTTAATAATCTATTTTGAAAATTAACAAATTAGCAGCCACAATCTTAACAGCATAGGGTATGCAGATGACACAGGGTTGATAGAAGACACAGAAAGAAAGCCACAAAAACTCCTACAGAATGTAGTGAAGGAAAGCAAGAAGAAAGGACTTAGCATCAACTGCAAGAAGACAGAATGAAAGGTTGTAAGCAAAAGGATGAGAACAAAATGCAAATCAGAGGTAGCAAAATCAAAGAAGTCTATCAATTTAAATATCTTGGAAGTGTTTTAACAGAGGTCGGAAAGAGTGGCATTGAGATCTGAAGGCATATTGGGATAGCCAAAGATGCATTCCAAAAGTTAAGTAGAGTACTAAGAAATAGGAAAATTTTGCTAGAAACAAAGAAAAGAGTACTAAACTGCTATGTGATATCTATCCTCCTGTGTGGTATGGAGTGCTGAAAAATCTCCTCAAAGATGAAGAGGAGACTTGAGGTAACAGGAATGTGGTTCTACAGAAGGATACTGTGGACTGAACATATGAGTAATGACAAAATTTTGGAGAAAATAGATACAAAAAGGAAACTAATATTTAACATCAGGAAGAGACAGCTGAGGTTTGTAGGGCACAAAATGAGGAAAGGAGGGCTTGGAAAATCTGATACTCACAGGTCTGATAGAAGACAAGGGACAGAGGAAGACAACACATGACATACTTGACGAGCTTGAATAAATGAATGGCAGAACAGGGGTTGGGAGAAATAACAGAAGGACAATATTTATTAAGAGCTACAAGAGACAGGAAGTTGTGGAGAGTCATGCTGGCCTCCATCATGAAGGGACACAGCACATAAAAAAGAACAAACCTAAATTTTTATTTGAGAAATATTTATGCTTTTTGCCTTGTTGATAGAATATAATACAACAAATTATTTGATTTTTTGAATATAATAATGGATTTATTTATTTTGAAGTTTATTAAAGAAAAAGCAGTCCTTTTATCAGTTGAGATGTTCATTCAATTAAGAGATGATTGCTATTGCAATATGACACCTACATACCCTGTATGAAATATCTTTATAATATTATTATTAGAAATATTTTGTGGGTATTGTAGGAATATTATTATTATGATTATTATTATAAATAAATAAATAAACATAAAATATAAAATAATAATAATGAAAATTATGAATAAAATAAAATAAAACAATAACATAAAAATGTTGTATAAAATAAATTAAATAAGAGTTAAAAATAATAAAAATACTCCCAGCATGCAACAAAAAATGTTCCTGTCAGAAATACAGATATCTAGTCAAAAGATGTTAAATTCGATCTCTTCACCACGAACTTTGGTATGGGCAACATGTGTCCAACATTTCTCTTTGATATAGCTTGTACAGAGTAAATTCTTCCTTTTATCACAAGTACCATAGAATAATTCTAACCTAAAAAATACACACACCAATACACACAAAACATATAAATTGTATGAAATTAACATACAATTTACCATGCTTTTCCTGTTATTTGTGTAGACTTTATTTCCTGTCAAGTATGCTTTTATCTCCGTGAACACAATGCTAATTTCAGCTGCTATGATGGAAGTGAATCTCCCACATCATTTTATTGCCGACAAAATGAAACTGCTTTCTCTTAAACATCTTAGAGAAACTTTCTTGACTTCCATCAGCATGGCTGAGGCTAATCCCCAAGAGAGTGACTCATCATACCATCTTGGGTTAATGTTTTCTGCTGACATATAGTGGAATGATTATATAGAATCCACTGCTAGTTCAGCAGAGTTGGTTCACTGTGTTGTGCTAGACAATTTTTCTTACCAGAATCTATCTTAACTCTCTATAAGTCTTCCATTCATCTATGCATTGGATATTACTGCTGTATCTAGTTTGGTGATTTTGCCATATATTTAAAAATTCTTTATAAAATCCAGAGAATCTCAAATATTATCGGTTCTGACATGGCATCTCAGTTACAGTAACTTCCCACCAACATAATGTAGCTTCCCTGGGCCTTTTCTATAAATATTTTCATGGTAATTCTTCTGATAAGCTTTCTTCTTTGACATCTTGATTATACTAATTTAAGCACAGTACTAAATTGGCAGCTAGAATTTCATCATTTTACAGTTGAAATTGCTAGAAGTAACCGTAAGTTCTATGCTAACAGTTTATTCTCTCATACTTCTTGCTTGTGGAACTCTCTTCCAGCTTTTTGCTTTCCAGTTAAGTTTGATCTTCAAAAATTTAAATGGAATGTCAGTTATCTTCTGTCTTCTTAGTTCCCATTCTCTTATTGTTCTCTCTCCATAATAATTTTTTTTCTCTGATTCTTTCACACTCAGTTACCCCTTGTGTCTTAGTGACTTTATCACCTTACCTAGAGGGAAATAAGTGAAAAAACACAAAGTCATACTTACGGGCCACTCTGTATATAAAAAAAAGAGTAAAATCAGAGAAAGCTGGAGTCTATGCTGTGCAGACATTTTATCTGTATTTTCTGATTTACTCTGTGTTGATAAGAGACACAGCAAAAGCTAGTCTTACACGCTTTTAATGTGGTGAACACATGGTAGAGGTTAGATGATAAGATCCTCAAAGTACCTACCTTGAATTAGTTCAAATCAGGATGAGACACACAAGGTTAACAAAGTGAAAACAAAGAAAAACAAAACTCAGCTAGAATATCCAGATACAAAGAGGACTGAAGCAGTTCAGGACATGGACAATGTGAATAGATTAGATTAAAAAAAAAAAAAAAAAAATGGAAAACACCTCTAGATGTTATTTACAAGGTGTACAGAGCCATCTTGATTTCAGAAGCTCAATTTTCACATAAAATACTCTTTTATCCTTGAAGAGGAGAAATGACAGCTGAATTACATTTATAGCCATTTGAACATCTGGAGTACTGGCTGCGTTGCCTTGATATAACTTGGCAGTCAATAAGAAGGGACCTTAGAACATAAGAATTAACAGGCACTCACCTTTGAGGTCAGTTAATCAGTTAGTCAAACAATTATCAAATGAGCAGATTCTTCATGTAGAATTTTTTAGCAAGATATTTGATCACCTAAATCTGTCAATCTTCTTCCTATGGACCTGATTAGGATCCGAGATGAAGAAACTTCAGCATGAAAATCAGGAAACAAAAAAATGAAAAATCTATCAAAATGAAAAAAAAAGGCATCCTGATATACAGCTGTCAGCATGCAACCAAAATAATCTTTTTAATGTACTTTGCTAAAACTACTAATTTCATCTTAAAATAAAAGTAAATGAACTTATGTCTGTGTTTGCAACAATAAACACATACACACTGACACACACACACATATATATTACAAAACCTAACAAACCAATCTATTGGTAAATTGTCAACCAACTAATCCTGCCTTGTGCAAAAAATATGAAAAAATCTTGAAATATTATGAAAGTAAGAAAAAGAAAAGAAGATCGACAGTCTAAATGGAAAACTAAAGTGCCTTCAGAAATTAGGCAAAACAGAAACTATATATATATATATATATATAAAGTAAATAGCACTAAGGAACTCAGAAAAATATTCTAAGTCTGTGCTTCCTAGGATGCAACTGTCAAATGATCATAACTGAAAAGCTCTTTACTTGAGTAATTGCCATTACATGTTTGTATATATATATATATAATGGGGGGAATAAATATTTGTATACATACAAATTTTTAAGTTTTTATTTCCAACTAATGAATAAATGTACTTTACATGTAATTAACTATACATAGTATAATAATGTATAATGACTAAATATACACAGAAAACTGAATATGCATAGAAAACAGAAAAAAATTTTGATTTAATAGAAATAAATCCCATTTATCCATTTTAATGGATGAAAAAAATATTCATACAATACAAATTTCAGATTTTAAAACTTTTAAATTGCTTTAATACTCAAGATTATTCAAGTGGAATATTCTACAATATTACAATAATGTTATCAGCAGTTATTTTTAGCCTAAAAAAAAATTCAAACAGAACATTCTGTAATTGATATTTATGCAAGAAGGTTTTCATCAGGGCAACAGGTAAAGAATTGACAAATTCACAAAAAGAACTGATTATTAAGCTTTGGAAAGAAGGTAAAAGTTACAGGAAAATCTCAGACAACCTGAATATTCCATTTACTATCATTAGTTCATTCATTGCAAGGTATAAAAAACTCAATACTGTTGAAAATCAAAGAACAGGTGCTTCATGGAAGATTTTTGCAAGATCTTTGAGGAAATTAATGCATCAAATTAAACAAAAATGATGACTTGTCAAGAGTTGCAGGAAGATTTGTTTTCATCAGGAATCTGGGTCACTAAATGGACAATAAGCAATGAAATTTATAGGAATTATCTAAATTCATGCTTTGTTTGGAAAACTTCACTGCTATTGAAAAGGCACAGAGAAGCTAAATACACACACACACACACACACACATATATATATATATATATATATATATATATATATATATATATATATATATATATATACACACAATATTGATACATAAAGAAGCTTTTCATAGATGTACTATAAGCCACTTTGTGTATAAAAAGAATAAAGTTGAGAAAGTGGTGTGTGACAAATTGCCTGTATTTTTTAAAAATTTATTCTGCATTGATAAAAGACACAGCATAACCTTGTCTTTCATGTTTCAAGTGGTGAAGACAAGGTAGATGTTAGATTAAAAGTATATTCTGAAATATTCATTTTTTATATTTTATTCATAAAAAATAAGTTATTTGATTTTTCAATGTAATAATCGGTTGATTTATCTCTAACCTGATTAGAGAATAAAAAATAAACACGGGCAATCATTTGAAATGTTCATTTAATTACAATGTGACTGTTATTAAACAAGACTTATATGCTGGGCATGAAATCAACAACTTGCAAAACATTTTTGTCTGATAATCTTAAGTGGCATTTAAACATTGACCCAAAGAAAAAAAAAAATTTCCCTTCTCACTTGATGTATGTCTTCTTTTATATGCTATGTCCCTTCAGGACATGGGCAATCACGGCTCTCCACAACTTCCTGGCCTCTGTAGCTCTTAGCAGTGTTTCTCTTTTTTTTATGTACATTAGTAAATACCCAAATACATTCTGATTTGTATATGTCTGGACCATTATACTTTTGTAGAATTTTAAACATACCCACGCCCATTTTATATATATATATATATAAATAATAATAATAATAGACTCTCCCATTGGTTTTGATGTATGAGAATCTGACAGCTTAGTTGATTCAGTTATGAAATTTTGTGTGATAATCTTAAGTGGCATTTAAATCCTGCAAGTGATTCACAAAGGAGGCCACATATGGAGCAAGTGTGAGGATTGTGAGATGAGATCACTGTTAGATTGGCTGACCTTTTAGTTTTTGCTCTCACTTCTTGAAGATGATTTAGACAAGCAGATTGAAAAATGCTCAGTCCACTAAAACACGTT
>OZ010590.1:32776470-32966470 GCA_963932145.1 Acanthosepion lycidas
AGAGATTATTAGCCGTTCTGCAAGAGTGTGCTGAACAACAAAAAATCCTCAATTCCTCCTCTACAGCAGATAAGGTTGAATGCTTTGCTTGGAAATTCTCTTCCAACTCAACACTCAACTCATTTGGAATACTAACACTTGAATTCCCCAATAGGACAGAGGTTCTACTGAGTGATATGTACATAACCCCATCACTTGTCTCAGAAATCATTTCTAAATTAGACTCCCATAAGACAAGTAGAGGTGACATGATTCCAGCCATTGTCTTAAAGAAATGTGCTCCTGATCTGGCTCCAGTCCTCTCCAAACTCTACAACTACTGCCTTGCTGCTTTCCAGCTTGTGTGAAGTTCTCCTCTGTAGTTCCTGTTCTTAAGAACTCTGGGGAATTTTCTGATCCCTATTAGTCTCCTACTGCTTTTTGGCAAAGCATTCAAGGTTTTAATCAATGCTCAAGTGGTTAGGCATCTTACATCTCACAACCTACTCTTTGACAAACAATATGGATTCTGTTTTGCCAGGTCTACCACTGATGTGCTAATGGCCATCAGTGAATATGTATCTCAAGCTCCTGATAATAATGGCAAAGCTTGAGCTGTGGCTCTAGATATCTTGAAGGCATTTGACAGGCTTTGGCATACTGGTCTTCTACATAAGCTCCAGGGGTATGGTATTATAGGATGACTGATTTAATTCAATCATTCCTATCAAATTGTGAAATGAAGGTAATTTTGAACAGGCTCATTTCCTGATCCTTACACATAAATACAAGTGACCCTAAGGCTCTATCCTGGGTCCTACATTGTTTCTGATCTTTATCAATGATCTTCCTGATGTCATCAATACCCAAGTAGGCATTTATGCTGATGACACTACCATTTACTTCTGTCTTAATAGTAAATCCAGCAGAGTTGACAGTTAACCTGGCTGCTGCTCTTGAAAAGGACCTCCAATCTGTGGTTAACTAGAGCAGGAAATAGCCCATAATCTTGAATGCCTCCAAAATGAAACTGCTCCCATTTACCCACCATAGAGAACCTTTCCTGCCCACCACCAGCATAGCTGATGCTAGACTCATGGAGAGTGTCACACTGCGGCTTCTTGGCCTCACATTTTCAACTGACTTGAAGTGGAACAACTATAATGAATCAATAACTGCATCCACTGCAAGGAAAGTTAGGTCACTGTGTTGTGCCAGAAGGTTTTCCTTGTTAAAGTCCATCTTGCAGATTTAAAAATCAACCATTTGTCCATGCATTGAATACTGGTGCCATATCTAGTCTTGTGCTCCTCCTATTCATCCTGAGGTTCTTGACAAAATCCAAAGAAGAATCTGCAAGTAATCAATCCTGACTTGACATCTCAACATCAGCCTCATTCTCACTGATGTAAACGTGGCTTCCCTCTGTCTTTTCTACAAATATTTTCATGACTACTGCTCTGACAAGGCTTTTTTTTCCTGGTGCTCAGACTATGTGAGTTTAAGTTTGATACTAGCTTGGTATATTGGTCCCACCTTTTTACTGTTGAATTAGGTAAATGTAACCACCACTTCTAGTCCAACAGTTTATTTTCTCACACTCCAGAGGAACTTCTTTCTGATTCCTTGCTTCCCTGATAACTACAAAATTTAAATGCAACATCAATTACCACCATCTTTTTTTTTTTCTCAGCATGTCCCCCACCCCAATACCCAGTCTTTTTCTTCCACCTTCACTCTCTGTAACCCTCTGCATACTAGTGGCATTCCTGCCTTGCTTGGGGTATAATGATTATATATATATATATATATATATATATTTTTTTTTTTTTCACTATATTTTGGTAATAATTATTCTTGTGTAGGGATATCTCATCGACATGACAGTAACCTAATAGATTAAAGCATTAGTTTATGAATTTGATGACATAGAAATTATGAGATCAATCCCTAGGCCTGGAAATGTGTATGTGGACTCAGTGAAAAGAAAGTGAGCAATAACTGAGCAGTACCAAAAATAAGAACTAAATGAGATATTCTTAGACATGTGCAATGGAACAAGAACAGCCTGAACCCTTATCAATTAAATAAAGTGTTTGGTTTGGAATTCCCTGTAGGTTACCTGTACTGATATACACCAGATGAACGGATAAAATGTTGTGATAACAACAAGAAAGATAAGGACAATAGTCCAAATGTAAACAGTGTAAATCAGAGTTGAGTCAATGTATCAAAATAGAAAGATGACTACTACAAGCAGGTATTTTCTCACTGGATTTACTTAAGCCGTGCAGTGAGATAATTAAAAAAACGAAATGAATTACTGGATTTATTATTAGCAGATTCAACCTCAACAGCTTATGTCGTATAGATAACACTGTGTTGATGGTAGATTAAAAAAGAAAACTGAAATAATTATTAGATGAGGTAGTCAAGAAAAGTAAGAAAAAAAAAAACTAACCATTAACTGTAAGAATACTAAATGCATGGTCATTAGCAAAAGAACCAGGCTAAATTTTGAGTTATATATTGGGGATGTGAAAATGAAGTAGATGCAGAAAGTATCTTGTTACAGAATGCAGAAGCTGAGTCAGGATGGTCAGTGATTGGTCAGAATATCTTGTGGTTGTGGTATTCTGACAGTGAGGAATTGCCTTTGACTAGGTTTTTGATAGAAAAGGAAAATGGTGCAAAATCAGCAGTGGGATGCAGGAATTTTGAAGTGTCAATATGTTTTCCAGATCAAAATTTGGTAGGGTAATGCCTCTCAGGGTGAGAAGCCACACCAATGAGTGAACATATGGTCCCCTGAAATTCTTTCACCCACTACCTCCTAGAATCGATGCTACCTACTGTCTATGAAGCGGCATTGGGATACAAGGGGCTGAAGCCAAGTGTCGTGACGGAACACGACAATCTGGGGAGTGCAATGGCAAACAACGTAAAGTATGACACAGAAATAAGAATGCATATAAGACTAGCAAAGATACTTTTAAAAAAGGAACAAAGTCCTTAGAGATCAGTAAATATCCTTAAAAACAAAGAAAAGAGTGTCAGACTGCTATGTAATATCGAATCTCCTATTTAGCAGTGGATGCTGGACAATTTACTCATAGATGAAAACTGAGAATGCCATGGACAGAGTATGTGAGAAACAAAGAAGTTTTCAGGAAAATAAGAACATCAAGGAAACTAATACTTATCATCAGAAAGAAACAGTTGAAATTTCTGGGACACATAATGTGGAAAGAAGGCTTTAAGAATTTAAAACTCACAAGACATACTGAAGACAAGAAAAGCAAGAGAAAATAGCAAGTAACTTGCTTGATAAGTTTGTTTCAATGGATACCAGAACAAAAACCACAAAGAGGGGTAGTAATGAGGCAAGAATTATTATGGGTAAGAAAAGATAGGAAAGTGTGGAGAGCCATCATTAGCCATATCCTGAAAGAACATGGAATATAAAAAAAAATTGTGGCATAGCAGTAACACATGAAAAACAAAGTAACAAACAGCTGAGGTTGCTTATTTTCATTTTAAAATAATGTTATGAGAAAGGCATGAACTCATTGTCTCTGATTCATCATCAAATATTTTTTAAACCACTTTCCCATAATTAATTTCCATTTCATACCAGTAACAAAAAAAAGCTGCTACTCTTTATTCAACCTTGACATGGGTTAATAAGAAAGTCTGTACTTTTTCTGATATTTCTACCAGAACATTTTTTTAATTGTTTTTAAACATGGTTATTACAATATGAAACCAGACAAAGAAATAAAAAAAAAATGTATTTAACCATTTCTATTCTATTTTTAAAAATTATTTTCTCCTAAAATGTATTTTTTAATGTTTGAAAAATGTTTTCCTTTGAATATATTTTACTATTTATTTGAATTTGCTCCATTTTGGGCTAACTTGGCTAGTATTTCATCATTTTATTCTGCAAGAATGTGTGGGTGTGTCCAGTGAGGAGAGTGAAAGATATTGTGGAAGTGGGTGGGAGTGGAGCCAGCAGAGGAAGGTCTTATCTCTGTCCCTCACTAATGTGGACTGTGACTTGAGGCATCGGTCAAATTGGTTTTGTACTTGTGCTCAATTGTATGAGGGTCCCTTCCACTGGCACTGAGCCACAATGTTTTGTTCAGATGACTTGGTCATTCTAAGTTGATTGTGCTTATATTCTGCCCTAATTATGGCTCGCAGCATCCCTGGGCCACCAGTCTTGATAGATTTGGAGAATACCCATATTTTCTAAGTACTTACTGAATGCTTCGCCAAACTAGACTCTCCCTGACGATTAAATAAAATGGCAAGATCTGCCTGTTCATTTGGCTATAACCTTAGAAACTTCCGGATCATTTTTCATGGAAATTCATAAGTTGACTTAATGAGGCATTTTATTATAAGGATGCTACTTTTTCCAACTGGGATACATTTCGTCTCTTTTAAATAAGCTACACACTTCTTCAAAGTGATGCATTTCACTGTCTAATTGAGTGTCTCATCATGGAATTGTAATTAACCAACTTGCAGATCCATTATCATATTTCTCTGTCACATCGTACACTTGTTATCTTGTAACAACTCCAGTAAATTTTTCATTTTAATCAATTCACCCCAAGCAAGGTGATAATGCCACTCAGATGCAAGAGGGTGGAAGAGCATGAGAAGACTCCAGAAAAAACTAGAAACCAGATTCTAAGCAGGAAACAAGGGATAAACCTCTACTCCTGTTCAAAACAATGGGGAGGTGTGTGAAACGGACAATAGGCAAACCTATCTACTCCTATTGAGTGGAAAAATAAAAATAAAATTTTAGAGTTTTAGATGGAGATGTTAGAAATATAGTTGAAGTAGACTTTAGAGTTTAGAAGGAACCAGAAACCCAATCCTAAACAGTAAACAAGGGATAAACATCTACTCCTGTTCAAAACAGTGGGGAAGGGTGTAAACCAGACAGTAGGCAAACCTATCTCATCATGTAAATATATGCATTTTATAATTTTAATTAAAAATTAAATTGCCTCTTCAAGATATAAATGAAATAAAGAATAGGAGGAGTGTGCCATATCAAAATATTCAATATTCTAATTGGTCTGCCTACCTGCCATTAAAATCTAAACTCTAAAATACTGATACCAGAAGAAAACCTACAGCTGTCTTATGTAAACTCATCAACTGAAGTCAAGATCAGAGTCCACTGTAGAGATACAGGAAGACCGTTGACATGGGGACGCCAATTAAAGAACACCAGTAGTCCTCGGGCCAGTATAAATACTGCTAGAATATCGAGTCGGGGAGGGCTGACTTGGCTTTTATCGAGTCAACTGTACATGGTGATGTGAACAGGATTTCCTTACTAGGATTTCAAATATTTTTACGTGCGATTAATTTGAAAATTAATGGAAATGGCTTCAGGACAACAAGATGGTAGTGAACAGTATTTGCAACTGGTTCAACAATTGATTGAACTACAGAGAGAGAACAACGAACTTCACTCTCACAGGGAGGACAGACCAAACCGGTGTCTCACTAAAAAAACCAGACAGACCCATTATTGAGCATGGTTACACAGAAGGAGACTGGGCACTGTTCGTTGACACTTGGGACCGATATAAGCACATGTGTGGCCTAACAAGTCTAGCCGATATCCGGAACGAACTGAGGTCGGCTTGTTCAAAGGAAGTGAATAGACTTCTATTCGACCTTGTTGGACCCGGAGCCCTCAACACAGCTATGGAAGAGCAACTCCTGGGACACATACGGTTCGTTGCTGTGAAAGGCCTGCACAAAGAAGTGCATAGGCATAGATTTCACAACGAAAAACAAAACGAGGGGGAAAGTCTTACACATTTTTTGGCCAGACTACGGTCCCAGGCGAGGTTTTGTGGGTTCACTGTCCAATGCCCAAACATAAATTGCCAGTACGTTGTTAATTACTCAGAAGACATGGTGGCCGGTCAATTCGTCGCCGAGCTTGCAAACAAAGAATATCAAAGTAAAATATTAGCTGAAGCTAATACTCTTACAACGGTAGAACAGAAGTTTCATCGGTTGACGAGTCTGGAAACTACCGATATGTCGACACCTCACTTATGAAGCAGCCTGGATCTACATTCAACATTCAGCGCATTGAGATCTAAGCAGGAGCGGCCTCAGGATGTAGGCACGCCCAGAACCCCACAGGGGAGGCCATGCGATGGATGCGGGAAGACGTCACACCCCAATGGGTTGAAAGGACGAAAGAACTGTCCGGCGAAAACACTCCGATGCCAAAACTGTGGGGTGGTGGGCCACCTCAAAGAGGTGTGTCGAAAACCAAAAATGGAGCCCGCCAAGGAATCAGTAAGTAGTTCCAGAGAAAACCAGTCAAGAGTGCTGAGCATAAAAAAAAATAATAAAAAACAGGGCTTACTAGGCATACCACACCTTAGATGGAGTAAGGGCAGATTCCAGAGGAGCCCTCCAGAACCACCACCGTCCCTGGAAATTGAAATCTCATTAATACCTGAGTCGTTTGCCAAATTTGGACGAATCCTGAATGATAGGGCTTATCACCGGACACACCGTATTCTCGCTGTCGCAGACACTGGTGCCCAGACGTGTTCAAGTGGTCTGGAAATTCTAAAAGTATTGGGATGCACCAACAACATTCTCATACCAACCAGTCACAGGATAAGTGGGATCATGGACGACCAACTAAGGATTAAAGGTATAGTCTTTATGCGGATCAGGGTTGGCCCTAAAGAAACCAGACAGGTTGTTTATGTGTCAGAGAACACATCAGGGTTTTACCTATCTGAGTCAGCGTTGAAAGACTTGATTCCCAATAATTTTCCGAGTCAAATATCGAAAGCCAACAGTTTGACTACGGATGGCGAGAAGGCACCGTGTGGGTGCCCCTGGAGAACAAATATCCTGGACAAACCCTCTAGGATCCCATTTACACCTATTGAAAGCAACAGAGACTGTTTGGAACGATGGTTATGGGAACACTTTAAATCTAGCGCATTTAATACCTGTCCCCATCAACCATTACAGGTGATGACTGGCAGGCCACTGGATATAACGTTCACCCGAGACGCAAAGCCCTCGGTGGTACACACCCCCATACCTGTCCCTCATCATTGGAAGAAGAACGTAAAAGAAGACCTCAACCGAGACGTCGCATTGGGCATTATAGAACCAGTACTGGCAGGCACTCCTACCCTTTGGTGTTTGAGGATGGTGGTCGCACCAAAATAGGATGGGTCACCCAGGAGAACAGTAGATCTACAGAAATTAAATGCGGCGACAATGAGAGAAACCCATCACACTCCATCCCCGTTCAAACAAGTATCCGTTGTACCTGCTCGAACGAAAAAGACAGTTCTAGACGCATGGAATGGGTACCATAGTTTACCGCTTTCTCCAGCGGCGCGAGATGCAACCACGTTTATAACGGAGTGGGGTCGTTACCGGCACCTCAGGGGTTCTACGCATCCGGGGACGGATACACCTGCCGATTCGATGACATCACTGTGGATACACCCCGAATTACTCGCTGCATCGATGATACGCTTCTATGGGACGGAACCATAGAATCGGCGTTCTGGCATATGCTGGACTATATATCACCCACTGTGGGAGGAATGGAATCGTCTTCAACCCTGATAAATTCCAGTTTGCAGGCGATGAAGTCGAATTCGCTGGCTTTTTAATAACGGCCGATGACATAAAACTGACTAAAAAAATGACCGAAGCTATACTTAAATTCCCGACTCCCACAAACATCACGGTTGTTAGGTCCTGGTTTGGACTGGTTAACCAAGTTTCATACGCGTTCTCGCAAGCTGAGATTATGGCCCCCTTGCGAGAGTTATTACGTACGAAAGACCGCAAGTTCTATTGGGATGCCACCCTAGACAATCTTTTCGAGGAATCAAAAAGAAACATCGTTCAGAAGATTGAGGAGGGGGTAAAAACATTTGAAATGAACAGGGCGACGTGCCTCTCGACTGATTACAGCAAAACTGGCATCTCCAGTAGAAGGGGAGGCTTTAGCTTTAATATACGGACTAGAATCCTGTAGAATGTTTGTATTGGGATGCCCAGACCTGCTGGTCACAGTGGATCACCAGCCACTGGTGAAAATATTTTCGGATCAAGGCCTTGAAAATATAAAGAACTCCCGCCTGTTTGCTTTCAAGGAGCGGTCTTTGATGTACAAGTTCCAGATACCTGGCCTCACCAGTGAACAGCGAAGAAGCTACCATTGATGGCATTCAGCAGATTGATCACACTATACAGGCATCAATCATAGCAGCCTACGCACACGACCCTAAGCTGCAAGCTATAACCTGGGAGAGAATTGTGGCGGCCGCAGCTACTGACGAGGAATACCAAACACTTACGAAGTATATAAAGGATGGATTCCCAAAGTCATGCTACGAACTACCGTCGAAAATCCAACAATTTTGGCTGATGGTAAACGAATTGTACTCCCTAGAGGGGGTACCCATAAAAGGGAATAAAATTCTAATACCGAAGCAGCTTAGAGCAGAGGTTCTGGAAGCGTTACACTCCGCACACCAAGGCGTGAATGGGATGATGGCCAATGCGAGACAGCGACTATTTTGGCCCGGTTTAGATGCCAGCATCAGACAAATGAGGGCACGGTGCCAGAAATCCAATTCTATTGCGCCGTCCCAACCCAGAGAACTGCTGATGCCACCTTCGAACCCGGAATTCCCCTTCCAAAAGACGGTCACAGACCTGTTTGACATGCATGGAAAAAGCTATATGGTGTACGCAGACCGATACACCAGTTGGATTGAAGTGGCCCCACTTCCTTCGGGGAAAGCAACAGCAATATGTGATGCGCTAAGGAGTTGGTTCTGTACGTACAGTTCGCTGGAGGAAATATCATCGGATGGGGGACCACCATTCGACTCTATGGCATATAACTCATTCCTAAAAGATTAGGGTGTAAAAAAACGCATATCATCCGCACACTATCCGCAAAGCAATGGCCGAGCCGAGCTGGCCGTAAAAACAGCCAAAAGAACACTGATGGACTGTGTCGATGGGCATGGTCACTTGCGCCATGATCGGGTGGCGCGCGCAATGATGTCACACAGGAAGACACCTCATCAGGACCTTGGCCTATCGCCAGCGGAAATGTTGTATGGTCGACCAATAAAAGACCACCTCCCCTTACTCTATGAAAAGTACCAGATCCACAAACGGTTGAGGGAGACAAAGGAGTCGAGAGAAAGAGCGATGGCAAAGAGGCACCTGCTAAATCAAAAGCAGTACAATACGCACAGACACCCACTCCAAGAGTTTCAGGTTGGTGAATGTGTGCAGGTACAAAATCAGGAAGGGCCATATCCAAGGCAATGGACAAAAATGGGGAGGGTCGTCGAGACCATGGGCAACAGACAGTACTGCATACGATTGGATGGCAGTGGCAGAATTACACTACGTAATCGTCGATTCATCCGGAAAATCTTCCCAGTAGTAGATATACCAGAGTATTCGCCCGAACAATCAACCCCACAATCACCCCCACAGAGACCGAGGACAATTAGTATTGAACTCCCGAGGGACATACTGGAAATGATGGAGGTAGATGTGACTGATGAGGTGATAGCAGACCAGGACCACACAGATATGGAAGTGGAGGAAAACCAACACCCATCAAGTCCTATTTTACGGCGAAGCACGAGAGTTACACAGCCACCAAGACCATTGTCCCCACAAATGCGGGGTCCAATGCATGAGTACTCGGAGCTATCCAGACAAGTGACCACAAAATCTAGGTATTGTGGTCATAGGAGGTGGGGGACATGTAGAGATACAGGAAGACCGTTGACACGGGGATGCCAATTAAAGAACACCGGTAGTCCTCGGGCCAGTATAAATACTGCTAGAATATCGAGGTGGGGAGTGCTGACTTGGCTTTTATCAAGTCAACTGTACATCCACAAGTTAATTGTGAAATCTTTTCCATGGCTATATAGCATGTATTACACCAGGACTACATATGGTTTTGAAGTAGGAGTTTTTCTTCTCATAGATTTGTTGCTGAACATAGTTATAAAGCTCAGTTAGGTCCTTCTTTTTAAGGCAAAACTGAATGAAGAAGAGATGGTTTCATTTCTTTCACAAGGGTATTTGTGCAAAACTGAATGTAATGAACTTGACCTGAATGTAATGAACTTGACCAGAATTTGAACTGCCTCTTCCAACACATGCTTCAACTTACAAGCACATTACACTATCAAAGGGAAATAGTGTAATGTGCTTGTAAGTTGAAGCATGTGTTGGAAGAGGCAGATTTGGCTTCAGTAGCCATCACATGACCCACATGAATTTATCTTGACCAAAAGAAGGTAATTGCCTTTTGTATCCCTGTAAGCATTTCACACTTTATTTCTCTTAACTGGTTTTCTTTTTTATAAATGTTATATCCATTCAGGATATTTTATTTTAATCATTTCACTCTAATAAAGCCACTAAGACAGAATGTGAGAAAGAGCAAAACATTATTTAAGAGAAGGTCAAAAAAGAACACAAATTAAACATATACAAGATGATGATTGACATTGCATTTAAATTTCTGAAAATCAAAGTTGACAGCAAATCTAGAAGAGAGCATTACCAGCAAGAAGTGTGAGAGAAGAAAGTGTTAGCATAGAGCTCATGGTTACATCTAGTAATTTCAATTGTAAAATGATGAGACCTAGTTGCCAATCTAGTACAGCGCTTAAATTTGCAAAGTCAAGGTACCAAAGAGGAAAGTTCATCAGAAGAATTAACATTTAGATATTTATGGAAAAGTTAAAGGGAAGCTATATTATAATGGTGGGTAAGTGACTGAAGCTGAGATGCCTAGTCAGGACTGACAACATTGCAGATTTTTTTTGGATTTTATCAAGAATCTGTAGATACATAGCAGAAGCACCAGACCAGATATGGCAGCAATATTCAATGCATGGATGAATGGTGGATTTATAAATTTATAAGATAGATTCTGGCAAGAAAAATTATCTAGCACAAACCAGTCAACCAACATTCCTAGGAGCAATATAATCATTCCACTTCATGTCAGCAGAAAATGTTAGCTCAAGAAAGTGCAATGAGTTTTTCTCCTGGAGGTTAGCATTTCTTTAATCTTGGAAGTGTCTTTAGAGAACTTCTGAAGGGCATAAAAATTTTGCATATTATTTAACTCTTACATTCAAAATTATACATTAAATTCAATTGAAATTTTTTTTAATTTTCTTTTCAGTTTTTGCTCGTCACATAAAATCCCTGTTTGATTGGATGATATTTTCAATTTTTAAGGATAAAAAAAAAATAATTGATAATGCTTTTTTTTTTTTTTTAAAATATGAAGAAGGTTAATCCATTAATTTATTTATTTTTATTTGGATTTCATTTTTTATTTTGTATGTTTTGTTGGATTCCAGTAAAATTTTAAGAATTATTTTTATTTTTAAAAAGTGTACTGAACAACTGTACCCTACCAAGAAAAACCCACAAAATAATTTAAACAAAATAAAAATAATTTTGTTCTTAAATACGGAAAGACCTCAAAGAGTGTGTGTCAAAATGGCTGGTTGCCGAGACAAAAGTGTACATAGCCAAAAGTGGTCCAAGCCTAATAATGACAAAATAGAATCAGACTTGAGCTGGGCTCAAAGTGATTACAACTTGACTGACTCAATTCAGGCATCTGTGAGATTCATGCAGTTTGCAAATCAACATTTTTGATTTCCTTTTTTCTTTCTTTGACATTCTTTTTCTCTTTTAATTCTTCTTTTCTATCTTTTCAATTTCATCTTCCCATCTCTCCAGTGTCTCATCAGTTTTTCCCCACTTCCTGTTGGTTTCTTTTTTTTTTTCCTTGATTTTTCTCTTTTTTTATTTCTTTTGCTTTACATTTTTTTTCAGCATTTATTTGTTGCACCCTTTTTTTGAGTTTTCTTTTTGTTTTTTTTAACTTCCTTATTTCATTTAATCTTTCTTTTCATAATCTGTTCTTTTTTCATTCCTTCCCCTTTTTTCTTATTCTTTTCATTATTTTCATTTTGCTTCCTTTTCTTTTTTCCTTTCTGTTTTTCTTTAGTTATTCATTCTTTTTCATTGTTTCCTTATTATATTCTTTTTCCTTTTTCTCATTCTTCTTTATTTTCCCTCTATTTTTACTTTTTCTTATACTTCTTTCTTTTCCCTCTTTTTCCCTTTTTCTCATTCTTTTTTTTCTTTCCCCTCTCTTTTTTCCTTTTACTCATTCTTTCTATTCTCGCGTTTTCCTTTTTCTCATGCTGTTTTCTTTTCTCATTCTTTTTTCTTTCCTTGCTTTTATTCTTTTTTGATTTCCTCATTTTTTATTTTTTCTTATTTTCTTTCTTTTCTTATTTTCTGTTCTCATTATTTCATTATCCTCTTTCATCTTATTCTTCTTCCCCCCTCTTACTCATTTTTCCTTTGCATTCTTATTCATTTTTGTTTTCATTTTTCTCAATTTCATTCCTTTTAACCTTTTTATTATTATTTTTTATCATAATTTTTTTTTCATTTTTATTCTTTTCCCCTTTTCTTTCCCCTATTTCTTTTAAAATATTTTCTTTGGCATTTTTTACAACCGTTCATATTTTTTCTCATTATTCTTTTTGTCTTCATTCTTCTTCATTTTTTTTTCTATTTTCCTTCTTATCTTTTTCCTTTGTTTGCATTTCTCTGTTTTTTCATTTTTATTCTATTTTCCTGCTTCCCCACCCTCACTCTATATTCAATTCCCTTTTTCTTCCCTCTCCACCACATAGACTCATTCCTTTCTTTAATACCACATTACTTCCCTCCCCACTGTCCATAATTGATTCTATTTGGGGACAGGACATGAGACGGAATAAATTCCAAAACACTGCCATGGTCAGTTTAATGTCACACTGCCAGACAAACTCACTTCATCCTGATTGGACATTATATGCAATGACCACAACCTTGTGTTGTCATCACTATCTATCCATTTAGCTGTCTGCCTGTCGGTCTGATGCTTGCTTGACCCTTGTCCATACTTGAATGAAGCATCACGTCCAATTACTTGTTCAGCTCATGAGACTTGGTCATCTTCATCAGAGATCTGGACAGATGGATGATAGCCCGCAGGGAAGGGGGATTAGCAGGCAGCTAGGATACAAAAGTGGGTTGAATGCTGACTCACCTGTACACAGTGGTTGTTACATGATTAACCCCAGATTGAGACTATAGCATCATTTTGCAACAGATACTCAGTCGTTTGTGGACATTACATACTTCCCTATACATAGAATATATAGTTGGGGTATCACACACAGATATATATATATATATATATATATATATATATATAGCAACTCATTATTTGAACATGACTATTTCTAACACATTAATATCTAAAAAAAAATATGATGGACTAAATAATACATGAAATATTGTGCTACAAATATAAAAATAAATATTAGGTTGGTGCAAAAATAATGACGTAATAATGTCATTTTTTGACGTATTAACATCAAAAAACGACATTATTACGTCATTATTTTTGCACCAACTACTATGTATGTCCATGTCACAGGGTAAAAAATTGAATAAAATGAAATAAATAAAATCACTGAAATATGAAGAAGTGACCTTTAAATTGCGTGATCTACAAAGACTCTTCAGCCCTGTAAGGGATCTATACATGTATGAAAAAATTCATATATATATATATATATATATATATATATATATATAGGTAATAATCTGTTGGTATATATTGCAAGTGTATCCTAATAATATAAAACATTAAAACTGATTATATATATATATGTATGTATGTATGTATGTATATATTTCTGAGATGAGTTATTATGTACAATATTTACATTGCTTGTTATTCCTTAACAATGAAATGTGGCATAAAAGGTTTCCTCTTGTCTTTTCTTTCATATGCACACACACACATACTACTAGTTTAAATATTTAATCCTTGAAAATGGCTAAATGCATAGCCAAAAATACTCAGATAAAAAGAAAATTCGGACAGTTTTTATATAATTTATCATCTGAAAAGAAAAAAATTATTAGATCGCATGAGAAATTGTATAAATCCTAAATAAAAGCACCTTGTCTGTTGTATTCAATGAAATGTGCATGAAAGAAGGATTGCTGTGTAAATACACAAATATATATATGGGTGTGTGTATGGGTGTATGTCCTAGTGGTTAGAACGTTTACTTCCTAACTGTGGAACCCAGGTTTGAGTCCCACCAGGGGTCAATTTGTTAGGAAGGGTGACTTCCTGATCTTATTTGTTTGAGGGGGGGGGTGAGTATGCGGCATCTTTGGGTAGATGGAACTGTTTAGGAGCTATCGATGGCTGTGCTAGCACAAAGTCACA
This sequence comes from Acanthosepion lycidas, assembly GCA_963932145.1. Lineage (NCBI taxonomy): Eukaryota > Metazoa > Mollusca > Cephalopoda > Sepiida > Sepiidae > Acanthosepion > Acanthosepion lycidas. The sequence goes on from OZ010590.1 coordinate 32,790,866, forward strand.
AGTCATCATGACTGATGCTTTGAGCATACCAGCCTTGTTCAAATTGTTTATCTCACCAGATAATGCACTCTCTCCTGGAAACTGTAACTACGGTCTGCTCAGCATAATTACAGTATAAATCACAGATGGGTTATGTAGGCAATGAACAAAAAAAAATTGTGCCTGAACAGACATCTGCAATAGGGATTGGCTAGCTATCCTCGTAGACATACTTAGATATGAGAGCACAGTCATTATATATACTGTGTGTGTGTGTGTGTGTTTGTGTGCATGTAAAAATTCTTGCCCAACCCAGAAGCCCTTCTTGCCAATTTTAATATTTGGCCAGATTTGGAGGTGGGATTAGTCTGAGATCCTTTCAGCATTCACTCAAGATTGTGTGTGTGTGTGTGTATTTATTTTTTTTTTTGTAAATAGTTAGCTATCTAAGTATATTTCCAAACATCTTCTTCCATCCGACATGTTAATGTTTTCCTGGCTTTATTTCCATGAATTGCTATCTCACTGTCCTATTTCATGACCCAACACCTACCTCCTTCCTCCTCACTGACCAATTTTGGCTTTGCCTGGCTCTGGTCAAGGTCAATGGGCAGCTTTGAAACATGGAAAATTGACCACTGATGGAATAGATTACTTTATCCATGAGAAAATATATTAGCAGCCACTCCCTGGAGTCAATAGGGATACACACCAACCATGACTGATGGAGACCATTCCAATAATTTCCCCTGCAATCTCTGGATTTTCTTAAACTCACATTCTTTTCTTGTTGGCTAAATTTCAATAACCCAGTGGAATAACTACAGCAAACATCAAGCACCTTTCTTTATCATGAGATAAAATTTGTTCTGGTTTAGTCCAAGAGGCATGCTTAAAAATAACTTTATTCAATGGCCTTGTGCTTGACTAGATCTTAACTGCCCAACATGCAAATTACAAATTGGAGATACCAAAATCAAACAAGTACAAAAATTTAAATATCTGGCAAGTGTTTTAACAGAGGACAATGAACTCTGAAGGCATATTGGGATAGCTGGAGATGCCTTTCAAAAGCTAAGCAAAGTATTAAAAAAACAGAAAATAATAATTAGAAACAATGAAAAGAGAACTGAACTGTTATGAAATATCATTCCTTCTGTATGTCAGTGAATGTGGAACAATTTCCTCACAGATGAAGAGGAGACTTGAAACAACAGAAACGTGGTTCTACAGGAGGATCCTGAGGATACCAAGGACCAAACATGTGAACAATGACAAAGTTTTAGAGAAAATTTAAACAAAAAGGAAACTTGTACTTAACCCCAGGAAGAGACAGTTGGAATTTCTAGGATACATCATGAGGAAAGAGGGCTTGTAAATTCTGATACTCACAGGACATAATGAAGGCAAGAGGGATAGGCGAAAACAACACGTAAGCTCCTTAGTGAGCTTGAGTAAATGGATTGCAAAAGAAGGTCTAGGAGAGATAACATGCATACATAATTTATAAAGAACTACAAAGGACAGGAAAGTGTGGAGAGCTAGGTCCCCTATGTTCTGAAGGGACACAGCATGTAGAAGAAGATCTCATTACTGCTTTTAAACTGTCATCATATTTTATCACTTTTACATCTGAGGCAGAAATAAAAGCCTTTAAGCACAGTAGAAAATTTAGAAGACTATTTCTGAAGGTAGAGATTTGAAAAACTATTTATTCATTTTTTTATCATTTCACCCCGAGTAAGGCAATAAAGCCACTAAGATGTAAGAGTGTTAGAGAATATGAGAAAAATATACGAGTAAAGAAAGAGGACAATAAAAGAACAAGAATTAAAAAGACAGAAGATCTGTTAGTTCCAATTTGTATTGGAAGGACTGCAAAATATTTTCCTCCTCCCCAATTTATAGGCAGAAGCACACAAATGCAGACTGGGATTTCTTGCTAGCCAATAAAATAGTCATGTTCTTCGTTTCATATGACTCAGTTCCGTTCAGTCTTGTCTTGAAGTCAGAATACTACATTTGCTTATCCAAATTTCCTCTTGTGTGTCTACCCCAATTCTTAGTTTTCAAAATTTTTTGCCTTATTACTGTTAATTTGCTTTGCATATGTTGTTTGCTTGCTTTATATTATGTTTTGCCTTGCTCTTTTCTTTTTCTTGTTATTGTAAATTTTGTCAAATTTGTTTGTTGGGCAGTTCTGCCATCCATTTATTTATTTATTTATATTTAATGATGACCACTCATTCTACAAGATTGACATCGTATTTAAATTTCTTAAAATCAGAGTTCACTGACAAGCAAGAAGCCGGAAGTGGGTTCCACAATCGAAAAGTGAAATAGAAGAAACTGTTACTATAGAACTTATGGTTACATCTAGCAATTTCAACTGTAAAATGATGATGCCTTGCCACAAATCTGGTACTGTGCTTAAACTCATAAAGTCTAGGTACTATAGAGGAAAGTTCATCAGAAAAATTACCATCAAAGTATTTACAGAAAAGGTACAAGGAAGCTACACTATAGTGATGGGAAGAGGACTGAAGCCAAGATGCCAGATCAGGACTAATAACATTGCAGATTCTTCTTTGGATTTTATCGAGAATCTCTAAATATATGGCAGGAGTAACAGACCATATGTGGCAGCAATATTCAAAGCATGGATGTATGGTAGATTTATAAATATGTGAGATAGATTCTGGAGAAAAAAATTGTTTAGTACAATATAGTGAATCAACATTCTTATCTGCAGATTGGATTCAATACGCACTTTCCACTTAATGTCAACTGGAAACATGAGTCTGAGAAGGTGCAATGAGACCCTCACTTGGAGGTTAGCATCACCGATACTGATGGAAGATGAAAAGGTTTTCATTAGAGAAATCATCCTTAGTAATTTGTGTTTTGGGGAACCACTTGTAATTATGAATGTACCAACTTCTTATCTTACATGGCAGTGAACAATAAATCTGAAAAACATTAACATACGAGAATGTTCAATGCAAAGGAAATAGGATTGACAGGGTTAACCTAATACTAGAAGCTGAGTTCTAGAAAAAAAGCTAATGTGCATGCTGGGAAATTGTTTGGGTATTCATTTATATCTCTTCATTCTTACGTCCAGCACCTGGTCAAAAGTTACAGTGAATTATCTCGTCAATAGGAAAAATGCAGTTTTCCATAACAACACAATGCTTCCTACAGCAAGAATAACACAAAAAAATTTTTTGAATTCTATTCATCTGCTCAACCCTAGCCATCATATTCACCTGGTCTTGAAACAAGTGATTGTTACCTATTTTTCAATTCCTGCAAAATGCTTTGATGGAGAAATTAAATTCGGGCCAAACCTGAACTTAATTTCGGCCCAAATCGGACTTTCGCTCAGAATTAGACTTATAGACCAAATCAGAGTTAAAGTGAGGTTTTGAAGTTCGATGGAGTGAATTGAGGAATTCAAAGTTATTTCTTCAAAATTATCATTGCTGTTTTTTTTAAGTTGGACCAGAGGTTCCTTTTGTTTTGGGCCAAAAGCCTAATTAGACATCTGCAGGAGCTAGCTTAAAAGTCTGCTTAGAGTAGACTTATATACAATTATATACAGTACCTGGTACACTAATGTTTAACCAGATACCATAACCTACCAGGACAAATACTTCACTCCATATTAGACAATTCATAGCTTAACATAACTACAAAATACTTTGATGGGGAAAACATTCTCTAATAAAAACCAGATTTAAGAGCTTCTTGAAACCTTTTTGACATCAAAGCTTGTAGAATTTTATTGAAAGAGCTGCCTGATAAATGACAAGAAGTCATTGCAAATAATGTTGAATATATCTAAACAAATAAACAGCAAATTTTATTAGACTGTCTGTGTTTGAAACCCCTTTAAATCAGGCCACACTTGCTCTACATAGACATATACCATTGCTGAGTATTAAAGTGCTCATTGACATTTCCTGAGTCCTATGTTGGATTTGGAGAGATATCTGCAGCCATCACATGGTAGGGTATGAGGGCTCAAGGGAAGGAGGAGAGCTCTGGCTTTTCTTTGGGCTCTCTTCATCTCTTCTATTTGTTTTCTGGTGCTCTTCAAGGATGTTTTTTCATGACCTACTCTTCTCCAATTGGTTCTTTCTGTAGCTTCCATCTCCCAACTGACCGGATCGATTTCTGCCCCCAGTAAGGTGTTTTTGAACTGATCCCTGAATTGATTAGATTTTCTCGAATGAAAACGACAAATTCCCACAGTAATTTTGACTAACCATAACTATTTATTAGCTATAAAATATGTCCAGGATGATGGAGTCAGTATTGCAATATTTGACTGCACTAGGCCCTAATAGTATTGCTCAGAAGATGGGGTCACATTATACATGAACTAGATGAAAAAAATCAGTTTTTTTACAAAAAAAATTCAGGGCTCAGACTATAAAGCAGACTTGTACACAAGTATATACAGTACCTGTTACTCTTATGTTTAACCAGACACCATAACCTACCAGGACAAGTACTTCACTCCATATTAGTTAATCCATAGCTTAACATAACTACAAAACACTTTGATGGGGAAAACATTCTCTAATGAAAACCAGATTTAAGAGCTTCTTAAAACGTTTTTGACATCAAAGCTTGTAAAATTTTACTGAAAGAGCTGCCTGATAAATGACAAGAAATCATTGCGAATAATGTTGAATATATCTAAACAAATAAACAGCAAATTCTATCAGTCTGTCCATGTCTGAATATATAACTGAATAAAATGTAATTGCATTTTATTTACCGAAGCAATGTTTTTCACCCAAAGCAAAGTAGTAAAGCTACTAAGATGCAAGTGGTTACTGAACATAAAGAAATCTGAGAAAAAAAAACATTAAAGAGAAGACAATAAAAGAACAGATATTCAAGAAGACAGAAGATAGCAACTGACATTGCAATTTAAATTTTTGAAAATCAATGTTTTGATTGAAAAGCAAAAAGCCAGAAGAGAGTTTCACAAGTGAGAAATGTGAGAGAAGAAATTGTTAACAGAGAACATACAGCTACATCTAGTAATTTCCATTGTAAAATAATGAGACCTAACTGAAAATCTAGTCCTGCATATTGTTATATTTTGTGCTAATAGGAATATATACTTGAAAAACAAGGTGTATAAAATAAGTAAAGGTTTATTGTAAAGAAACAGTACAATAAAAATAAAAGTAGCAGTTATACACAAGGTCGTCGCAAGTAAATCCAGTAGTAAGTGCTACTAGTGGAAAGTCGGTAGTTCTTGCATAAGTCTGAGTCATACTCAACAGATCCCAGCTAATCTCTGTAGTCCGTTGACTTACAGATACTTATAGTTAATTACTACCTATAGTATAGTCACTCATAGCGGTGACAGGTTATTCCATTACATCAGATATGTAAAGTTTAGGTACCAAACAGAAAAGCTCATTGGAACAATTATCATGAAATTTTTACAGAAAAGGCACAAGGAAGCTATATTATGTTGGTTGAAAAATGACTGAAACTAAGATGCAAGGTCAGGACTAATAAAAGTGCAGATTCTTCTTTGGATTTTATCAAGAATCTCTAAATATATAGAAGAAGCACCAAACCAGATGTGATAGCAATATTCAATGCATAGATGAATGGTAAACTGATAAATGTGCAAGATAGAAAAATTGTTTAGCATGAAACAGTGAACCAACTTTCTTATCAGTAGACCTAGCAATTGATTCAATATAATAATTCCAAGTAAGTGCCATGAGCCACTCTACTGGAGGGGGGTTAGCATCAACCTTGTTGATGGAAGGCAAAAAAGGTTCTCTAAAAAAAAAACAACAAAAAAAAGTCTTCCAATGTAAAAGTTTCCCATAATAGATAGTTATAGATATCACATTTCTACAGGCAGTACCAAAAGAAATGGTGTCTGCAGAAACCTCTGATATCTAGGAATCCCTATCATAGACAGTTACTCTTACTGGTTAAATTTTACATATAAAACCAAAGAATGCATTGGTCAAAACAGCAAAAAAACCAACTGGATTTAGAATAGCAGTCTACAAGTTTTGTTAAATAATAAGTGATTTCATAGAAAATTTAGCTGTGGACACAATATTTTCAAATGAGCCATTTTTGTTTGAAATTTGAACATACAAAGCTCTGTTGCATATGCCCATTTATGGACTCCCTGAGAGGCGGGATACTGTGGTTACTAAGGGCCAATGAACCTGAGGTGACTCTGAAATTATTTGGTAGTAATTCCTTCTATTAGGTGGGATGCAACCATATAATGACACAACTCTGAAGCTCATATGAATTAGTGGCAATGTGTGAGCTCAGCTATGATGTTCCAACTTCTGGCACACTGAAGCTGAACCATATATGTATTCTTCAAATGAGTAAATATAGTACATCTATAACTTTGTTCATATGTTTTATCTTATTTTTAGGTTTTCACTTCTGCAATTTTGAGAAAACTAAGTCACAAATTGGATTCAAAATATTGATTCCTGTCAATTTTATTTACAAAAATGAAAAAGATAAAATAAGATCAGTTTTATTTTAAAAATACTTCCTTTTTCTGTGTCCTGAAAGACATTCCCCTTTCTCCCTCTTTTGTATTAGACATTCTTTCTTCCCTCTCTTCCTTACAAGATGATCCCTTTTTTCTCTCTCTTCCCTTCAAGACATTACCTTTTCTTTTTCTTGCCTTTAAAACATTCCCTTTTCACTCTCTTTTGTGTAAGAGCTTGCCATTTTTCTCTCTTCCCTGCAAGGTATTCCTTTTTCTCTTTCTCCTTTGCAAGACATTCCATCTTCTCTATCTTCTTTACAAGATGATCTCTTTTCTCTCTTTTCTCTTCAAGACATTCCCTTTACTCTTGATCTCTCTTGAAATGGAGTCAGTGTTTCAAATCTTTTCAGAAGCATTCTTTAAAAGAATAACCAAACTGAGCAGAGCATTTAAATAAAATTTCCTTTCTTCTAACAAATTAGTTAAGTCGGTTGATAGTGGCTGATTAAAATTCATATCCAGACTTTATTCTAATTATAGGTAATTAACATAAGAGAGAAAGAACATGTGTTTGTGTAAACCAGTCAAGAATATCCACTTCCTCTGTACATGAGATACATCTAACTGAACAATCATGAAATGCAAAAAAGAAGAAAAAAATACAAGATACAGAAGCCAAAAAAACATTAAAAAATTCATCTTTATTTTTAAAGATTGAAATCATTGATCTAATTATCTACTCTGCGGTTACTACTGGTTGTGTAATGAACTTGAAATTCCATGATGGATACATTGCACCTCTGACATCTTCATATGAGGCATTAATTATTGAGTACAAGCTACATCATGCCAGTGTGATGACTAGAGTTGGTCTTAAAATATGAAAGGGTCATGGATGGGAAAGATGTTAGGAAGTTCCCCAAAAATTTTATACCTTGTTTTTGGGAATGTCTTAAGCTGAATACCAAACCTAAATTAATAGACATAATTTAGAACCTTATGGCTGAAATAGTTGCATATTTCCTAAAGCTATCAGTACTTAGTGTTCAAGCCCAGGCAAAAGCCAGGCTTTCAAACACAGATTTTCAAGGTAGATACATCTTCATTTGAAAGAAAGTAAAACACAGATTTTCTTCTATTCATCCAAATAAGCCTTGTGCAAGACTTTATAAATATCTGACTATACAGCATCAGTTTGTAAGCTAGTTTTGTAGATCATTATTACTACATAGACTTTGTTTCTCACTGGGAAACTTTGCTTTTTGACAGACTAACCGAAGCCCAACTTTATTAAAGTTAGCAGTATATTATTTCATGAGATATTTATATAAGTTCTGATCATCATTATTCAATCATCTATTTATTTCCTTAATATAAAAATGCATCAGATCATTATGACAAATCTTCTGTCAGACAGGAACCACCTTGCTTTGAGCAAGATTAATCCAGATCCTGCCTCAACCAAAGAAATACATGGCTAGGTATGTGAATGTATTGGATCTAAAGATTAGTGTTTATTGCAGCTCTCATGAATTCATTAAACATAAAATAACATTGGATCTAAAGAGTCAGTTCTATATCTTGATGAGCAGTATTACACTAAACTCTGCAGTCAATGAGATAAGTTAATTGAATATTTATTGATTTATTGAATATTGTCACACTAGTTACCTATTAAGCACTTTTGTCTTTAAGCTGTATGAACTTTATTATTATTATTATACATGATAATGACTTCCAAAATATATTTTTTTTTTAAATTTCACAAGGAGAAAAACTGAAGAGTTAGAATAACAAGTTTATTACAATATACAGCATAATGCAAGCTAAAGAAAAACCTTCATTATCCTACCTAAAACATTTTTTATAGCTTTTAGATTTGCCAATCTTTTCATGGCGCTTTCTACAACTATCTTCTTTTCAAGATCATTTTCTATTGACAAAATAGCCAAAGAATTTAATCTGTACATCATGGATAACCACAAGTATGTTTTTATAAGCTTTAGTTTTAAAAGATCCCAAACACATGTCATGGTACCTTGAGGATACCCCTGGCAACTGCCCAAGTTGCCAGTATCTTGAGTACTATCACATTTGAAAACAAGTTTTATCATCTTGACCAGGAAGCAGGAAGGCATACTACAAGTTTTATACCTGCTGATGAGGTCAACATGGAACAGACAAGTTCTATCAGAGAGACTGGCTATGAAAGGCAGGCAAGTGGAGATAACTCCTGTTTGCTCAGTTCTTGTTTCCCAAGTTTAGATCTGCCAATCTTTTTATGACACTTTCAGTACCTATCTTCTTTATAAAATCATTTTCTATTGGCAAAATAACCAAAGAATTTAATCTGTCTTGTTTTTATAAGCTATACTTTTGGAAGATCCTAAACATATGACATCTCACCTTGATAGCACCCCAGGCAACTGCTCAAGTTGCAAGTACCTTGAGCCAGACTTGATTGTAGATATTCATTTAATAATAATGTATTACTATCTTTTTTTTTTAAATAGTATTTCTTTCAACTTAATTTCTGTTACTTTTTATTGCATAATGTCATTCTAATTATTGACCAGAAATTAAATATAAGCTTCAAAGGCAAAAGTTCTCAACCAAAAGTCGATAGATTTCAGGGTTTCAGGGGGAAAGGGAAAATTATTTGCTTTACTTATTTTTACAGAATTTAAATTTACAGACTTTGGAGCCCATCATGTGTGTACAAAAAAAAAAACTCTTCTATAAAAATAATCAATGTAAATGCATATGTACTAATATGGAAAAGAATAAAGATTTTCATAAATATGTGCATATTATTTGGAATGCACCTTTTGAGTCGGACAATCTTGGAAAGATGTAGGGGGGAATGACATTCTGACACATGATGAAAAGGGTGCATGAGACAAAAAAGGTTGAGAACCACTGCACTGAGGAAATCAGGACATATATTTCTTATCCCTAGTCGTCTGCATTTCCATGGCAGCTGCCTTACCAATTTGGCAATATATTTCCATTCTGTGCTGCTCATTAATCATTGTAGAATGATGTTCTGGGATTTTAAATTAAAATAAAAAGAATGGTAGAAACTGAAATGAAATAAATCCACAATTTACCTAAATAAAAACACATATTCATAATAAAACACACTGAATCTAAATAATAGTACTTGTTGTTGAGCTCCTTAATATAAAATACATGAGACCTTCAATAAGCCCTACTCTTTAGATCCACTGTGGTTTGATGTTCAGGAGTTGAAGAGACCTTCAATAATCCCTACTCTTTAGATCCACTGTATTTTGATGTTCAGGAATTGAAGAGTCCTTCAAATAAGCTCCTTCTCCAGAAGGACTCTGTGAACATCATGGACTGAACATGTAAGCAACAAAGTGGTTTAAAGAAAAATGTGAACAAAAAGGACATTTGTACTTCGAATCAGAAAGAAATAGATGAAATTTTGGGAATACATAATATGGAAAGAGGGCTTGGAGAATGTGACACTAACAAGACATACTGAAGACTAAAATGCTAGAGATTAACCTACCTAATAAGCTTGCTTAAATGAATGACAAAACAGGGAGTTGAAAGAATAGTTAAAAGATGAAAATTACTACAAGGTACAAATGATAAGAAGTTGTGGAAGCTATGACCACCAAAATCCTGAAGGGATATGGTACATAAAAGAAGATTCAATGTGCTTTTATATTAAGGAATATATGAGATCTACAATAAATCTGAGTCATCAAACTCAGAGTGAGGAAAAGCTCAAATGTTTTTACCTAGTTTTACGTTTTTATCTTGGGAGTGAAAGTATATTTCTTAATGGAGAGCTGTGTCTCCTCTGTCATCCAATGGGTTTATGGTGTATAATAAAATATTTGTATTTCATATTCAGTTCTACATAAGATAAAGATGTTGTTTGCTTTCCTAGCAAAGACGGAAACAATTTCAAACATTTTATGCAGTAAAACCATACCATTTAGGTAATCGCCAAATACAATTTCACTTATATGCAGTTAGCCCAACCAGCAAAATGTCAGTGTTCAAAGTTTTATTAAACAAAAACTGCTTTGTAAAATATATTTCAAAGGAGAAAAATACTAAAAAATATATAAAGAATGAAAAAGCATAGATTCAATAATTTTCATAATAACAGAATTTTGAACGTAGAGAAAAATCAATCAATTTAAATGTTATCCAAGGAAAGTTTGAGTCTTCAAATGCTGAGTGGTAAAATCTCAAGTTAATAATAAAAAAAAAATTTAATTACCGAAATGGTTCCATCACATTCATTTTAAAAGTTGGAACAGTGAGTAAGTCTTATTCTATTTTCATAAAATAGGTTGTTGATATCCCCTGTAAAAATTGTTTAACATTACAATATGGTTTGACATTATCCACGGATTTCATCACTAACAGGGGTAACATCTCTACCGTGGATAATGAGGTCATACTGTATTTTAATTTGCACTTCCTCATTCTCCACCTCAAGGGAGAGCAGAAGCGAAGAATTAGTAGGTCTTCCCAATAATCTCTGAGACATCAACAAAAGTCTGGCATATGTTTTCTATCAGAGCCTCTCTGGGACAGTGCTCATGTCGAAAGGGGTAGGGATGAAGTTGGAAGAAAACCCAAAGAGGAGAACAAGACAAATAACATTGCATGATGATGAACATGAGCAAAGGATGAAAAACAAAAAAAGAAAAGTGAATTCCCTTTTGGTTTTAGGACTCTGCAAGAAATGCTGCCACCATTCCACGACCATTCCTGTCGGCTATCAGACATCACTGGCACCATCATCACACTCATTATTAAAACTAAAGTTATTCAATGAATGACAAACGCATTTACTGACCAGTTGGATAGAAAAAAGTGCATGCTTCGGAAGGAAATGTCTAACAACAGCAAATGTGCCCACTGAAGGTGTCCTTTCTCATTTCTAATTGCCAGGCATTCTTAGATTGGCGACATGTTCCTGCATTGCTTGCTGGAAGCATACAGAAAAATATGAGAAAAATCATCTGCCATGATGATGGAAATGCAGTGTGTCTCGAAGCAACACAGAAATAACTTACCGTTCACTTTCAGTTTAGATTCCGATTCTCCTTCCACTTCAAGTTTTCTAATGTGTTTTTCTTTTTTTTTTTTTGTTTTTATTTGCTACGGTGCAGAGAAAGATGAAACAGTATTTAGTGGCATCTGATTAATAATGAAAAAATATATGAAATAAAAAAGAAAATAAATAAACTAATAAATAAGTAAAAGACAATAAGAATTTTTTTTCTTCTGGTGGGCAACAAAATACACATGTCAATCCCTTTTTAGATACTGTTTACCTTGATACATAAAAACAGATCTACATATTACATCTAATTCCACATGCACACATGCATTTAATTACTTATAAACAAGTGGATCAGTAATTCTGTAGCCTTACACAGTTATTAGCTGAATTTTGATCCAAATTTTTCCATGTGTAATGTATGATTTTCCTGATCAATGCAGATTCTTTGGATTTTATCAAGGAGCTCAAAGTAAATAGCAGGGACACTGAAGTATATGTGGTAGCAATATTCTAACCTTTTTTTCTATAAATACTTTCATGGTAATTATTTGGATAACTTCTTCAGTACTTTTGAATGTACTTGCAGTACAAGACTGGCATCAAGATCTCATCAATTTACAGAAGACCTTGCTAGATGTAACCATAAATTTTATGTTAATGGATTTCTTTTCTTGTACCTCTCTCTTGTGGAACTCCCTCCCAGCTCCATGTTTTCCAGCCAATTTTAATCTGCAAAAATTTAAATGTAATGTCAATTGCTATCTACTGTCCTCCTGATTATTCTTTCCTCTTCCCACTCATTATTAATGTTTCTGCTTTCTAATTCTTTCACACCCAATAACCCGTTGTGTCTTAGTGGCTTTACTGCCTTGTTTGGGGTGATACTGATATATATATATATATAGTTTATGAAAAACTAGGTAATCCGTCTGGGTAAACCTATGAAATAAAAATATAAAAATAAAATATAAATAAAAAATTTAAATCACTAACAAACATCAAATTAAATTATTTGTAGACAGTCTAGAGACATTCAAATTTATATCAAACATTATAATCTTTATGAACCCCCAAAATAACACTTTCAAAGTAAAACAAAATAACAGCGTCGGTTTCTAGCTTTTTTACAATGAAAATTACTGACATCTTCTCTTCTCTTCTCTCATAACTTCCTTCTCTCTTTTTCTCTCTATGTGTTTTTTCTTCTCTACCCCTTCGATATCAATATATAACTTCTATTAAGTTAACTGTTTAAATGTGTCAATATCTGCTAACTCACTCATGTCTTCTCTCTCCCCCCCCCTCACTTCCTCAGTTTACATATGCTTAATACGGCCTGTCAAAAATGTGTAAATTTTCTTTTCATTTTTTGTTTGGAAGTAAAGTCTGATGATCCGCAGCCCTTTTAAAAGGGCTGTGGTGAAATAATTTATTACATGGAAACTTAAAGTTGTCTGTTTTTATTTAAATTATATATATATATATATATATATATATTAATATGCACCCAACATATGTGCAAACACATTTCCATGTAAATTGGATTTACAGGAAACTGTTTGGAATTTTCATATCTTGATGTATTTTATAGGTTGTTGATCAGAACTTGACTGAGAAATGTGATTATTCTTAGATTCTGATGAATAAAAACAAAAAATAGCAAACATCTGATATAAAAAGAAAAAAAATGAAAGAAAGAAAAATCCTAAGATAATAAAAACCCTAAAGAAAGCCCAAGAAAAAAAAAATCCAACTGCAAAGGAATCCTTTTCCCTCCTCGTCTTTTGCTCAATTTCTTTCTCCCTTAGAACATTCAATATTCCTGCACTCTATCCCAACAACTGTTTCCATATTTATTTCATCTTTTCAATTAAATAAGTGAATATTCAGGTCCACCTACATCTGCTTACATCTTTTCTGCTGAATTCTGAAATTGATTTTATATTCATGGACAGTGACTTACCTGGAGAACTCTCTAGAAAAAAAAAGACAAAAAAAATGATGGGGACAACAGCAATGGTTTCTTGCACATACAAGTACTAATGAACATTTAAAACACATTAACACACAATAGAAACCATTCCCAAAGATGCAAATTAGTGACAATATATAATAATAATTTTTTAGGTTCTAAGCACCTTATATGGAACCTATATTTGCAAATAGATAATTTTACAAGCAAGCTGGAAAAAATAATTTGGCAAAAGATAAGTTCAAGTTGCAATTCCTTTTTCATGCAGAAATTCATGGAAAAGGCATGAAGCTCATCTTCTCTGTACTCAGTTCCATAACCAGTCATCCAGACCACCATCTTGTTATTTAATAGGTAAAAAGAATAGGGAAACAATCCATATTTCTGTAATTATCTATTTTGATTTAGCTCGACATGACAGAGTTGACTACTTTTGATAACAATATACAAGACATTTGTGTACCTCTTTGAAACACCAACCAAGGAAACCATCCATAACAATTGCAGGAGATTTCAAGGTCATCTGCAGACCGTGGTCAAAACCAATTGCAATTTTATTGAATAAATTTACTATTTAGTATTTCAAGTATTTTTAGTATAATTTTGGTAAATCTGTTAAAATGAGATGTCAGTGTTATTTTCATTTTTGCATAATTTACATGACAATTTATCTATCGCACACTGTGTGTGTGTGTGTGTGTGTGTATGTATATATATATATACCCACAGAGTGGAAGAAAACAAATATCAGTACACATACAAATTTGTACTTTATTGTATTTACAACTAATGAATAAACAAACATTTCATATAATTAACTGAACACAGATGCATAACTAAATATACACAGAAAACTGAATATGCATAGAAAACAGAAAATATTTTGAGTTGATAGAAATAAATCCCATTTATCCATTTTAATGGGTGAAGAAAGTATTTGTACAATGAAAATTTCAGATTTTAAAACTTTTAAAATGCTTTAATACTCTAGATTATTCAAGTGGAATATTCTAGAATATTACAATAATGTTATCAGCAGTTATTTTTAGCCTAAAAAAAATGCAAACAGAACATTCTGTAATTGATATTTATGCAAGAAGGTTTTCATCATGGCAACAGGTAAAGAATTGACAAATTCACAAAAAGAACTGATTGTTAAGCTTTGGAAAGAAGGTAAAAGTTACAGGAAAATCTCAGACAACCTGAATATTCCATTTACTATCATTAGTTCATTCATTGCAAGGTATAAAAAACTCAATACTGTTGAAAATCAAAGAACAGGTGCTTCATGGAAGATTTTTGCAAGATCTTTGAGGAAATTAATGCGTCAAATTAAACAAAATCTACTGGTTATTTGTCTAGAGTTGCAGGAAGATTTGCTTTCATCAGAAATCTGTCACTAAATGGACAATAACCAATGAAATTTATAGGAACAATCTGAAGCCATATTTCGTTTGGAAAACTCCACTGCTATTGAAAAGACAGAGATACCAGGCTGAAATTCATTTGTGAACATAAGGATAAGGAATTCTAGAAATCATGTACAGAGTTAAGATAGCGATGCCTTCAAACAAAAGAACACAGTTCCAACAGTGAGACTTGGTAGTGGCAAACTGTTATGGTCTAGTTCCTTGTACCACGGTGATAGTCCAAGGTAGAACCAATAAAGAAGAACTTGAACACAGGTATGGAATAATACAGATATATTACAAACAGGAATATATACAAAGAAGTAGAAGTGTTATTATGAACAATCAAGTTTAGTAGAGAGAACAATGTAGTCTTGACCAGTATCACTATTCCAATGTCTTGCAGTAATTGTCTGAACGCGACTCTGTTTCAGGCTGCCTCTGACTCAACTCTTGACTCCACTTGAACTACTGACTCTCGCCTACTGACTGAGGCGCAGTATTTATTAAGTATGGAATAGACCATTATTAGTATTATGGGTAAGATCCCATAACACAGACCATATGCAAAGAAGAATGGAACAAAATACCAACTAAAATTTGCAAATCATTAATTGAGAACAACAAGAAGAGGTTGGTTGCTTTAGAAGTGAATAATGGCTATTCTACAAAGTATTACATGAAGATTAGGGATTCTTTTTTGCATTGTACGAATACTTTTGTCCACCCATTAAAATGGATAAATGGGATTTATTTCTATTAAATGAATTTTATTCTGTTTTCTATGCATATTTGGTTATTATGCATCTGTGTACAGTTAATGATATGACAAGTATGTTGATTCATTAGTTGGAAATACAATAATAACATAAAAATTTGTATGTGTACGAATATTTGTTTCTCCCACTATATAAGTCAAAGACAATGGGAGAGTTCAATATATACATATACTAAACTCGCCCGTTGTTGTTGACTTATGAGGGTCAAACATCTGAATCCTTAAAACCAACAGCCAGTCTACCCACACATATCATTTGATTATAATGATGAAGGCTTGTGCAGAACCAACCACAGTTTTTGATTTTGTTTGGTTTGTTTTGTTTTGTAGCATATCAACCTCAATGGGTCATTTAATGCCAACAAGATTTTTATTGCTGGTAATATTTTTTCCAAAAATGTATTGCTGGTAATATTTTTTTTCCAAAAATGGATTGCTACTAATAATGTATTGCTGGTAATAATTTTTTCTTCAAAAATTCATTGCTGGTAATAATTTTTTACAAAAATGTATTGCTGGTATCAAAACCTATTTTTATTTGTCAAGTCATAGTGCTTTGACCCCAGTTTGGGGGGTTAACTATATGCCCATAGCTAGGACCCTAATAGATGCTACCACCTTGGGTCAGGGTGGACCTGGGAACACCAGCAATTAAGAGGTGGTTCTGTGCTCCTCAAAACCTGATCAGAGGCCTTGCGGTTGATGTCATTTATCATCTTACTCAAGATGCTTCATTTGGGGAGGTCTTATCCCTCTGCAGAGGTGCAGTCAGTGTATTCTGACTTTTCCCCAAAATACAGAGTAGTGCATGGTGTGCCACAATGTCCTGAAACAACTCCCCTACAGATTTTGAATCAGAGTGGTTCTTCTAGTAGACTATTCACTACCCAAAGCTACAGGAACGAGTTTGTCCTGCTATTTTACCCATAGCTAAGGGGAGAAGAGATGGATTCATACCTTTCCCAAGAGTATTAGTACACAAGTGAATGTAATGAACTAAACTGAAATTTGAATTCAGCTCTCTGATTCCTCAATCTGAGCTTCAATCCATTATTCTACTATGTCACTGTCATATATATAACATTTTACTCTTTTGTCAGTTTTAGTGGTAAAAAGATATGACTCGATTGTAAGCAAAAAATACCTTCACTTGATAAAAGTTGCCGACCCTGATTCCTTGATATTGATAATCAAATGTATCCTCCGTAAATATTTCTATTTGAACTCCACCCAGTTCAGAAGCTTGGATCTGCTGTTCAACAAGAGATCTGAAACTTCACTGAAGAACGCCTATGATAGGAAACTAGAAGAGTCAGTAGCCAATGTCCAGCAAAGAAAACTATCTATTTATTGTTCTTAGGAACATAGTACATGGACAATGCAAACAGTTTTCTTAATGATTGCAAATCTTGATGACTTGAACCCACAAAGTCTTTATGGAAAACTACTTAAGATACTTCAGGCTATATAATCATGAGATATCATTTAGCAGACAAGTTAACAACAGGTAGAAAATATCTACAGCAAAATCAAAGAAAAAAGGCAAGAATAGACTAAAGCCATTTTTCAGGAAGTAGGAACTGGTGTATAAGTTGAGCAGAACAATTTCTGGTGACATAAGTTGTCTGGCACGTGGATGCATTGAAAAGATGAGATCTCTGGGTGTAGAAGGTGGGAGAAAGTGTAGAGTTGTCAGCAAGAAGAAAACAAATCTTTGAGTTGGGATGAGGTGAGACATTGGCAAACGAAGAAAGAGAGAAAAAATGTCGAAGCGCTTAGCAAGAATAATAAAAAAAAACAAAACAAACCTAACAGCACATTTTGTTTATTTTCAAAAGTTAATGGGAAAATTTGACTCTTTAGCTTTTGTTCGGATGGTAGGAAGATAGAGAAATAGAAAATGAATGTTAAGGACATTAAAAGTAAAGGAAAGACATAGAAAGAAAAGAAATAGTGAAGGAAGAAGAGAGAAAAAAGTAACAGAAGGAAGGTAAAAAGAGTGAGAGAAGAAAATGTAGAGGAAAGAAAAGAGAGAGAGAAGAGATAGTAAAGAAGGAAAAAGGTAAAATACAGTGAGAGAAGAAATAGTAAAGGAAGAAAAGAGAGAAGGAAAATAGTAAAGAAGGAAGGAAAAAAGAGAAGAAATAGTAAAAAAAAAGGAACAAAAAAGGGAGAGAGAGAGAGAGAAGAAAAGTGAAAGAAGAAAAAGGGTGAGAAGAAGGAAGGGAGAGAGAGAGAAGAAATAGTAAAGGAAGAAATGAAATAGAGAAGAAATAGTAAATGAAGAAAAGAGAGAAGGAAAATAGTAAAGAAGGAAGGAAAAAAGAGAAGAAATAGTAAGGAAAGAAAGTAAAATAGAGTGAGGGAAGAAATAGTAAAGGAAGGAAAAAGAGAGAGGAAATAGAAAAAAAGGAACAAAACTGAGAGAAGAAAAAGGAAAGAGCAAGAAGAAATGATAAAAATGAAAAAAAGAGTGACAGAAGAATTAGTAAAGAAAAAGTTAAAAGAAATAGTAAAAGAGAAATGAAATAGAGAGAGAGATAGAAGAAATAGTAAAAGAAGGAAGGAAAAAAAGAGAGAGAAAAAAGTAAAGAATGAACAAAATATATATAGAGAGGGATAGAGAAAAAAGTAAAGGAAGGAAGGAAAGAAAAAGAGAGCAAGAAGAAATAGTAAAGAAAGACTGAAATAGAAAGAGAGTGAGAAGAAAAAGTAAATAAAGAAGGAAATATATAGCGAGAAAATAGTAAAGAAGGGAGGATGAAAGAAAAAACAGTAAAGGAGTTTCTATAGAGTGAGAAAGAAAAAAGACAGTGAAAAGAAAAAGTAAAGAAGCTAATAAAGAGAGACAGAGAATAAATAGTACAGAAGGAAGGAAAGAGAGAGAAAATATAGTACAGAAGAAAAAAATAGTGCAAGAGAGAGAGAAGAAAAAGAATGGAAAAGAAAGTGAAAAAAAGAAGAGAAAAGAAAAGTTAAAAAAGAGAAGGGAACAGAAAAGTAGAAAAAAAAAAAGAAGGGGAAAGAGGGAAAAAAGAAAAGAGAAAATAAAAGTGAACAAAGAGAAGGGAACAGAAAAGTGGAAAAAAGAGAAGGGGAAAGAAAGTGAAACAAGGAAAGAGAAAAAGAGAAGAAAAAGTGAGTAAAGTGAAGGGGACAGAAAAGTGATAAAAAGAGAAGGGGAAAGGAAAGCGTTAAAAAGATGAGGGGAAAGAAAAGTGTTAAAAAGATGAGGGGAAAGAAAAGTGGTAAAAAGATAAGGGGAAAGAAAGGGTAAACAAGAAAAGAGAAGAAAAGGGAAAAAGAGAATGGAACAGAAAAGTGAAAAGTCAAGGGAAAAGTAAAGTGATAAAAAGACAATGGATGGAAAACAAAGTGAAAAAGAGAAAAGAAAAGAAAAGTGAAAAAAGAGAAGAGGAAAGCAAAATAAAAAAGTAGAAATGAAAAGAAAAGTAAAAAAGTGAGGGGAAAAGGAAAGTGTTAAAAAGAGACAGGGAAAAAAAAGTTAAAAAGTGGAGGGAAAAGAAGAATGAAAAGTGGAGGGAAAAGAAGAATGAAAAGTGGAGGGAAAAGAAGAATGAGAAATGAAAAGATAAGTAAAAAAAAAAAAAAAAAAAAAAAAAAGATGGTGAAAAGTGAAAAGGCAATAAAAAGTCAAATGAAAAGAGCAGGAGAATAAAAACAAAAGAAAAATAAGAGAAGTGAAAAGAAAGAGAAAAAATAAAGAAGGTTGCAAAGAAGCAGTGAAAGAAAATCTGAAAAAATGATGAAAGAATACAGGAGAGAGGCAAATAAAAAGAAAGAGAATGAAATTGAGAGAGAAGACAAATAGGGAGTAAATGAATCAGAGTGTGAGAAAAAAAATGAAGAAGAAAGATGTGATATCAGAACCCCTGGGGATGTATTCCAGTAAATAAATCCAGGTAGGACTACTTTTTTCTTTTCTCAGAGAATTAATTTGGTAGTATTGAATTGTGACATGTGGAGCTTCAGAGGCAGAACAAAAAACAGTAGAAGGAAAAAAAGGTAAAAGAAAACTGTCATAAATTTTCAAAATCAAGAGATAAAGATTTTCTGAAGAAAAATGACCCAGGTAAGGAACACAAACGCATAAAAGAGTATTTTTTGACAAGGTCCTCTCATGTCAACTGAAGTGTTTTTCTTTTCATTTCATCATTGACCATTCTTCAGTGAAACCATCTAAAGACCAGATGTCAGACTTTGGAATTGGTAAACGAGACAATTTTTAGGCAAGGACCTTTCAGCTCTCATGCATCTCACATATGCAAACGAATCATGCCATTTATATCTTTGTTTTGTGAATGGCATGTTCCTTTAAACTTCCACATGAAGATAAAAGAGTAAATTGTTTTGAAACATGATTTTGGCAATATCCACTTATTAGTTATGTCACGTGTAACAAAAGAATTTTCTTTTTTAAAAAAACGTTTTAGATTAGAGCAGGTCAGTTTTGGAACCGTGTTATTGCCCTCAATTTCAAAGTTGGGGTTTCACATGATAAATAACGAGACAAAATATTCTTTTCCAAATCATTACTCAGAGAAGATTATTTTAAAGATTAAATCAAAATCGTACTCTTGGAATTTGATTCTGGTGATCAATGAAAGCCTTATAGCACAACCTTATAAAATTTATAATTTCCTAAAGCTTTACAAATTGTATATGGTCAAGGTGCATGGCACAAGCACATTATTACTAAATCACTGTGCTATCAAATAAGACCCTCATTTATTTCAAAGATAAATTATATTGAACAATTTAGCTATATTATTATGTAATTTTCTAACACTGCAGTAGTTTTAGTGTGATTTTCAATAAACTATGAAAATTTAAAACATTTTGTCTTATAATTTGTGCCCAACAATATTATGGGATTATATACACTTTTATCTATTTTTTGTCTTTATTAATTAGGATCTAACAAATCTTATTCATTGAGTAGCCTTTTCTGTAATCTTTTACAATTTTTTTTACACAATTTTTACTTATTGAATACAGTAAAAAAAAAATTGCATATTTTGTTTGTCGTGAATCAATCATTAGAATTCTGGTTTGAATGTATTTTGCATTAAATGTTTCTAATACAAAAAATATCAACTTTATTTGGATTTATTCTTGAAACAGTAAAATTTTGAAGTCAGCTTGTAAGTAAAAACCTCAGGAAATTAGGTATTTTTTTCAGATGATCTTTAAAACTAAATGCTCAAAAATGGGTAAAAATGATGAATCTAATTTTTTGTGTCAGTACTCATCAAATTCCACCTTTAATTTCACACTGAGTGGACTGTTGATTTTCTAAAAAAAAAAAAACCCTAAAAAATCAAGCTGCCCTATTCAGGATGTAGGTAACTATGTGTTGTAGCATACCTACAGACAATATAGGTATGTCCACATTCACATAAAAACAGTAGTAAATATTGTATGTTGGTCTGCAGCTGGAGATTCATCTCCAGCTGTGCTGGTCAAACTCTCTGCCTCCAGGTAGAGAGGAACCCCAGATGAGGCTATGTTGAAGGGTAGAGTCTCGTTTTGGGAAACAGCTACCTGACCCCATTTTATATGGGGATCTATGGGGAATTTTTGGCCGAGCCTACAGGCTCAGATACCCAACATTAAATTCGGCCTTGTGCCACATCTGACCATACGGGGTGCTTGGTAGATATCCTGCAGCTGGAGATTCATTGTGGAATTCACTTTACTCATTTCTAGCTATTGACTACTTCTTCTATGCACCACTGGCAAATCTTATATGTGTTGTTCATGTCCTAAGTATTATTATTCATTACCAACCATTGTGTGATTATTCTATTCAGTAACCTTCCCTACCATGGCTCTCCATAGATTATTTTTCTTTATTATCTTTGAAATACTATCACATTTTAGACAAGATGGTATCCTTATTTCCTGTTGCTTTCACCATGGTTTTGGCTTCATAGTAGTCTTCTAGAATGACTACCGGTCAAGGTTAGAGTTTACTCTGCTATTTAACTCATAGCTGGGGGAGAAGAGATGGAGTCATGCCTTTCACAATGACATTTTTGCAAAAGTGAATAAAACAGATTTGGTCAGAATTTGAAATCTGCTTACCAATTCTAGTTTCTATACTAATAAGGATTAGTCTAACAGAACATCACATGAAAGAGGTTCCCCTTTATGATTACAATCATACAATTAATCTAAATCAATGTAATAATTATTACTGAAAGTTATGTAACAATGGCAAATGCTCACTGGCAAAAGACCAGTGATAAAACTGCAGGGGAGCAGGATGTTAAGAAGGATAATGTATTCTTGAGAATCTGAGAAAGTGTCATAATAAAGAGAGCTAGAGGAACTGTGAAGAACATAGCCAAGAAAATTTTGAAAGGGTGTGGAATAAAAATAAAACTAATAAGAATGAAAAAGAGTGGAGGGGGAAGAAAAAAATGAGAAATCTAACTCTAGTGGTAAATATTCATTGACTGAACAGCCAGTTCAGCTTGAATTACACTTTTCTGAACTCCTTGGTCATTGGGCTGGGATCAATGTGTAGTATCTGCCTATGGGTTGACAAACTATATTTAATCTCTGAGTTGTATCTCTGTATTCAGACTGAATATACAAAAAAAATCACTTGGGATTACCAGGTGCTGTAAGCTTTGATGAGCAGGTGACGTAACGGATAATGGCTTGAAATTGTTAATTAGAGAGCTGTGTTCCAATTCCATTTGGGATCCTTACATTTGTTTATGTGAAAATACCCTTGGAAAAAGTATAGATCCATCTCTTCTCCCTCCAGCTATGGGTAAATTAGTAAGACTTGTATCACTATCATTATTATCTCAAAAAAAAAAAAAAAAAAAAAAAAAAAGAAAAATTCTAATCTATAAATATTTTCTGGCTTTAAATAACCTGTAAACGGTTAATAAATAAAACTAAACAAATCGATCAATAAAAAGCAAAACAAAAATCGTTGAGTCATGTCTGATCCTGGAGATTCCAACTCTGTGACAGTGCTTCTCTCATTGCACTAAATGGGAACTGTTGGTGGAATATCGACACAAGCTCAACGTTGGTTGCGAAGGCTGGGAAATTCTGGGCCTTAGCCCATTTGCATGTGCTTGGGCTACCCACATCTGTTCTCATCTCTAATAGTAATGGCAAAATTGAGAGTGATAAGAAAAAGAGAGATTTAAAATAAAAAAAGTAAAACTAAATGTAAAGTGAAGGAGAGATTAAAGAAAAAAAGAAAAGGGGTATAAAAGAAAGAGAGGAGAAATGAGGGAGAAGAAAAAAATAAAGTGAGAAAGACAAAGAGAAGGAGGAAGAGAAAAACTTGGAAAGAGGTACACATGAAACCCAAATCGACAAAGAAGAAAATGACAAATCGAAATATTAAATGATGAAAGAAAGGAAAGAGATGAAGGAAAGAGACAGAGTAAGAGAGACAAAAATATTGGGAAAAAAAGAAGTGACAACAAGAAGGAGAGAGAAGGGGTATAAAAGATAAAAGAAGAAAAGGGAAAGTAAGATAGAGAGAAGTTGCACGAAAAGAAAGAAGTTAACATTCCAAATAAGACGGTCAGAAAGGCAAAGACAGAAAGAGAAACCTGAGAATATTAAGAATAAAGGGATAGAGAAAAACAAAGAAAATGAGAAAAAAGAAATATTAAAAGAAAGACAAGATAGAGAGAGGGAGAGAAAGTTAAGTGTGAAACAGAAAGAGAATAACATTATGATTAAAAAAAGACAAAGAGAAAGGGAGAGAGAAAGAAAGAAGTTATATGTGATGGCAAGATAAAAGGAGTGAGTGACAGCAAAATATTAAAAACTTAGGAGTAAAACAAGAGAGAGAGAGATAAAAAAAAAAGAGGAAGAAGTTATCAGTAAAGCCAAGAGAAAAAGGGAAAATGAGAAAGAAAGAAAGTTATAAGAAACAAAAGAGAGTGAGTAAGAGTAACAAAAAGAGAAAGGAAAAGAGTAAAACAAAAGAGAGAGAGAGAGAGAGAGTGGGGAATGGGAAAGAAAGAAAGAAATTACAAGAAACAAGCTAAAGAGAGCAAGAGCGACTAAAAGAGAAAATAAGAGATAAAAGTACAAATGGCAGAAAGGGAAAACGAGATAAGCACAGAAAGTGAAAATGAGAGAATGAAATTAATAGCAAAAAACATTAGAAACAAACAGAGTAAGTGGAGAGGAGGAGGAGGCATTTGTCCTATTGCACCGATGTGAAGGTTTCACCTGAGATCTTCCCACTCTGACTTTTACGCCATAGATATCATCAGATAAAGATGGAAGCTAGTAACATGGGGAGATGCAGAAATCTTGCATCATTGGGAAAAGACGTGGTAGCAACATCAACAACAGCATCTAGTGATGACAGAGAGTGAGAGATGAACTCATGCTTTGTATAAGCAGCTGTGTTTATACAAAGAAGATAAAATTTTCAAATGCGACAAATCTTGACTTTTGTTTTGTGTATCATGTTAACATTTGTGTTCATTTTTTTTTTTTTTTTTCTTTCATTTGGTGTTTACTTTTATGTAAACTTAATCTGGATTCTCTGTGATGACTTTTCACAAAAATCAAGAACAAATATATATATATATATATATATATATATATATATATATATATATATATATATCAAGTATGTGGTGCAGTTCAATTTACATTATATGAATATATCTGTTTTTTGTATGAATGATTCATGTAATATATATATATATATTGTAAACATACTGTGTATGTATGTATGTGTGTGTGTGTGTGTATATATATATATATATATAAATATACACATACATACATACAAAGGATGAGATGGATAGATTGTTGCCATTTTATATTTTTAATTTTGCATATGTGTGTTATTTGTTTTTGTTGACTGCACAGTACAGTAGGGTCAGTTGGGCACCATCTGTTAGAAACAGCATGCTGTACTGCTTGGTACACATGCCAGAAGCTCCAATACAAAGATTTCTGAGTGTTTGTGCATCAGTGTGCAGAGGATCCAGAAAGAACTGGATAAGTCTAATGGTGATTACGAAGGTGTTTGGAGTGATCACTAGCAATGGTGACATTCACCTTCCCACAGGGAAAGAGACTCAAAATAGAGGCCTATATCAAGTGCCTTGAGGAAGTAGTTCTACCCTGGGTCAAGAGGGTGGCTGCTGGAAGAACCTATCTCTAAATTAAACAAAAATGAAAATAACATTGACATCTCATTTTAAGATATATTTACCAAAATTACATAAAATATCTTGAAACACTAAAGAGTAAATTTATTTAATAAAATCACCATTGGCTTCAACCAGAGCCTCCAGACAACTTCAGAATCTCCTGCAACTCTTCTGTATGGTTTCCTTGTTTAAGTTGGTGAATGCTGGCATAATCCTTGCCTTCAGTTCATTTTTGGTGTTACAAGGAGTTTTGTTGGTCTCTTACTCAACCGTGCCCCACACAGATTATATAAGGGGGTTGTAGTCTGGGGAATTAGGTGGCCAAATGTAAGGGGTGATATGATTGCAGAAATTGTCTGACAGCCATGACTGGGTTCCCTTGCTTGTGTGGCATGGTGCAGAATCCTATTGCCAGACATAGTTTTTCAGCAGCCACCATCTTGATTCAGGGCAGCACTACATCCTCAAGGAACTTGATGTGTTAAGCCTGAAGCCCTCATCAACAATTCTTTTCTTATCAGAATGATCAGAGTGAGATTTCCAACCAGCTGTACCTTTATAATCACCATTGAACTCATCCAACTCTTTCTGAATCCTCTGCACTGTCCTCAGATTGACACCCAAACAATCTGAAATGTTCATATTGGAGTTTCTGGTGCAAATGCCAAGTAGTACAGCATACAGTTTCTATATTTTTGGTGGAGTGAATTGCATCCTGGTTGTCTTTTTCTCACAACTAATCCTACTATACTGTGCAGTCAATAAAATCAAAAACAAACAACACATATGCGTAAAATTAAAAATATATAATGGCGATAATTTACCCATCACACCATGTATATTATATATATGAGGATCAGTCAAAATTGATTCGCACTTTCACTATAACATATGTGTTATGGGTGTCGATTATTTTTAACTTTCACTCATATCTATATTGTATATTTCGGTAGCAACCTTTCTTTTATAGATGTTTCATTGCATATGACAGACGAGAAAGATTTTCTAATGATCTTACTGTTTTCATTATTTGAAAGACTAAGGGAGTGCAGAAAATGTTTGTAATGATTATTGTCCAAACGCTTTCGGCCAATTTATTAGACAGTTTTAAGATGTTCATTGTTAATGTTTGTGTGCTGAGGTGCATTGTATTGAAGTAATAGTTATCATATGCTTGATAATTTGATATTCAGTCAGATTTTTACAATTGGGCTGAGTAGACTTTTCAGTATCCATATATATATATATATGTGTGTGTGTGTGTGTGTGTGCAAAACTTTTAGATGGAGCATATCTGTAAAACAGTAATATGAATAAAGATAAAAGGAGTACTTATCTTAGGCTAAGATAAGTTTTCCTTTTGTCTTTATTCATATATACATGTGTCTAAATATATAGACATATTTATGGGAAAACGATAAATAAATTACACATATCAAGAACAATTTTAGTGGAAAGATGTGTGACAAAGCAGAAAAAGATTTTGTGTGACACATTTCATCCTTTAGGACTTCATAAACTTAATCTGATGATGTCCTAAATGCATGACAATAACTTTTCTCACTTTGTCTTACATCCATATATACATATGTGTGTGTGTGTGTGTTTGTATATATATACATACATACATACATTTATATGTGTGTGTGTGTGTGTGTGTGTATATATATATATATATATATATGTATATATGTGTGTATGTATATGGTAAAGGTAAAAAATCCATAGGCTTATAATCCAAGTGGGTCCTCATAATATAAAATATTAAAACTGATCCACAAAAAGAGCTCAATGTATTTATTATTACAGAGCAATATAATTAATGAACAGTAAAATCCGAAATTACCTCATATGGTGACTAGCCTATTTTGGCAGATGAAAACATTGGTTGACTGTTTCATCATAAGTTCATGTTAGAAATAGAAATTTAACTGTGAAAGCTTTAGAAAAAAAAAAAACAGCTTGACAAACTAATACAGAATTTATCCATTCCAATGTTTCAGTCAGATGAAAGGCAAGATATATATATATATATATATATATATGTGTGTGTGTGTGTGTGTGTGTGTGTGTCTATATATATATATTTTAAAAAAGAGACAAACCGCAAATGTTTTTGGTTATAATGTGGATTTTTTAGTACATATATTTTATTCTTTATATTTTTGCTACATGGGTTTCTTGTCTCGTGACCATATTCAAGCAAATTAAAGGAATCAATTTTTGAAGTAATAAATTTCCTTATGTTCTTTTAATGTTTCATTGTTCATTTTCTGCATTTGTAGTTAGCCTTGATCTCATTTTTGAACTGTTGGCAAATATATATATATATTATATATATATATATATATATTTAAAATATACATTTTTCTCTTGTTGGAACAATTATAACCTTTTCCATATACACACACACACATATATATATATATATATATATATATATATATATATATTAGGTTGGTGCAAAAATAATATCGTTTTTTTTACGTTAAAAACTACGTCAGAAAACAATATTATTTTTGCACCAACCTAATATATATATATATATATATATATATATATATATATACACATATACATACACACACACATTTAATTGGAAGCTGTGAAAAGCCACTATTGACTACATCATGATGGAACATGGCATTTATAAAATATATAGTTAACTGTTATAGGAAGTTCAACAAAACAAAATTAATTTAAAAATTAGTGAAGACATAAAAGAATAAAAAAGTCTTTGTAAATGAAACCATTAAATATTTATTGAAAATCAAATGCAAAATAAAAAATTTTAAGGTCTTAGAATAAATTTTGGTAAGAATGAATGAAAGTAAAAAACATAAATATGTTGAAACTGAATTTTGACTCAAGAAAAAATATCTCATGAATAAAATCTATAAAAATGAAACCAAGATGGCAGTGAGCAATTATCAAGTAAATCAAAGAGGAAGCAAAAATTAAAAATAAAAGAAACTTTTAAGAAAAATCCTCAACAAATAAAGAAAGAATTTTTAATGACTTACAAAAGCCCAGAAAAATCTTGAACTTTTAAAAATTAGTGCTTTTTTAAAAAAATAAAATTTATTTCTCTCTTCTTTAATTTTACGACTAGATGGATCAGTATTTGAGACAAGGGAAAGGTTTTGTAAATAATTGTTTAAAAAATAATCCCTAATCTCGAATAAATAATGGATTACATCTCTCTCTGGGGAAACAATTTCACTTTCTGATACAGATAATATATATTTGAAAAGATGAGAGAAACAGTGAGTGAAAAGAGAGAATAATATTTGTGTTAATAAAAACAAGCTGAAGTAGATTAGATGGGGACTTAAATAAGATGGAGTAAAGATGAATGCCTGTACTAATGTGTCCATTTTCTTTATATAATTTTTAAGATATTAATGGGCTTTATTTATAATCCAACTTAGTTCTTATTACTTTAAACATTATATTTTTTTTTAATTGAGTCCACCCCAAGCATGGCAGTAAAGCCACTAAGACTGTTGTAACCTAAGGAAGGTTACTGAATAGAATAATCACACAAAGGTTGGTAATGAATGATAATACTTAGAACAAGAGCAACACATTTAATATTTGCCAGGAGTGTGTAGAAATAGTAGTCAACTGCTGGAAGTGAGTCAAGTGAATTCTACAATTAATCCCCAACTGCAGACCAATGTACAGTATTTACTACTGTATTTATTTGAATGGGGACATAGCCATTATCATCCATAGGTATGCTACAACAAAGACACAGTGGGTTACTAGGTGTGAAAGAGTTAGAAACAGAAACATTACTGATGAGTGAGAGCAACAGAAGAGTAATCAGTAAGATAGCAGATAGCAACTGACATTGCATTTAAATTTTTGAAGATTAAAGTTGGGTGGAAAGCATGGAGCCAAAACGGAGTTCGATAAATGAGAAAAGAATTTAGTGGATACATGTATCTGAGTAGATATCCCTGCTTTTTTTAAAACTTTGTAAATCTATATCTACTGGCCTGTGCATTTGAGAGTCTTAACTGTGTCCTTCCAGCAGAGCTCAAATATGTGTTCTCCTTGTAGAGGAAACCATTTTTAATAAAGATAACATGTCACCAGCACTTTTACTAATCTTTACACAAAACAATGTTAATCCACAGCTTCAGTTTCCTTTCACTCATTTTCTTCCAGTGGTATAACATGAACACATATAACTTCCTCTACTGCTCACCAATGAATAACATCTGGTTTACGTTTCAAGTAAGTAAGGTTGGAACATATCTGGATATGCATTGCCTCAATGTATGCTGCACTCATTCAAATATACAAATATTTCTTATTACTATAAACATATTTTTTTTAATTGAATTCACCCCAAGCAAGGCAGTAAAGCCACCAAGACACAACTTACTGGGCATGGAAGAGTTAGAAACAGAAACATTACTGATGAGTGAGAGCAACAGAAGAGCAATCAGGAAGATAGTAGATAGCAATTGACATTGCATTTAAATTTTTGAAGATTAAAGTTGTGTGAAAAGCATGAAGCTAAAAGGGAGTTCCATATAAATGAGAAGTGCAAGAAAAGAATTTAGTGGATACATGTATTTGAGTAGATATCCCTGTTTTTTTTAAACAGTGTAAATTTACGTCTACTGGCCTGTGCATTTGAGAGTCTTAACTGTGTCCATCCAGCAGGGCTCAAACATGTGTTGTTCTTGTAGAAGAAACAACCATTAAGCCTGGTGTGCCTTTTTAGACCATTCAGTTATAGAAGACTTTCACAATCAAGCAAGATTCAATTAACCGATTTAAGAAATGCACAAAGTATTGAAGCCCAAATCTGCAAACTTTTATTTTTCTATTTGAAAAGTAAACAAAGTAACTTCTAAGGAATTAATGGATTTTAATTATAATCGAACATTATTTCTTATTACCGTAAAAGTTATATTTAAGTGGATATACGTGTCTGTGTAGAGACCTTTATTTTCAGCTATGTAAATCTATGACTGCTGGCTTGGTCATAGGAGAGCCTTAATAAAGATAATGTGACTTTTATTTTGGTTACATTTCACATGTGAATATTAAAGAAAATTAACAGATACAGGCTTCAAAAGATCTGATAAAGAAATTTACATTTCTAAAATAAGGTAATTGAATTTTGCTTGACTCTCGCGTCTTCTGTGGCTGAGTGTTTTAAAAGCATTTCATGCTTTACTGATGTTCTCTCTTACAAGAAGGATTCAGTTTTAAGCCTATAGAAGGCACATTTTATTAAGATTCTCCAATGCACAGGCTAGTCAACACAGATTTACACTGTTTAAAAAGGCAAGGATGTCTATTCAAATATATGTATCTACTAAATAAATATATATATATATATATATATATATATATATATAAATTGTGTATTTGGGCAGCAATTCCTCTTTTATACAAGTTTCATTAGAAATGACTGACAAGGTTCAATGTAAAACAACATTTTACCTGAATGTTGTAGTGTTACTTTCCTTATTCTTTTAACAAAACTTATGTAAAAGAGGGAGTGCTGCCGAAATATATATATATATATATATACATATATATATATATATATATATATATATATATATTGTGTGTGTATTTAGGCAGCATCTTTTCATTCATACACGTTTCATTAAATAATATAGACAAGTGTTGTCTATTTATTTTATGTAAATTTTTTTCGAAACTTCTGATAAGTTTAATAACATTATCGTTGAAAGAAGAAAGAAATTCACAGTAGTGATCCATATTTTTTAATACAATCTAAGCTTTCGGCTTACTTAAGCCATTATCAAAGATGTGAATTACAACATATTAAACAATATACGGACACGACAGTGATGACAGTCTGTCAATGTTTACATAGAAGATTCCTAAGCAACGATAAACACGCACATATAAGACGCTAGAAGCGAAAATCGCACCGCATCTTATGACGTTACACATGACCACACGAGAGTGAATTGTAGAAGTATGAATCAAAAGCCGTTGGTATAATTATGGCATCTCTACAAATATTCTTAAATGTCTATAATTGGTAACAGAAGCCATTACATAAAATAAATAGACAACACTTGTCTATATTATTTAATGAAACGTATATATATATATATATATATATATATATATACACACCAGGTGTAACAGCAAAATTATCCAAATCATTTAACAGCTTGATTGTCCATCACACAAAATGTTTAATATCTAAAAAATCCACTAAACTAATTAAGTTTCTTTTTTTCAGGCTGTTAGATAAGACATTTTGCCATCTTGATACCATTTATTTTAAGAATCACTGAAAATCCCTTTGAGTTATTCAGCTAAAAAGAGAACAGGTTAAAATCATTTTGTGTCAAACCCACTGTCTTTCCAATGCTGAGAGGAAAAAGATCATTCAGGCCTCCAGTAATGGTACCAACATTCATACTCTCCCATCTTCAAAGTCCATTCAAGAACCATCAAGAGAATGGTGAATAAGTTTAAAAAAGAGGAAACAGTAGAAAGGAAAAACTGGAAAAGGAAAACAGGAGGTCACAACTGGAAGAGGGATCATTATTTCAACTTAGAGGTTAAGAGATCAATTAAAAAAGATCCAACTCAATCCATATGATGTTTGACATGTGAGAGAGAAATTTCAGTTATGAAGACCCAAAGAGCAGTGAAAAAAAGACTTGAAAATAAAATTGTACTTGAAACATTTGATGCACCTTGTCACTCCAGGACAGAAAGTTAGAAGGTTAGACAGAACAAAGATTATCCTGAATAAGTTAGAAAAAGATCCTGAAACTATATATCCTTAATTATGATTAATTAATGATGAACATGTCATTTTTGTTTATGATCGATTTTATCACGATTCTTCTGTTAAGCTTGGAGAATAATTATACATGCAATTATTATGCTCAATGTATAGTCCAATAGTGTTATAAAAACTTCAGAAAATTCCAGTAAGATATCCATAATCATTTCTAAGATACATATGAATATATGTGTTTAAGTAGACATTCCTGTTTTTTTAAACAGTGAAATTTAATATTTACTGGTGGAGAGATTGAAAGTATTATTAAATATATTTATACCTTTTGACAAGAAGCACACTGTTCATTTTCTCATGGGAAACCGTCTTTGAGCCAGGCAAGCTTTACTATGAAGCTACTAGAAGCCCTGACAGCAAAGAATGGCCCAATTACTTTATTTAAGAAAGGCAGATCTTTTGTTGGGATCTCTCAAAGTCAATATTTACTAAATTTATTTTTGTACCCAAAATGTAAACAAAGTAATTTTAAAGTAATTAATGGTATTTTTAATCCAAGCTAATTTCTTTTTGCAATAAATGTTATATTTAGTGGATACACATGTTGGATTAGACATCTATATTTTTTTAAAAAAAAGTACATATAATATCTAGTGATTTACTATTGAAAGACTTATTAAAGAAAATGTGTCTCTTGACAGGAATTGAACCTGTATTCTTTTTAACATGGGTGATTGCACCTTGCTTTGTTGTGACTATGAAAATAAATTACCAAAGGTAAACTTTGCACTAAAAAGTGCAAAGTTTACAGACATGTTATCGGTAAAATGTTACTAATTACTAAGTAAAATATTTTATATGCTTCTAAAGTGAAAAGTTAAACTTCAACTTAATATTAAGCTGGGGTTGCTGACATCAATGGTAAAAATAAATATTCTATTCATCAAATAGATTTTATTACAATATATATCTTCTCTTTTATTCTTGGTTATTATTGCTAACCTCATATTGAGGCTGATATATGATGTAAACATTATTAAAGTAATGAAAATATTGGTAAAACAGTAGTTTTTTACTCTCCACATTGTCAGTCATCTTGCTGAGAATCTTGAAACATGTACTCATTGATATGCTTGCATGTGCGCGCGCACACACACACACACACACACACACACACATACATACTTGGCATCTCAACTTCAGTGACTTATTCACTGACATGATGTGGATTCCCTCTGTCTTGCTGACAAATATTTTCACAACTCCTACTCTAAAAAGCTTTTTTTCCTAGAGCCTGAACTATATGATTTTAAGTGATTTACTAGATTTGGATTTACATTCTTCCCTTTTCCTGTTGAATTAGTTAACTGCAACTGCCACTTCTACACCAACAGTTTCTTTTCTCGCACTTCCCACCTGTGGAACTTGATTCTGTTTCATTGCTTCTAAAAATTTCAATGCAACATCAATCACCATCTTCTATCTTCTTGAACCTTGTTCAGCTTTTCACCCTCTCTATACTCAGTGTTTTCTCTCACATTCACTCTTGCATACTAGTGGCATTCCCACCTTGCTTGGGGTGAAATGATAATATATATATATATATATATATATATATATAAAGAAATATAGTCTTAAGGTGTGCTATATTTATGGAATAAAGTGCTCAATATCAGAGATAGAGCGTGTGTAAATATAAAAGTGAACATAGAAGTCAACACTTAGAGGCGACAGTCTGTTTCATGCTATATGCAATCGTCAAGCTTGACGATTGCATATAGCATGAAACAGACTGTCGCCTCTAAGTGTTGACTTCTATGTTCACTTTTATATATATATATATATATATATATATACACACATATATATATATATATATACACACACACACATATATATATATATATATATGAAAAAGTGGAAAAAATTTGGTATGATGCTTTTTGGCTTTTCGGATTCTCAAAATCTTTCACCATTCTTGGCAGGTCTTCTGTTATTGCAACATGGCATATTTAATAAGAAAAGTGATGGAAAAAAACAAAAAGAATCTAAATGAAATCATCAAGTTGGTAATGTCATAAATGTTGAAAACCATCATACAAAAACTTTTTCCACTTTCTCATACATTTTCCCCTTAAAACTGTTCTTGATATATAAAAATTAATAGATTATTATTACACATACACACAAATATATACACATATCATTATCATATACACACATATATAAAGGGGTTTAAAATTGTAATCATTTTTTTAATCAATAACAATATATGTTAGCAATGCCAGTAAATACTCTTTTTATGATTCTTGATATTTTCTTCTTTTGAACCCAAATAAACTTTGAAAGTCTTCTATATTTAATGCATCTTTTTAACTTTCATGCTTATAATACCTTTAGAGGTTTTTTTTGATACTATATAATTTTTTCTTCTGCTTTAATATTTATGTTCTTTTATATATTATATTACTGATTAAGCATTTATTTTCAAGAGGACATTTTGTTTTACTTTTGCAGTTCTATGAAATAATATTGTTATTATTAATGTCACATGCTAACTTCCAGTTTATCTGCTAATAAATCATTTAAATCATATATCAACAAAATACAATAACACAAAAATGCCATATATACAAACATCCACACATAAAATAGTACCCTACTAATTCTCTGGTACCTTTGATTACAGAATCATGCAATGTTATCCATTTTTCCAGACCAAGAGAGGTCATGTCTTACTTATCCAATATTCTAAATATGATCCACTAATCCTACACATCTGATATCTTTAAATACATAAGAAATATTACCAATTTCAACTAATATTAAATATGAATTTAATGATGAAATGCTACAGACACAAGAAATTTGTATGCTTATCATTTTTTAAATAACTGTTGTAGCCTACCTATAGATGATAATGAGTATTTCACCATTCACATAAATACAGTAGTAAATACTGTATGTTGGTTTGCAGTTGGAAAATCATTGTGGAATTTACTTGAATCACTTCTAGCAGTTGACTACTACTTCTATGTGCCACTGGTGAAACTTATATGTGTTGTTCTTGTCCTAAGTATTACCATTCATTACCAACCTTTGTGTAATTATTCTATTCAGTAACCTTCCATAGGTTACAACAATAACAATGGTGACAGTTCATTTGTAATGCACCTTTATATATATATATATATATATATATATATAAATATAAATAATCAGCACCTGAAGACATATAAGTGAACACTGAAGTCAACATTGGGGGTGACAGACTGTTTCATGCTAAATGTAATTGTTAGGCGATGTGTTGAGCATGAAACAGACTGTGTTGACCTCAATGTCCACTTTTATATTTATATATGCTATATTCCTGATAGTGAGCACTTTAACCCATAAATATAGCACACCTTAAAACTATATCTTATCATATATATATATATATATATATATATATGTGTGTGTGTGTGTGTGTGTGTGTGTGTAATTTTCTGGCCTTCTTAGTTCAGATCAATTCCAGATTATCCATTTTGCTAGACCAACAGTGACCACTTAATAATGCTAATTCAATAATCCAAGCTTGACGCTCAAGTTATGAACATCTCATATATTTAAAGCATTGGGACTGTGAGGAACTTAAACACATATTAAATATGAATGAAATACTTAAGTGCAAGAGTGGTGAGAAATTCAAGTGTCCAGTGATTGTGTGAAGGTCATGAATAATTCAAGAGTCTGCTTGTAATTTTGTCCAGATAAAAAGACGTGTAACAGCAGTTGCTGCAAATTTGGGGTGTACCTGTAAAATAACACTTTTATTCATTTCAAGTCACACAAGAAATTCAAGTTTCTTTTGTTTAAAAAAAGTTTTCCGTTTATTTCTCTCTGAAAACAAAACGGATAAAAAAAAAAAAAGATACAAAATTCTTAACATTCTAAAAATTTGTTTTAACATGAAATATAAATAGAAAAATAATGAATGGTTAACTTTTTCTCTTTTTTTTTTTTAACCTTTGCATTTTTTCTGAGTAAGGGCTTTGTCCTGTTTTTAATCGGATACTGCCGTGTCTAACAAAACCTGGACTGAGTAGTGCTGGACAATGGGGTGTGAGGAAAGCCAGGGGGTCAACAAAATCTTATAGTTGAACACAGCATAGAACAAAGAATCCCTGAAATGCTTAAATATCAACACACAATAACGTCTCTTCATTTCATGACCAGGGATAAAAAGGAGATCTAAACTAAAACAATAGTGGCAAATAAAAGGAACAAACAAAGTGGCCTGATTTTTTTTTTTAATTATCTGCGGAGACCCAAGACTGATAGATCCAGCATGTGACTATAACTTGCCATCCATGGCAGGGGGGAGACAAATACTGCATTCATTTACTCAGTGGTACGTGTGGAGCTTCACAAAAATTATTTTTGTTCAATTTATTCTTTCTAATTAAACTTTGTTTTTATTATTTGATATAAGATGAATGTAGAAGACAGTTAATCATACTAACTTCATCTGCACGGGAAAAATTTGCTGTAGAAAAATTTATATAAAAAAATAGATTCAAAAAAAAAAAAAAAATTATTTAAGCAATTTTAAATATTTAAATTTCTAATTAAAGTTTCTCTAAAAACAAGCATACATTTAAAGCAGAAGTTCCTAAACTATTCATGATAGAACACCAGCCTACCATGGTTTGCAGCCATGTGTGCTAAGAAAAAGTACACAAGATTTCATTTGAAATTATCTCCTTCAATAACTAAAAGACTTTTAAAACATTTAAGCTATTAATATATGCTTTGGATCCAATTTAGTATATGAAGATTTTTAATAAATGGATCATTATTACTATTTCCCCTAACAGTATCCATTATTATATGCCTACAACTCTTGACTAATTGGATTCATTATTATATGCCTTAAATACTTGACTAATTTCATCTATCATATGCCTTAAGCTTTTAACTAATTGGATCAAATTAGTATGTCTTAAGATTTGTAATAAATGGATTAATTATTACATGCCTTACGTTTTTGACTAAGTGGGTTCATTATTAGTTTTAATTGTTTTCAACAAATTGACTAATTTCATCTATTATTATATGCTTTCATTTTTTTCCCTAATTAGATCGATTATTTATACTTAACATCAGGAAGAGACCTATGAAGTTTCTGGAGCACATTATAAGGCAAGAGAGCTTGTAAAATCTGACACTCACAGGACAGATTGAAGTTAAGTGGACCAGAGGAAAGTATTGCCCAACTTTGTGCCATCTTCCCCACACCCTGCTCTGCCATCCATTCACTCAAGCTCAAGGTTGGATGTTGCTTTCCTCTGGCCCTCTTACCATCAATATATTCTGTGAGTATCAAATTTATGAAGCCCTCTTTTCTCCTGAAGTTCACTAGAAATTTCAATAAACTCTTCCTGATGTTAAATATGTCTCCTTGTTTCCATTTTCTCTAAAACTTCATCATTCCTCACATGTTCTCACATGCTTCTGTAGAACCACATTTCTGTTTCCTCAAGTCTCTTCTTTATCTGGGATACGACTGTCCAGCATTCATTGCCATATAGGAAGACAGATGTTACAAAACAGTACAGTACACTTTTCTTTGTTTCTAACAAAATTTTCCTGTTTCTTAATACTTTGCTTAATTTTTGGTATTTGCTAACCCAAATAGCCTTCAGATTTCATGGTCACATTTGTCTCATTAAGGAATATAAAAAATTGTTTTAAACACAAAACAAAGAAAGTTTTTTGCTCTGAAGAGGAAATAAGTCTGTTTGCCTTATGGACATTCAAACAGATAATACACACACATGCACACACAAACAAAAAAAAAGGGAGGGCAGCAGAGAATGAATCTTATCACTAATATCCTGTTATATATATATATAATTATAATTATTTATTTAAAAATATGATTCCAACATGCTACATAAGAGTTCTCATGTTTTAAAACAAGAGCCAAAAACTTCAATATAATTATTTGAATTGAATTTAAGTACTAAGCTCTGTTCCATCTTCAAGTGAAATTTTTTGATTCCCAAAAAATTTCGCTTGAAGATGGAACAGAGCTTAGTAGTTTAATTCAAATAATTATATTGAAGTTTTCGGCTATTGTTTTGAAACATGAGAACTCTTATGTAGCGTGTTGGAATCATATTTTTAAATATTAGGTTGGTGCAAAAATAATGTTAAAAAATACGTCAAAAAACGTCATTATTTTTGCACCAACCTAATAAATAATTATATTTATGCTCTACTTTTGTATCAAACACTATTTTTTTAAAAATAATAACAAAAATACTAAAGAACTTTGGATTATTTACCTAACGAGTTCTTTCCTATTCTCTATATATTTTTCACACACACACACGCACACAAATATATATATATATATATATATTTTGCCTTGTTACAGAAGCAAATGAGTGGTAGTCTGACAAAATTCCATTTGGCATGAAAGTGACATGAAGCAGAATCATATCACTGAATTACTCCAGGCAGAAAAATTACAACGGTTGACATTCATGGATACTTGATGAATGTTTACAGAGACCAAAATATGAATTTCAACACAGCTAGACAGTGGGTAATGCAAATCAGTGATACTTATAATGTCATTTTTCAGGCAGCCATTTGCATTCTCTTGTTTATCCCTGGTCAAAATGCCTTGCCAGTGGTGGTTATGTGGAAAAATAGTGTGATATAGTTGAGAACTTGCTCTATCCATTGGTTTTAATGCAATTCCTGTGTATCTCTTGTAGTTTCCATAGAAATAAGCAGAAGGCATTATTTTATTACTTATGGAACTTCCGCTGAATGTACAGATATGTGTGTGCACATGTACACTTAATTCCAAGAATGTATTTTCAAATCAAAAGGTTTCCATCTTGTAATCGAATAGAAATAATGACTTATCAATTCTAATATATCCCTATATCAACATTGATATAGGGTATCTACATAGGATGTTATATTAAACATATGATACTCGAATTGCCAGTCAGTTATGCCATGCGTTATACACATTTAGGCAATCATGTATTCAAATTGTATTTGGTGAGTTAAATGACGCTATTATTTATGTATGGATCAGAAATTGTGAAATAAGTGGGTATTGTTAAGTGAATTGACAAATTTCTCAATAATAATAATAAGAAGAAGAAAAGGGTAAAATAATGCAAGGCAAAGCAATTACACAACAGTAACAAAGTTCATCAAATAGAAACAGAGTTCACACAGAAAAGCCATACAGTCTGCGTATAAGCAAAAATCAGACACTCAATGTCCAATTTTATATTTACATATACTCTGTGATATTGAGCACATTAATCCATAAATTTTGCAAAACTTAAAGCTATATATATATATATATATATATATATATATATCCCTCTCCTGTCAAATTCGATGTTGAGGTTCAAGCAGATCATTTCCCAGGAAACCAACAACCCGACAACAGCACATAAGATTTGATTATAGTGATGAAGGTTTTCTGCAGGACCATCCACACTTTTTGAAGGGCTGAATACAGAGACCTGGTGCACTACGTGCCACAAGGTCCCCAAACGGCCCTCTGCAGGTTTTGAATTCAGAGTTGTCCTTCTCCTAGACCAGTTGACATCCAAGGCTATAGAACCCAGTCTTCCCTGCTATTTACCCATAGTTGGAGGGAGAAGAGGATTCATACCTTTCCGAAGGGTATTAGCACATAAGTGAATATAATGGATTTGACTGGAATTTGAACTCAGCTCTCCGATTCCTCAATCCAAGCCGATATACATTACTCCACCGTGCCTCCTCTCTCTGTCTCTCTCTCTATATATATATATAATGATGTAAATATATTTAAAATCGGTGGATCAAAACACCTGGATAGTACAAATTTCAAATAAATAGTCATCCAAGGAAAGATGGAAAAAAAAAGCATTAGAAACCTCCGAACAGGGCAAAAGAAATCATTCAGTACCTTAAATCTCTGGTACAAAGAAAAAAAAACAGCAGGTAATAAGTTAAAATGAAGAGGGCTCAGTACACTCAGTAGAGCAAAAACAAAATAAATAAATCCTAAGGAGCCAGGTACTACCTACCTAGGTTTCACCACATGGGATCATCAGTGTGAACTGGTGTGTATATATAATATATATATATATATATATATATACACATAAATCTATGTGAAAAAATTCATGCATGAATAAAATCTGCCTCTAAAAAATTTCTTTACCAACACATTCTGTCCTAAGGGAGTTGGTAAATGGTATTTTATTTTCTAATGTGTGTTTATAAACAGATGTAAAGCAGAGGGAAAACACTGTTAAGTTTTCAAAATTTAAAATTTATAAATAAAAATTTCTCAATAAAATAAATAAATATTAATTAATATTAAATTTAAATAAATTTATGAATAAAAGGTAAATTGTAGAGAATGGTAACTGATATAAATTAAAGCCTTTATAAATGCAGGTAAGTAAATGTTGTTGAAGTTCAATTTTTATTTTCTTATTTGTTAACATATATATATATATTTATAATTATTATTTTAGTTTCATAAATCATTGATGTATGTATTTATTTTAAATAATAGGTCTTGAGTTAATCATTTTCAATTTTAAAAAAAATTATAGTCATGAATGTTTGCTTGAAAAATAATTTATTATTAATTAGGAATATTAATTAATTATTAATTCAGAATATTAAAATTTTACTATCAAGTGAAGAGTGGGTATAATGCCATATAACTAAAATAACAAAAATACAAGTCAATGATAAGAAAATCAACTGAAAATTTTATGTATGTATAGATTTCCATCGCGATACATGTGTGTGTATGCCTGTGCAAACCTTAGACTAAGAGTTTGATTTTCTATGATTCGAGTAATGTGTGTGTTTCTGAACATCTGTCAGAAAGAGGGAAACAACTCTGGGAAGTTATTTGCACAGTGCTGATTTTCTTGCAGAAAAAGTGCACAGATATTGGACAATGGTAGAACAGTCAGTTAAAACCTCCTCAAAAATTTGCCAAACCATGCAGACAGTTGCAATCAATGCAGAGAGGAAACAAAAGAATGTAAAAATACAAGAAAAAGAAAAAAACAAATCCAAAAAACAAACAAACCAAAGACAAATGGGCCAAAAAAAACAAAAAAAAAAACAACATATATACATATATATGAATGAAATCTTAATCAACAATCTTTGGCCATATTCCTATACTGCCAAAACCCTATTGAAAAATTTCTCATCTTGATTAGTTTATATGTAATTAAGGGAGAAGTCATTAAGGCCTGGTATATACCTCCTAGTTATTAACCCATATAATTAATTACCCAAGTTTTACGACAATAAGGAAAAACAATCTGACAGTCATCAGCAGAGAGAAAACTAGGACCCTGCTTACTCAATAATGTGATGTACGTACAATTTTTTTTGCATCTTGTCCTGAAGCACAAGATTTTCTGATATCAGAAAAATTCCCTCACTTTTCTGCATCAAGCTCTTCATGCTTGTCTTAAAAAAAAAAAAAAAAGTAAAAACAGACTCCAAAAGGTCTGAATCACGGAACAATTAGCCAATCCTTAAGGTGATTAAAATTTCTTTAATTTTTTTCTTTCAAGTTCATATTTTTCTCTACCTGTGCAGATGAATTCCACAGAGGAATAGCACTGTGGTTAAAGTGCTACACATGAAGTCAGCTTATCTGTAGTTCAATACACCATGTCTTTTAGTTTACAGCATTTTATTTACATTTAACTGAGCTGGTATATATCTGTAAATTGGAAACTGTAAAAACTTGTTTTATAATCTTGCATACGAAATAATAAAGTTCAATATTTAATACCACATGTGTCTATAGAACCCTTACATTAATAACTCTTCAGGAAAAATGTAAATTAACTTGTATCTTCCTGGTGTCATTTTAAACTAGTGCCTTCTCTTTTTTTCTGTTTATCTAAGATATAATTATAAACTATAATTCACACTTGCATATTACAAATAATATTATTGTTTTTCTAAATATTCTTTACCAAATTTGAGGATATTATATCCTTGGAAACAGTGTATACCGTGAAATCATATTCTGATGTCAGTTTAAACTATTTTTTCCCTATATTGAAACTATAATTATAAATGGTAATTTTGGTAAGTAAATATTTCACAGACATATGGAGAAAAATTTCTAATTTATCATATGAAATCAAGAAAATAGGAATTGTAAACTAAATGATCATGGCATCTGGTAAAAAGGCGGCATTGCCTGTTTAGCCCATAACCTTCTGATGTCAGTTTAAGCTGACACCTAAACAGTAATTAATTTTGGAAAGTGAAATTTTCACTGAAATATGGTGAAATAGTTTTTAAGTTTTTGTCTGAAATCAAGAAAATGTAGACTTAAACAAAATGGTCACAGCATACAGGGGAAAAAGAAGCTTTCAGTTTCAACTGATGCCAGGAGGAGATGGGTTAATCATGTCATTGAATATAAGACTGTTCTTGATTTTATATCTATTATATATATATATATATATATATATATATATATATATATACATACATACATTCCTAAGAAATGGTCCACTGAAATTTCTTAAATTGTTTTAAATTGATCCAAGAGCTGCGATTTATTTCCATCCGGTGATTTCGATTGCAATATTAGGAATTGAATTCTTGTTAAAAGAATGATTTTTTTCTAGACAGGGTCCTTCATCAGAAATATATTCAAAGCTTATTACAACTCTCCATACTTTATCAGTTCCTTCTTTGCATTTAAAAGACATTTACTTTAACTTTTATGTTCATAACAACACTTACACACTTTCTCAATGTCCTCATTAACATATATCCTCCTAGTGTCAGTTTAAACTGACAATCTTTTCTTCCAAATATACAATTCCAATGTAATAAATTATAACCATGGAATATTAGTGTTGGACCCTTTTATATTATATTCTTATTCTGTCCTGGACATTCAGTTCTACCTGGATTCTATTCTATTGGGAATTTATGCACACACACACACACACACATATATATATATATATATATATATATATATATATTGACCACTAATATTATCTATATATATATATATATATATATATATATATATATATATCTGTATTAGCATATATGTTATACCATACCTATAGACTAGAATGGGTATGTCCCAATCCTTATAAATACAGTGGAATATACTATATGTTGAGTTACTGTGGGATTCACCTTGATTCACTTCTAGCTCACCACTAACAGTTTGATTACTTACTATATGCTGCTGGCAAATCTTGTACGCTGTTCCTATTATAAATATTATCATTCCATTTCCAACCTTCGTTTTGGTTATTCTTATCAGTAACCTTATCCTAGGTTACGACAATATAAAATTTAAGAAATTGTTCCAGATTAATCACATTTAAAAAAAAAATCTTAGAGGTTAATTTCAATTGGGCACATGTGAGAAATTGAATTCTTGTAAAAGATTTTTTCTGAACAGGGTCATTCATCATAAATATATTCAAAGTTTATTAATATTCTCCAGACTTTATCAGTTCCTTCTTTGCAACACTTACACACTTTCTCAAAGTCCTCATTACCTTAAAACTTTAACCTGTATCCTCTTCCTCTTGCATGTGCTGTGTCCTTTTAGGACATTGATGATCATAGCTCTCCACAATTTTCCATTCCTTCTAGTTTCTTAACTATATGTTCTTTGTTATCACCTTTTAAACCTTGCTCTGCCATCCCTTTATTCAAGCTTGCTAGGTAGGATATATGTATATTGTTTTCCACTATCCCTCTTGCCTTCAATCCATCCTCTGAGTATCAAATTTGCTAATCTTTCTTTCCTCATTATGTGCCCTAAAAATTTAAACTGTCTCTTCCTGATGTTAAGTTTATATATGCTGCTTGTTTCTGTTTACTCTGAAACCAACACCGCCTATTGGCATGGGGGGAGGGTGCTAGGAAAAAAATGTATTCACTTTTATTTTTAAATTCAAGTTACTGATTATCAGCTCTGAAACCTTTTGGCTGTAATCAAAAATAAAATGGTGAAGAGAGATATTCCTCTCATTATTAACCAAAGAAAGTCAGGGTAAGAAGTTACTTTGAAAAAAAAAAAATATATATATATATATATATATATATATATATATATATAAAGAAATATAGTCTTAAGATGTGCTATATTTATGGGATAAAGTGCTCAATATCAGAGATAGAGCATGTGTAAATATAAAAGTGAACATAGAAGTCAACACTTAGAGGTGACAGTCTGTTTTATGCTAGACACAATCGTCAGGCTTGACGATTGCATCTAGCATGAAACAGACTGTCGCCTTGAAGTGTTGACTTCTATGTTCACTTTTATATATATATATATATTACAAATATTGAATTTGTAATTATCAAATATAATTTTAGAAAGTGAAAATTTGACTGAAATATGATGGGAAATTTCCAAGTTTTTTTCAGAAATCATGAAAATGAAAACTCTAAACAAAACCATCACAGTATATGTAAAAAAAAAAAGCAGGTGTCCATTCACACTGATACAATGGGTTATAATCTCTTTAGCAAATCAAAAATTGTTTTACAAAATTGAAGATGAATTTTATAGAAATCATCTTTAATTTCTATGAGAAACCAAATAGGTATCTTTCAAGCATATATGATTATATATTCCACTATCAAGTACTATTTATTATTATTCATTCCTATGACAAATTTACCGGCTAGTGAAAATCACAATATCCAAGAACAAATACAAAAATGGGGACATTATTCTGCTTGGAAATATTATAAATAATCTGTTTTCCATTCCAAAAGACTTTAACTTCTGTCTTATTTGGTTATCATGTACACACCCCAATACCTTCAATCTGGATATGAACAAATGAGTGTTTTGTTAAATGGCA
Source organism: Acanthosepion lycidas (assembly GCA_963932145.1). NCBI lineage: Eukaryota > Metazoa > Mollusca > Cephalopoda > Sepiida > Sepiidae > Acanthosepion > Acanthosepion lycidas. The sequence goes on from OZ010590.1 coordinate 32,835,439, forward strand.
AATTATTTCTGTACTAGCATATAAAATTTTAAAAAATTTTTACAAATTGAACTGATTAAAAAATACAATTTCTCAGAAGTTAATAATAATTGCTTCATTGCAATTGGGCATATAGAAAATCGTATTAGAAATTGAATTCTGGTAAAAGATTTTTTTTCTGAACAGGGTCCTTCATCATAAATATATTCAAAGTTTATTAATACTCTCCATACTTTATGATTTTCTTCTTTGCCTCTAAAAGACATTTACTAATGAAAATAAACATTTTCTTTTATCTTTTATGTTCATAACAACACTTACACTCTTTCTCAAAGTTCTCATTAACCTATATCCTCTTGGTGTCAGTTTAAACTGACAACCTTTTCTTCCAAATATAAAATCCATAATTTTAGAAAGTGAAAATTTCACTAAAATATGTTGGGAAATTTCCAAGTTTTCATCTGAAATCATGAAAATAAAAACTTTAAACAAAACCATCACAGTAATGGAAAAAAAAGATGTCAGCTCAAACTGATATGAGGAAGATATGGGTTAAACACATTTTGTGTTCTGTCTGATTATTAACCAGAGAAAGTCAAGATAAAAGTTACATTATATATATATATATATATATACACAAATATCAAATTTATAATTATCAAATATAATTTTAGAAAGTGAAAATTTCACTGAAATATGTTGGAAAATTTCCAAGTTTTCATCTGAAATCATGAAAATAAAAACTTCAAACAAAACCATCACAGTAATGGAAAAACAAAAGATGTCAGCTCAAACTGATATCAGGAAGATATGGGTTAAACACATTTTGTGTTCTGTCCTATTCTGTCATTATGAGCATTTTTTTTTAGCAATGGAATACTATGATTTCAAAGAGAAAAAATGAGTGGCTGAGTTTCTAGATTATCAACATATGAATAAGAAAATACCCAGGCAAGTATAGCCAAATGGCCAATATATCCATTTTCAGTTTCGACATGAACTCATTGCAATCTTCCAAATTGCTTTTAATTGAAAAAGAACAAAATGAGAGTACCTTCGGAAATTTAAGCCTACAAAACCATTGTCATCTTTCATGCTTATATTTTTGAGAAAAGCATGAAGCAAAAACTTCCTACTTCTTGTTTTGCTGCCAGAGACTGATACAAGAAGATACTGTATAATTTCTTTCTATTTTAACTCTATGACTTTTACCAAGTTTAATTCACCAAATGGCAAAGGGTTTCATAGGAAAAGACAATCTGCACACAAGCTTTGTCATAATGCCTTCAAAATTCACTGGCTTCAAGCAATTATCAAATCACCAATGAGCTTAAATTGAACCTCACCAATCCAGTGGACTGCAAAATAACCATCAAGTTTGGTTTTAATCAATTCAGATGACTCAAAAGTGCAAATGTAGACACAAATTATAATTTTTGATCCACAGTCACACACATATACATGGTCAGTCAGTCAAACATAATCATCTTTATCCAATCAAGCCATTCACATATTCAGGAAAGAAATAGAAAAAGTTCAATCCTTGCTCATAACTTGAGTTGAAGAATCAGATGGAGCAATATGCAAGTGTTCAAGCAATCTTCATTTGTATTTTTTGTGCCAAACTCTATCACATCTACAATTGAAAAGAACTTATCTAAACTTGACATAAAATTTGTTATTACTACAGCTAAAACAATAAAAGACTTAGTCAACACTAAACAAAACAGCAAAACAAAGCTTGAAGGAAGAATTTACTTGACACCTGTAATAATTGTCACAAAAAATACATAGGAGAAACCTCAAGAAATCTAAATAAAAGATTATATGAACACAAAAGGGACATTTTATGAAAAAATACATTGAATACATTGGCTGCTACAATTTTAACATAAAAATTTCTACTCTGATCAAAGGAGAAAACAACTCACTACAATGAAAATATTTAGAGGGTGCCTTGATCGCAACGTCATCTACAGAAAATTTGTACCCTGAGCTCTTACAACATCTCACCATTCCAGACTGAACTTCTATTATCACAGTGTGGGATGTTTACTAACAAAAGTGATAGAAACAAAAAGAAAAAGAATCTAAATGAAATCGACTAGATTTTATAAAAAATATAAAATCTTAAATTTTTTTAAATTTTAAAATTTAAAACTCCCAGCATCCTTCATTTGTACACATGTGTAGTCACAGCAACATAACAAATTTAGTCCAGTGAAGTACTAAAGGATGAAATACATCACACAAAAAATTTTCCAGTTTGTCATACATTTATTCCCCAAGATTGTTTCGGTTGGAGTGCCCAAGATACGAGATCCAACAATGGTGTCGGCAAGTAAGTCTCGGTCATCAAATGATACCTTGTGTCACCAGATAAAGACTCCTAATGCTCAGACACTGGTATTACTCCAGTGCAATAATTTTTCCATTATAAATTCTTCCTGTACAGTTCCATTTTTAACATTCATCATCATTACATCATTAATCACTCAATGAAAAGAACTTTTACTCCAAATCTATGGTGATGGCTGCAAGGTGAAACAACAGCAGGTGACGATGACAATCATTAGGTGTATATATATATATATATATATATATATATATATAAGATAGTTGTAATTGTGTTCATTTTTATATGCAATTAGTACATGAAAGTGTGTATCTACTTAACAGTTCAATCTTTGTCAGAGAATCAAAAACCATAATCTTTCCAAGAACTTTGGTAATTTCTAAATGTTTTTTTTCTCTCTTTTCCATTATTCATCTTCTGACTTGTCTTTTTAATTTGTAAAAATGAAATTCTGAGTGACTTACCTTCTCTTTGAATAATTCTGTGTCTGTTGAAATAGAAAGGTGAGGAACTGTCCCAAAAATTAAGGCTTTCATTTCACTTACCTGAAAAAAAAAACAAAAACAAAACAACTTTAAAACCAAGCTTACAAATGAATTTAATAATGGTGCTTTCTAGTTCATACCTCCCACCACCATGACAAAAAGCATAATCATCTTTGGACTACTTACATAACTTGTGATATCACAGGCAGAACAATAGACACACACACACATATATATATATATATATATATATATATATATATATATAGAGAGAGAGAGAGAGAGAAATAAGTTTATATATATATATATATATATAGATAGATAGATAGATAGATAGATAGAGAGAAATAAGTTTTTATATATATATATTCAACCAGAACTTTGACTTAAAAAATACCACACTTAAGATGGAAAATATATTACATGGAAAATTCTTGACAGTGCAACTATCAAATATTACCAAAATATAAATCTGCACCCCAGATTTTTTTAAATATCCCTTTCCTGAGGGACAACATATACAGATCTATAAAGATTTCCCAATGACTATAAATTTTTTTAAATCAAAAGAAAACTGTTAAATTCAAAAACTTTTATTATTTAAAATGTATGTTAAAGACATAAATTAATCTCAAATTAAAATAATAGAAATAATAATTACATATTTCAATAATAATATTTAATCACACTGTTTATTAGACATTAAATTACGTCACTTAGCACGCTCCATAATTTATCTTGATTTTCACTTTGACCAATGTATATGCATGTGCATCTTTTAAGTTAAAATTATAAAAACTAACAACATTTTTACTTCTGTGTATAAATACTTGTTGCAAAATAAAATCCTTATATTTGCCTAGATAAAGTCCATCAGAGGACAAAAACGTGTTGGCTATGCTAAGTTTTCCTAATTTTCTTAAAAGCTCAACATGTTAAATTTTTGTCATTTTATATGTGTATTTAGGACTTTATTAATACTATTTTTTCATCTCAGACTATTCCCCTTTGCTAATTGAACACTATGGGGAAAAAGGAATTTTTAACAGCTGCTGCTGCTGCTTTAAATGCATCACTTTTCATAAGAATTGAGCGGCATTTATATATCACGTATATAATGCATTAAAAAACTCCCTTTCACATGCAGCGATAGCCTATGGGTAAGGGTTTCTGACTGATGTCAAATCGGTCGTGTTTTGATCCTAGCTTGAAGCAATCAGATGTCTAGCCACACTACTGAGCTGTCATAGTCTGTGGATGATTATATAATATTATTCATTTTAGGATATTAAAGCAAAAACACACATTAAAAATCACTAGACAATTATGTCTCAACACTCAAAACAATTGTAATATTCAGCTCTACTCTGTATTGAGCGCACTTTTAAATCAAATGTTACAGGCAGTGGAATTATACCTGGATATATATATATATATAGATAGATAGATAGATACACATACACACACACATATATATATAACTCTCCAAAGTCTTTTTCTTTACAAATGAAATTATTTCACATTTTCAGTAGTGTATTATGATATCAAAAAGAAGAAAAAACATTAAAATAAAAAGTACTGAAGATCACAAGATGCAAAAAATCTCTGATAATGTTCCGTACTGATCAAGATGAGGCTGACCAAAAAGTGATAACAATAAATGTAGAGATACTCGTTTGTATAATGAATGTGTAGAAATATAAAAACTCTGGATTGCAAACATTGTGACAATATTCGGTTGGTGAAATTTGCAAAAGGTTATGTTGAAACTGATAAAACAAACTGATGTTAAGTATTTTTGATAATTTGTCTCAGAACTTAATTTTGGTTTCTTAAATTTACAAAGAAGCAGAAAGCAGTTTGGAAAAATGATTTAGAATTCCAAGAAGTAAAAGCTCTTAGAATAGCACTGACAGTTACATCTAGCTATTTCAACAGTAGAATGATGAGACCTATGAGCCAATCTAGTAGGATATTTAAATTCATGCAATCAAGGTATCGAGAAGGAAAGCGATATTTATTCTGTTAACTACAGAAATGTGGCACAAGGCCAAAAAGGGGATATGGGAAAGGACGGTCTTCTTCTGTCTTAACTATAACTTAGCTAGCCCAAATACTGACCCAATCGTATAAAACAAAATTCCTGACACCAAAAGAAGGAAAGCTCATCAGAACAATTACCATGAAAATATTTATAGAAGAGACAGAAGGAAGCCATGTCACAGTGGTGGAAAAGTCACTGAAGCCAAGATGCCATGTCAAGACTAATAACACTACAAGCTTTTTTTTTTTTTTTTGGATATCTCAAGATATATATCAGGTGCACCAAACCAGTTATTGCAGAAAAATTCAAGTCACAGATGAAAGGTAAATTTATAAATGTGCAATATGGATTCTTACGAGAAAAACAACAGATATGCAGATTATTTACATTATTCAGACTATTGTCCTCATCTTTGTAGCCATATTTATTACGTTTTGGCCGTTGTAAGCTCTGGCCTTCTTCAGCTGGTTGGAATGTCAAACTGAACCCTTTATTTCGCTCACTGGGGTAGACTGTTCTAGTTCCACATGCCATGTTTCTTTGGGTCCTGTCACTGGATCTAACTAACGCCTTTATCCACTGACCCTTGACAGATAGATATGTAGATATATCCGTTTGCATAATGAGTCAAAATATACATTATTTACATTATTCGGACTATTGTCCTCATCTCTGTTGCCATATTTATTACAACATTTTCGCTGTTGTATGCTCCGGCCTTCTTCAGGTGGTTGGAATGTCAAACTGAACCTTTTATTTTGCTCACTGGGGTTGACTGTTCTAGTTCCACGTGCCGTGTTTAATGGATGTCAGTTGTCAGTTATCTCCTGTTAATTCCCCTCTGAAACTTCTCCACTGCCTTAACCAGGTATTGAACTCACACTCTTTGGATCCTGTCACTGGATCTAACCAATGCCTTTATCCACTGTGCCATGTGTCAAAATATGAAAATTATGAATTACAAAACTTGAGGCAATATTAGGTTAGTTAAATTTGGCAAAAAGTCATTTTGAAATTGACAAAGAAACTAATGTGAAGTTTGTTGGGGTTGGGGGAGAAATATGGTCTCAGAATTTTGTTTCGGGTTTTTAAATTTACAAAGAATTAGGAAACAGTCAGGGAAAATGATTCAGAATTCCAAGAAATGAAAAACATAATTTCTGAAATAATCTTGTGAATTATCTTTTATTTAGGAACTTTGCCAGATGAGCAATTAACATAGCAAAAAATCTTGAGTTGGCTGCAATAATGGCACACAAATAGTTTCTGTTGACTTTTTTTTTAAAAATGCCTGCATATATGAACCACCAAAATAAAAAAATAAAGAAAAGTCATTAAAGTCTTAGATTCTGCAACAGGGACAGATCTATAACATGCAGGCAAAAGTTTCCGCCATTTATTTTTTATTTTTCTTATTAAAAAAAAAAAAAAAAATCATTGTCTGTGTTGAAGTTTCTGGATTTCAAGAAAGTGCAAACAGTTTTTGTATAAACATAATATATTTGATGCATTGACATGTGCATTAATGGCATGGAAAGTATAATGGGTATGCTGAGTTCAAATTCTGGTTGAGTTCATTGTGCTCACTTTTGCACAAATATCCTTGAGAAAATCCATATCTTTTTATCCTTATCTATGGGTTAAATAGCAGGGCAAATTGATCTTTCTATCATCTTGCAGAGAAAGAACAATTTACAATAAATTTACATTGAAAATTGAAACCTCTCTAAAAATTAAAAAAAATTTTTTTTATTTATATTTGTAATCTTGAATTATTTTATTTGATGGTCATAAGAAAAAAATTTTAAAAATTTAAAGAAATTATTTAAAAATTAAAAAAAAAATGATTATTTGTTGGATAGGTGCATTTCTTTAGAAATCTCACCTCAGTTGTTCATTGTTTTCTCATTCTTGCATTTCCCATTATTTGCTCATTTTGTTTCTTTCTTTTTCCATGTTCCACTTTTTTGAGAACTTCCCTTTCTCTCTCTCTCTCTCTCTCTCTTTTATGCTCTCTTCTTTCATTTTTTTTGTTTCCTACTACTTTTCTCCATCTTTATCTCTTCATTCTCCCACATTTTTCACTTTTGATTTCTCTTTTTTGTCCAAACCTCTCTCTCTCTCTCTCTTTCTATTGTCTTCTTCCCTTTTTACCCAACTCTGTTTTTTCTCTTTCTCTAGATCTATCTTTCATCGCCTCTCTCTTCATTTCTTCTTACTCACTCTCTGTTCCTTTCTTTCTGGTTGTCTTCTTTCTTCAAATTTCCCTTTATATCTCTCTACCACTCTCTCCTCTCCCCTTTATCTCTGTTTTTTTACGTCTTTCTTCAAATCATTCTTTTCTTTACTTCTCACCCATACTCTGTTCCTTTCTTTTCCCATTTGCTTCTTTCTCTGGATTTCACAAATATATATATATATATATATATATATATATATATATATGTATGTATATATATATATATATATATATGTATGTATGTATGTATGTATGTATGTATGTATGAAAGTATGTATATATATATGTTGTATGTATACATATATACATACATACATACATACATATATGTGTGTGTGTGTGTGTGCTGGACACTCCTGTTTTATTCAATGTATGAGGGTCAAGCAACTCAGTTCCTAGGAACTGACAGTTAGACACCTGCACATGATTGGATTATAGTTGTGAAGGCTTTGTGCAGAACAGCCACACTTTTTGAAGGGCAGAATACAGAGACCTGGTGCATTACATGCCACAAGGTCCCCAAATGACTCTCCATTGGTTTTGAATTCAGTTATCCTTCTCCTAGACCAAGTGCCATCCAAGGCTATAGAACCCAGTCTGTCCTGCTATTTACCCAGAGCTGGGGGAGAAGATAAGGATTCATACCTTTCCCAAGGGTATTAGTAAGTAAATGTAATGTATTCGACTGGTATACTAACTTGGCTCTCTCTCTCTTTCACACACACATATATATATATATATATATATATATATATATATATATATATATATATATATATATATGCAAGTTTCATTACAGACAATTGACAAGATATTGCGATTAAGCTTTTTGTTTAATTTTTCTTATGTGCATACAAGTGTTTTCTTTTCTGGACACTAAGTGTATAAAAACTGTCCAATATTATTTATAAGTTCACATGCCCCTTAAGGAACTGTGTTCTTGATCAAACCAAACTCATAAATGATTATATTGGTCATACCATTACATGCCTATCTGGACAACTCACATTATACCTGACCATAGCACAATTAGGACCCATTTAAAAACACATGGAAACCTACCAAAATCCATCCGCATCATACTAGGAGAAAATACAAGTATAATAGCCTCATCCACATGTAAAAAAAAGGTTAAAAATAACTGAAACACTAAGAATAAAAAGAAAATACCAACACTCAATAACATTAACTGTGAACACGACCACAATGTGTGCATTATCGACAAAGAAAGTGTAATCACTATCCTGAGTTCAAATTCTGGTTGAGTTCATTGTGCTCCCTTTTACACAAATATCCTTGAGAAAAGTATGAATCCATCTCTTCTTCCCTAATATATGGGTTAAACAGCAAGGCAGACTAGCCTCTATAGCCCTGACTGGCAACCAGTCTTGGAGAAGAATAACTTTGTATTCGAAAATGATTAGATGAAGGACTGGCAACACCGCCCACTAAAAATCTACTTGCTACAGAAATTACAGCAACATGGTGAGACTCCACAGGGGAATGCCATCATGAAAAATGCCTTTCAAAATCTAAGCAAAGTATTAAGAAACAGAAACATTTCATTAGAGATAAAGAAAAGAGTACTGAACTGTTATGCAATATTAATCCTCCTATATAGCAGTGAATGTTGGATAGTCAACTCACAAATGAAAAAGAAAACTTGAGGCAATAGAAATCTGGTTCTGCATAAGTATGCTGAGAATATCTTGAACTGAATATGTGTGCAACAATGGAGTTTTGGAGAAAAGAGTAACAAAAAGGACACTCATACTTAACATCAGATTCAGGTAGTTAAAATTTCTACAGTACATAATGAGGAAAGAGGGCTAGGAAAATTTGATATTCACAGGACATATTGAAGGCAAGATGGATAGAGGAAAACAGTGCATAACCTATCTAACAAGCTTGTGTAAATGGACAGCAGAATGAGATTTAGGAGAGATAACAAAGTCAAACTTTACTAAGAGTTATAAAGGGCAGGAAATTGTAGAGAGCTATGATCCTCCACATGATACAATTCTTACTTATTAACCCATAGTTAGGGGTAGAAGAGGTGGGGTCTTATCTTTCCTAGGAGTATTTGTGTCTAAGTGAATATAACAAACATAACTGGAATTAGAACTCAGCTCTCTAACAATTTTGAGCTATTAACTGTGACACCACCCAGACATCCAAGCTTTCAGCAGATGGTATTCCCAAGTGGTCACCCATCAAGGTACTGACGAAGCTTAACATTGTTTAACTTCAGTTATCATACAGGAACTGGTGTTTCAATATGATATGGCAGTAAGCAGAGAAGAGTTTACCAACCCTCACAAATCCTAGTCATACTAGTAATCACAAAGTCCAGGTATATAATACAAGCCTACAATTATCATTCATGTATAATAAATGCTGTATATATTGTTTTTGTAGAGCAGTTTTGTTTTGAAGGCATTAAAGTTAACCAGCCAATTCCTGCCCCAGTCCCAAACCAAAAAGGACCTCCAATTGGTTGTAGACTGGGGCAGGAATTGGCTGGTTAACTTTAATGCCTCAAAAACAAAACTACTTTCTGTTACTCACCAGAGAGAACCATCCCTGCCTCCCATTAGAATGTCTGACGTTCAACTCCATGAGAGTACCTCTTTGTGACTGCTCAGTCTCTCATTGTCCACTGATCTGAGAGAGAATGAATACATTGAGTCAATAGATTCATCCACTGCTAGGAAAGTTGGCTTCCTGTGCCGCACCAGGAATCTTTTCTCACTAGAGTCGATCCTTCAAATCTACAAATCAGCAATTTGCCCTTGCATGGAGTATTGCTGCCATATATGGTCTAGAGCCCCTTATAATTGTCTCAAGGTCCTTGATAAAATCCAAAGACAGATATGCAATGTAATTGGACCTGATCTGGCATCTCGTCTGCAGCCACTCTCTCAAAGATGTGCCGTTGCCTCCCTCTGTCTTTTTTACAAATACTTTCATGGTAACTGCTCCGATGAACTGATTTTGCTGGTTCCTAGACTTCATGAATTTAAGAATTCTACTAGGCTGGCATCTTGCTCACACCCTTTCACTGTTGAAACTGTTAAATGTAGCTGTCTCTTCTACTCCAATAGCTTCATGTCTCACACTTCTTGCCTGTGGAACTCCCTCCCCATTTCTTGCTTTCCTGATAACTATAATCTCCAACTATTCAAATGTAATGTCAATCAATGTCTCCAGATGCCCTGATCTATCCCCTAACATTCTCTTCATCCTTTCCTCTATCACTCTTCTTTGTTCTCGCTCCAACTCTGTGTAACCCCTTGTATGCTAGTGGTTTCCCACCTTGCTTGGGGTTGAATGCTTAAAAACTGTGTGTTGCGGCAACTTGTCCTTGATGTGAATAGGTATAAAAAGGAAAATTACTGTAGATTCAGCAACTTGAATTTTCTATTATAGTAAGCTATTAAATTCTCAAATGATGGAAAAGTAACTCCCTATTGAATATATATGAATGGCTAGCTAGGCATCCTGACTTAATAACCTGTGACTTTTTTCTTTGGGGTTGGCTCAAGGAGCAGATATAGGATGCCAAACCAAAACTTTTGAAACACTTGAAGGGCAAAGAATTTATGTCTTCCATATCACAAATAATGCGATTCCTGGGTGGCTTGAGAAGCTAGTTGCAAAATCTGGTGCCCATATTAAATTTTAAATAAAACCTCATACTAAACACTTTCCTCACATATGCATTTCTTATAAAAATTATAAATTATAAGTATTTTAAAATGGGGAGTTAATTTTTCTACCACCCAGTAGAGCATGTCTTAACACAAATGAGAACTTATTTAAAAAATAATGAAATAACTTGTGTTTCTGCAGCTAGCAATTGTCAGGTGGAAATCCATTTCAAATTACTACCTGATGAATGCTAATTCCATGGGAGTTTGTGTTGTGGAAATGATAATGTTTATACTTACCATTTCCACAACACAATTTATTTCTTTATTTGCTTGTATAGATAAGCTCTGTCTTTTACAATTCTGTTTGTAAGGTTTATTTTATGGAGTGTGCATATATATATATATATATATATATATATATATATATATATATATATATATATACATACAAATATAGATAACTAGACTCATTTCGAAAAACCCTCAAATTGTTGATTTGCCAATAATCAAATCAATCTCGAGGGAAAAAAAGGTTTTAAAAAAAGAAAGAGCTACAAACATGAACTACTGCCGAAAAAAATCGCACAGATGCAGGTCTGAAGCCCACAGAAAAAATCCCGATACGAGTAAACAATTAATTAACAAAAGAGCTCAATACAACCGTAGAGCAGATCTAGATACACCTAGTAAGCCAGACAAACCTACCTAGGTTTTACCTAAACGGATCGTCAGAGAAAGTTTTGTCTGGTTCACTAGGTATATTATATATATATATATATATATATATATATATATGTATGTATATAAATATATACATACATACACACACCACATGGATGATTGGTTAGAATGTTTGCTTTCTGACTATGAGACACAGGTTTGAATATCAACATGGTCAATTTGTCAGGCAGGTGACTTCATAATTTTATCAGTCTGGGGAAGGCGATCCCAGCATGTGGCACCTTTGGAAAGTGTCTGAAAACCATACCCCATGGGTTGAACCAAGCACCTTGTGAGTGAAATTAGGGAGACAGAACTCTTTCAAAGCCAAGGTTAGTTGTGCTAGCACAAAGTCACATCATCGTGAACAAAATTTGAGCATGTGGGCCTTGTTCAGACTGTTGATCAAGCTAGATAATGCACTCTCTCCCAGAAACTTGAAGGTTTTCTCAGCATAGTGGGCTCTGTGGGTGTTGAACAAACCCAAATGTGCCTGAGCAGGCGTCTGCAACAAGGATTGTTTAGCCGACCTAGTAGATGAGCATCCTCAGATACAAGTGGCCAGCCACAAACATATATATGTATGTATGTATGTATGTAGTATTATTTTATTTTAGATATTAGAGCAAAAACATGTTGAAATCACTAGACAATAACTTGTATCTCTTCAGGCAAATGGTAAATGACTCTTACCATCTGCCTGAAGAGGTACAATGTAGTGCCAAAACACAAAAGCTATTGTATAGTGATTTCAACATATTTTTGTTCTATCTAAATTAAAATAATAATAATATATTGCCCTACTTTGTATTGAGCACTTTTTAAAAAGTAAATGCTATGAACAGCAGAATATATAACTGACAAAATATCAGATTTTTTGTTCAAATTCCTTCTTCGTTAGGCCCAGAATTTTTCAGCATTATACATCTCTCTCTCTCTCTCTATATATATATATATATATATATATATATATATATATATATATATGTATAAAATATATCTGTGCTGACAAGCAACATGTAAGTATATCTTATATTTACAAAAATGATAGTTTGCATGTGCATGTATACTGATATATCCACAAAGGTCTTTCTGCATGTATATATGCACATGTACACACACATACATACATGCCTTCATACATATATACATTTGGCAATGTTTGTATTTGTCAGTCCAAAAACCGTATTCTCTCACTCACACAAGCACACACAGCTTTTCATGGTCAAGTATATATTTTGATATAACTACATCTGAGATTTTTTCTTTTGCATATATGCTATTATTTATATGAAAACATGTATGTATGTGCTTGCATATTAGAATACATATGGGCACATATACATTTAAACTTTTGTTCATATCCATATATATTTGTCTAAATTTTGTCAATGAGTATGAATGTATATATATATATATATATGTGTGTGTGTGTGTGTGTGTGTGTGTGCCTACCCACATAATGTATTTGTATATAATATCTATGGTGAATTTTTGAATTTTCACGAGTTCTGATGGTGTCTTTATGAGGCTTGGTACACTATTAATCAGAAATCTGAGATATCCTCTTGGGGATATTGCACTAAAGACAGAGTAAGTCTATCCGTAGTTTGATGAGATCCAGAGCCTCGTCTCGTTGATATTCTTGGAGGGACTGTAATGCCCTCAGAAGGAAATCTCATCCTGAGGGTGAAGAGCACATAAATCTTCTGCCAAGCTCTGATTGGTTTATAATTGAAGACTTTCGCCAAGAATGTCCATTGGTGGGGACAAGTCTCTTTCCTCTGACCTCCTTCGTCCTGCAGTTTACATTTTCGTTTCCCAATATACTCTTGTTGATTCACTTTTTTATTTTCGACAGTTTCTCTTATTTAGAAAAAATTTTTTTTTTTTTTTTTAAATAGTCATTTACTTTTTTAGGAATAAAAATAATTCTTTAGTCTTTTTTATTTATCTATGATAAAGGACAGTACTTGATTTTCCTTGTCCTTCTTGCCAAACTTACTTGCAAGGACTAGAAAACAGTCTCCTTGTGGAGAGGTTCATGTCATCCAAAAAGAACAATAAAATATGGTGCCTTAAAATTCCAACTCTAATATGGAAACAAGTAGCTAGAACAAAAATAATGTCTTCAATGAGATGCATAGTTCTGTTTAAAATTCACTGTTTCAATTCAAGAGAATGTGAAAAGTTGGTCAGCCAAAAAGAAATTTAAAAAAAAAATAAAGATGAGGGTAGTAACAAACAAAAAATCATCAAATACATTAGTGAACATATTTTATTTACTCACATTTGATGATATTTTTTTTTTTACTTCTTTAGGAAGTTTTAACAGAAGATGAAAAATGTGATAGTGAAATCTGAAGACACATTCAAATAAAGAAAGATATCTTCCAAAAGTTAATCAAAGTATTAAGAAAAAAGAAAATTTTACTAAAAACAAAGAAAAGACAACTAAACTATAATGCATTATCAGTCCTCCTATATGGCAATGAATGCTGGACAATCTCATCATAGATGGAGAAGAGACTTGAGGCAACAGAAATGTGATTCTACAGCAGGATCCTGAGAATATCGTGGATTGAAGATGTGTGTAATGAAACAGTTTTAAAAAACTGGAAACAAAAGGAACACTGATACTTAACATCAGAAAGATATAGCTGGAATATCTTGGGCACAGATTGAGGAAAGAGAGCTTAGAAAAACTGATACTCACAAAACACTGATAGCAAGAGGGGAAGAAGAAAGCAGCAAATAATGTACTTAACAAGTTTCTGTAAATGGTTGATAGGACAAAGTTAGGAAAGATGGCTGAAGGCAAACACTGCTAAGAGCTACAGAGAACAGGAAGTTATGGAGAAACATGATCGTGTTCACATCATGAAAGGAAATAGAACATTGAAGAAGAAGCATTTCATGGTGTTATTATTTTGTTAAGCTAATTTTTTAGAAAATGCATATGATTTTGAAATAAACATTTTCTGCATAGATCCTTTAGCAATCATCATATATGAGTGTTTTTTTTTTCACATTTAGAAGAAGGGTCAGAACTGGCAATGTACTTTCAAGGGATGGAGTCGTATTTGTGATGATTCTTCCTATGAGCAAATATTCTACTGATAGCAGATGGACAAGTCCACATTCAAAAATGAATGTAAAGAAGTTTAGCTGTTTTTCTATCCAACAAGAAGCATCAAAGTGCAATATTGAAAAAAGAAAAAAAAAAAAAAACAAATAAGTAATATACATCTGCCATGTAGTCAAAGTGAAGAATTTTAAAAAGTTAAAAATTTTAATGGTTTAAAATTTAACAAATTTTAACAGTTTAAAAATTTAAAAAAATTAATGGTTTAAAATTTTGAAAATTTTAACAGTTTAAAAATTTAAAAAAATTAATGGTTTAAAATTTTGAAAATTTTAATTTTTAAATAAAATTTTTAAGAATGCCAGTGATATTTTAAAATTATAACTTTAATTTATATTTAAAAATTATTTGTAATAATGTGTAAAATTTATTGAAATTTTAAACTGAACAGTTTAAAAATTCAAAGATTTTAGACATTATTACAAGCAAGTTTTAAATATAAATTAAAGTCATAATTTTAAAATATCACCTGCATTTTTTTAAAATATTAAACTATAGTCATTTTTTAAGAATGGCATGTGATGATCACATTTCTGAAAATTATTTTTGTCTTTAAATTTTGTGTCATTTGTATCTAAAAATTTATTTTTAACACATAAAAAATCATTTCAAAATTATGCACCAAGGTTTTTCATTAAACCTTTTAAATATTCTTTTATTGACAAATTGATGCAGGCATATCATGTGAATGTTTCTTTTACAATTTGAAAAGACGGGTGCATCACAAACATTCCTTCTTTGAATTTTACTTGAAGTTAACTGAATGATCATTCAGCCACACAGTATTTAGCAGCTAATCTCAATTCTATATTTACAAGAAATAACTTAAATATACTGATAAACTTAGTAAATTTTTGAAGGATTCTTCTTTTTCTATGCCATATCCCCTCAGGATGTGAGGAATCATTATTTGGACTATTGTCCTCATCTTTGTCACCATATTCATCACAACGTTTCGGCCATTGTACACTCCGGCCTTCTTCAGGTGGTTGGAATTTCGAACTGAACCCTTTATTTCGATCACTGGGGTAGACTGTTCTAGTTCCACGTGCCATGTTGGATGTCAGTTATCAGTTATCTCCTGCTAATTTTCCCTCCGATAAGTTCTCCACTGCCTTAACCAACATGGCATGTGGAACTAGAACAGTCTACCCCAGTGATCGAAATGAAGGGTTCAGTTTGAAATTCCAACCACCTGGAGAAGGCTGGAGCGCACAACGGCCGAAACATTGTAATGAATATGGCAACAAAGCTGAGTACAATAGTCCGAATAATGTAAATAGTGTACATAATACCTCATCTCAGAAATATAGACAGACTTTGCAATACAGTTCCCTAATTCATTTCTTTGCCCTCAAACAGCGTAGCATAAATCAAACAATCCAACACAAGTGTCTCCTGTTTGCTACCACAGTCGCACTGCTCTGTAAGCTCATTAAGCATTTTTTGTAGCTTGAGTGACAGATCAAATTTGCATAGGTGCAAAAAGAGTCTCACATATATGTCCAACTCAGAGATCTATCATTTCTTAAATATACAAATTTTAAAGCTACCATTTTCTTTTTTGAATTGTTAAAATTTGTTAAATTTTAAACCATTAAAACCATGTTAATTAATTATTATGATTGCTAAAGGATCTATGCAGAAAATGTCAGTTATCAGTTATCTCCTGTTAATTCCCTTCTACAAGTTCTCCACTGCCTTAACCAGGTATTGAACTCACACTCTTTGGGTCCTGTCACAGGATCTAACTAACACCTTTATCCACTGTGCCATGTGCCTGAGTTCAATACCTGGTTAAGTCAGCGGAGAACTTGGAGAGTGGAATTAACAGGAGATAACTGATAACTGACATCCATTAAACATGGCACGTGGAACTAGAACAGTCTATCCCAGTGAATGAAATAAAGGGTTCAGTTTGACATTCCAACTACCTGAAGAAGGCTGGAGCATACAATGGCTGAAATGTTGTAATAAATATGGTGACAAAGATGAGGACAATAGTCCGAAAGTCTATCCTTGATTGGTACAAGGTCTCAATACAAGAGCACTCAATGGATATTTAACTCACTGCACAAATATTAGACTTCAAAATCAGATTGCTAATCAGTGCTCAATAGCAGACAACTTAACATGAAATTTCACTTATATATATATATATATATATATATATATATATATATATATATATGTGTGTGTGTGTGTGTGTGTGTGTGTGTGTATATGTATGTATATATATAAGTAGACATTGACATCAATGCCCAGCAACAACAGGCTGTTCCATGCTTAAACACAATCTTCATGCCAGTCTGTTTCATGCTTAAATATAGTTTAAGCATGAAACAGACTCACCACTGGGTGTTAACCTCAATGTCCTATATATATATATATATATATATATATATATATATATGAAATACTTTACTTTTGCTCTACTCAGTGTATTGAGCATGTTTTGTTTTAAATTATTAGTTGCTGGTTTTTTTTCTTCTTTGTAGCAGAGATTTATGGTACTGGATGATTTCTTTCACCCTGTTTGGAGGTTTCTGGTGCTTTCTTCTTTTTTTCCATTTTTTCTTGGATGCCAATTTATTTGAAAATTGTGCTATCCAGGTTTTTTCACCCATTGAATTGAAATAGATTTACATATATATATAAATTTGAAAATTATAACATAAATATGTTATAAAATCACTACAACCATCACTTGATAAGACACCAGAAGTGTTGAAACAAAATGGCTATTTTTGTTGTGATTTTATAACATATTTATGTTATAATCTTCAAATAAATTATATTTGCTCTACTCTGTATTGATCACTCTTTTAAGAATAGTATTTTTGAATATTGGAATTTATTCCGTATACACCAATCCTATATATATATATATATATATATATGCCATCATGACTTAAAGACAGTATTCAAGCTGGAAACAGATCATCATCACTCAGTCTTGTCCTCAGTGTTCTCTTTTATATTTACATATGCTTTTTCCCTGATATTGAGCACTTTAACCCATAAATATAGCATACCTTAACACTATAGTTTTATTACATATATATATATATATATATATATATATATATATATATATATATTATGGCTAACTGCTCAGGCAGCTAGCTAATCCCTGTGGGAGATGCCTGCTTAGGCACATTTGTGTTTGTTCAATACCCACACAGCCCACTTGTATTTTATACTGCAACTATGCCCATTCAGACCTTACTTAGAGTTTTTTGTAGAGAGCCTATAATCTGATGTTTGAACAAGTCTAAAGCACTCATACCCTTAGTCATGATGACTTGTAACTTTGTGCTAACACAACCAGCAATGACTTTTGAATATATATATTGATTAGGTCCACTTATTTCTACTATTTTGACAATGGAAAGAATTATAGATACATTTTCCTTCAATGTAGATTTTTGGTAAACTTTGAAAAAAATTGAGTGAAAGGAGCATTTACTATGATAAAGTTTCATTCTGGAATTTTCTTTTTTAATCCTGAATTCTGTAACACATCAGCATCAATGGGGTGTCACATATAGTGTATCTAGAGCAATAGTGGGTGTGTCTAAGGCAAATATAGCTAAATGAAGCCCATTCTTCTTGTGGTTTTGAATTCAGTTGTTCTCTTAGAGTCATTTTCTTACCAAGGCTAAAGAACGCAGTCTGCCCTACTAATTTACTCCTAGCTGAAAGAACGTTTAATGCCTTTTCCCAGAGGATTAGTCTGAAGTGAATCAAATGTCAAAACATAAACCTGTCGCACTGATCCCACTTTCTGTGCTAATAAATATTACACAATATTCTTGGACAAATATTTTTTGAGAAAATTTTCAAATAAGTGAGGAATTAGAGATATCTAAATAAAGCAAGTACATAAATATTACTAACTAGGAAGTGTTTTAAGAGATGACAGAAAATGTGATACAGAGATCTAAATGCGCATTTGAATAGGTAGCTCATTCACTTTGAATAAACTGAACAGGGACTGGGAAGAAGTGTAGTAAGGAACATTGGTATAAAGGATAGGAAGTTGTGGAGAAACTTGATTGCCCACATCTTGAAGATAAAGAACATATAACAGAAGAAAGCAACAGCATTCTTTACAATTATTTTTAAGTGTCTGATATTTGAACAAAAATATGCTGAAATTGCAATTGTGCTGTCTAAAAAAAAAAAAAAAAGAAAAAGATTTCTCTTTAATATATAAAAGGGACACAAGCCAATACAATATTCAAGCAGAAATGTCAAATAAAAGAAACAAAACACATTGATTGATTTTTTTTCTTGTTTTTATGCCTTCCTTTCCCACCCCTTGTATTTGGCACTATCATTGGTTCATTTGGGACAGCAGGGGTGAAAGAAAGAAATCTCAGTGGACCCTACCACACATGCACAGACAGCCTTCCCCTGCACAGTCCAGAAACTTCCATTACATTATTGACCGCAAGACAGCCAGGCCTGGTGTTGTGGTCAACGTTGCTATGACCAACAGTGACAAGAGTCATTTGACTCGAAATTGGGGCATATAATAGAGTAATTTATTAAAGAAGACAGTTCAACAGTTGAGAAGAGGAGGAACGATGCACTATTGGACCGCAGAATTGATATGAGTCAACACAACAGTAATTACCCACAATGGGATATTTTTCAAAGTGATGACGATCATTATTATCATTATTAACCAGTAGTAGCCAATCAGTTACAATGGAAATCACCAAAAATAAAAGTTCGGCTCTAAGACTTTTTCTAATAGAGTTTTGAATTGATATTGAAAAGATGGAGAGGTGATGAAATCAACTAACAAAAGTGTGTTTGGCAAATTAATAATTCAATTTATGTTCAAACAAAGTTTTGGAGGAATAGTAATATACAATAAAAGGCAATCTGTCTATATTTCTGAGATGAAATATTCTAACTATTTACACTGTTTATATTGTTTGGACTATTGTCCTCATCTTCATCGTCATATTCACAACATTTCAGCCATTGTACATTCCGGTCTTCTTCAGGTGATATACATTGGAATTTTGAACCAAATCTTTGATTTATTTCACAGTGGTAGATTGTTCTCATTCCATGTGCCATGCCTTTTCCAGATATCTTAGTTTCAGTTATTTCTCTTTAGTAATTCAACACTCCAAGTGTGGCCAGGTATTGAACTCACAACTCTTTGGGTCAAGTCACGTTTGGATTACTTTAACCAACATTTTATCTACTGAGCCAAGTGTCCTTGAAGATACAGGGAGACATGATTTTAATACTTGCTTACAGCAGTGGTGAACAAAAACTTGGAGAGTTGAGTTACAAAAGGGAGATAACTGAAAACTGAGATAGCCAGAAAAGGCATGGTACATGGAACTAGAACAATCTACCTCTGTGGACTAAATAAATGGTTCAATTTAAAATTCTAACAGATATCAACTGAAGAAGGCTAGAGCATACGATGGTGAAAATGTTGTGGATATTACAATAAAGATGAGGAAAACAGTCAGAACAATGTAAATTAAAGGCAATATTTGAAAATTTTCTTTGTACATGTTTTTTTGAATCTAAAAACTTCAGGGAAAGTTTAATGAATCTTGAGTTAAGTTGGATATGTAAGTCTACAGCAGAAAAATTTACTGTTGAAGAATGGTTTTCCTTCAGACCATGATTACTTGAAATTTGTAAAATATTTCTATTATAAAAGTTTTTCAGGAAAATAACATTCTCGCATCCTCTTTCTAACATTGATGGGAACTTCCTATCAAACTTTTTGTTTTTGGTGATGTGGAAAGTCAAAATATTTAATATATCATTATTTTTTCTTTTAGTAATATTTGCTAGCTATTTTAGTTGTTGCTGTTGTTAATTCTTCAAGTATTGTTTATTTGGTGAAGTTCTTTGTAATTCTCTGTTACCCTTCTATGAGATCTGATAAATGAGTCGACTTCAAGGCCCACAAGGTTCATTCACTTGAATCCATTTTTAATCATTGATCTGATAAAACAGTTGTATATAGCTGATAGTTTAGACATTAAATTATTTGGATGCTATGTATGACATCCACATGAGAGTTTTGATCTGACAAGGCTATTTAAGAACATGACTCCATTTCTTTGCTGATAATTTAGATATTTCTGAATGATTTCAATGCTATGCATGATATCCATATGAGTGTCTAGATCTGACAAGGCTATTTAAGAACACAACTTGAGTTCTTTGGTTAATGTTTTGCTTTTGTAGCATCTTGCAGTGTTGGACAAAACTCCCACTGGTACATTCACAATAAATTAACTAGAAATAAACGACTCATGCTAAGGTCATTAATTATAGCCAACTGATATTCTTTTAAAGAACAATGCCAATTCACAAATTATTTAAAGTGAAACTTCAAGATGTGAGCACAATGCAAGTCAGGGTAATTAAAGGTTATGGTGAAGTGGGTCTCTTGGGACTAGACATTTAGCTGCCTTTCTTAATGGGATTTAAAAAACAGATTAAAGAGAGTTATCTGCGTGTGATTAAGTTATAGTGTTGGTCATTTCTTACTGGTGGAAGTGACCCATTGATCAATTGGTTGATAAAAATCAGTCCTGATATGATCTGGTTTTGTGAAAATTGATGCTTCTTTATAAGTATTTAAATTGGATTAACCTTTTTTTTTTTTTATATTGGCCACCGCAAAATCCACAGAATATCCTATTTGTATGCTAAACATGAAAAACAATGTTGATTTATAACAGCCTTAGTATCACAGTCTGAGAAGTTTTGATAAAAAGCAATTGAAATTAAGATGAAAGAAATACTAGTCAAAAATTAATAATAATATAGATTTATGTCTGTGATAATTTGACATCACAATAAAAATAAAAAATATAAAAAAAACTGTTATGAGCAGCTTATAAAAAATCAGACACATTCATATATGGGCTGTCCAATAAATGAAGCCATGTTTTCTGTTTTTTGCTTTATAGTCTGTATTTATTATCAGCTGTGACAATCACTTTGCAAAGTCGGGGCAGGAAGATAATGTTTTAATTCAGTATAAGAGATTAACAGCCTTTGAGTTCTAACAAAAGCATACGGGGGGGGGGAGAGGAAGAAGATAAAAAAAAAAGGAGTTATGAAAAGTTAACTTTCAGCAATTGCTGTAATAAGTTCTTGCATTTAATTTGGAAATTTGCAAAGAAAATAGAGAATTCTTTAAAATCTTTTATGTTTTTTCATTTTCTTTTCTGAATGGGTCAACAGGGACACTGACTTAGAATCTAGCACTGCACATCACAGAATAAATCTGTTTTATTAAATAGCATGACCAAAACTTTATTACTAACTATTTTTGTGTTATAATTAGTCAAAAGTCAATAAGTTGATCCTCACTGTTTACATTATTTGGACTATTATCCTCATCTCTGTTGCTATTTTTATCACAATGCTTCGACCGATGTATGCTCCGGCTTTCTTCAGGTGGTTGAAATGTCAAACTGAACCCTTTATTTCGCTTGCTGGGGTAGACTGTTCTAGATCCACCATGCATTGTCTAATGGATGTCAGTTATCAGTTATCTCTTGTTAATTCCCCTTTCCAAGTTCTCCACTGATTTAACCAGAAATCTTTGGGCCTCTCACTGGATCTAACCAACGCCTTTATCCACTGTGCCATTTGTCCTTAAGCAGCATACATTGGCTGAAATGTTGAGATAAAAATGGCAACAAAGATGAGGACAATAGTCCGAATGATGTAAATAGTGTAGATAATACCTCATCTCAGAAATATAGACAGATACTGAAGTTGATCCTTGTTCGACCATAACTGAGAGAAAAATAGCCAAGTAAGCAATTATTTATGTAATCTATATCATATGTAGGATTTCTAAAACAAAGGATTGCAGATACATCAATAGAAAATACAATTGCAACAACTTGAAAAATGATCCTGATTTTGATCTGGTTACAATATATACATGTTGGGGTAGATATGTAGCAGAAAAACATAATTTACACATAAAGATAACAAATCTAAATTTATACAATTATTAGAAAGTATACATCTTTAACTATACACCTATTTTAATGCATATGTCAAACTCTAAACATTGCTGAGGGAGTCAAAAGTGTATACAATAATAGTGGTGTCAAGGGAAAAAAAACATCCCTTTGACACAACATTTTTTTTTTGAAGGCATGAAGATTAAATATTGCCAAAAAAATATGTATGTATTGTTTATATAATCCTCTACATGTTGGATTTCTTTTGAAAGTGTTCAATATATTTACTTTATCCTCTTGAGCAAGAAGTTGCAACTTCTCCCACTACAAACCAGTGACAAACAGTAATTGCTTTTTGTTACATTCTGTGTTAAGGGAATAAATACTTAACACCAGGTGGATAACAGAAGAAAGGTTTATTGTACACAACCAGTACAATATGAAACACGGTACAGTTATACACACAGGTCAATCTAGTAATGAGTGCCACTAATTGGAAGGTCGGACGTGTTTGCGTCTTCTTACCCTCACTCTTCCTCCAGTCTCTCGTAGACGGTTGACTTTATAGGTACTTACTACCTATAATGTAATCATTCATGGGGGTGACTGGTTATTCCATTATATCACTTTTATTACAAAAGGAGGTAACAAAGAAAAGATTACTGAGCGGTTACGTGATCTGCCCTTCTTTACGGCAACAATGTTGGACGATTTCCTCAAAGATGAAGAAGTGACTCTACAGAAGGATGCTAAGGATATCATGGACCAAGTGTGTGAGCAATGATGAGGTCTTAGAGAGGATGCAAACAAGGAGAATGCTTATACTTAACATCATGAAGAGGTAGTTGAAGTTTCTGGGACACATAATAAAGAAGGAGGACCTGGAGAATTTGATACTCACAGGTCAAATAGAGGGAAAGAGAGACAAAGGAAAACAATGCATAACATAGCTAGTGGGCTTGTGCAAGTGGATGACAGAACGTGGTCTAGGGGGGGAAGCAGAGGGAAGGAACTTGTGGACATGGCACATAAAAAGAAAGAAAGAAGGCGGTCCACTAAACCTTATGCTAAAAAAATTAAGAAACAAACTCCTATCAGTACTTGTAAAAGTCATAAGTCCTGAAAAACTGTTTTAAGAAAAGGATTTTATAAATTTTAACTCAAAATAATTCTGGTTGATTAATGCTGAATGTTTCCTGTAATTATTTTGCCATTTTCTCCTTTTAAATTCTTTTACTTTAAGCAAGGCAATAAAGCTACTGAGATGCAAGAGGTTACTGAGAATGAGTCTGAGAAAAAAAAACATCATTAAGGAGAGAGGATAATAAAAGGTCAGGATTCAAAGAGACAGAAGGTAACGATTAACACCGCATTTAATTTTTTGAAGGTCAAAGTGGACTGGAAAGCAAGAAGCCAGAAAAGGGTTCCACAATTAAGAATTGTGGGAGAAGAACCTATGGTTACATGCTGTAATTTCAACAGGAACATGATGAGACCTAACTGCCAATCTAGTATGGCATTTGTAAAGTGGATGTATCAAAGAAAAAGTGCATCAAAACCAGAAACAAGAAAATATTTATAAAAAAAAAAAAGCACAGGAAAGCTTTGTTACAGCAGTGTGAAAGCTGAGATGCCAGGTTAGAACCAATAACATTGCAAATTCTGCTTTGGATTTTTTCTACAATCTCTAGATACATAGTAGAAGCATCAGATCAGATGTGACAGCACTATTCAATGCATAAATGTATAGTGGACTTAGAAATTTTCAAGATAGATTCCATAGAAAAAATAGTCTAGTCTAACACAGTAAACCAAATTTCCTAGCAATTCATTCAATATAATCATTCCAATTTATGTCAGTGGAAAACATTAATCCAAAGAAGGTTCAATAAAATTGCTTTCCTGAAGGTTGGCATCAAGAATAGTTTGAGTAAAAGACTCATGTCATCATGGTCTATAATACAAAATCTATTATTACATATTTCAATAACTTTGAGAAAAGTAATCATCAACATTCAAAGGTTTCCTACAAGTATTATTATAAAGATTTAAGTACAGATACAGCATTGATTTTCCTTGGTTCCAGAGCCATGTCAAATTATCCATTTTGCTAGACTAATGGAAGCCTTATAATAACAATTCAGTAATACACCTTTGACCCCCGCTAATTCTGCATCTCTTGTATCTCTACAGAATTATCAACTATTCAGAACCGATATTCAATAAAATACCACTTGGTGAATTAGTCTGGCAATTGCATGAAATTCAAATACTTGCTAGTAATTTTGTATAGATTAAAAGAAGTGCTGGACCATCAAGTGTTGGAAAATCATTGGCATGACTATAATTGTGTTTCAACCAAAAATACTCGATTGACTGATCTGTTTTCTATGGCTTATCAATCTTTTTAATTGGATTGTAAGAATTTTTAAGAGATAATGATTTACTGCTACAAGTACTACTAATTAACCCATAGCTGGGGAGAAGAAGAGTTGGATTAAAACTTTTCACAAGGGAATTTGCATGTAACTTGGCTCCCTTATTTTCAATTCTGAACTGTTACCTGTTACACCACTTGCACATTCAAGCTTACAGTACATGGTATTCTCAAGCAGTCATGCTGTTAGGTACTAACCAGGCTGAACATTGCTTAACTTCAGTGATAGTATGAGATCCGGTGTTTCAACCTGATATGGCCATAAAATACTTGCTCAATCTTACTTACTAATCTTTTTATAAAAACGAAATAAATGAACCAAACAAGCCATTTTAATATATCAAGTCAAGATATAAATAAATTACCATATTTTTCCAGGTATCTTTGCTTTTGAAATGATTTGTTTGAACTCAGCTTTTAAGGAAAGTATGTACAAACTTTCCTTAAAAGCTTCAGTTCAGTTATGTGCCATGTGATCATGTATCTTTCAATACAGGACTGATGAGGCAGATTTTTCCCTGCAGTAGGTTGCCATTTCTTTCTGCGGTAGACCAGTTGCCATCCAAGGCTACAGAACCCTGTCTGTCCTGCTATTTAACCATAGTTGTGGGGGAGAAGACAAGGATTCATACCTTTCCCAAGGATATTAGCATGTAAGTGAATGGAATGGATTCGACTGGAATACGAACTCGGCTCTCCAATTCCTCAATCTGACCCACTATCCTTTACCCCACCATGTCTCCTCTCCTTAAAAGCTTACAGTACGGTAATTTTAATTATAATCTGTAAAGATTTTTTCAATGAATATCATTGCACACCCGGCTTGCATATGGTGCCAAACATGATTAGATTCATCTCATATCTCAAAGTTTACTTCAGCTGTAGCATCTTGATATTATGCATTTGACGTTATTATTTCAAGATGGCTCAAGCCACATGACCTTTTGGATTTCTTCGTGCTTCTAAGAGTTGTCTCTGATGCACATGACATTTTCTTTATATTTTTGTTCAAGTTCTGACATTGAAGACTTAAAATGTTAAAAACAGCTGCCCATTCCCTTGCTAGATTGTACACCCAAAATATAGACTCGCCTGCCACCTATCAGAACAGAGTGCCATCAGACCACACATCAGTAAGCATCATAAGGATAATGGAAACATCAGACAGCTACTTACAAATACTAGCAAAATCAAATAGTAAAAACAGACTCATTATCCTTACAGAGTTGTAGCAGAGACAATTTTTTATTTTTGGCAGGGGAGGCAAAATAAGTAGACTTTATCCTTAAGTTTTCAAAGGCTGTGAACATGATTAGCAGCAATAACATTTAAAATTTCCAGAATTGGCAAAAATCATCTTTTCTAGGATGAGGTATTATGTACACTATTTACATTATTTGGACTATTGTCCTCATCTTTTTTTCTTTATGTTTTACAACATTTTGGCCGTTGTACGCTCCGGCCTTCTTCAGGTGGTTGGAATGTCAAACTGAACCTTTTATTTTGCTCACTGGGGTAGACTGTTCTAGTTCCACATGCCATGTCTAATGGATGTCAATTGTCAGTTATCTCCTGTTAATTCCCCTCTCCAAGTTCTCCTCGTCTTAACCAGGTATTGAACTCATGCTCTTTGGGTCCTGTCACTGGATCTAACCAATGCCTTTATTCACTGTGCCATGTGCCTTTGAGGAGAATCTCAGTGAGCGAAATAAAGGGTTCAGTTCAACATTCCAATCACCTGAAAAAGGCCGGAGTGTACAACGGCCGAAATAATAAATATGGTGACAAAGATGAGGACAATAGTCTGAATAATGTAGATTGTGAAAATATTTTCAAATGGTGCCGATTCTGTAAATGGGTAACCATAGATTTAATCGTCTACACAAATTATTGATACATGGACAGCCATTCCAAAAACTGCAATGTGTCTTGTCCCATTGTTGTTTTTTTTTCAGAATAAAGACTGTGTAGTCTTATTTCATGATATCAACTATCTTTTATAGACTCTAGAACGGATTTAATTTATAACACTTGTTACATGTTTATGGATGGAATATAGCTAGCATCATAATCTGTATATAATTTTTATGCCAACAGAAATATAAATTATACTCGGCAAATCCAAAACTGACATGTTCAGAAATTTTCAAGAAGATAAATTACACATTCAATTTTTAAATTTCAATTTTAAAATTTTAATTTTTACATTTTTGCATTCCTTTTTGACACTGAAAAACTTTGAAATGAAATAAAAGTGTTTAATAAAGATGCCTGTTCATTTGAATCTTTCATTTTCTGTTTACAAAGCAAAAATTTATTTTCTTTTAATTCAAGAATAAAATTTAATTTCTAATTTCTTAAATTTGGTCAAAGACATCATAGTACCAGGTTCATTGGAAATCTATCTTAGTAATATCTTTATTTAAACCAATCACATACTTTTTGGACTATCAAATTGTAATGTTTGATCTGATAGAGAAAGATAATATGAAAAATAAAATTTCTATCATTCCTACCACTGGATGTGAGGTAGTATAGTTGTTACTAACACAGAGAATGGGACTGACATGCTGAGTTCAAATTCTAGCAAAGGCTATTGCATTCACTTGCACACAAATACCCTTGGAAAAGTATGAAGCCTGTAGTAGATAGTTGCAAAGCCACAGTCCCAGAATTGTTTCTGTACTTGTCTGTGTGGAACTCTTCTTATTCAGGTTTTTGAACATGAAGGCAAATTAGCGATAGTTTTAAAAGAGCTACAACCATGCATGCACTTTAAATAAATTGCAAATGGCTGTTCCAGACAAACAGGCAAGACATCATGGCCTCTTAGCTTTGGGTAAGTTAACATTTCTTAGTACCATTTCACCACAAAGCCATCTCTTCTTCCTTCAACTAGATGCAGGACAGGGCAGGACAGACTGGCCTCTCCAGCTTTGGGTGTCAACTAGTCTGAAAGAAGGACAACTGAATTCAAAACTGTTTTGGCATAATTGCCTCCTTGTAAGAACATACTTGTTATAAGGTTGGTGCAAAAATGATGTCGGTTTTTGACGTTAAAAATATGTCAAAAACCGACATTGTTTTTGCACCAACCTAATATAAAAACCATGGCAGTATTGCAGATGTAGTGGCCCTATACTTCATGGGAGTGACTATAGTCTCTTCAGGATGTTGGCGATCACAGCTCTCCACGATATCCTGTCCTTTATAGCACTTAATAAATTTTATCTTTTCGTTATTTCTCCTAAACCATTCACTTACTCGAGTTCCCTCGGTAGGTTATGCATTGTTTTTCTCTGTCCCTCTTGCCTTCAATCTCAATATCAGATTTTTCAAGCCCTCTTTTCTCATTATGTGCTCTATATAGTTTAACTCTCTTTCCGATGTTAACTGTAATTGTCCTATTTGCTTCCATTTTCTCTAGAACTTTGTCGTTGCTCACATATTCAGTACACTTTTCTTTATTTCTAATGAAATTTTCCAGTTTCTTAATACTTTGCTTTGTTTTCAAAGGCATCTTTCAGTATACAAAGGTGCCTTTGGATTTTAGTGTTGCATTTTCCTGATGTACTGGTGCAATAACAAAATCAAATATTGGCCACAAAGAGAGGTTGTGTAATGGGGTGTTGAGTTATAAGTTAGATTTGGTTTTAGCAAAAAAAAATGTCATGTTTTTGGAGATTGAAGCTGGTGGACATTTACCAGGCTCGCCTGAAGCAAAAGGGACCAGAGGTCAAATTGCATTAATCTTATCTTTTATGTTGAGCATTTGTACAAAAGTGAAAGTAATGCACTTGCTGTATTGATTTATCTGAGTTGCTAACCATTACACTACAAGCAGATTATTAACAGAAAATAACATTAGATAAATTATGTATCTAAGCAGAAATACATTCAGAAACATTCATGCTACAAGTGCCTTTTAATAATAGTACAAAACCTGTGGCTCCTTGCCCACCCACTCAATACTCCTGAAATAATCATGACAAAATTATAATATCCTTAAATGATGTGAGGCAACAAAGCATTCCATCTCAGTTCAATCCCCCACCTGCACACCCAATATAATTCACTGGACACTAGCATTTTGATAAAGACAGTTTAATACTGAGAGTATTGTTTGAATTCTGTTTGTTTCTCAGTCAAAGATGAGAAACACTTTGGAAGAGAGGAAAGGGATGCGGAAATACTGAGTGTTCAGAGCTAGGGTGGTAGGAGGAGAGACAAAAACAGAAAGGGTTCGGGCTGAGGTGGAAAAAAAAGAGAGAACAATAATTCTAATAGAAGGGCCATTGGGTGACACAGTGACAGAGAGAGAGAGAGAGAATATAGGAAATGAATGAAGAGAGAGAGAAAAGAATCGAGAAAGAGTAAGACAGAGAGAGAGAAAATCAGAAATGGAGAGATAGAAAGTAAGAAATGATTAGAGAAAAAGAGTAGGTAAAAATGATTTGTGAGAGAGAGGAATAAAGAAATTATTGGAGAGAAAGAGAAGGTAAGAAATTACTGAGGAGAGAGAGATGCTAAGAAATGATTGAAGAGAGAGAAATATGCTCAGAAATGATTGGAAAAAGAGAAAGTAAAAAATTATTTGAGTGAGAAAGGTTAAAAAATAATTGGAGAATGAGAGAGACAGAAATGATGAAAAATGAATGGAGAGAGAAAGGCTAAGAAATGAATGGAGAGAGAAAGGCTAAGAAATGAATGGAGAGAGAAAGGATTAGAAATGAATGGAGAGAGAAAGGATTAGAAATGAATGGAGAGAGAAAGGATTAGAAATGAATGGGGAGTGAGAAAGGATTAGAAATGAATGGGGAGTGAGAAAGGATTAGAAATGAATGGGGAGAGAGAAAAAATTAGAAATGAATGGGGAGAGAGAAAAAATTAGAAATGAATGGGGAGAGAGAAAAAATTAGAAATGAATGGGGAGAGAGAAAGGATTAGAAATGAATGGGGAGAGAGAAAGGATTAGAAATGAATGGGGAGAGAGAAAGGATTAGAAATGAATGGGGAGAGAGAAAGGATTAGAAATGAATGGGGAGAGAGAAAGGATTAGAAATGAATGGGGAGAGAGAAAGGATTAGAAATGAATGGGGAGAGAGAAAGGTTAAGAAATGAATGGGGTGAGAGAAAGGTTAAGAAATGAATGGGGTGAGAGAAAGGCTAAGAAATGAATGGGGAGAGAGAAAGGCTAAGAAATGAATGGAGCGAGAGAAAGGCTAAGAAATGAATGGAGAGAGAGAAAGGATTAGAAATCAACGGAGAGAGAGAAAGGATTAGAAATGAATGGAGAGGAAGCAAAGATAAGAAATGAATGGAGAGAGAAAGAGGAAAGACATGAATAGAGTGTGTGTGTGAGAGAGAAGATAAGAAATCCATAAAGAAAGAGAAAGGCTAAGAAATGAATGAAGAGGAAGAGAAGAGGTGGAAAAAGAAGAAAAAAATGGGCATGGTGGGAAAGTGAAGTTGACAGAAAAAGCCAAGAAATAGAAGAGGAAACTGACAAGTTGAATTATGTGTAAAGAGAGAAAGAAAGAAAGAATGAATGAAGACAGAGGGGGTAGGAAATAAAAACAAAAGAAAGAAAAAAGTATCAAGAAAGATAAAAGAAAGAGAAGAAAAATATACCCATAATCTTGATGAAAAGAGAGAAGGAAAAAAAAATCAATGCCTGAAGAAATCTTGTGAATAAAAATTACCAAGTACCAAAGAATGATTAAAGAAGAAAATTAGATATATGAATAATTAAGAGGAAAATGGAAGGAAAAAAAAGGTCAAGAGAAGAAAGAAATTAAAAAAGAAACAGAAGAAAATAACAATCAATTTAAGGCAAGAAAACAAAGAAAGAAAGAAAAGTAAGAAAAAAAGAAGGAAAGAAATAAAATGATAGTAAAAACATATTCAGAAAAAAAGAACAAATATCAAGAAATGAAAACAAAATCGACTTAGCTGAAGGAGTAAAGAATAAGAGAAGAAAAAGGAAAGAAAAATCATTGGGACCCCGTCTGACTGCTACTCTAAGTGACTGGATAGAGAGAGACGAAAAAGAAAACAATACGAGGACATTATCACTAGACTGGGATCATCTTATTTGGTTGTCTCCTTTGAGAAAGAACTCAGCAATCGAGGAGTTGAGGAATTTGGCAAAGGAAGGAAGATAGAAAGACCACAGGCTGTCACTGACACCGAATCGAAATCAATAGAAGCTGGTGAGGGGGTGAGAGAGAGACAGCAACTTTCAGATTAACACATTGCCGTTATAAACTGGTTAAGCAGCCGGCCACACTTTATTTGTTTGCCAAGATATTGTCATCATTGGAAGCAGTCAGTCAAGTCTGTCGCTCGGGCCAGCGGAACTGGTTGGCTCTGAGTTTAGAACTTCAACTACTCTCGCTTCTTTAAACTTACCATCCCAATGGGTCCGCTTGTAAAGCTAAATAAAAATGGGGACAGCAGTCGACTGTACGTGATGAGACATCCTTGCTATCTCTCACCCTCTTCTTTCCTCTTCTTTCCCTACCTCCCCTCCTTTTTGCTTCTAATCTATGCTTTTTCTTCTTTTTGCATCCTACAGAAGAAAAAAAAAAAGCATTAACCAAACACAGCTTTATACAGCCTAAGGCCGAGTAGAGAGGAATAGGAAGACTTTGTTGCATCAATCTTACAAGTTAAGAGATGGAGCAGTCTGCCATCTTTGACAATCAGTATTCAAAATTTGTTTTCGCTGAGGCTTGAACACCAACTGTTAGTGTCAGTGGGTAAGGCACAACAGACTCTCATCTAAAAAGGCCATGCTGCTGTTTTCATTATTCCTATTGTGAATTCTTTAAATTTTAACCTAACTTTATTTGTTAAGTTCTCTTTTATACTTTCTCTCCCAGAAAGTGTCCTCGATTTCTCCCTTCATTTTAAAGTTCCCATTTCTTGATTTATCTCCGACTTGATATTTTTTCCCTAAAGTCTATCTTGTCTATTAAAAAAAAATATTTTCATTGTTCCTAAATACATTAATCCTCATTTTTTTTAAAAAAAAAATCTGTTTATTTTACACAGTAATTTTCTCTCTTTATCTTGTATGTTTTCTCTCTCACTCTCTCCTGCTTTGACATCTTATCTTAAAATATATTAAATCTCATGGATTTTCTTTCTGTCTTTTCATTTCCTTATCACATAATACAAACATCATTTTTTTCCTCTTGACTGGAACATTTCTACTGAGCCTTTTACCCCTTTTCTATCTTTTTTTTTTAAACTCTTTATTCCTTTTCCATACAGTATTTTTTCTTTCTCTTTCCACAACTCAACCTGATGGTTTCATCCTCCCTAACTTGGCTTTACTTAGCCTTTCCAAGATTTTATATTGACAGTCCACACAGCTATTCCAATCTTTCTGCTGTCCCATTATGTCTGTCTTTGTGTCTGAAGCTACCTCTCT
Source organism: Acanthosepion lycidas (assembly GCA_963932145.1). Lineage (NCBI taxonomy): Eukaryota > Metazoa > Mollusca > Cephalopoda > Sepiida > Sepiidae > Acanthosepion > Acanthosepion lycidas. The sequence goes on from OZ010590.1 coordinate 32,867,917, forward strand.
TTATGAAGAAGGATCTAAACAAACATAATTCGCTATAATTCTTACTTTTCATTTTCATCATTTTCTCTCTTTTCTAAGTCTTTGCCTTTCTTTTCTTTCTTTCTCATACAACTTATCTACAGAAATATTTTGCTACATTTTCTATCTCATTATATCAAACATTTCTCTTTTTTTCCATCTGACTTTATTTTTTCCTCTTCTTTCAAGTTTCTTCTTTTTTTTTCTTTCTCTTTCTGTTACTTTTTTGTTTAACTCTATTGAAGTTTTTATTTCCTTTTTTACTTGATAAGCAGTTTTTTGTTTCACTTTTAAAAAATTCTACTGTATTTTCCTTTACACTTTTTCATTATACTTCTTCATCTCTTTTTTTTTGAACTTGACTAACACAATTGGCTTTGATATCAATATTCCCTTCTTAGACTGTTTTTTTTTTCAGTTTTGTCTTTTTTATCTCTATTTTCTTTTTGATAATTATTCCTTTCACATTTTCATGCACCAACCCAATAATCAAAGAGGGCAAAGAAAAAAAAGGGAAAGGTTTTTTGGCAAAGAGTTGAAATAAAAAGAAAATACTCAAAATTAGTTCAAGAAAGAAAAACTAAAACAAAGAAAAAGAAACATGTAAGAGACAATTGGAAAGTGAAAGTGAAAGTAGAAATACAAGTAAATCTGAAAGAACAGGTCATTTATTAATCCTTCTTCTTCTTCTTCTCCTCCTCCTCCTCCTCTTACCCACTGCTCCAAAACCTTCCCACATGGTGTCAGAAGCTGGACCAGTCAACAGTCAGTCACTGCAGCATCCAGAAGCTCACTAACCCCATGCACCCATCCCATCATCAAGCGCCCAATGCCATCACTATAGAATGTGACTCATCCAATTCTGTCAACCCCCTTGTTACTCATCTCCCACCCCTCCAACTTTTCATCCCAACCACATTTTCAGCTTACCCCTATCCCCATCTCCAAGTCTTGAGTCAAAACAGGATGCTTCAACTACTGTTGCACTGCAGGCTGCCCACCCACCCACTCGCAAATGTGTGTGTGTGTGTGTGTGCGCACATGTACACACACACACACAATTATATATATATATATATATATATATATATATATATATATATTAAGAGAGGATCTTTTCAGCATTCTTCTGTCGACATTCACACATGCAGACATGTTTGAACCCATGAAGACTTACACAATAATACATACATTGAATTATAAATAAAGTATGATGGTGTATAAATAACAACACATAAAGATATACATCCTTGCAAATATAAATATAAATATCACCATCACAAAACTATGTCTCTCCACAACTTCCAATCCTTTGTAGCTCTAAGGCATGTAAATATAAATATACACCATCAATATTAATATCTATATATATGTGGGAGAGAGAGACAACTTGAAGGATTTGATACATTTGGTGTTATCTCCAACAGTTCTAGGAAATACCTACTTTCCACAGTGTCTGTCATTTATTTAATAAGCCCATAAAAGATAGCAAAGTCTATACAACAGTTGCTGTACAAGAGTCTCAAAATTTGGGTAGAGCACCTTATATATTTAATTATCAATACAAAAAATGCCTCTTGTACATACATCATAAGCACATGCAGTTTCTACATGTAAATCACACTCCTTGGAATTCAATTTAATCAAGTGAAAAACAGTTTCACAGAGCTCAACTAACTGGAAAAAGTGTATCCAATATCATTATGTCTGATTATTTTGTATGCATTTTAAACACTTTAAGATTCATTTACACATTACTTAACTTTGGATTAATTTGAATTTCAACATTCCAAAAAATACCAGGATACAGCTCACAAGATCTTGTGGGTTATATCTACAAGTGTTAAATGTGCATTAAAAAGAAAAATATCAAAAAAATACAAGCAGTAAATTGCTGACACCCCCTGAAGAGTGGACAGACATGTTTGTCTCCAAAACTCGAGTCGAGATGATGAAGATAACATCAAACAACCAAGTGACAAATTTTACTCATATCAATCCTATATATATATATATATATATATATAAGTTGAAATACTTGTTTTTGTTTGATCATCAAAGTTAAGCAATATCAAGCATATTATGCCCCTAAATGGGTGACCATTTGGAAATATCAGGGGCTCTAAGCTTGGATGTGTGGGTGGTGTAATGGATAGCAGCTTGGATTGAGGAATCAGAGAGCTGAGTTTGAATTCCAGTCAGGTTCCTTACATTCACTTACACGCATATACTCTTTAGGAAAGTTATGACACAATCTCTTCTTTCCATCCTCCTTAGCTATAGGTAAATAGCCAACTGGGCTCTATAGCCTTCTTGTTAACCAGTCTAGAAGAAGGAAAATGGAATTCAAACTAGCTTGGAGAGGGGTAGCAAAAAGTGGGTGAGCTACTTATAGAAGACAATGGCCAACACACAGTGAGGAGGGAGGAAAACTTTGATCCAAAACTCCTATAATTGTAGCATCATCTGACATGTGGCATATAGTACAGCAGTATAGAACAAAAGGTGCCATGATGGAGACAGTATGCTTTGCAGGGCATAGGAAATTGACCATTTAAACAATTCACTTGTGTGGCAAAATGTGAAATTCACTGAATCTCCATCTGTCATTCTTGACAGGAGAATATTATATATATATATTTCCAAATGAGAAAAAGATCAGATTGAGTAAAATTGCACTGTTTGTAGCATTTACTTTTAAAAAGGTGCTCAATACAAAGTGAGGCAATAAGAAGGAAATTTAAAAACAACAAAACTTTGTTTTTAAAATTCCTTAAAAATCATAGTATTGAAATATGAAAGCTTTTCTGTAGTGATTCCAAATTGTTTTTATTATAATGTATTATAATAAAAATATAATAATTATATATATATATATATATATATATATATATATATATGTTATGGGGTCCACCCCTGTTTCATACAAGTGGACTCGACCTGTGTGTATTCGTACTGCTGTCGGTGAACATGCGGTAGAGTAATAGAGAGAGTAAGAGTGTGAGGTAACTTCTTTGTAGGAGTCACAGTTGCGAGCATGTAGACTCAGAAGGAAGTCATACTTTGATACTGAATTTCCCAGACTGTATATATATATATGATTATTGCTACTAACTGCATTTCTGGATCTACTAACTGTATTACCAATTATATTATTATGTCAATACATTTATTTGTTATATTTCATTCCTGCATTTGTCATTCGTTGGAGACCAGATTTCATCTCAGAATCCACAAATATATATATATATATAATTATTTATTCAAAAATTATAATATAAATATGTTATAAAATCACTACAAAAATAGTCATTTTGTTTCAACACCTCTGTTATCTTATCAATATTATTCAATATCATCACTTGATAAGACACCAGAGGTGTTGAAACAAATATTTTTGTAGTGATTTTATAACATATTTATGTTATAATTTTTAAATAAATAATTATATTTTCTCTACTCTGTATTGGGCACTCTATTAAGAATAGTAATTGTTGGTTATTGGAATTTATTCCATATACACCAATGCTATATTTATATATATATAACTTAATTGCGAATAAATTTTAAATTTTGATTTTGTAATTAGCAGTTTTAAATTTTAATATTAAATTTTATCATATAATTTAGTAATTATTGGTTGGAATAAATTCTTTTTTAATACTACCCATATTTTAAACATCTGAATAGATATTATAACATGACTTCATTATCAAGCTTTTTGAATTTTCCTATACTTGTGTTTTGATTGGTCCATCTAGCCTTTGTAACAACGTTTTCTCCTTGCAAAGGATTGTTAATTAATTTGAAACTTTTAAAACCATTTATTTTACATTCAACGTCATCACTTGATAAGACACCGAGGGTGTTGAAACAAAATGCCTATTTTTGAAGTGATTTTATAACATATTTATGTTATAAATTTTTTTAATTAAATAATTATACATATATATATATATATATATATATATATATATATATATATACATACATACATATTATCATTTACTGCTAGGATAACTCAGAGTTTCATGCCCAATGGGTACTGGACTCTATAAAGATGACAATATAATTCTCCTCTGTAAAACCAAACCATGAAATACAGACCAATTGAGAAAGGAACTGATAAAATGTTTTTTGGAGATCACAAACTAAATACTACCACCACCAGCAATGCTAAAGTGATCAACTTTCTCAATGTAAATTAAGACTTGAATAATGCTTATTATAAACCATATACCAAAGATGTATATAACGACAGATATATCAGTAAAGAATCAAGCCACTACTAAAAAATTCTAGATAATTTACATAAATCCGTCCAAGTTAGATTATCTACCAATTCCAGCAATAAGTAAATATTTGATAATAATAAAATTAAATATATAAAGGTCTTAGAAATAAGCAATCATAAAGTAAATTTAGAATATTCAGAAAAACAAAGAAGTTAAAAATAAGCAGAAACACTGTTGGTATAACATTATATGGTTTAATCCACCTTTTAACCATAATGTTCAAACTAATATGGGAAGAATTTTCATAAATTTAATTCATAAACAATTTAATGAATCACCAAAATTAAAAAAAACATTTTAACAAAAATGTTAAAATCAGAGTTAGTAATGTAGAGAAATCTATAGCTCATCATATCAATATTATATTAAACAAATATATTTCCAAAAAAGACAACATAAATTTTTCTAAAAAATAAATGCAACTGCCAAAAAAATATGATCTGTCCCTTAAAAAGTTAATATATGACCGATAATATTATATAACAGGCAAGCATACATTCTGGTAACAAGGTTAAATTTTATTTTGGTATTTTTACAATCATTGAATGACTTTAGGTAATATAAAATACAGAGACATCACTGCTCTCTCTAAATATTACTGAAAATTAAAGAATACTGGTAATTCCCCTTCTATTAACTGGAATATTATAGCAAGAGCCAAATCTTATAATGGAAAAGGAAGTAAATGTAACTTATTTCTTGTTGAAAAATTGGTTACCTTAAAACATCTAAATAATCTGAGTTTATTAAACAAGAGAAATGAATTGATAGGTATATGCAGGCATAAAAATAAATATCTGCTCCAATACGTTGATCCAGATTAATTTTTAATGTAAATTACTGTTTATTTTTTTAATATAAAATGCTGCTTGTTTTTTTTGTTCTTTTTTTAAATAAGAACAAATGACAAATGGATATAAAAATATACCCCAAAAAGAAAAAAATCAGACATCTACCTAAACAGTAAAAGAAAATGCTCTAAATCTAAATATGCAAGACAGAGCAAAAACACTACCCAGCAACACTACCTGAAAAGATACAAAGTTCAGACCACTACTCAAGTTTAACTAACTCACTAAAGTCTTCCCATTCTCTTTTACTCACTATAAAACCCTGGCATCTTAGTGGCATTATCCCCTTGCTTGGAGAGAAATAATTAAAGAAAAAAATAATGTATAGCAAGTGAGGTATCTATTACTAATAGAAAGTATCCACTATAATAACTTTTGAAGTAATATATGTATTTTTTTCATTTCACCCCAAGCAAGGCAGTAAAGCCATTAAGACATGGGGGAGTACTGAGTGTGAAAGGTTTAGGAAAAGTAAAAGATTATTAAGTAATGAGAGAAATAAAGGAAAGTAGATAATGATTGACATTGCAATGAAACTTTTGAAGAGTAAAGTTGACTGGAAAGCAAGAAACTGAAAGAGAGTGCCATAAGTGAAATGTGCAAGAAAGTGTTATCATAGAACTTATAGTTAAATAAAAGCAAATCAAAAGTAAAATGGTGAGACCTTGTTGCCAATCTAGTACCGAGTTTGAATTCATAAAGTATATATATCATAAAGGAAAGTTCATCATAACAATTTCCATGAAATTATTTGCTGACTGAAGCAAAGATATCAGGTCAGGACCAATAACATTGCAGATTCTTCTTTGGATTTTATTAAGAATAGCTAAATATATAGCAGGAGCACTGGACCAGATGTAGCAGCAATATTCAAAGCATGGATGAATGGTAAACTTATAATTATGTAAGATAGATTCTGAGGAGAAAAACTGTCTTGCACTACATAGAAAACAAACTTTCCTTGTAGAAGAACTAGCATTTATAAACCTAAAGAGCCAGGTAAACTTACCTAGGTTTCACCTAAATGGATCGTCAGGCTAAAACTGGCCAAAAAGATTTTCACCTCAATTTGATGTTCTTTCTCCTTTCTTTTTTTATTCCTCATTTTTCTTTGGGTATTGGTTTGTTCAACTACAAGCTGAAATACCTAAGGTTTTTCCAAGTGAGTACCACTATATATATATATATATATATATATAAATAAAATCAGAGACAAGGATAGACAGCTCCAAAAAGAGTCTGCCTAAAATTGCATACTGGAAAAAAAAGAGTGCTCTATGCCATAAGAAATGACAGAGCTTTAATATATTCAAGTCAAAATCCAGGTAGGCAGAGACCAACCATGACTACTAGTTTCATGAGCTTTCACACAATCATCAGGCAGTCGGTGGTTGTAGTTACTAATACCTTCAGCGTCTGGTGCTCTTAAGCCTTGTAATTCTCTAATACACATGATCTTGCACAATATACATACACTTACATCTGAAATGTAGTCTTCTTAAAAATGCTAAGATGAAGCTAAAATAATCTTTCTCTATGACAGCAATAATATTAATGCTCCTCATCATGGTCAGAGATGGCTGAAAATACCTGAACAAACATATGAACTTTTTGATCTGGATGTGTGACAATTTATTTGCAAACTGGAAAAATATGAAAAATTAAGAGAAATACATTTTTGGTTGAACTATATAAAGGGAGAAAGAAAGAGAAAAGCAGAGAGAGAGAGAGAGAAAATGTCTGGTATTCTTGAATCCCTAATACAAGTGCTGACAAATTATTTCCTTCAATTCCACCTGCCTGCAGCCCCAGCTTTTGTTTGAATCAACATACTTATTAATTTAAAACTTTCCACTGGCATGACTACTCGAGATGACTCTTGTGTTTAGTACAAAAGAATTGTCAAATATACAATGGTGAAAAATGGTTTGAAGTGAATGAAACCTGTAGGTCTTACTAACAATCAGCCTTCTTTGAACCTTGTAGACTGGCACTATAGAATCACAAATGAAGAACTGTACCAAATAACAAAAACCGCATCACTTGAGGACTTTTAACAGCAGTAGCAAGTCTAAATGGATAGCACATGTAACTTGATGCTGCTATTCCACACTACCACAAACAAAAAGCAAGGAAGGAAACAACTATCAATACTGGAAAGAGTGATAACAGCTACTGTACTTGAGAAAGCTATTTTCTAGAAAAATTGTTTTAAGAGAAAAATTTTATAAATTTCAACTGAAACCAGTTCAATCATTGAATGCCAAATGTTTCCTTGTAAGGAAATGGCTAATATTACTCTTACTAATGATTGTGTTAGAACAAGTTCATAATTCATTTATGAAAAAGATTATATAATTATTATTAATCATTGGTGAATGGTTTCATCTATGAAATCCTGGTTCGAAATGAATCAATGAATTTAAGAGCAAGAAAATGAATTTAGAAAACCATGAAAAACAAAATGCTGATATTACACACAACTTCAAACAAAAAGTTAGGAAGGAAGGCCTTATTCATACTGAAAAGAATCATAACAGCTAGTGGATTTGAGAAACTTATTTTTCTGAAAAACTGCTTTAAGATTTTATAAATTTCAAGTGAGAGTAATGCTGGCTGTTTGGTCAATGAATGAAGGATATTTCCTTAATGGCTAATATTAATGTTTCCATTTTTATATAGCCTTGTGAACCACTTGAAAAATCTATTTTGTTACAAAAAACAAATAATTTTCTAAACTCTTAATTTTTCCAATATGAGAAAGACAAATAAAGCAGTGCAGTTCATCCTGATAAAATAAATTTTTTCATTTTTTCTTTGAAAATTCTTCAATTTCTATTTTGTTACTTGCATTATTTAAATTATTCAAGCTGTTATCCTCATCTTCATTCCCATATTCTCAATGTTTCGGCTGTTGTACGCTCCAGCCTTCTTCAGTTGATTGGAATTTTGAACCGAACCCTTTATTTCATCCACCTCTTTTATCTCAGTTATTTCCCTTTAATTCATCTCTTCAAGTTTTGGTTCACCACTACTGTAGCCTGGTATTGAACTCACAACTTTTTGGGACTAGTCACTAGATATAACCAATGTCATCATCCGCTGGACTGGAGTGTACAAAAAAGTTGTGAATATGGCAGTGAAGATGAGGATAACAGTCCAAATAATGTAAATAATGGAAGTAATCATATTACTTCATCTCAGAGATACAGACAGATGTTCTATTTTGTTGCGTTAAGATGACTTGTTTCCTCACAAAATGGGCATAACATTGTAACAACAGAAACAAATCAGTTCTACTAAAGTCAATACCTAAGAATAGTCTTGGTTCTACTACATTTGTATGTTTCTATTGTTTCCAAAATCTGAAAAACAGCATTTAACTAATATTTCCTTGGTCCCAGGTTTATGAAGTTAACAAAAAGGTCAGTTTGGGTTGCAGAAATTCTTAAAAATTGGGTAAATAAGAATTAATTTAGACACAGTATAAGTTTTCTAGCATTATAATTATTGATGCAACTTACAGCAAAGAATATAAACATTTTTGACTTTCACTTAGTATCACATGAAAAGATTTCTTAAAGAAAAAAAAATCAAAAATACAAGCAACAAAATATATATTCATTTACTGTTTGTCATCAAAAATTTGCTTGAAAAGACTTCAGAAAAATTTTAAAGCCCTCCCCAACTAATGAAAAAGAAAAAAAATCTACCTATAGATTACAAAACAAAAATAAAAACTGATATCCGTTTACAGTTTGTCATCAAAAATGTTTCTTCAAACAAAAAAATAATGAACAAAATCAATTCAAAAGAAACTGTGAAACAAAAGCAGTCAAAATAGAAAAAAAAAAGATTAGTCAGTTTTTTGTTTTTTTTTCTCTTCTAAATCTGACTAAATCTAAAAATCAATAGTGTTAGTAAAGATGGAAGAATTCAACACATAAAAAATGTCCCCCAAAAAGAAAAATGTCTCCTTGAGAAGAAATGGAGAGGTTAGTATACAAGGCTCTTTTAAATTAACCACTAAGATCTCAATCTTGGTCACGTCTTTTATTCAGGTCAACAGACAATTGACAAATTATCATCCTAATAAAAATTAATATCACCCAAAAGAAATTGTCTCACACCCAAACAAAAATAGTTTTTTTTCCCCTTTTTGAAGTAGATGTCACTATGTGTGTGTGGGATTCAAAGTAGAAGAACAAGAGTTATATGAATATATAATGATGTATTGGTCAATTAAGATTGGGACATCCATGTTTAGTGACTTTGTCAAATCTTATGTTTGTCTATTTTCTTTGATCATTTCAATTCAATCAAGGTGAGAAAGCCACTAAGACATGAAGGATTACTGAGAATGAAAGAAAATAAAGTGAAAGAAATATATATATACTATTCAATTACACGCAAAGACATACATATATATATATATATATATATATATATATATATATATATATATATATATGTATGTATGTATATATGTATATGTAGATCTATGCATCCTCAAATGAACACTTCTGATCACTTCTTTACAACCATCTGTGTCATCTATAGCACAACACAATTCTTCCTTTCTGATTGCAGCATCATCTATGTCGGTTATGTGCCACATATGATGCGCACTTAGGCAATCATGTATCCTTCAATATGTGATTGATGAGGCAGATTTTTTCCTGCAGTAGGTTGCCATTTCTTTCTGCAGTAGACCAGTTGCCATCCAAGGATATAGAACCTGCGAGGAGAGAAAGAGGATTCATACCTTTCCCAAGGGTATTAGCATGTAAGTGAATGTAATGGATTTGAGTGGAATTCGAACTTGGCTCTCCGATTACTCAATCTAAGCAGCTATCCATTACTCCACCATGCCTCTACAAGTTTGTAGTAACAGGCAAATTTTAATAAAAAAGAAAAATGAAATAAAAAACAGTTCTTCAATCCCCTGAGAATTATCACCTTGTTAAGATTAACAATAGCATTCTTAAGGCCAGGTTAATCTGCTAACATCATTTCTGAAACCGGATATTTGGATAAGCGAATCAAAAGGTCCAAGACTCTGTAACAATGTGAAGAGTAATTCTACTCCTATTCTTCATACTTCTTGAGCAATTAGTAAACTCAATATAAACCCAGGAAGAGAAGGCTTCAATGGCAGTTCTCTTTCTCTTCCACCAAAAAATGGTTCTGAGTGGATTCCCTCCCCTAACTACCAAATTAAATACTCAGGAGAACTTCCTGCTACAAAAAAGGAGGGGGGGGTCTTTCTCAATCTCTGTTCTAATGTATCATGAGGCTACAAACTGTCTCACAAGAAGGATACAAGTTTGTATTTGTATACAACAGAAAATAAACCTTCCAAAACAACGTTCACTAATTATTCATTCTCTTTGAATGTAAAAACTGACATTATTCGCAATTATCATTGAAGGTTTTAACTGGTCAACTTCTTGATTTTTTTCTCCCTTCATTTTTTTTTTCTTTTTATATTAGGGATCATAGCTGAACTGCTGACAAAAAGACATAGATGTTAGAATTGTAATTTCATGGACACCATGCTCAAAAAATCAATCTCATGCGGAAATCAAAAATTGAAAAAAAGTGAGAAAGTTTAACTCTTTAGGTCAACAGTAAAAACAGTCATCTTATATGGATCGAGCAGTTAGTAAAATCACTGTCTAAAAAACTGGATGGTCGATGCATTTGATTATTGACAGTGGCAGTTGGTAACAATGTATGTCCAATGAAGAATTATCTGGGGAACTTTCCAAAGATTACAAACAAAATATGTGTAAAGCAATTTTTTTAAAGATAATTGTTGTGGCCTGTTTAGAGGCCAGAAAGAAAGACATGGAAGATGAAGGTAGGTTGAACAAGTGTATTGAAATAACAGATTTATACAAAGCAAGCATTTTAGTAATAAGCAGATAGAAGTGTCCGTCTGAACTATCTGGTTACTCTGCGACTTGACTGCTCAACAACTCTCCCCTAGGAAGTCTTGCAGTTAGAATTTATGAGAGAAAGAAGAGATCATTCTACTGTAGGAGGGTTTACCACAACAATGCTCACCCAATACAAGATCCAAGAGCCACTCAAGGTAGAGTGGTATTGTATGAGCAGAAGAAAAAGCAAGAAGTAAAGTTCATTAGATTATGCAGGAAAGACAACGGTTACCCCTAGACTTGAAGAGGTCAAGATTGTAGTGTTTGGTTTTAACATCGGACCAGGAGTCCGTTCCAGAAAGTAGCAGTTCTTGGGAAGAAGCTATCTGAAAGGAACATTTTATTTATGGAATACAAGAGGAATAGGAATGATTCATACTTGTATAAGTCGCATTGTGGATCCCAGTTGTGAAGATCAGGGGTGGTGAGACTAAGGAATGTAGCTCATTTGAGTACATGGCATGGAAATAGCAACAGAGAGGCTCACAATATTTCATCAGTGGGAAAGGGATTGGAAAATAATTTATCACCCACAAGTTTGCATAGATATTTTTTTAGCACTATGAAGACAGGCAAGTGATGACTGTGTAGCTCCAGCCCAAATATAACAGCAACAGTTCATTTCTGGTCTCATTTGGCTCTTGTAAAGACAGAATCTAGCAGGAGGAGTCAGATACCTACTGGAGCAGTACAATGAACTAACCACATTTCCAGCATTATTAGAAGCATCTAAACCTCCAGGCTATTGTCCCTGTTCCCACTGCAGATATTTTTGTAGTCCCCACATTGGACTCCACTCCCTTGAGTTCATTCCTGCACATAGATGTCATTGTCAAACCCAACAGATCATCACTATTTTCTAGAATGTAACATGATAATCAAAAAAGAATGCTTATACATAGAATCATAAAAAGACTCTTCAAGTTTAAGGACAAACAATGAGAAAAGAGGTCTTGGAGAATTTGACACTCACAGGATATAGTGAAAGCAAGAAGGACAGAGTGAAACTGTGTAACCACCTAAAAAGCTTGTGTAAATGGATGGTAGAAAAGGGAGTGGGGGGATGGTGAAAATGCAAAACTTACTAAGAGCATCAAAGCATACAAAGTTGTTACAGAATAACAAATGAAGGACTGTACTAAATATCAGAAAGTACATTATTGAGGACTTTCAGCAAAAGGCTGATAAACCATAATAAACAAATCAATTGATCAATTTACAAGTAACTGTATTGTATCTGTCTAGGTTTATGAGATGAGGTATTGTAACTATTTACACTATTTACGTTGTTTGGCCTGTTGTGCTCATCTTTATTGCCATATTCACAATGAAATTCCAGTGTATATCACCTGAAGAATGCCGGAGCGTACAACAGCCGAAATGTTGTGAATATGACAATAAAGACAAGGACAACAGTCATAAATTTTTTGCCAAGGGTAAAGTAAAAAAATATCTAAATTCTTTTTCATATCAAAAAATTAATGTGTTATTGCGTTACTTCTTTCCCGAAAAAGTCAACTCAAGTATCAAATATTATATGCAACTATTATGGGACAGAGATAGTATTTCATTATCATGCAAAAGAATTCTGCTTTTAGTATAAACTCTGAAATTAAATCACAGCTGCTTATTTAATAAAATTACTTTTAACAAGACAAAACAATTTCAGGGAATAAAAGATTTAATGCAATTTTTAAAAACAAATAAATAGCACATTTAGTAATTCAAACAGAAAATAATGACATAATCAAGATGATGACGTTCCACATTACTTCAAGCAAAAGGTTAGGAAGGAAACCACCTCAATACGGAGAGACTGATAACAGCTACTGAACTTCAGAAATCTACTTTACTGAAAAATTGTTTTAAGAGAAAGATATTATAATTTTCAACTGAGAGCAGTACACACTGATTGGTCATTGAATGCTGAATGTTTCCTCATACAGAAATGGCTAATATTACCATTACCATTTTAACCATACCACTAAAATGGTAGCTTAATCCATTTCTATGTATAGAGTCTTCAAAAATCTACATAACACACCATTTTGTAATACTTAACATAACCATTATTTTTCATCTCTACTCACAAAATACAAATGTGCTCAATGCAAGGAGAAAAAAAATATCCCAGATCATAACATAGATGTCAAATAATCTGTAATTATGTAATTATTGGTGACTTTCTTTAAACAGTCATCTAACCAGGAAAGGTAATTCTCTAAAATTTTTTCTTTTTTTATTGTTATGTAATATTTGTCCTCCTGTATGGCAGTGAATGCTGGTTAATCTCTGCAAAGATGAAGAGACTGGAAGCAGCAGAAATGTGGTTCTACAGAAGGATACTGAGAATACTGGAAAGAATATATGAATAACAAGAAAGTTTTAGAGAAAACGGAAACAAAAAGGACACTCATACTTAACATCAGGAAGAGAAAGTTGAAAATCTAGAGCATATAATGAAGAAAGAAGGCTTGGAAAATCTGATATTCACAGGAAAGAATGAAGGCAAGAGGAATAGAGAAAAACAATGTATAATCTATCTCGCGAGTTCAAGTAAATGGATGGTGGAGAAAGGTTTAGGAGAGATAACAAAAAGAAAAATTTAATTAAAAGCTACATAATATAGAAAACTGTGGAGAGCCATGATTGCCTACATTCTGAAGTGTCATGGCATATAGAAGAAACAGGAGATTAATCTTATTATAATTGGAACCTAAAATCAGGATGACCAATATTTACTCAGATTTACTTTATTTTACAATGAGAAATTGTTTGCCAGAGATTGCTGCCATCTCAAAATCATGACATTTCTTGTGAATGGTTAGCAGTAGAGACAGTTTGTTTAATGCATTAACACTGGTAAGGACCAATTGGACACAAACATTTATAATTCTGGGACAGATAAATATTTGACCATATCCAGTGAATGCTGAAAATATTTGTATGCACTAGATGACCCTATTCTGGACAAGCAATAGTGAAATGCTAATATTTCCATGTGTAAAGTCAACAAAAGCAACATCAACCCCAAAAAAAAAATCATTATTAATAACTGTAATGTGAAAAAACCAAAAAAACATTGCAAATGAAGAGTATTAGACAGTGGGTGCCAAACCTGCATGCTACAACCATTCATTACACACATACAAAGCAAAACTATATATATATATATATATATATATATATATATATATATATATATATATATATATATATATAAGGAATAAGTTCAAGAAGAATTTGTATTACTACCACACACAAATGAGAATGGTTAAACATAAGAAAAAATTAATTTCTTTAAATAATATGTGGAAATAACCATTCTTCACCTGATGAACATCCCAAGAATTGAAACATGTAAACATGTGTATCAAAAAATATGGAAAATAAAGTATAATACAGTGTAACCCGGATATAAGAGAGTTGTCGGGACCAGAGAAGAAGTCTCTTATATCCGGGTTTGGTCTAATTTATATACATTAACACAGGCTCTAATTTGGGACCAGAGAAAATCTCTCTTATACCCGGGTTTCTCTTATATATGGGTCTCTTATATCCGGGTTACACTGTATATTAAAAAAAAATCCACAAATATAACAAAAAAAAAAACGTTTGCAGCTTCTTTTTCTTCTTAAAAATATGATTTTCTTTTCTTTCCCATATGTGTGTGTGTATATATATATATAATGCATATATATACCCATAACTAATTATAATTAATAAATATACATAATATATTAATTATTAATAAATATGTGTAATACCCCAAGCCAACAGTACAATGGATTTTTACATTTTGGTGTGGGGTATTTTGTATATTTATTAATATATACTTAATAGATTTATTTAGCATTGAGCACTATTTTTCTTACACCAAAGGATTATATATATATATATATATATATATATATATATATATATATATATATATATAATTATTCAGTAAGGCAAATATTATTAGACAACATACATTTTGTGTCAATGAATTTTATTGACTGACTTTTCCAAGACACGGAAGAAAATTCCATCAGTCATTGTCCAAAGTGAAGTTTGGAAGAAACATCTTCTAAGCTTTCAAAATTCTTAAGTTATAATCATGTTAGGTAGTGACAAATGGTGAATTTTGTAGAACTGGTTAATGTAATGTTGTGAACAAAGACTTTCGTGACAGTCAAAGTGTGACATGTGTGTCTCTACCTACTCTAATGATGACTTAAGAAAGTTGATAACTTAGACTTGCTCTTAATTTGTGATTGAATTTCCGCCTTATCTGAGGTGGATTATTCATAATTTGGAAATGTCAATCATTAAAATTAATCAACACAAAATACCACTGTCTTTAATAACATTTGTCTTTATGAACATTTGCTGCCTAAATACAATATATATATATATATATATATATATATATGAAACTAAGCTAACTATATGAAGTGCTCAATATGCTAAGTAGAGCAAAAGTAAATGAAATAAATCCTTAAGAGCCAGGAACTATCTACCTAGGTTTCACCTAAATGGATCTTCAGATCTTTAGGATTTATTTTATATATATATATATATATATATATATATATATATATATATATAGGCATGAATGTATGTGTGTTTATAGGACATATAATAGAATCTGAAACAAAATTGAAGATAAGACAAAGTGTAAAATTTTTAAAAAGATGCACTTTGCCCAAGAAAGCTTATGTTTTCTTTGGCACCATCATTTTGAATAAAAGATATATATATATATATATGTGTGTGTGTGTGTGTGTGTGTGTGTAGAGAGAGATAGGATGTGCATGCAGAGGATATTAGTTACAATTCTTGTGAGAGAGAGCACACAATCAGGTGTGATCAATTTTTTTTAACAATGCCAGCACACTCAAACCCTCAATCACAATGACTTGTGACTTCATGCAAGTATAACCATCAACGATGTCCAAACACTTATGTCTACATAATTTCCCTCACAAGGCTTGGGTTAACATGTCGTATGATTTTTCAGGCACTTTCCAAAATTTCTATGCTGGGATTGCCATCACAGACCAATATAATCAATTCACCTCTATGACAAATTGATCATTAAGTGAAATTCAAACCATTGGTCTCACAGCCAGAAAGCAAAACTTCTATCCACTCTGCCACACACTTATATATATATAAGGGGATGGAGGCCGTACTGAGTTTGATATTTACTCAAGCCATCTATTCTGTTATATTAAGTGAAGTGTTAACAACAGTAAATACGCAAAGTAGAGATTTGAGCATGCAAACAATGTTGGTTGTCGCATCAAATTATCCAGGCATGCAAAAAGGTAGCAAATTTGAAGTTTTTTTTTTTTATGTAACTGTTAAATTGTGTTCTAAAAGTGTAATGTCTAACATCAATAGATTAGTTGTTGTAATGGATTTTAAGTGTTGAATGTGTGACATTTCATGAATTCAGAAAAAAATGGTACAAAATTGGTAGGAATTTTCAAAAAAAAAAAAAAAAATGTCAGAAGTGAAAAGAAAATGAATTCTGGATTAGAAAAGAAGGAAGAAAAAAAAACCTTAAATTCTTGAAAAGTGAATGCGTCAGACAGATTAATTACGACGGAACATGACAGTGGGAAAAGTTCCAAATGCAAAAATAGCAGCCAGCAAACTATTTTAGCGCCGTTCCCTCTGTGAAAATGGAAGTGATCGCTCAGAATCTGCCTCCAAGCCAAAAAAGATCAGAAGTCAACTAAACAAAGAAAGAAAAGGAGGAGATTATCTAAAACAATAAATATATATGCATAGGGTCATTTTGATTTTAGTTTTATGTTCTGCCCCAGATCAAAAACACGGGCAAATGCCAAATAAATTAGTTATCATTAATTGACTCTAATGTCAGTGGCTCTGTGGTAAAATAACAGAGTCATGGGGGAAAGGTGTACAGTTCAAATGAACCTAAGAGATGATATTTGAGAGATCTGTTCTGATTATCACAATGGAAAAATATCATTGCATCAAAATACTGATTTTATACATATCTGGTTTAATAGGTTTTCAGATCTAATATGATTGGTTCATTTTTTGTTTCTCCCTGAATTTGCTGGTATAGTAATTGTGAATTCAATCCTGAGGTCAGGTAGTACATACAGACTCAGACATTGACATGGTGATGTTTGGTGGTGCCTGGTGTGAACTCCTTGTATGTATAGCCATAGGACTCAAGTATTAGGGTCTGTAGGTCCTAGTACTTAGAAATGTGAAAAAAGAAAACTTTTTAAATAAGTAAAAACAGATGAAACATGAAATAAATACTTCATTCAAGTGCCAAATGTAGTTTATTGTCATACACAGGATGGTTGATCGATGTTAAATCATATTTTGTATGGATTCATCCTTGTAATTGTGTTTGTCTCTTCCTCTGGATCAGAGGTCATGACTGCATGATTCTGTTTTTATAAGCAATTTCTTAAATTTTTGTGTAAGAATTAGTAGGGTAAAGCTGGATAAAAAGTAACACGTATTTAGGCGTAAAATTATTATTTCACACTGCAATAGTATTAGGTTGATGCAAAAATAATGATGTAATAATGTTGTTTCTTGACGTATTTTTTAACGTCAAAAAACGACATTACGTCATTATTTTTGCACCAACCTAATATCTTAGGTTATTTTCTCTTAAGTGCTACTGTCCTTTTCTTGCCTCATCACTTGAATATGAATGAAAAACAAATAAGGAAAACAGAATATCCAAAATCAACTCATGTCAGTAGAATTTCACTTATTTCATATATTGTCTGTTATACTAAGACGGTCTAATCACTTTTTACGCCGTTTTCAAATTATTATTAAAATTTAAGTCAGTGAGTAAATCCAGTGTCAGAGTGGTTTTACTTTCCTAAATCTACTTGTAACAATTTACCCCACCATGTTACATTGTGCTTCACAGCCTGTTACTTTTTTTCCCCCACTGTTGGGGTAAAAAGTAACATTTTACAATTTTCATTTTTTTTGTGTTAAGTCCTTAAATTGAAATGGCATCCAGAATAGCTCCTCATCATAATGTTCACTTAACTCTAATGTTCATGCACAGCTTAAATAACCGTGTCTGTCTTTAATTATATGGTCAGTATGGTAATTTGAAAAAAGGTGTTGCTTTGTACCCTGCTTTTTCCCTGTGCAAGTTGTTTCCTTTTTTATTCTTGAGTTCTAACAAACAGAAAGCTAATAGATTTCAGTGTAACTCAAAAAAATAGTTTTCAGGACATAGAATGTCAGAAACAGTAAATCAATATGTGTCCAGTTAGAAAATATAAAGCAGGAAATGAAAAGGTTAATGTTTTAGGCATATGCAAACCTCAGCAAGCAAACAATGGAGATTTCATCAGAGACAAACACAAGGTCATCTATGTAAGAGATGACAGAGGAGTAGGACTGATATCAGACTAAGACATGGAGAATTGTGTTCTGGGATACTATCAACTATCTGAAAGAATTCTTGTAGAATGGTTTGTGTGCATTTAGTTAGCATTATTTATGTTTGGCAGTTGTCTTCCTGTTGATTTGCAGATGTGTTTACACCATACAACCAAACATAAATAATGCCTACTAGACACACATACAAACTTATGAATATACATTATCATCAGCATCTCAGATAGACAAACTAGAATTATGATATACTTACATAAATAAAGAAATATTTACCTTTTTTTCATTGAGGCTTGGAATTTGTTAATTTCTTAGAGTTTCAAAAGGATGTGTCATCTCTTCTTGGGTTTAGAATAACATAACTTTTACTAATACTACTTAACAAGTCAAATGTACATGAAGCCTGCTTGACCAATGAAAATGAAACAACATAAAAATAAAAATACAATAATTTCTTTCTCCACATCTCATTCACTGATGAAGCTTTAATAAAAGTGAAACATGTTAAATTGATAAATGTTTTCAATTTGTTCTTTATGCTATCATTCTGTCAGATTCCAATCTGTATTTGATCACTATATATATATATATATATATATATATATAATTACATGTTTGCAGAAGCTTCCAGCAGTTTAAACTGTGTACTGAACTTATAGTTTTCAAACTGTAAACCTTTGCATGGATTTCATGTACAAAATGACCCTCATTCCCTCCATATCCCACCTGCAAGAAGTAAGTTCCAATTAAACAGCTTTTTCCCATGAAGCACTGGCCTATGGAACAGACTCCCAAGAAGATGTTTCCCCAAAAACTTATTCAAATCTAGAGTCAATCATTATCTTCCCCTCTTGTCCATATAAACTACCCACTTAACAATACCCTCTACTTTGAGTGGCCCCTAGGCCTTGTAAAGGGTGAAACTTACTGTAAAAAAAATGCATTTAAGAAAAGATATATCCACTGATGTATGCTCAAAACTGAAAGAAACAAATAGGTACTTATTTTTAAAGATGAAAACATATACATAGTCAATCTGAATAGGTGTAAATAGACTTGCATTAATACATAGGAAGAATTCATAATTAGATTTATCTATATGTATTATCATCATTTTTTTTATATTTTATTTTTTTAATCATATCACCCCAAGCAAAGTGGGAATGCCACTAGCATGCAGGGGTTTACAAAGAGTGAAATTGGGAGAAAAGATTGGATATAGGGAGGAGGATTGAGCAAAGGATAGAAGATGAACAGAATTCAAGAAGACAGATGATGATTGATGTTGCATGTTAATTTTTGAAGACTGTAGGTTTCAGGGAAACAAGTAAACAGAAGTGAGTTCCACAAGCAGGAAACGTGAGAAAAGTAACTGTTGGAGGAGAAGTGGCAGTTGCATTTAGCTATTTCAACATCAATTGTATGGGACCTAGATACCAATCTAGTAGCACGCTTAAATTCATACAGTTGGGGCACCAGGGTAAAAAGCTTGTCAGAGCTGTTGCCATGAAAATATTTGTAGAAAAGACAGGGGGAAGCCACATCTTTGGATTTTGTCAAGAATCTCAAGATGAATAGTAGGAGCACCAGACCAGATATGGCAACATTATTCAATGGACAGACAAATGGTAGATTTGTATATGTGCAAGATGGACTCTGACAAGAAAAACCTTCTGGCATGACACAATAATCCAACTTTCCTTGCGGTAGATGCAGCTATTGATTCAATGTAGTTGTTCCACTTCAAGTTGAAAAATGTGAGGCCAAAAGGTGCAGGGAGATGCTTCCCAGGTTGATGGTGGGCAAGAAAGTTTCTCTATGGTGGTTACATAAGAGAAGTTTAGTTTTCGAGGCATTAAAATTTACAAATCATTTCCTATTTCAACATTTAAAGGGTGGGATCTAGATGCCAATCTTGTAGCACACTTAAATTCATGTAGTTGAAGCACCAGGGAAAACGCTTGTCAGAGCAGTTGCTATGAAAATATTTGTAGAAAAGACAGAGGGAAGCCACATCACATCTGTGAGAAAGTGACTGAAGTCAAGATGCCAAGTCAGGATCAATTATATTGCAGATCCTTATTACATATATATATATATATATATATGCACACACTTTTCCTTTGTGTTATTTCTCATAGACATTATATGTGTGTGTATGTATATAATGTATGATCTATGAATAATGAATTTAAGAAAGAAGAGAAAGAAAGATTTTTAAGTCATTCATTGATTAGCCATACTCCTCGAGAACACAAACAGTAATGTCACTTGAAGTATCCATCACTGAACTGAGAGAAAGCATAACAATAATAGGTTTTTACATGGAAGTGGATCACTGGGAAATGTTCCTGGAAGAACGACTAATATTTATCTCTGCTGACAAAAGAGGATTAGACTGTCTATCAAAGATTTAGTCTCTTTGATGAGATTAGCTTTTATGACACATTTCGAGATGGTCATTGATACCAAAGGATCTTGAATGAGTGGGATAAAACTCAAGAAAGAATAAAATGATTACATCCACACAGATACATAGATACATAGATTTTTTTGTCAATACGCATACACAAAACCATATTTACTTTTATATATATATATATATATATGCCATTATGTTTAGAAGAGAAAAGAATTGACGCAAAAGAAATTGTATTGCAAGTGCATTGATATCATAATTCTCCATGGCCAACCTCAGACCAGGCTCAAACACAATATCACCTATCATAACAAAAGCAATATTAGCACAATGTTGTATACAAGCTGACAGAGAAAAAAAACAGAGATCTACTCAGAGTGGTCTAATTTAAAATCTAGCAAACATTAATGGCTTCCACAGACACAAAAAAGAAAAAAAATCACTTTCTTGGCGTGTCATCTAATAATATTTATTACCCCTTCTTCAAAAATTCTAACACACACTTTGTATACACACTGGGTTTGTCTCCCATTCCAACCTGAAGATGGCTGCCAGACAGAGCTGAAACACATTGTCTGTAATTTTGCTTATTCCCACATACAAACATTATTTATGAAATTATGATTCTTATTTAATATGCCATGGGCAATCATAACTCTCCACAACTTCCTGTTCTTTATAGTTCTTAGCAGTGTTTTAATTTACTACCCTTCTATTGCATGTTATTGTATCAGTTTAAATATGTATGTTATACACATTTTCCATTTGTCCCTCTTGCCTTCAATATGAGTGTCAAATTCTCCAAGCCCCCTTTGTCCATTATTTGTGCCCAAAAATTACAACTATCTCTTTCTGATTGTAAGTATAATTATCCTTTCAATTTCTACTTTCTTTAAAACTTCCTTGTTGCTCACATATTCAGTCCATGGTATTCTCACTTTCCTTTTGCAGTGCTAAATAGTAATTTAGCAGACTTATTTTTAGAGGAAAGTGTATATCTGCTTTGACTTCCTCAGGTTGACCTTAGGGACCAAATACAAGACAAAATAATTAAGTTGATTTTGATTTTCTGGACGAGTGTGGGAATGATAGAGATATAGAAAGGTTTTCAAAGAGTCAAGTCTTAAACATCAAACAATGTACATGTGGTTTCTTTCATGTCAGAAATGGATTCCTAGTGAAAGGAGAGTTGACGTTAATAAACTCGTTAAGTTTAAAATTCCTTGTGTTAAAGGTCTTTTATCTCCGGACTCAAAACAACTAGCAATCACCGACTGTGAAAGAAGAATGCAACTTTATTATTGAATTGATACTGTTGCACAAGACCACCTCCACCAAGGGGCTATACAACATTGTATTAATTGGTGCAGTGACCAAGACCTCCCAGCATGAGGGGGCTATGCAACAACAGAAGCACATCTCTGTTGCCTCAAGTCTCCTAGCCAGAGTTTTGTTAAAAATTCATCCTTATCTTGCTTCTCAAAACATCTGCAGTCACTGGCTTTGCTTGTGGTAGTTTCAAAATAATGTAAACATGAGCCCTAGGGGACTATATCTCCTCAGGCAGTATTTCTCCTTCAGGAGGAGGCTAGGGCCATTACCTGGTATTTGAGGCCTACCTAAAAGGAGAAGTGAGGAGAGGGCTTCAGCAATTTTTTCATGGTATTGATGTTAAGCCCACTTTAAGTTGGCCTTGTGTCACATCTGGTAGTGATGTGGGCATGCTGAAAAATCAACTTCTTTTTCAGTTAGTGTAGTAGGATATGTAAGTTTCAAATTGACTTTACCAGCTATCAGCTGGTTCAGATTAAAAATGAAGTATCTATTATTCAAGGAAAGCCATGTAGTGAGTGACAATGCATAGATGCACAAATTGGATAGTGAACGCCATCGATGTTAACAAACTGACATCTTTTCAGACAACATGCTACAGGCGGGCATTGCACATCATCTGGATGGACTACAAAATAAATGAGTCAGTCTGGGAGGAATTTGGTTACAACTATAAGGAAGCAGAATCTCCAAGATTTTGGCCATGTCATCAGGGACCAGAACATCTTCATCTTGGAGGGTTACATCAATGTCATGAGACAGAGGGGATGTCCAAAGCAATGCTAGAGTGATGACATTGAAGCAGAGTGCAAAGTCATAGTGAGGGACAGCAGACAGTAAAGACTATTGGTGCATTCGTCCATAGTCCCATGCTCTAAACATCAGTGATAAGAATAGGAAAAAGCATGCAAGCCAATATCTATCCATCCAGATTAACCACTGTCAGGATCTATGCAAAATCTATCATTCTTAACTGGCCTCATAGTATGTTCTTTGCAAGGTCTACATGCAGTTTTGAATTCAGAGCATTTTTTTTCTTTTAGACTGGTTGCTAATCATATCTAGAAAGCTCAGTCTGTCTATTTAACCCGTAGGGAAAAAGAGATGCATTCATATCTTTCTGTAGGGTATTCATGAAAAAGTGCAAGTGAAGAATTTAAATGGAATTCAAAATTGGTTTGCTTGATTGTTCCGAGCCAGTAATCATACCATCATCTTCCTATCCTTAAATATAAAGAGAGAAAGACTTTGTTTTATATATGATAGTGTTTATAGAGAAAGAGATCAATAGGTATTAGGATGAAGCAAACATTCTTCAGTCAATGAACTTTACTCAGCTCTTTATTGCTTTTACAATCAGTCAACTCTTGTATGTCAATCTCACAAGCCTTAAGAAAATTTTGCCAGTTCTTAAGAAGGGTTCTAAATGTATTTTAAAAAGAACATCATTTAGTGTTTAAACACTTGTCTATCTATTCTGATTTGACAGAGAATGAGTCATATTTTTTTTATATATCTTCTCTGACAATGAAAAATGGATTTATTATGAGAATTAAAAATGTCAAAAATATGACTAAATCCACGACAGCTTTTAAAATCTCATCCTCTAATGCTAGGGTTCTCAAAGTTTTTTCCTCCCGCATGCACTTTTGTCCTGCCTGACTGTGAGAAGATATTCCATATTATAATATGGTCAAATATGGTGAACATTTAAGGCTGGGTGTAGGTGTTGATGCTTAACACAGAAAGCAAACTGTCTCTTTCTATCAAGAAAAAGTAACAGACTGTAATGTTCTAATCATAAAAAGAGGTGAAGTGTCCAGAGATCAAGTGACTTGATTATATACACCTGAAATTTTGGTTGCATACCGTTGTAGTGTGGGAAGTATGTGTACTCCAGTTTTAAAACCCATTCTTTAATGGAATCTATTGGGGATTTTAAGTTCTAAGAAGGATTAAAAAATAAAATTTGATAAACCAAAAAATCCTTCAGTCTTCCCTCTTTGTTGTGGATTCTGAGATGAAATCCGGTCTTAAATGAATGACAAACGCAGGAATGAAATATAGCAAATAAATGTATTGACACAATAATACAATTGGTAATATGGTTAGTAGATCCAGAAATGCAGTTAGTAGCAATAATAATATATATACAGTCTGGGAAATTCAGTATCGAAGAAGGACTTCCTTCTGAGTCTACGTGCTCGCAACTGTGACTCCTACAAAGCAGTTACCTCACACTCTCACTGTATCAGTGTATCTCCCGTCTAACTTTCTGGGTATTCACCAGCAGTAGTACAAGTACACAGTGGTCGAGTCCAATTGTATGAAAAAGGGGTGGACCCCATAACACTCTTAATAACAACAAAGATTTTGATGATAAAGTTTTGGGTGGGAAAAACTCAAAAGAATTATGAGAAATTTCTGAAACTTGAACAGTTACTGTACAATGTTTTGCAGTGAGCCAAGTAACCTATTTTTGCCAACCAATAGGTTATTTTGGTGCCAGACAAAATCCAAAGATTCACTTAATGGTCAGGGAGCCAAGATTGGACAGTTCTTCAATATGACATATTTTCCAGAACTGCAGATTACCACTTTGTTTCATACAGCATTCATTCTCTGCTAAGCAGTTTTGACAAATTCAATATATTAAAATATTCCTCAATAATTCATCCAGTAAAAGCAAGATCATTTTTTTTATGATGCAATACATAATTTATGAAGAGGTAATCAAAAGATCAAAGAAAGGGAAGCAAAATACTTCCTTAACTAAATTATGATCACTAGAATTTTTATGAAACTATTGGTAACAAAAATACATGGTGCGATCAGTAAATTGTCATCATTTTATATTTTTAATTTCACATATGCGCATGGTTTGTTTATGATTTTGTTGAATGCACAGTATCGTAGGATCAGTTGGGCACCATCTGTGAGAAAAAGAGCACCACAATTCACTCAGCCAGAAATTTGGAAATGGTTGATGTACTGCTTGGCATTCACACTGGAAGCACCAATATGAACATTTTATAGTGTTTGGGTATCGATCTCAGAAGAGTGCTGAGGATTCAGAAAAATTTGGATGAGTCTAATGGTGATTACAAAGGTACAGTAGCTCACTATGATCATTCTAATAAGAAAAGAACTCCCAGATTTGTTGGTGAGGGCCTAAGACTCAATTTATAGGCCTACATCAAAAGCCTTGAGGAGGTAGTGCTGCCCTGGGTCAAGAGGGTGGCTGTTGGAAGAACCTATCTCTGGCAACAAGACTCTGCACCATACTACACAAGCAAGAGAACCCAGTCATGGCTATTAGACAATTTCTGCGACCACATCACTTCTTACATTTGGCCACCTAACTTCCCAGACTGCAACCGTCTTGATTATTATGTGTGGGGCATTATTATGTGTTGAGTGAGAAACCCAAAAAACTCCTTATAACACTATAGATGAACTGAAGGCAAAGATTATGGCAGCATTAACCAGCTTAAACAAGGAGACTGTCCAGAAGAGTTGCAGGAGAGTCTGAAATTGTCTGGAGGCAATTTTATTAAATAAATTTCTTTAGTATTTAAAGATATTTTTGTGTAATTTTGGCATATATATCTGTTGAAATGAGAAGTCAGTGTTATTTTCATTTTTGCATAATTTAGATGACAATTTATCCATCGCACCCTGTACACACACACACACACATATATATATATATATATATATATATATATATATATATATATATATATAGGTAAAAATTTGTGGGAAAATAACCCAAATGAGTATATATTTCTCCCTTTCTGTTTTTCCTTTTTCTTTCTCTTTTACTTTGTCGTTTTCCCATTCTCTCTCTATCTTGATTCTTTAAAGTTTAAAATTTTTAAGCTACATTTTTATTTCATTTCCAAACCTTTTGGTGTTGACAATTCTTGCAAGGTAATTTCTTGCGGGGAGAAATAGCTATACATATGGGGTATTTTTATTACAACATAATTATCTTCGTTAAAAGCATTTTTTAACACAGAGACAGGTGTTTTTATAATGTATTGACAGATTTATTGATAATTTTTAGAATTTTTGAGTAAAGTATACATAACTGCAAAAATTACTTGAACAAAACATACATGTCTTTTTTATATAATTTTTTTTAACTATCTGGTAATCTTAAAAATTTAGAAAATTATTCTAAGTAAATACTTTTTTTACAATTATATTCATCCTGTATAGAGTTTGGCAGTCACTTAAGGTCAATGGTTATAGAGTAAGAAGCACAGTTTATGTGGATATGAGGAAGATAATGGTTAACTCTAGACATGAACAACTTAAGATGATAGTGATCAGGGAACCATCCACTTGGAGTCTGTTCCACAGAGCAGCAGTTTGTGGGAAGAAGGTGCTTAAGTGGAACCTACATCTCACCAAAAGAATACAAAGGGAATGTGGGTGGTTCACTACAATGTGCTTGGTGTGGCAGGTCGTAGCCATGAATGTTAGAACTGTTGGAACTGAGGAGTGTAGTTCATCTGAAATAGTGATAGAACAGTGAGAGACTTATGATGCTTCTTTTGTCTGTGAGAAAGAGGTTGTAGGGTGGAAAATAATTTGTCAACCACAAGTATGTGGAGATGCTTTTGAAATATCAAGACTGGAAAGTGAAGACTCGGCAGTTTTCTGCTATAAAAAGATGTTCAAATTTCACGTATTAATTTATGGTCCCCTGTGGACCCAAGAAAAACAAAATTTTTAAACAAAATTTCGAAGATGATCGAAAAATATTGAGAATAAATTTGTTTTTATTATGTTTTGGACATTTTTTCATCATGTTCACTCATTTTTTAGTGAATCTTGGGAAGTATATATATATATATATATATATATATATATATATATATATATATATATATATATATTATAATTAAATTTATTTTTATTTAGAAATAAAAATAAATATAATAATTCCAGCACTTGAAAATTGCTTCAGCATGAAACTCAGAGTTGTGCAATTCATGTAAGATATTATGTATATTTCTCAATATATATATTAAATAGCTCTGTTACTTAACATTGAGCACTGTTTTTTTCTTACACTATAGGGTCTTTATATGTATTTGTATATGATCACTCACTCATATACCTACCTATACTCACCCATTCGGTTATATATATATATATATATATATATATATATATACACGCACCAAGTGTAACAGCAAAATTGTCCAAATCGTGTAGCAGCATGGGATAATTGTCCATCCCAAAAAATGTTTAATGTCTAAAAAAACCACAAAACTAACTGAATTTCTTTTCTGAGATTTTCAGATAAGTCATTTAGCCATCTTGATAACATTTGTTGTAAGAATCACTGAAAAACCCTTTATTCAGTTAGAAAGCGAACAGGTTAAAATCATTTTTGTGTCAGCCCTACTAAGTCTTCCCAACTGAGCAATGGTGAGAGGAAAAAGATCATTCAGGCTTTCGGTAATGGTGCCAACATTCATACTCTGGCTTCCATCTTCAAAGTTCATTCAAGAACCATGAAGAGAATAATTAAAAAAAAAGGGAACAGTAGAGAGGAAAACAGGAAGAGAGATCATCATTTCAATTCAGTGCTAAATACATTTTGTTAAAAGTAGTCCAATAATGTTGTAAAAACCTTGGAGAATTCCACTAAGATATCTTAAATAATTTCTAAGATACAATGGTTCAAAGCTTAATCTAACAATTGGACAATGTTGCTGATATATATATATATATATATATATATATATATATATATATATATATATGTATTTAGGTAGCTAATCTATAATCTCATGAGGAGAAAGCATTTATTTTATACAAGTATTTCTTCTTCTATGTGCCATGTCCCTTCTGGACAACCATCCTGGTTATTATGATAAACTACGTCCAACAACTAAACCTCTTATCAGGATTTTTTGAGGAGCATGGAACCGCCTCTTAATTGCTTGTGTTCCCAGGTCCACCCTGACCCGGGGTGGTAGCACTTGTTAGGGTCCCAGCTATGGACAAATAGTTAACCTCCAAACTGGGGTCAAAACACTATGAAAGTGTAATAATAGGTTTTAATACCAGAAATACTTTGTAGAAAATTATTACCAGCATTATATTTTAAAAAAAAAAAAAAATTACCAGCAATAAAAATCTTGTCGGCATTAAATAACCCAGTGAGGTGTTGATATTTTGTAAAACAAACCAAATCTTCAGGACATAGGCAATCATGGTTCTCTACTAGTTCCTGTCTTTTGTTGCTTTTATCAATATTTGTCTTTTTGCTATCTCTCCTAATCACTCTTTTGTTAATCACTTATACAAGCTCGTTACATTATTAACTATTTTCCTCTCTCCCTCTAGTTTTCAGTATGTCCTATGAGTGTCATATTTTCTCAGTCTTCTTTCCTCATTATGTTCCATAGAAATTCCAGATGTATTTTTCTGATTGTAAGTAGAAGTATCCTTTTTGTTACCATTTTCTGTAAAACTTTGACTCACAAGTATTTATCTTTAAATATAATCTCCTTTCTTGTCAATGTATTTAATCCACCACTTCTCATGTAGCAAACCATGTAGCGTGAAAGTTTTGGATCAAAATTATCAATTCCACCTCAGCTATATATATTTGAACATATACATGTGCATATTTCAATACAGTCAGTTATGTCTTTCCAAGAGTGCACAGCTACTCCACTCATTCTAGGCAGAAAACACAGATCCCATCATTTTTATAGACTCTATTTTCTCATATAATCTAAATTCTTCTAATTGACTGTTTCTATAGTAATATTGTTGAATCTGAATATAATTTGGTTCACTTAGGATAGGATTCAACATTCTCCCAACAACTGAATTGTTTTATTATAGGGTGGCGGAAAGAAGGAAATCATGAAATTTGGGTATTTTTCAGCATGCTCATGTCACTACCAAATATGACACAAGGTCAAGGTTTAGAGTGAGTTTAATGGCAATACTGTGGAAAAATTCCCCAGCCCCCTCAGCACTTTCTCTTTTGGAAATGCCTCATATTCTGGGCAATAAACCCAGCCCCTTCTTGGAGAGGTACTAACTGGGGAAAGGCCTCCTGTGAGCTGGGCTTAAATAAGGAAATATGATGAGAAAATCATTTAATGTTTCACAGCTTCAAATGGGTTTCACAAGATTTTCGCAAGCATTTTACATTTATACAAGAATCACTGTTAAATTGTTTTACAGAATTAAAGTAAAAAAATTCTTTGACAGTATGTCAACCAGTGAGGACTGAACAGAAAAAAACTGTATGAATGTCAGGGCCGGATTAATACTTTTGTGACCCCCACGCTTATGAAATTATTGATTCTGACCTGCACACAAATCTTGAATATATTTTACGTCTGATATATTCTTTAAATAAACTAGAATAGTTACCTTATGTTTTTAATGAAAATATTTTTTAAGAAGTACTACTATTTTACTAGTTACTGCAAACCAAGTCAGCACATATTTCAATACAGTCAGTTATGTGCCATGCGTGATACATGATGTATCTTTTGATACATGACTGATGAGGTTGATTTTTTCCCGCAGTAGGTTGCCATTTCTTTCTGCGGTAGACCAGTTGCCATCCAAGGCTACAGAACCTGGAAGCAGGTCTGTTCTGCTATTTACCCATAGCTGGAGGGAGAAGAAAAGGATTCATACCTTTCCCAAGGTTATTAGCACGTAAGTGAATGTAATGGATTCGACTGGAATTCAAACTCAGCTCTCCGATTGCTCAATCCGAAACGCTATCCTTTACTCCACCATGCCTTGTAGCAAAAAAACAGATTTTTTATAACCAGCATTATATAAAACAATTAAAATCAAAATAAATATGAGTTTGTCATATTGATATCATTTCAGTTTATGAAACTGTTTAGAAGTTATAGCATCTAGAAAATTAAAATCATTGCTTTATAAAAGATTGAGAAGCCCCAGGCTGCAGCCTATTCTAGTCAAAAGGATAATCCAGCCTTTATGAGAGTATATCAAGCTGTGAGTTAAAAAACGAAATTCACTAAGAGTTACAAATGAGAGGGAATTGTGGAGAGCCATGATCACTAATGACCTGAAGGGACAGGGCAAATAGAAGAAGAAAATCTATAATAGTAAATGCTTAGATGCCTAATAGTCTTGGGGAGGGGACATATATTTATTTTTAAGTAATATTCCAACATCTTTCAACTTATTAAGTCTATTCTATTTATTAATTCCACACCTTTGAACCAATTTTTATTTAGACCTTCTTCATTTCTTACATATTGCAAAAAACATTTTTGACCGTCCCAATTATTAATACCTTCCCCCCTTGTATTAGTCAAATAACAGTACTGAATGACAAAAAAATCATCACAGAGAGTGAACAGGTATTATTCCTAAAATAATTTCAACACTGTAAAGGATGTCAAACTTCTTGGAAAAGGAAGACTGGTGACTGTTCACATCAAATAAAAAATAGTTCTTGGGATATGGAATGTTAGAACAATAAATCAGAGTGGTCAGTTAGAAATGAATAAGTTAAATGTTAATATTTTAGGCATACATGAAACAAGATGGGCGATTTCATCAGTGACAAACACAGGCTCATATATACGGGCGGAGAGAAACTGGGAGGGTAGTAGCACTGATATGAGACTCAGACATGAAGAAATGCGTTTTAAGACATTATTAACTACCTGAAAGAATTCTTTTAATTAAACTGAAATGAAAGTCTTTCAACATATCTATTATAGTTGTATATGTACCAACAGCATGAAATTGAATAGTTTTACTACAATGTCAAGGTTCTGAATGCCAAAGTCGGCAATATGAAAGATGGAGAGATGGGTGACAGATTTCAACTAAGTACTTGTAATAACCACAAAGTAAAAGTGGTCCAAATGTGCATGAACAGGTAATAGCAAAAACTTAGTTTCAAGAATGTCCATGATGTATATGGATATGAAGTAGTCCAGGATGGGAAACAAAAAAAAACCAAATCAACTATCTAATTATCAATAAGAGATTCAGGAATGCAGTTTTACACTGCAAAACATAACCAGGTGTCAACTGCGGGAGCAACCACCTTCCAGTGCCATGTAAACTTAGAGTGAAACTCAGGTAATTGAAGAAGAACAAGGCAGCACTGAAATATGATAGACTCCTGAATGTGAAGAAGAAATATATCGACATTGATACAATGAACAAAATAAGAATGGAAACTTGAAGTGTGATAAATTAAGAGCAGCTTTAGTAACATCAGAGATCATCAAAAAGAAAAGAAGACAAAGGAAAAAAAAAAAAAAAAAAAAGGAATGGATGAAAGATTTTCAACATGATGAAGGAGACAAAAAACAATGTCAAAATATGGCACACAATATAGGACACTGCACAAAGAAATTAGAAATAATTGCAGGCAGGATAAAAAGAAATGGCTCAATGAAAATTGTGCAAAAGCAGAAAGAATTTGTATTGCAGATAATACAGATATGCATAAAAGAATGAGAGAACTAACAGGACGAAAGAAAAGCTCATCAACAGGAAATCTAAGATCCAAGAAAGGGACATTGATATTATAGAAAGAAAAAAATAGTTCAGAGATGGAATAAACACATTGGAGAACTATTCCACAGCAATACAAAAATATTGAACAGACCAGAAATATTAAAATCTGAAATGACATTAGCACTAGCGAAACAGAACAAAAGCAAAACAGCAGGACCATACCGAATTGTAATAGAGATGTTGGTAGCTTCAGATGATTTCAGCATTGACAAGATTACAGAAATAATAAATGAAATATACAACAGTGGTGATATACAGGAAGACCTAAGTAGATCCATTTTTATAGCACTACTTAAGAAGTCAGGTGTAAGTGAATGTAAACTCCATGAGACAATCGGCCTAATGAACCATATAAGAAAAATTATCATCCGTATTCTGATAGACATGCTGTCCATCAGATTTAGACCTGAAATAGGACAAGAATAGTGCAGGTTTGTAAAAGACACTGGAACAAGGAATGCAAGATTTATGCTCAGAATAATATCAGAAAGAGTAATCAGAAAGGATGTATACCTATGTTTAATAGATTATACAAAAGCCTTCAATAGAGTATGCCCCAGAGAACTGTTGGAAAATTTTTATTGCTTTCATTAGAGCTAAATTGGTATTGAAGAAATGTGACATGAACAAAGAGGGGAATCAAACAATAATATGACTATAAGTTACTGTGATATAGAATTTAAGTTTTTTTCCTTTATTTCAACTACACACAACTGGCTTTAAATATCAAAGGGTATCTGATTGAGAACTTGGCAATAAGAATAATATTTACTGGTCAAAAATTAAGAATGATGATACTTGATGTAACACTTTCACTGCTGCATTGTTATAAAATTGTTGCCTGGCTATACTGGCCCTTTCTGGGAAAAAATATAAAATTGCCATTTACTGGAAATAAATGACTATAAAGACATGGAAGGCAATTTCTCATGAGCATTGCTATTTTAATTTTGATTGGATGTTCTGCAGTGTAGATTATGTTAAATGACACCTCCAGCATACAATGTCATAAAAATGTCACAAAATAGATTGTATTGTAAATTGTTATATGTCTATGCTGGCTTAATATTACAAATGCTACAGATGGACATTTCATAGGATCTGGAAAAAGTATGTATATGTCAACAGCAGGCAATTTAATCTTGTAGAAATGCACCACTACATTCAGAGTAACCAAAGTGTTCTTCTTCTTCTATGTGCCGCATCCCTTTAGAATGTTGGTGATTATGGTCTTCCTGTCCATTGTAGCTCCTAATAAATTTTGTCTTTTGGTTATCTTTCCTAAACCTTGTTCTGCCATTTATTTAATGAAGCTCGCTAACTGAAGTTATATTTTTTTTTATTTTACCCATAAGCAGTGAGGAACAAATTGCTATTTTTTTTCAGATAGCAACTAGAATAATGCAGAAGTTTTAAGGAAAATAGGAAACATAATGAGAAAAGAAGGCTTGGAGAATTGAAAAGTCATAAAATATGTTAAAGACATGAGAAACAGGAGGAAAACAGTGTGTAACCTATTTAATGTATTTTGAGGAACTGAATGTCAGAACAAAGACAAGGAGGAGGAATGATAAACAGTTGAAAGGTAGAGCAACAAAAAAAACAGGAAATTGGGGAGAGTCATGATCGCATATGTTATATTAAGGAATAAAGCTTGAATTCTGTACACTTGATATGGTAAAATATTTTCAACATGGTTTTCTTGTGATGTGAAACCAGGTAAATAATCAACAGGGCGAAAGTTCTAAATGCATTTTTGGCCTTTGCTAATTTGTTACAAATGTAAGTGGACAAAGATTCACCCAAGTATCAAGAAATGGTCAGCCTGGCTGGGCCAGACACTAACCAATGGACATTTCGACATTCTTACTTCTGGCAAGGTTAACAAAACACTCTGAAGATTAGTAGCATGGAAATCCCTTTGCAAAGATCTGGCTAAGAATCTTTGAGATGTTTAAACAGCCTAAACAGCAAGTGGATTAACTCTCTAAGTTATTTTAGCAGATTCAATAATCCATGAAATAACAAAGTCGATGGCATTAAGAAATAATAAACACTAGGTTGATGGCAGTGATTTAATAATTAAAAGAATGGAAACAATGATACAGATTTTATATTTGAAAATTATATATTGATACTGTATATAATATTTGCACTGACAGCTTCATTGCCAAAATGATGCTGTCAGGAGAAAAGGAAAGTAAGATGTTGATGATATAACAGCCATCTGAAATGGAAAGTAGAATGAAGCTCAAATTCTAACCTAGTCTGTTCACTTTTGTAGTATTGCTCTTGGGAAAGGCATGAATATTTTTTCTCAGCCTCCAGCTATGAGTTAAAAAGAAGGGTACATTGGAGTCTTGAGCTTTTGGGTGAGAACCAATCTAAGAGAAGAACTCTGAATTTCAAACTTTGAAGAAAGCAACAGGAAACTATTTTATCTAAGAATGTTTGGCAATTAGCATATAATAAATAACAGGAATCATTGAAGAGTCATAATCACATGACCTGAAGGGACATGTCATTTGAAAGAAAGAAAGAAAGATAGGGTTAAGCATTTACTTTCTTTTCTCTCTTTATCTCCTTCTCGATGTCAATTGGATTTCCCTTAAGATACTTCCTTTCAAACTGCTGACCTCATCTCAGTTTTACTCTCAAGTTCAGGACACACATAATAATAAAAGGGGTTGCAGTCTGGGGAGTTAGGTGTCCAAATGTAAGGAGTAATTGTCTGACTGCCATGACTGGGTTCTCCTGCTTGTGTGGCATGGTACACAGTCCTGTTGCCAGACACAGGATCTTCCAGCAGCTACCTTCTTGATCCAGAGCAGCACTCAAGGCACTTGATGTAGGCCTCCATATTGAGCCTGAGGCCCTGACCAACAAATTCAGGAGTTCTTATCAGGACGATCAGTGAGTTTTCCAAGCTGCCATACCTTTGTAATCACCATTAGATTCATCCAACTTTTTTTCCAAATCTCCTGCATTGTCCTCAGATTGACACCCAAACACTCTGAAATGTTCATATTGGAGCATCTAGAATGAATGCTAAGCAGTACAGTATGCCATTGCAAAATTTATGGTGGTCTTTTTCTCACAGATGGTGACAAACTGATGCTACTATAATGAGTAGTCAACAAAATAAAAAATAAACACTGTGCAAAATTAAAACTATAAAATGGCAAAAATTTACCCATTGTATCCTGTATATACTGAAATTTTTACTGACATCAATTGATTAATACCGAAGTTATTGCAAAAATATTACTTAATAAAATCTGACAGTATGCATTTGTGTACATATATATGAATAATTGATATTGGTTGTTACTGCCTGGACAGTATTTACAGAAAGTTATTTGTCAAGTCTGCTTTCTTCCTCTCTCACCTCCATCAACTGACATGGTATGGCAGTGGTGGGATATTTTGTTTGTTAATCTGACAATAGGACAGAGGATATTGAGAAGTGGATTCATGACTTTCTCAAGACCAGTAGCGTGAAGTGAACCATCAAGACTTTCATCTTGAATTCAAACTTGATTTACTTATTTTTATTTTTTTTATAGCAAGAGGTATTGATGACCAAACATTGACATCTTTTTTATATATATATATATATATATATATATATATATATATATATATATATATATATATGAGTTGTAGATCAAATATGGATCAGAATCTGACAGGATGATAAGATAAAGAACTAATAGGAAACATTTATAAATCTAACATGTTTCATTTTTATTGTCCTCATCTTTGTTGTTATCATGTTTCAGCTATTGTGCACTCCAGCCTTCATCAGAAATTGAAAAAGAAGGGACATGAAACAATGTACATTATAATCTGAAGAGTCATGGTTCTAATTATTTCAGGCTGATGGTATGTTTTGGTTGTAGCACAGACTCCTTGAGGCCATTGTCACATCATAGTATGGTTTAGGTTTATATGACACAGGTTGGGGCTGCCTAAACTGACCAATGATTTCTATACTTTGTGACAGTTTGGATCAATTCATGTACCTCTAAAAATGATAGATTATTCCAGCAGAATCAGGGACTGTGTTACTGGATCCACGGTGTTTAAGATTTTTGGTTTTTAGGAGTAGCCTGGAGACATCCAATGAATAATGTGGCCACAATATTCACTTGATATGATACCAATCAAGTATTTATGTAATGTTGCTTTTCCTATTCACACACAAGATCAAACACTGACAAACATCAGGAAACTGTGGCCATCTATCAAAAGAGAATTGCTCAAAATCTTTACAGCATTTGAATTTCTGGGATGAGGAGTTATCATTATTTACATTATTTAAATTATTCTCCTCATCTTTGTTTTTATCATGTATCAGCTATTGTGCACTCCAGCCTACATCACTTAATTTGTTATGTATATCAATGTATAAACATTTAATTTGTAATGTAAATAATGAATAAGCAGGTAACTTTTTTCCAGTAGTCTATTAAGCGTAATATTCATATGTATGTATATTACTTCAGACAATATTATAGTGGACACTTTGTATCTGAAATAGTGTGACATTTTTATTTGTTAAACAGTGTGTGTAACATCTATCATAGTAAACCAACAGAACCTGCCCCTTTGTAGGAGAAACTCCTGTTTGATCCTGTGTGCTTTACTATTTGGGGAGGGGGACATGCACATGTTCAATTTTTACCAGAGAGCATATTTTCTTTACAAAGATTTCTTGATGTAATATAAATGTTGAATTAAAATAAATCCATTACTTCTTTAGAAATATATATATATATATATGCAAGTTTATGAATACAGCATAGCTGATCAACAAAAATGGTAAGAATTGGAAAGATATGTATAATTGTTAAAGATGAAAACATTTCTTTTTGGTATTTTTATCAACTTATTACCTGCCAATTCTAAAAACCTTTTATTTTGTACTGTCCTGTTTCTTGAGGATGGAGATGATGATGGCTCTCCACAGATTCCTTTCCTCTGTTTTCTGTACACTGTCATGGTTGTTTCTTCGGAAAACAAATTGTTTACAATTACCTTCACAGTAGTTTTAAAGACAGTGTAGTTCTTCCTCTAGACTGGCTGCCATCAAAGGCTAAAGAGTGCAGAGTATATCCTGCTATTTAACCCATTGTTAGGAGAAAGACGAATTCATGACTTTCCCTCATTAATGTAAAAGTTATTGTTTTTTTTTTCACACAGTTATGTTCACCTTGTACAAGTCCTGGGAGTCACTCAAGGTCGAGGGTTACAGAGTAAGTGGTATAGTTTATGCACATATGTGGAGAAGATAATGGTTAATCCTAGACTTGAACAAATCAAATTGTAGTGATTGGGAAAACATCCTCTTCAGAGTCTGTTACACAGAGCAGTGTAATGTATGTAACAGAATAGGCTAGAATTTGAACTTGACTCACTGACTTCATTTTCTTCACCAAAAACCATCACACAACCCTTTTATTTAATTAATACTAAAATTACTTAAAATATTTTCATAAGTTTGATTTTTGTTGAGACATATAATTCATGATCCTTAAAAGTCCATAGAAAAATAACAGATTTTATTAATCCAAGATAATTCTTGCAGATAAATGAAAATATGACCTCCCCCGTTATGCTTAAGCCAAATTTGCAAGTGCAAAGAGATAATAATTTGAGGTTATCAGTTCAAAATTCTAGCCAATCAGCTATTGTTTAAGTTCCTATGAAAATGTCTGCCATAAAAGCACAATAACTTTTGCAGTGTGTTTATGAAGAGATTAGAATGTGACCTCTTATTGTCCTTTAAATTCTCTCTTATAAATAAATTTCCTTCCTTTTTTTTTTTATGGATTCTCTGTTTAAGCTCAGTCCTCTTTGTTGGTCATAAAACAATGTGTACCAATGCTGTTCATATTTCAAGTGACTTATGGTCATCAGAAAACCACTTATTTGCCATTTCTCAGTGACACATTCAAAGAGAAATTCTCTGAAGAGGAAAAAAATAATAAAAAAGAGCAAACAAGTAATGAAAGCAACAGAAAAAAAAAAATGTCTGTGTACAAAGCGTGGAAAATATTTTGCCTGAAAGTGGCGTCCTGGCAAACGAAAGCTGTGCAAACACAGATAACTGGTTATGCATGACTAATATGGAAAATAATACTTGTGATGCTATCCAAGGGAATCAAATGCAACCTGTCTTTAAGTCTGTGTTGGCCAGAGGTTGAGGGAAAGTTTCAATGCTTAGATTTGGCCAATTTCTTCATTTTCACTCTATTTGAGGATTTCTCTCCCTTCAATATAAATGATTTGAGATTTTCCCTTCATTTCATTTTAGTCTTTGTTGGCTCAACAGCTGAAGAATTTACTGTGGCCTATCGTAAGTTCCTTTCTTTTGACAGCAAATTTGTTGAGTCACTGTGCACCAAATACAAGTTCACTGTGTTAAAGATTGAGCTGAAGCATATTGTAGACCCCTGGCTAATCTATAATAATAAACTTTTTAAAGATTAAAATAATATACAAAGAAACTCAAAATCACCTTTTACAAAGTTATTTTAACAAAGAAAAACAGTCAGCATGAATAAATTGTATTTCTAACCGTAATATGTCCAATTAGTTTAAAAGTTAAAATTTCAATTTGTAATGTTTATTTTACTATGAACATCTGATAAAAATATGAGTCTAAATTTTTTTTTATACGTAAAATAATTGTTTTTCTGGGCTTAAATTAATGTTGGTCAAATTGAGAGCAGAAGAAGTGAATGCAGATGGACTGAGAGCATGCAGTTTCAGATCTTTCTTTGAACGTTCAATATTCTTCTAGCACAGTCATGAAGGATTCTCTTTCTCTGCTCATAAGTTGGGCAGTTATATAACTTCTTGTTATCTGATTGTCTTGTGTGTGTATATTCTAAGTTCATCTGCATTCACATCTTTTCTTTTGTTGACTGATTTGCCCACCAACATCCTTTAAAGACTGATTCTGCATTTTGTGATGCCAAGTCTATTTTATCATTGTAGAGGACTAAGTGTGCAACCAGTACTGTACATTTCTTTTTTTACCATTGTTCACCCAATATAAGGCCCAAGAGCTATTCAAGGTAGAGGTTTACTAAATAAGGTCATTGTAAGTGTGTACAAGGAGAGAGCAAGTAGTGTCTATTATCATGATATGTACAATAGATAATTGTTTATCCTAGATTTGAAGATTGTTGTGACTGAGGAAGCACCATCTCAGGAGTTTGTTCCACAATGCAGCAGTTCTTGGAAAGGAGCTGTCTTCCACTTCAAAAATGGAAGAGAATAACTAGAAGGTGACTCAGTGTCCATAGTATGGGGGTATACTAGCTGTGAAAATCAGGATTGGTAGAACCAAATTTTATGTGATAAAAAGTTCATTTAAAAATATAAAAAACAGAGTGAAGGTTAAAGGGAGATAAATACGGATTTAAAGTTAGAACATTATCATTGATAACTCTCTCCTCGAATTTGTGGACCCTAATTACTATATTCTTAATACTTGATATATTTTTTAAATCAGTATCACCCCGTGCAAGGCATTACATATTGTAGAGGAATTAGGAACAGACACATTAGTAATGAGGAAATGAGGAGGATTGTAGATAGTGATTGACATTGCATTTACATTTTTTCAGATTAAAATTGGTTGGAAAGCATGAAACTGGAAGGGAGTTCCACAAGCAAGAAGTGTGGGATAAGAAATTGTTAGCATAGAAGTTACAGCTACATATAGTTATCTCAACTATAAATTGATGAGATCTCGCTGCACAAATTCATACAGTCTAGGTACCATGGCGTAGAGCTCATCCAAACAATTACTATGAAGCTTTTTATAAAAAAAAGACACAGAGAGACAACCTTATGGCAGTGGACAAGCGACTGAAGCCGAGCTGTGAGATCAGGACTAATAATATTGCCGATTCTTCTTTAGAGCTTATGAAGGTGCTCCAGGAAAATAGCCAGGGCACCAGACCATATATGGCAGCAATATTATAACCATAGATGAATGGTAGACATAGATATGCAAGATAGATTCCGGGGAGAAAAGTTGTCTTGCTCAACACAGTGAACCAACTTCCTCAGCAGCTGATCTAGCAATGGATTCAATGTAGTCTTTCCACCTCATGCCAGTTGAGAATGTTAGACCAAGAAAGCACAATGTTGATGGAAGGCAGAGAGGGGTCTCTCAAATGATTAATGGAAAGCAGTTTAGTTTCGGAGGCATTAAAATTCACAAGCCATCTTTTTACCCAGTTAACAATGGTCTTGAAGTCATTTTGTACACTAGCTGCCATTTTGACCTTGTTGGACTGATCAGCTTTACTATCGAGGTAGGAGTAAATGGTAGCGTTTTCAACATAGATGCCAAGCTGATGTTATTGGGAAGGTCATTAATCAGGATTAAAAACAGCATAGGACCAAGGATGGAACCATCTACTCCCATATGGCAGCAAATGTTGGACAATCTCCTCAAAGATGAAGAGACTTGAAGCAATAGAAATATTCTTCTACAGAAAGATGCTGAGGATACCATGGATTGAACATATGAGCAATGATGATGTTTTGGAAAGAATGGAGACAAAACGGAAACATCAGGAAAAGGCAGTGGAGGTTTCTGGGGCACGTAATGAGAAAGGAGGGCTTGGAAAATATGATACTTATGGGACAGATTGAGGAAAAGAGAGAAGAAAGCAGTGCATAACATACTTTGTGAGCTTGAGCAAATGGATGGTAGAAAAGGGTTTGGGGAGAAATAACAAAAAGACAAAACTTATTAACAAACTCCAAGGAAGAGAAAAATGTTGAGGGCCATGAAAGGACAAGACACAAAAAAGAAGAAGAAAGATTGATATAATCTGGAGGGACAGTAGAGTAATGGATACTGGCAAGTTTGAATTCCATTTGAGTTCATTATATTCGCTTACATGCAAATAACTTTGGGAAAGGCATAAATTTCCCTCCAGCCATGGGTAAACAACAGGATATGCTTGGATGGCAACTGGTTTTGGAGAAGAAGAGCTCTGGATTCAAAACCTGAGGAGGGTTATTTGTGGACATTATGTGAACCAGTACTCTGTATTTGATTCTGCCAAAAAGTGTGGTCAGTTCTGTACAAGTCTCAAGATAATAATCAAATCATATGTGTGAGTAGTCTGACTATATCCTCATATGTCAAAAACAATGGGAGAGTCCAGTGTGTGTGTGTGTGTGTATATATATATATTTAGGTAGCATATCTTCATTAAAACAATTTTCATTGGATAATATAGACATATTGTGTCTACTTTTTTTTATACTATTATCAGTTTCTTGATATTAAGATGAATTCATCAAGATACCATAGTTTTTTTAACCCAAGTACTTTCTATCTTTTCCAAGATCAAGTATTCAGGGGTAAATTAGAAAGACAAAGTTATTGTAGCTGCTATAAAATCTGCATTTTATTATGATAATGATTTTTAAAAACATGTGCAAACACACTTTATTATGGCTATTTTACAATTTTTTCAATATACCAGTTGTAGTTATGGAAATTTTTTTACAAAACAAAGGTTCCAAGATAAGTGAGCTGATGAGGAATTGGTAGAAATGTAAAATGGTATTTAATGTTATATGCACTTTAATATGTTGTTGCTATATTTGTAATAAACTTTGTTGAGTTTTGTTTGCTTGCTTTTGATATAGAAAGCCTCAAGAATTTGAAGTTTTTCTTTATTATTTTCATGGTCTAGTATACTGGTGTTGTCATCAAGTATTTTCCTGTATTGTGAAGGTGGACAGGAATGTGTTTTTAGATATGCAATAGAACTTGTATCTGACAAATGAAGCAAAAAATGTCTTGATAATGTCGTGGTTGTCAAACATATGCACTTACATTTTCATTAGTGTATTTTTGAAAAATTGCTAGAAATGAGAAAAAATTCAAGGAAGTTTAAGCTGCTTTTTCTGGACCAGAAAAGGACAATCTTGTTTGAATTAAAATCATAGTTTATGCTCTCATGTAAAAACAGACTGTTAACTGTTTTGCTTCATGGCTGAAAAGATTCTTAATTTCCAACTGGTTTTACAAGGTGATGTTTTATTTGAAACTACTAAAGATCATTTCCTTAGTCATTGGTCTCTCCCCATGTGATAGACTGCTGCAGAATCAACTTCTGTCCCTGATCTGGCATCATGCTATACTAAAGGTCAGTTTATTAAATATAAAGAAAACTACGTTTAGACTAAAAAGATCCGATTAAAAACGAATACCCTAATGACGAAGAAAACATTACTCTTTTAATTAATATCCTGAGAATTAATAAGTGCACCAAACTAAAAAATTCCAACTTTGCAAATACCTACTTATTAATAACATACATTAAGTGGAGGAGCAGTTTTTCTTTCAATTAGGTTCAAAACTGATCCCCCATTTTATATTAAAATACTGGAACTTTTCCAGACAGTTTTTTCAGGGGGTGGGAAAAATAATTATACTTAGGCCACTATAAGAAACTTAATGCACATCCGACTTGCCAAGGTCATTGTTTTAATGCTTTTCCATTAAGCTCCATGTCAGATAAGTCTTTTAATTTGAGTTTTTTTTTTTTTTGCTTTTGGTTAGATTGTGGTTTTCCCCCTTAAAGCTATTTTGAGACAAGAAATCCTTTCTCTCCTGAGTGTCCATGATTCTGTCTTTTTTTGTCAATATTTCTTCAAGTCTCTCTGGTAGCATTGCAGTTGGAGTTGTGTCCAAAACATACATGCACAGGTTAAAGGATTAACAATGGCTACAAGTGATTAAGCCAATGTTTGGCAGCAGGATGGAGGAGAGAAAGGTAGGGAACTGGCATGGGCTGCAGAAAGCAAACAATGAGTTAAAAGTAGACTATGATACATACATGCACTCTGTTCGACATTTATACAAATACATGCATAGACAAGATGATGGACACATTAAAGTTATATATATATATATATATATATATTAAGAAATGGACAAAGTCTGACAATTTATTTATTAAAGACATTTTTATGTTTAACGTTCTTTTTATAGATACAAGTATTTAAGTAAATGCTCTGATTATAATAAACAGTATTAAATAACATTTACCGGCCTGAATGTCCGAGAAATTTTCATAGAAAATATTCGTCCTTTGACAGGATTTGAACCTGCATCCTATACGGAAACGTCATACGCTGACATGCCTTAACTGACTCGGCCACAAAGGATCATTCGGTAGGCATGGTCGAATTTTACTGCTTATAAACTTCAATCTTCCATGAATCTCATACATTCATAACTGCTCATGGCGTATCAAATGTAAACAAATGACGTCATACATTAAGAAATGGACAAAGTCCGACAATTTATTTATTAAAGACAAATATGTCAAAGGACGAATATTTTCTATGAGAATTTCTCGGACATTCAGGTCGGTAAATGTTATTTAATACTGTTTATTATTAACAGAGCATTTACTTAAATCCTTGTATCTATAAAAAAGAACGTTAAACATAAAAATGTCTTTAATAAATAAATTGTCGGACTTTGTCCATTTCTTAATGTATGACGTCATTTGTTTACATTTGATACGCCATGAGCAGTTATGAATGTACGAGATTCATGGAAGATTGAAGTTTATAAGCAGTAAATTCGACCTTGCCTACCGAATGATCCTTTGTGGCCGAGTCGGTTAAGGCACATCAGCGTAAATGACGGTTCCGTATAGGATGCAGGTTCGAATCCTGTCAAAGGACGAATATTTTCTATGAAAATTTCTCGGACATTCAGGCCAGTAAATGTTATTTAATACTGTTTATTATAAACAGAGCATTTACTTAAAAACTTGTATCTATAAAAAGAACGTTAAACATAAAAATGTCTTTAATAAATATATATAACTTTAATCTTTGTATCAGATATATTTAATTTTTAACTAATTAATGGTATTTTTTATTGTTTCTTATGGCTTTAAATATTATATTTTACTAGCCAGTCACTCGCAAGCTTGTGAGTAAAAATGCATTCGCTGTGACGTTAAAAATGAGGATTTTTCAACTTTGTTTCCAAATATCTACTTAGCCATTGGATGTATTGAAAAATAATAAAGAGCAAACATGAATAATATTTAATCGATTCTTTGAACCACATTTTTCTGAAGTAACTACACTCAGGGGTGCCAGATGTTTTATCTTCTATATGAATAAATGCGAAACTGGAATTTAATTCTCCCATGAATTCTTGTGTTAAAAAGCCCTCCAACTCTATTTTATAGTAATTTGTATATACTCAACTCCCACGAGGTCAGCTTGTAACACAAGATCGGTTTTATGTGGGAAACCCGAGCGCATACACCTGGGCTAGGAACAAAAATTCTTGAGCCCTACAGCTGTCGGTTGTGCTGGTCTCGGTGCATGCACTGATCTCTCTCTCTAGTGCAATGAGAGGGTGCAGCCTTGGGCAGCTGGAACCTCTCAGTATAATTTTACTCAGTTGCAACTCTGTCCTTTGATGGAGTTGCCTCTGAGTGCACTCTGCCCAAAGACGCAACTGAGAGATGATAAATAGGATGTTACAAACCACTCGAGAGCAATATACACACAGTATTTACTTGATCCCTCCCACTGAGTCAGGTTGTGACACAAGTGTCTTCACTCGGGCTGCTTGTCTTAGCTGGTTACAGCTTGTCCAAGCTGGTCAGAGTTGGTTTAAACTAGTCTTAGCTGGTACAAGCTGTGATACTACCAGCACAGAGACAGATCACTGTGACTGGTAAGGAGATTTACTTAAC
This sequence comes from Acanthosepion lycidas, assembly GCA_963932145.1. Taxonomy (NCBI): domain Eukaryota; kingdom Metazoa; phylum Mollusca; class Cephalopoda; order Sepiida; family Sepiidae; genus Acanthosepion; species Acanthosepion lycidas. The sequence goes on from OZ010590.1 coordinate 32,912,527, forward strand.
ACCCCCACTGAGTCAGGTTGTGACACAAGGTTAGTTTTTAATGTGGGGACCAGAGTGTTTTCACTTGGGCTGCTGGTCATAGCTAGTCATAGATGGTCTTGGCTTGTCATACCTGTCCAGAGCCGGTCCAAGCTAGTCATAACCATGATACCACCAGCAAAGGGCCAGGTAAGTATCCAAATGTGTATACCCCTCAAGAGAGGTGTATTTACACACTAAAAGCTCCATATCTGTATTATATATTATCTACTTCAAGGCAATATCACTTTTCAGGTTTAACTGATTTCCATATTGATTTTAAAAAAGTGTATTTCATTAATTAACTTTACTTCGTTGCTGTTCTTTTACTCAAGGATTGTTTTGATTTTCATATCAAAAATAGGTTTAGGAATATTATCGTATATAGTGCAGTAAATGTTATAATAAAACGTGCACTGCAATTTTAGATACAAAAGGAAAATAAGAGTTACTCCCCTTGAACCATGAAAGCAATGATAATGGCTAGTATAATATATTAATATATATTTTTAACCTCACATAATCTGGCAAACCTGAATCTGAGCTCAACAAAAATTGTTCCCTGTGCATAACTTTCCTAGGGCTATGAATCATTGAAATCAGACCAGTGGGAGCAGATGAGTTGCTTGGACACACACACATACACTGTACTTTTTATCTAAGATGGATACATGTGTTTGAGTACACATACATTTCCTTGTTTAAGTAGTGAAATTAATGTCTACCTGCCTAGAGATTAATAAGTTTTGCTAAAGAAAATACAACTCCTGACAGGGATTGAACCCGTTTCACTGTCTTATCAATTACTTTATGTAAATACATATAACCAATAAATTTGGCATTTGTAGACATCAGAGAGAAAAATATATATATGCTCTGTATTTTTAAAAAAATACATTTTGTATTTCAATCTATATTAGGATATGCAAATAAATGTTATATGTATAGATCAACATATACACACATTTCATGTTAACAGCATATTGAAACCTGCATCTAACTTATGTAGTATTTATAGATGAAAGGAACCATGAGAAAATATATTCTGGATGATATGAACATCAATGTATATATTCTACATTATTTACTCACAACTCTCTCTTTTATATATATATATATATATATATATATATATATATATATATATATATATATATATATATATATATATTCTTCCTCCTGTTATCCAATCAGTGTCAGCTTGTTTTTCTTATTTGTTTTCATTTTAAACTTATCTGCAGACATGCTGCCTTAAATAGATTGCAAATTTCAGTCTGTTCTAAGTACACACAAGCATAAAAACAAAATGTTACCTCTTCCATCAAAAATGGCTTCAATCCAAAAAAAATCAGGATGTAAACAAGATTTTATCTAAAGAATAATAAAGCGTGTTCAATTCTTATCCTAGGCTACTGTCAAAATTAAATTTCCTCAATTCAACAGTTAACCCATTAAGTACAAAAGGAGCAGCTCAGTTGTCAATCCCTCTATATAACATAAAATATACAGAAATTTGTCTCATTCACCGTGAGTTGTACTTATATAAGCCTAATTGCACCATTGACTTTCCACAGTTGTAAATGCTGTCAGTTACAGGTGAGTCATAGAACTGCTAAGACTGAAACTGATGTCATTCATGGTTGAGCCATAGAACTGCTGTGGCTGAAATTTTTGTCATTCACAGCTGAGCCAGAGAACAGTTATGCCTGAAATTGATATCATTCACAGTTGAGCCATAGATTTGATTGCTGTCACCTGCTGTTGAGCCATAAAACTGTCATGGCTGAAATTGCTATCATTCACAGTTGAGCCATAGATTTGATTGCTGTCACCTGCTGTTGAGCCATAAAACTGTCATGGCTGAAATTGCTATCATTCACAGTTGAGCCACAAAACCACAACTGTTTTGATTACTGTCACTTACAGTTGAAACATAGAATGTTTGTCATTCATTTTATTTGCAGTTAATGGGTTAAATATTTTTCATGATGCTTTCCAAGAGAATAATTGCTAATAATTCATCAGATATTTTTGAATTCTGAAAGAAGGAAGTCCTTTCAATACGAAACACTGAATGTATTTCTTATCTCATAATTTTTGTTATATTCAAACATTTATGGAGTTATCAAAATTATGCAATCAATATGAATAATACTGTATTCATGTTGACAGCATTAAAATAGAAAGATAATGCACAAAAGTCAAATATTTAAAGGAAATGTAAGATAGCAGTCATTAACACTGAGTCAATGGAAATATTATTAAAGGGTTTAGGAGACAGACATCCTTACAGATATGACAAAAACTGAGGAAACACAGTTGATATTCTCTGTGGAATGTCACAAAATCTTCAAATCGTTATTGACCTGCTCTCTCCTGCCAAATTCAGACAAAGAAGTGAACATTTGCTCCTCCCATTGTATCAGAATGTACTCTGGTGACAGACCTGTTTTTGTGCCAATGTGCGAGTTGAATATAAAAGATTTTTCTTTCTTTATTCATATACACTCAATACACAAAATTTTAAAGAACATCTATGTATATAGGGTAGCCCTCAGTAACTGATATATCTATATAGTATATGTAGGAATATAGCTAAGTACTATGGTCCGTACATAATAAAATGTGTAAAGATTTATTCAGTAGAACAGTGGCTCAGAGTAATGACTAACAACCAAATAAGCCTGTGTCCTTGCACCAATGATCAAGAAATGAACAAATTAAGTCACTGAAATAAAAATTCTTGATTAAACAAGTTAGCTGTTGTTATTTTTTATGGTAAAAAAATACTGAAACAAGCACTTTACCTTTGTAAACAAATGAACCTAAATAGTAATGGGGAGATTAGCCGTTTCTTTATGATGAAACATTTAGCATTCCTTGGCTGAGCAGCCACTGCTACTTGAATTATGTTATTCTTTACTCCCAGATCATTTAGCTTGGATCAAAGTGTAGTATATGTTCTCTTCATTTCTAATAGTAATGGTAATATCATTCATTTCCTTTCATGGAAATATTCAGTATTTATTTGCTAAGCAGTCAGTATTACTTGAGTTATGCTTTTCTTCACTCTCTGACAATCAGACTGGGATCAAAGTGTAATAACTGTTTAATTCATTTCTAATGGTAATGGTAATATTAGCTCTTTCTTTACAAGAAAACATTCAGCATTCATTAGTCAAGAATCAGTACTACTTTCAGTTGAAATTTATTTCTTTAGTCCACAGTTTTCACTCTTCCTCATATTGATGTGGGGAGGGTCCTTCCTAAACTTTTGTTTGATGTAGTGTGGAACATCCACATCTTGATTATGTCATTATTTTCTCTTCAATTTAGATGTACTATCCATTTTAGTTGTTGCTGTTGTTGAAAGTCATCGGGTAGTATGGTCTCTGTTATTTGATACAGTTCATTATGATTCTGTAGTGCCAGTCTATGTGACCTGAAGACTTACAGGCTTCATGATGCTAAAATCGATTAGTTTACTGTACCATTCAAAAATATCTGACAGTATGCTTTCCAGGCAATATTATTAATTTTTCCATATTGTTGGACCCATATAAAACCATCACTCTTGGGCAATATGATTAAGTGTATTTTTAAAATGCTCTTCAACTATCTTTTGTCTTTTTTTTTCACAAGGACTCCATTGAGTTACTGTTCAAATTTCTGTGATGTCATATATATCTGAGTACAGACCCCAATGTTTGGTATATTACCCAAACATTTTAATTCTTTTTTTCTTTATAATATTTAATATATTCCTTCTTCTCAGAAATTTTTTCATTTCCGATATCACTGTTGTTATTTCTGACAATTCTACCTACACAACCATCAACGAAAGATAGAAGATGAAAATAAAACCTCAACCCACAACTGCTTTCATAGCCACAACTATTTCTATACTTACAGAATTATTAGGTTGTTCAGAAAATAATGTCCAATTTTAGAATCAACTTTTATTCCTGAATTAATGTATTTAAACATTGTTTAAATCAATCAAAATAGGAACATTTATTGATTTTTGCCATCAAATTACAAGAAATGGAGTTTCTGTATCTTATTTACAGTGGAACATTTTTTACTGGCTTAAAAAATACCAAGATGTTTGAAAAAGTGGTGGTTAGTGAGTTGAGAGATCAGGGGAATATTGGGGATTTGGTCAAATCTCTTGTCCCTAGTCAGTGACTTTCAACAGTGCTATCATGAAGTAGAATTGAATCTCATCAATTAACTAGTACCAGTCACATTTCGTTTAACTGAATGTGCATTTCATCCAGTTGCTGGCAATAAACTTCAGTCGTTATGCTCTGATAGGACACCAGAAAACTGTTATGGGTAACGCCGATTGCAGACCACCAGACAGTAACCATAATCTTCTCATGGAGCAATTCTGGTTTTCAAAAGGTTTTTAGTACTTCATCATGAACAAACAACTGAGTTAAACATTTTTATGATTATCATAAGTGATCCATTTCTAATTACAAGTCACTATTTGATCAAGAAATGGATCATTCAAATTTTGCAAATACATATCCTCATAATATGCACCTCTTGCTCACTCCCTGTATGCCCTTGCAAAAAATCCCATTTAGTAGCTCCTTATCTTGGGTGGCTCTTGGGCCTTGTACTGGGTGGAAAAATAATTGTGTGCTTGTGTCACAACTTATTGTCAGTAAATTTGTTCTTAACTAAACACTTTATGTCAGACTTAATGTCAAAGTCAGCTGATTACAACAAATATTTGAAAAACGAAAGCTTTCAAGCTCAAAGTATTGGGCACACATGACTGACCTTTCATCACCTCTTCAGTATCTCAAGAGCAGAAGAGCAGACAATTTTTTAGGGCGTGGGCCAAAAACTCGTTGAAACAATTTCTATTTTCTGCTCAAAAATAGATAAATTTTTATTAGAGAAAAGAAAAGTCATCCTATTTGGGAGACACAAACAGAGCCAATAAAAGATGACCTTCAACGCAAATAATTTTGGAAGTGTGCTTTTGAAGTCAAGCAAATTTTCAAGCCAAGAAAGAGTTTGTGTCCTGCAGTGACAACATTGCCAAAAACAACTGTGGTACCAATAATCAGATAATATGATTATGTTCCTGTTGTCAAATGAATTGGCACAAAAAGGACAGTGGTCTTGACTGACCCCAGTTTATTATTCATCAAACATCTCTTTAATTCATGTAGAACAAGTTACTTCACTATATTGTGTGCTGTGTTCATAAGGCATTTTTCTATAGCTAAAAATAACATAAGTAACTTCTGGTCTTTTACAGAATAACAACAAACCATTAAAAAGCAAAGTAAAAGAAAGAATAACTTTTTTGTATTTCAAGTAAGACACAAGAAATTAAAAAAATTTTTGCTTTCATCAAAAAATTAACATTTTCAATCTTTGTCTCACTGCATGAAGAAATTGCATTCATTTTTATCAATTATACATACATTTGATTTGATTTTGGAGAAATAAACAATCTGAAGAGTTCAGTTCCTAATGATACTAAACAGTTTGTATCTTTGGTGCTTGAAGTTCGAAAATATTGACATGATTCTATGAATAATTACAAAGTGTACCAACCAAAATGTTGTTAGAAAAACAATTTAAGTTCTCTGCACAAATCTTGAAAGGCCTGACAAGCACATTGGAAAAAAAAATAAAATCAAACCCAAAGTAACTTAAATTACAAAATAACTTACTGGTATCAGTTTAAACTGATATATTTTTTTTCCTTATATCTTATATAATCCATCATTTTGGAAAGTGAAAATTTCACTGAAGTACGTAGGAAAATTTTCAAGTTTTTGTCTGAAATGAAGAAAACCCTTTTTTGAAGCAAAATGGTCCCGATATATGAGAAAAAAAATGAAGGCATCAGTTTAAACTGATATCAGTAGGATATGGATGAATACAGAAAAGATTTCAGACATATTGAATTTTGAATAACTGAACCATTATTAACCATTATTCATTTTTTATGCATATTTTTTGCCCTTATCTTAGCTACTTTTCATCATAGCTATTCAGGCTAATATACCATGACCAGAAGTAGAAAGTTCAGATTAAAATAAAGAGTAATCTCTAAGCAAGAAGTTGCATCATTTTTACATTGAAAATCACGTTTTTCCATGATAGATTGTAATCTATCATGGTTTTCCAATTGGCAAATTATCAAATTTAACTATATAAATTTACTCCTTTTTGCATGATAAAGTCAGGTTTTTCATTAATAATTTTTGAATACAAATTCTTTCATGCTAATTTTAATTGCAACAACTTAGAACTTATTTCCAATTGTGTTGTTTACTAATGACATATTCTGAGTGGTTGCAATAAAAAGCAACTGAAATTAATATGAATGCAAAACATTATAATGGCTGACAATACATTATATCATAAAAATTGAAAATATTATGACTAATGGCTGTAAACTGATAGTCTGAGGGATTGGAATAAAGATGAATGATATACTGTTTTGACTTAATAATTGTGAGTTCAATCCCTGGGCCATGCAGTGTACTTGAACTCAGTGAAAACAAGGCTGGTAATGACTAGACAAGATATCCTTAGACATGGGCAGTGGAACAAGAACAGTCTACCTCCTTTAGTTCTGTGGGTTACCCAGACTGACATACACCTGAAGAATGCCAGAGAGCACAAATACGGGAATGTTGTGATAACAAGAAGATGAGGACAATTGTCTGTATTAAAAATAGTGTAAATAATGATATACTGCTAAAAAACAAATGACGGTCAATGAAATTTTCTCAAAAAATTTTTAAAATATAGCTAAAGGCTGTCAACTGATGCTTTGAGTAGTTGCCATAAAAAGTAATGAAAAATAAGATACAAGAAATATTTGGCAAAAACTAATAATAACGAAGTTCTTTATATTTTGTTTGGGTCATTGGTGAAAATGCTTGGTGTAACATATCAAATACTTGTTAATCTGACAAATGAATAGATTTATAAAATAGCTGGGAAGAGGGAAGGTGAATTCATACCTTTCCAAAGGGTATTTGCACGGAACTGGGCCGGTTATCTATGGTATTCCGAAGCATTCACAAATCTCGGTACTGACAGGCTCAATGTTGCTTAACTCAGGTGATCAGATGAAAACTGGTGTTGTGGGGGGGGGGGACATTGCATAACCTACCTGACAATCTTGTTTAAAAGCAATTAAGAAGGATGCTAAGGGGACAAACACTGCTTAGAGATACAAAGGAAAGGAAATTGAATAGAACCAGAATTGCCTACGGACTGAAGAGACATGACACATCAATGAAAAAAACAAGATTGCGATGTGGGCAAAAATGAAAATAAAAGAAGGGATCTCTATATATCACAGCTAATTGCAAAGAAAAAAGCATCTGGTACCAGAGATGGCAAGTTGGCTCTTGGAACTTCTACGAATGTGGGAGCAGTATTCAACAGGGTTTTTTTTTTGTCTGAGGTGCAAATGAAATTAAACAGATCAGATAACAAGAGAAACTGAATCCTGTAACAAAAAAAAAAAAAAAAATTTAAGAGGAATGTGGGAGACGAGAGGTGATGATGACTGAAGGTTGGATTTAGTATTCAGTACTTTTAACACTTCTGTGTCTATGAGAACCAAAAGCAGCTGTGATAAACAGAGATAGAAGACAGAGACAGAGAAAATTAAAAAAAAAAAGTACTGAAAGAATTGTAATAAATCTCAACTAACTCAAAAAAATAATCCAAAGCGTCGGAGAGGAGGGGGGGGGGTCCAGAGGGTGGTGTGTTATTGGGGTCCAGAAGTAGTTTCATGGTTTGGGAAAGGAAGTGTGCAGGGTCGAGTTGCAAAATCCATCAATATTGCCTGCTCTTTTTGACTGGTTGTGTCAAGTGGAGTGTACAAGGAAAAAAAAAAAAAAAAAAAAAAAAAATCAAAAAATTTGAATGCAGTCAAGAAGCAGTGGGGCAGGGAGGGATAAATCTTTTTGCTTTTTATCTCCTCTTTACTCATGAGATATCATGAATAATAAAGATTAAGTTGTTTTGTAAAACTGTCAAATATCATGCGAAATATGATAGCTAATTTATCTCAGCACCATTCCAAATACATGCATATTTGTGTGCATATATATACATATATACATATATATGCACACATATACATATATATATATATATATGCACACATATACATATATATGCACACATATACATATATATGCACACATATACATATATATATATATATGCACACATATACATATATATGCACACATATACATATATATATATATATGCACACATATACATATATATATATATATATGCACACATATACATATATATGCACACATATACATATATATATATATATGCACACATATACATATATATATATATATGCACACATATACATATATATATATATATGCACACATATACATATATATATATATATGCACACATATACATATATATATATATATATGCACACATATACATATATATATATATGCACACATATACATATATATATATATATATATATATATATGCACACATATACATATATATATATGCACACATATACATATATACATATATATATATATGCACACATATACATATATACATATATATATATGCACACACATATATATATATATATATATGCACACATATACATATATATATATATGCACACATATACATATAAATATATGCACACACATATATATATGCACACACATATATATATATGTGCACACACACACACACACACACACACACACATATATATATATATATATATATATATATATATATATATATATATGCACACATATATTAGGTTGGTACAAAAATAATGACGTAATAATGTCGTTTTTTTACGTATTTTTTAATGTCAAAAAACGACATTATTACGTCATTATTTTTGCACCAACCTAATATATATATATATATATATATACACACACACACAGACACACACACACACATGACACATGGTCATATGGCCAAGTGGTTAGAACGTTAGTATTCTGACTATGAGACCAAGGTTCACCATTCACCATTTCTCAGGGTTAGGTGACTTCTTGATAATATCAGCTTTTGGGGAGATGATCCCATGATACATCACCAGTGAGAAGTAAGTGAAATTTTGTAGACAGAATGTCTTTGGAAGCCATTGATGATTGTGTGCTAATACAAAGCCCCATGTCATCATCACTGAGGGTTTGAGTGCACTGGCCACTTTCAAATGGTTGATCAAGCCAGATAATGAGCTCTCTTCCAGAAACTCTAAGTTCCTTTCAGGACAGTTGCATTACTATGGCCACAAGTTGGTTCTGTGGGCGTTTGAACAAACACAAATATTCCTAAGTGGGCATCTGTAACAAAGATTAGCTATTTACCCTAGCAGACAAGCATACTCAGATATACATGGCGACTAACCATTATATACACACACTGAAGTTCTTAAGCAAATCATATAAGTTTCAATAATAATTCAAATTTGGTTTGAAAACAAATAAAACCTTAGTCAACACTAAACAAAACTGTAAGCCAAAACTTGAAGAAATTTACTTGATTGCCTGTAATAAATGTCACAAAAAGTACATTGTAGAAACCTCAAGGAATCTACACTCCATCTGAAGTTAATAAACAAATCATATAAACTTCAATAATTCAAGTTAAAATTTTAGTTTATATCAATATGTTTTATTGAAGTTATTTGATGTATTCTAAAAAAATTGCCATCTGAAGTTATTAGGTAAAACCAGATAATCACATTTTACTTCAATAAAAATGAATAAAATCATCAAAAAGTAATCAGCACCTATAATAGAACAAATAACAAACACATACGATAAGTCTTTGAATACTTTACATTGTAATATAGTGACCTTTCTTCTCAATAACAGCCAGTAATTTATTATTCATTGATTTAGTAAATTTTTTTACTTCAGTAAGTTCAATTTCTGACGTAGTAGTTTTATTAGGTTGGTGCAAAAATAAAGTCGTTTTTTGACGTTCAACTTCAAAAGAAAAACGACATTATTTTTGCACCAACCTAATAATTGGTGGCTATAAGTCTGCTTAGTTGTTGTATTGTTTTCCACCTTCACATAATTTTATCTTCACAATTTACCAGAGATATTTGATCAGATTCAGATCAGGACTTGATGGTGGTCATTCTATTAATTTCTCACCTGTAAACCTTTTATGCTCAAAGAATTTACACGTAAGCTTAAATACATAAGTGGGGGGGCATTATTTTGCATAAATAAACACTTAGCTTTGAAACAGTGAGACTGGGACTGGTTCTATACAAAGAAAATCTTAATCATAAAATTGCAATAGTTAGCACTGTTCAGTTTAACTGCTTCATCAACTTTGAATGGTCCAATAATGGTTTGGTTGACAATTTCAGCCTATTTCATAACACCACCACTCCTGTGTTGACTTGTTTTAGCCACAGGCATGTCTGAATTGGATAAAATCAATCTTTAGGTCCATCAAATTTATCCATGAAATTTCTTTAGAAAAGTCAATTTTCATGTATTTCTTGGCCCAATTTCGGTGCTTTAAAATAACTGGTTTAGTGAGAGGAGGTTGTCTAAGAGATGTTTTTTTTACAAATTCCAATTCATAAAGTATTCTACATATTTTGTCCTTCTTGACTTTCTCAATTCTAGCCTTTTCAAAGATCTGAATGCTGGTCAAAAGCGCTTGTTTCGCTATAACTCGCATTAGTATACATTCATCTTTAGAAAGCAAATTCTTAAATCCTTTTCCTTTGCTTTGAATTCTCAAACTTATATTTTCAGCCAGCTTCTTTATCATTTGATGATCTCTGGAAAGCTCCTTTGACATCTCCAATGTGAACATTCCCTCAATCAATATCTTTGGTATTTTCTGTTTTTCAGCAGTTGTTAGATCCTTCCAGTTACCTATGTTTCAACATATATTATAGACTAAAAGAAAAAATAGTTTTTATTAGATTTCAGAGGTCTTAGTTTAATCTGAATAATAACTTCAATCAATCCATTTTCATAAATTCCAAATATCTCAAAAATTAACCAATAAAACTGCGAGAACATTTAATTAAATATTCTACTAAGGGTAGAAACAGATGAGTTTAAATTTAACAAATATTGGTACATAAATTTTGAGTTATTGAGGTTTATTTGCTTTGCATAACAACTCTCAAACAGGCTGTATATACAGGGTGTGATGGATAAATGGTTATTTAAATTATGCAAAAATGAAAATAACACTGACATCTCATTTTAACAGACATATTTACCAAAATTGCAAAAAACATTTTGAAATACTAAAGAGTAAATTTATTCTATAAAATCACCATTGGCTTCAACCATGGACTCAAGACCACTTCAGAATCTCTTGCAATTCGTCTGGATTGTCTCCTCATTGGTAAATGCTGCCATAATCCCTGCTGTCAGTTCATCTTTGGTGTTACAAGTTTTGTTGGTCTCCCACATCATAATCAAGGGAGTTGTAGTCTTGGGAGTTAGGTAGCCAGATGTTAGAGGTGATATGGCTGCAGAAATTGTCTGACAGCCATGGCTGGGTACTTCTGTTTGTGTGACATGGTACAGAGTTCTGCTGTCAGACATAGGGTCTTCCAGCAGCGACCTTCTTGACCCACAGCAGCACTACCTTATCAAGGCACTTGATGTAGGCCTCCATGTTGAGTTTGAGGCTCTCACTAACAAATTTGGGATTTCTTTCCTTATCAGAATGAGTTTTCCAAGCTGTCATACATTTGTAATCACCATTAGACTCATCCAACATTTTCTGAATACACTGTGCCGTACTCAGATTGACACACAAACAATGTGAAATGTTTGTATTAAAGTTTCCAGCATGAATGCCAAGCAGTACAGATGGCATTTCCAAATTTCTGACAGAGTGAATTGTGCCATTCTCACAGATGGTGCCTAACTGCCTCTACTATACTATGCAATCAACAAAAAAATCCCCCCAAAAATCAATGTGCATGCATGATATTAAAAATATGAAATGGCGACAATTTACTCATCGCACCCAATATATATATATATATATATATATATATATATATATATAATGGTTGGCCATATATATCAGGACATATTGATGGGCAGAAAAAAACGGCAAGTAATCTATCTAATGAGCTTGTGTAAATGGATAGCAGAACAGAGACTGGGAGAGATTTGTTCAATGTTAGTCTCAAAATTAGTTAGATATTCTTTAAAAAACAGCTTAGAGACATATCACTTTGAAACACCAGTTCTTCTACAATGACTGAAGTCAAGCAAAGTACCTAGATGGGTGGCTATTTGGTGTACCAGTTACTGTAAGTTGGGATATGTAGGTGGTGTCATGGGTTAACGGCTTGACATTAGAAATTGAAGAGTCAAGTTTGTTATATTTACTTACATGCAAATACACCCTATGCAAAGGAAATCCACCACTTCTTCCTCCAGATATTAGTTAATAAGTAAGATTTGTCTAAGTAAAATCATCATTATCTCCCAAAAATTCTTATAATCTAAAGAAATATTTTCTGTTGTGAAAAAACAAATGAATAACGAACTCTAGATTCAAAAGGAAGTCCATTCTTTTTAATCTGATTTCAACTCAGCAGACCTGATTGGAAGAGTGATTAGGGTATAATTTTAGTAAGAATACCATATGACCCAAGGTCTAAATATTCAAGAAACTACTGATTATAATGAAATATGGAGCTAGCATAATAGTCATTAGTGTTTGAAGTGGGAAATGTATGAATTAGTTTGTTCCCTCTCAGCCATGGGTTAAACAGCAAGGTCAGTTGGGTTCTCTAAACTTTGGCATAAAGCCAATAAAGATAATTCCAAATCAGGAAAAAGGTGACGGAAAACCACTGTCCTACCTTTGCCAAGAAATCATGTTAAATGAGAGAGAAAAAAAAAGAAAAGGAATCAGGAATGTGTGATAATCACTTAAATTCTGAATGGACATGGCATTTAAAAAGGAGGCTGATCATAATGATTTTCTATATTTAGATTGTCATCTGCTTATGAAGAGGGCTGAAGCAAGAAAGTAAAAGAACCAGCCAAATCATCAAAGAAAGAAAGTGAAGGAAGTAGCAAAAACATTGAAGATGGCAGAAGAATGAACCAAATCAAAACATTAAGGAAAGCAGGTGAATGAATCAGTCAAAAGGTTTGAGAAGGCATGTGAATGAAATATTTAAAACACTAAAAGGCAGTTAGGTGAAGGAGTCAGCAAAAACACTGAATGGGTCTGGGGAAGGAATAAACAAAAAATTACAGAACACAGGAGAAGAATCCAGTTGAAACATTTCAGAAGGTAAGTGAAGGAATAAGCCAAAAAATTGCAGAAGGCAAATGAAGTAATAAGATAAAAATTGCAGATGCAGGTGAAGGAATAAGCTAAAAATTGCAGGTGCAGGTGAAGGAATAAGCCAAAAAATTGCAGAAGGCAGGTGAAGGAATAAGCCAAAAATTTGCAGTAGGCAGATGAAGGAATATGCCAAAAATTTGCAGAAGGCAGATGAAGGAATATGCTAAAAATTGCAGAAGGCAGGTAAAGGAATAAGCCAAAAAATTGCAGAAGGCAAATGAAAGAATAAGCCAAAAAATTGCAGAAAGCAGGCAAAAGAATAAGCTAAAAATTGCAGAAAGCAGGCGAACAAATAAGCTAAAAATTGCAGAAGGCAGGTGAAGGAATAAGCCAAAAAATTGCAGAAGGCAAATGAAGAAATAAGCTAAAAATTGCAGATGCTGGTGAAGGAATAAGCCAAAAAATTGCAGAAGGCAAATGAAGGAATAAGCTAAAAATTGCAGATGCTGGTGAAGGAATAAGCCAAAAAATTGCAGAAGGCAAGTGTAGGAATAAGCCAAAAAATTGCAGAAGGCAAGTGTAGGAATAAGCCAAAAAATTGCAGAAGGCAAGTGTAGGAATAAGCTAAAAATTGCAGATGCTGGTGAAGGAATAAGCCAAAAAATTGCAGAAGGCAAGTGTAGCAATTGGAGAAGGTAGAAGGAACCAGTCAAACATTTAGAAAGGCAGGTGAATGAATCACTCAAAATGTTTAAGAAGGCACGTGAATGAAATAGCCTAAAAGTAGTTGGAGAAGGAACCAGCAAAAACACTAAATGAATCTGAGGAAGGAACAAACTAAAACATTGCAGAAAGCAGTTGAAGGTGTCAGTCAAAGCATTGAATAAGGCAAGAGAAGAAACAAACCAAAACAGTAGAGAAGGTAGGCAAAGGTAACAATGAAAACATTAAAGAAGACAGGAAAATGGACAAGTAAAAATATTACAGAAGGTAGAAGAAACCAGTCAAAACATTTGAAAAGGCAAAAGGATCCAGTGAAAACACTGGAGAAGGTCAGAGAAGGAACCAGTCAAAACATTAGAGAAGGTCAGAGAAGGAACCAGTCAAAACATTAGAGAAGGTCAGAGAAGGAACCAGTCAAAACATTAGAGACGGTCAGAGAAGGAACCAGTCAAACTATTGCAGAGGTAGGTGAAGGAACCTATCAAAAGATTGATAAAGGCAGGAGAAGTAACAAGTCAAAATGTTACAGAAGACAGTTGAAGGAACAAGCCAAACCATTGAAAAAGGCAGTTTAATTAATCAGTCAAAATGTTCAAGAATCCAAATGAATAAACCAGGAAAATCACTGAAGAAAGCAGTTAAAACATTGAGCAGGGAAAACATTAAAGATGAATATATGATTATCAAAAATAACTGTAACCAAATAATTTTTAGAAATATTTATAAATTAATAAAAGTATTTTTTTCTATTAAATTGGTAATTATGATGAAGGAAAAAAAACTTCCTGTGAATATGTACTTGCACTCAAAAAAAAAAAAAAAAAAAAAAAAAAAAATTCACTTCACCTGTAAATATTAAATCATTTTTAAAACATTACATAAATTTTCTTAATTTGTTTGTATTATAAATTTCAATTTATGATGAGGAAATAATTTTTTTTTTCTCCGTTTCCTTTGCTGATTATCTTTAAGAGTCTGAATCCCATGAGAATGAATAGTATCTGTCTCAGAAGTTAAGACTTGGATAACATCTGTTTATCATCAGACTAAAAAGATTCCTTAGTCCTGAAAAGTTATCCCACCTCATTTTTTATTCTAACATGAAAGAAATGAAATGTTTAACCAAGGAAAGTTTATTTTACAATCCTTGTTGTCAAGTAAAAATTTTTTTTTATCATTTTTTTTTACCTGTTAATGAATTATTGAGCATATCGTAAAGCAATTAGTAGCAGAAAAGAAAAAGAAAAATAATTTCATTTGTTCCTGTTCAAAGACAACAGTATCTGCCACAGTGATCTTGGCTGACCATTTTTAAAAGAAATAAAACAATCTTTGTAAGATATACATATATATATATATATATATATATATATATATATATATAAAAATTAACAATGACAGTATATGTCTAGAAAACCCAGTCAAAATAGCTACAATTGAAAGAGGGAAAAGAGAATAAGAGAGAGAGAAAATAAAAGTGTGAGTGTATAGTGAGAAAAATGATGAAAAGGACAAATGAACATGATATTCTACATGTACACACATATGTGCAAATGTGCATATGCATACACATACACATAGACCATGAAAGTATTTTTTTTTAAATGCACAAATGAAAAGTGCATATGAAAAAAAAATTAAAGTGAATACACAGTCAACTGTTGATACCCCTTGATGAGTGGATGGAGTGATTCCCAGAGTGTCCACCTATGAAACTCTGGAGTCAGCATGCTGAAGGTAAACATCAATCAGCTAAGTGACAAACCTTTCACGTGCATTAATCCTATTAACACTCTTTCTCTGATATCGAGCACTTTATTGTAAAAGACTACATGCCTTAAATGATTGACATTATTTCTGGCTTCACACTATCTTTCTTATTGCTATATATATATAATATTATATAAAATAGCCATAATTGCTCTTGCCAACTCCCTGATGTTTGTGTGAAAATACATGAAATTCTTAATTGTGGTTGGTCATTGTTCACCAGGAAGTTATTTATAAAATTGAACCTGACCTGAAGATCCCTTTAAGAGTGGAACTCAAGTAGCTCTGTTTTTATTTTTTATTCTGCACTTTTCTTGTATCTTACGAGGCTCTACTTTGTATTGAACACTTTTTTATTACCAGCTTCACTATAGTTTAATTTAACCAACCACCATTGTTTTTTTGATATATTATACTATTTTCTGTTCACTATTTCTATATACTATTATTTCTTCTAAAAGAAACAAATTAAATTAAGCATTTATTACAAAAATATAAAATTCTCTAACATGAGAATCACAAAAAAAATCCAATTTCTAACAAATTTGTTCCAATGTTGACTATGAATTAAAATACCTGATTGAAAAATGTTTCATTAATAACAATTCAAACACATATATTGGTTTCACTACTACAACCTTATCACACTGATTAACATGACACTTATCTAACAATAGCTCCATTAAAACACATATCAGCCAACACGGAAAAACCATCACATGAAATCACAGAAATCCTTCAAAACAATACCATACTATATCATATGAACTGCAACATTAAGCATGAAAAGAAAGCAACCATAGATCAATAAAATTACAATTGCACCAAACCTCAGACCTAACATACTAAGTTAAAAAGATAGTACAAGATACAAACTCCCAAATCAATTTGCAAAATATAATAAACAGCAACATGTGGAATACAATGTAAAAAAAAGTAAATTGAAGACATAAATAACGTAAAAGTCTTTAAAAATGGCTAGTGTTAGCCAAAAATGGTTAGATATGAGAAGATATATTTACAAATATGAAAATATGAACATGCAATCAGAAAAACAATATTAGAAATATTGAAAAAGAAAATAAAAAAATAATCACCAAGGAAAATTTGTTGGTTTTTATATATATATATATATATATATATATATATATATATATATATATATGAAGAATCAAAGAAGAATCAGCATTATTATTGGTCCTGATCTGATGTCTTGGCTTCAGTCACTTTCCCATTGACATAAGGTTGCTACTTTGTGCCTTTTCTGTAAATACTTTCATGGTAATTGTTTGGATGACTTCTTCGCTATGGTACGTAGATTTTTTTAATTTACACGCAATACTAGACTGCTCTTGAGATCTCATTCATTTACAGTTGAGCAGGCTAGATGTAGCTGTAAGTTCTATGCTAACAGTATTTTTTTCATGCACTTCTCACTTGTGGAACTCTTTTCAGGTTTCAGGCTTTACAGCCAACTTTAATTTGCAAAAATTTAAATGCAATGATAATTGCTATCTACTGTTGTCCTGATTACTCTTTCCTCTTCCCACTCATTGTTAATGTTTTTTTGCTAATTTTCCAACACCCTGGGACTCCTTGTGTCTTAGTGACTTTACTGCCTTGCATGGAGTGATACCAATTAAAAAATATACATATATAGTAGATAGATGTAATTGAATCTGTTATCCATTTTAGCAACACAGGCAACAGAGAGTAATATGCAAATATTTTTATGCTGGGAATGGATCAGGAGGAGTTTCTTACACTTTATCAAATATACAGTGACAGAATTAGATATGTTTATATATTTTCTTGAAGTCCAAATGTACCAAAATAAAAAGCAGTCATTATTAATGATTATATTTATTTCAACAGCTCAAATGCTGTTAAAATGGCCAGTGTCACCTGGAAATTGATTGCAGGATCTTGATTGAACTTCAGAGCAATGATTGATCTGAGAATGTTGAAATGAGCAATTAATAACGGTCAGGAACGATGGGATCATTGCCAGACAACTTCAGAATCAATGATCTCAGTGGCACTTAAATAGAGACGATATGAAATAATAAAATAGCATTTCATCTTCTTTGATAGACTCCACAGAAGAAACAAAGTAAATCATTTTTTTTTACCTTTATAAGGTCAGGACTACAACTGGCAATAGAATATAATAGCAATGGTGAGAAACAGCTATTTCCATGCAGGAAATATCTGCCATTCAATGATCAAACAATTAGCAATATTGTCAGGTGAAATTTCTGAAAACTTTATATTAAAACAGTTTTTCAGGAAAACAGATTGCTCTTTCTAACATTGAGAGGAGTTTCCTTCCTACTCTTTTGATTAAGGTAGTGTGGAAAGTCAATTATTATGGTAATATCTGAATAACTAGAACTCAAAATCTATTATATAAAAAAATATCATCACAGCAACTTTAGTTTGTTTTGTCCTCAAATATATATGTTCAAGAAAGACATTTGTGCAACTACCACACAAAAAAGGGAATGTTTAGCAGCAAAAAACATAAGGAAAATGAATTCATTTTAATGATATGTAGAAATATCCACTTTTGCCTGAAGAAGGTCATGGGACCTGAAACCCGTGTTGCAAAATTATGGAAAATAAAGCATAATATATATTTAAAAATAAAATCCACATTACAACCAAAACATTTGTGGTTTCTCTCTTCCTAATATATACAATTTTCTCTTGTATATAACCTCTTCCCTTTCTCTCTCTCTCTCTCTCTCTATATATATATATATATATGTGTGTGTGTGTGTGTGTGCACGTGTGGAGAAGGTTGTAATGAATTGCTCTCAGTGTAGACTATATAATAGAGAATACTACACTTATTAAAAGGGAAAATAACTTACTTAGAAGTGCTACTATTGAATCTTGCTAAAATGTTAACCCACACCTTGGATATTTTCAAATATCCCCTTTTCTAAAAGAAATATTATTTTTCCAAGACCAAAATTTATTTAAAAAATGAGAAGAAAATGGCTAAATCAAAACATTAAATTAATACATAAATAATTTATCAAATTAAAATAAATTAATAAATAATAATTACATGAATAAATAAAACAGTAAATATATATATATATATATATATATATATATATATATATATAAATAAGAAAATAAAAATCCAACAACAGAAATAACAACATTTACTCACTTTTGCTTATTAAGCATTAAATTATATCATTTAGCATCGTCCATAGTTTACCTTGACTTTCACAGTTAGCCTTTTGAATATTCTTAGCATTCTAAAATTTAAAAATTTTGAAAACATAACAATATTTTTTATTTCTTGTTATATAGGAATAGAGTGTCACTGCCAACACTGGAGTTTGAACACAGATCGCCAGATAGCAAACACAGGCAATCCCATTTTGAATAAGTAGATCATGTGATGGTAAAGGAAATATATATATGAAAATTAGCATGGTGCCTAATTGATGACTATTTCTACACTATCCTTTATTACTATATGGATCACTATTCACTATACTATTTCTCTATACTGATCAATGTACAGATTATTCTTTGAATCACTATTTGGTAGTTACTTTTTGAGCAAGTATTATCAAGCAAGTGATGCCAGTTTGAGTCTTATTTGAAGGCGTCTAGCACCAATATTGTTCAATGCTGTTACTATAGTTGTACCTGCAATTTCAAAGTCTCTACTACAACAAGCATTACTTATGTTTATAAATACATGTTGCAAAATAAAATCTTTACATTTGCTTTGATAAAATCCAGCAGAAGATGAAACACATCATTGATTTTTATTCATATTATCTTTCTCATATATATATATATATATATATATATATATATATATATATATATATATATATATATATTAGGTTGGTGCAAAAATAATGATAGTTTTTGACGTATTTTTTAACGTCAAAACCGTCATTATTTTTGCACCAACCTTATATATATATATATATATATATATATATATATATATATATGCACATGGCCAAGTGGTTAGAACATTCACTTTTAGACCATAAAACCCAGGTTCAAATCTCACCATGGTTGATTTGTCAGTCTGGAGTGGTGATCCTAGCATGCAGAACCTTTGGAAAGTGCCTGAAAACCATGACACGGGTTGACCCAAGCCTTGTGAGTGCAACTGAGTAGACAGAACCCTTGGGGGTCATCGATAGCTGTGTTAGCACAAAGTTACAAGACATCATGACCGAGGGTTTGAGTGTGCAGGCCTTGTTCAGATTGTTAATCATGCAAGATAACACACTCTCTCCTGGAAACCATAACTATGGTCTGCTCAGCATAGTTGCAGTATAAACCACAGGTCAGCTCTGTTGGTGTTGAACAGACATAAATGCGCCTGAGTGAGCATCTGCAATAGGAACTTACTAGCCACCCTAATAGACAGGTATCCTCGAATATGAGTGGCCAGCTATTATTATATATATGGAGAAGATTGTAATGAATTGTTCTTGTGCAGATTAGATAATACTTAATTCCTGTGAGTATATTGGTATCCAACTGATATGATTACAAAAGACTTGAACCCTAACAGTCTTCCAGTATGTGTTAAATCAAGTATTAGTCAACTGCCAAACATTTATATATACTGGCCCAGAGAGAAACAGAAATCAAAAGTGGTAATATCCCAGTAATAGTGAGAGTAACCAACATTAAACTATCTAGTAAACTAAATAGCAGTCTGATGAGTGACGTGTGAGATTGTAATTATTAGTTGTTCAGAGCTTAGCATAAATAATTTTTATTCTCTGTTGTAAGTTATAGTATTTGCTAAAATGGTAAAGAAAGATTCACTCCCCCTTTCCTGTTTGGAGTTGATCAAAAAAGGGTGGAGTATATTTGGTTATTTCATATATTTATTATTGAAGCACCACTCAGCTGTCTGTTAATGATATTAACTCCAAGCTATTCATCATCCTTACTCGTTCATTGACCAGGTGTGGTTGCAGAGTCACTCTACAGTTGAGCACCTGATTAGTTTCTTTCACATATCTGGGTTGAAATCCTGAGCAGTATCGTATATACTTCAGTATAGTGCAATTTTTATGATCACTTTTATATGCCAAAAGATAGTGGTAGTGAGTGGTGGGGGGAATGCACAATACACAAGAAAATTTTCTTTTTTTAAGAGGTTTAAATATCAAGTATTTTCAGTGACCAGTTGCACTATCCCCATTTTCAACCACAGACCAGTTGCCAACCAAGGCTACAGAATCCCAGTGAATAGTCAGGATCATCGAGTCAATGTGAATGATCCTTTTCTTAGTTGCACAGTATGTGCTTCAACAGGACCACATACAGTTTTCATTCTCCTAGACCAGTTGCCAACCAAGGCTATAAAACTCAAGTGAATAGTCTGGATCATCAAGTCAATGTGAATGATCCCTTCCTTAGCTGTACAGTATGTGCTTCACCAGGACTACATACAGTTTTGAAATGAGAGTTTGCTTCTCCTAGACTGGTTGCCACTGAAGGCTATAGAACATAGTCTGTCCTACCATTTACCCATAGCTGGGGAGAGAAGAATTGGATTCATAACTTTTCCCAAAAGTACTAGCATGTAAGTGAATATAATGAACTAGACTGGAATTCAAAGTTATCACTATTAAAAAGAGTCTACCATAGTCAGGATTATCAACATGTGAACAATCCTTTCCTGAGCTGAATAATATATCCTTCCCCAGGATTACATACAGTTTGGAATTCAGAGTTTTCTTTCTCCTAGACCAGTTGCCACCCAAAAGCTATAGAACACAATCTGTACTACTATCTACCCAGGTAAATTTTTTCTTTTAAAATTCATTCTAAAGATTTCAAGGGTCACACTAAACATGAAATTGTCTTATATATGACTATGTATGGTATTCATTAATACATAGCATATATTGGGCAAGTACACCTGTCAGAATCCATCCCTCACCAGGTCAAATCGCAGCTGATATCCTCCAACTTAAAGTCTTACCCTGGCTGCAGACATGATGTGGTTATTGATTCTATCCAGGGATCCCTCTGCTCTGGCTGTTAACTTCAGTTTAGGAAGCCCTCCCCACCCTGTGATGACATGTCATTACTACATTTAGTTGCATAGAGAGTTATGAAGTTTGGTTGACTCCATCGTACTAGATGGCTCTAACAAGGAGGATTACTATGTGTGTGTGTGCAGTCACCCATCTCACCAGAAAAGGACTTTTGAAAAAGCCAGGTTTTGTCACCAACATCTCAAACATGAGGCAAGTAGTACAAGGTAAGATGGTCACAGTATTACTCATAGAGTAACCTGACAAATTCAAGACATTGTTAAGTTTTAAATCTGTGTAACAAATAATGGTTTTAGTGTTACAAGTCTTACTAATTAACCCATAGCTGGAGGAGAAGAGGTGGATTCATGCCTTTTCCGAGATTTCGTTGGTTCTTCTTGTTCAGCAGCATATCAACCGCTATGGATTATTTAATGCCAAAATATAAATATTATGTGCACATGTTTTTGAGGTAATAATGGTTTTAGTGTTACAAGTCTTACTAATTAAATCATAGCTGGAGAAGAAGAGGTGGATCCATATCTTTATTTGTGTGTAAGTTAATATAACAAACTCAACTGGAATTGGAACTCAGCTCTCTGATTAATAATACTGAACCATTATCCATTATACCAGCTGTATATCCAAGCTTACAACTGGTATTCCCAAGCAGTGATCCATCTAGGTTATAACAATTTTTTTTGTTTTGGGAGATAATAATGGTTTAGCAATACAAGTCTTACTAATTAACCCATAGCTGAGGGATAGAAAAGGTGGATTCAAAAGTTTCCCATGGGTATTTGCATGTAAATGAATATAATAAACCCAATGAAAATTGGAACTCAGTTCTCTGAATAACAATTCCAAGCCATTATTCATTGCATCATCCAAGCTTACAGCAGCTGCTATTTCCAAGCAGTCACCTATCTAGATACTGACTGTGCTCAATGTTGCTTAACATCAGTGATTATATCGGAACTAGTGTTTCAACTTGATGTGATTATAAGCCCATTCCCAATAGTATTTGTGTGTAAGTTAATATAACAGACCCAACTGGAATTGGCACTCAGCTCTACAATTTCCAATTCCGAGCTGTTATCTATTGCAGCGCCCACACATCCAAGCTTACAGCACCTGCTATTCCCAAGTGGTCACCCATCTAGATACTAACCAGGCCCAACATTGCTTAACAGCACGGAAACTAAAATCAACAAACCAAGTTCAAATTCTTGTGGATTCTGTTTCATTTTTCTTTTTAATTAACCTGTGAAAGTCTCTTGTTTTATGTAGGGCTTACCCAAATCTTTACTTGTACCATTTATACGAGAGGAATAAGTCATTAACATATCTTGCTGACCCAATGTATGAGCTTACAGCACCTGATATTCCCAATTGGTCACTCAGCTAGGTACTGACCAGGCTCAATTTTACTTAACTTTGATGAGTTTCCATTTGATAGAGCCATAAGTTTGTTTCATTCACTACATGCAAATTCCCTTGTTAAAAGAATTAATCCATTTTCTTCCAGCTCTGGGCTAAATAGCAAGATAGACTGGGTTCTTTTGTCTTGAAGTAACCAGTCTATGAGAAAGAAAATTGAATTCAAAACTAACCTAAAGGATGATAGGCTCTGTCATGCTATATGCTGTAGTATATATGGTGTTCTTATGATCCTAATGTTTTACGGGATCTGCAATATTAGAATAATCAAGAATCTATACTGACAGCAAACTGCCTGCACATGGACAGAAAATGACTTCAGCAGATATACAAATATAGAAAGGTGTGTAAGACAAACATGAGATTTCTCACCAGACATATTCAATCTGTATAATGAGGCAATTCTGAGAAAACTAGAAATCCTACCAGGATTTATCATTGGTAGCCACAATTTTAACAATTTAACATGTGCAGATGACACAGTGCTTCTGACAGAAGTTAGCGAAAGAAAGCGAGAAGAAAGGACTAAGCATAAACTACAAGAAAACAGAATGCATGGTTATCAGCAAGGAGATGAACTCAAAATGCAAGTTGGAAACAAAGAAAAGATATCTGTCCTCCTGTATGGCAGTGAATGCTGGACAATCTCCCCAAAGATGAAGAAGAGACTCAGAGCAACAGAAATGAGGTTCTACAGAAGGATGTTGAGGATACCATGGGCTGAACATGTGAGCATCAACAAGGTTTTGGAGAGAATGGAAACACAAATTAAACTTATATTTAACATCAGGAAGAGGCAGTTAAAATTTCTGGGACATGTAATGAGGAAGGATGGCTTGGAAAATCTGATACTCACAGGACAGTTAGAAGGAAAGAGGGACAGGGGAAAGCAACATGTGACATACTTAACAGGCTTGAGCAAATGGATAGCAGAACAGGGTTTGGGAAAAATAAGAAAAAAGACAAAACTTATTAAGAGCTACAAGGGACAGAAAGATGTGGAGGGCCATGATCGACTATGTCCTGAAGATTTCCTTCTGGTATTTCCTGGCATGAATCTTATATTCACATCAGGAAATATGAGAAAGTTTGAATCAAATTTACCCCAATCAAAAAAATTTTGGCCAACAGGAGTTAATGTGTGGTAATCCTAATATGGACTAAACTCACTCTCAGAGATAGCAAAGTAAGCTTTGAACTTGGTGTCACAACAGAATGTCAGAAGAGTTAGGTGCCTTAGAGTTAAAGTAAAAAGTAACCTCATAGCCACCAACTACAGAAATGGTCATCAAACAATGTCAGTGATTGCATCATATGAACTAGAAGTCAACCCTGCTAAACTTTCGATAGTAACACTTAGGAAAACAGGATGACAGGAAGTTATATAAATGCCCAACTCGTGTGGGAAAAGGGAGTCCCTCACATCTTTGTGTAACGAGGACATTATATATATATATATATTAGAGAGAGAGAGAGAGACTTAATACAAGTAAGAGGTTGGTCACTGATCTGATTATCAATTTGGAGGATTTTCTTCTTCTATATAATAAATGTGAGTGTCACTGTGTCACACATTTTTCAACTTTATTCTTCAAAGGCATAGCCCAACATACCATTTTGGAATCAACCCAACTCTGTGAGCAAATTAAAAACATTCTGGGCTGGATCTGGAACCGCATTCTTGAAATTTTAGATTCCCAAGTTTTCATTACTACAATTGTTTTTGGCAATTTTTTATGTGATGTTTTGCAACAAATCTTTTGTACAATAACAATTTTCATAACTTGGAAATAAGAGAATAATGGAAATTAACTTCGAAATCCAGTGAAAGTCAGTCATGAAATAAAAATAATTGTACAGAAAGTAAGGACCTACGTACATCAAATTATTTTTAAATTAAGTGGCGGCAGAAAAAATATCATTGAACTTTTAAGCTAGTTTGTAATAAATGATTAGTTTAATTTGTTTATTTTTTTAAAAAAAAATAGGTTTTAAAAATGTTTAACTTTAAGTAAGTTAAAATTATTCATATGGCTGTGAAAGTCAAGGTCAACTATGGTGTATGCTAAGAGATGTAATTTAATGCCTGATAAATGAAAGTGAGTATATGTTTTTTTTGTATTTTTATATATATATATATATATATATTTATATATCTATATTTATTTACTTTTTTATTCATTAAATGTACTTATTATTTATTAATTTATTTTAATTTGATAAATTATTTATGTATTTATTTTAAATAATAGAAGGTTGTGATTTAACTATTTTCTGGATATTTTTATAATTTCAGAGTGTGCTATATGAAAATTGTTAGGCACATAGAAATAAATAAAAGTAGATATAATATATATATGTGTGTGTGTGTGTAGGGGGTATGTAGATACAAATATTCAAAAGAAAAAGTAGCAACAATATGTTTTGATGAAGAAATATTAATAAGACAAAACGTTACC
This sequence comes from Acanthosepion lycidas, assembly GCA_963932145.1. Taxonomy (NCBI): domain Eukaryota; kingdom Metazoa; phylum Mollusca; class Cephalopoda; order Sepiida; family Sepiidae; genus Acanthosepion; species Acanthosepion lycidas. Next base: position 32,938,319 of record OZ010590.1, read on the forward strand.
TTAAATAACAGGTGGAATCCAAATTCCTCAACTCATGTGATAGCGACAATTTCAATCAAGGTGTATTCTTATGACCAAAAATTAATCTTCAGACAAAATCGCAAAATCTTCAAGTGAATCAGTGGTTCCCCAAACACTGCACAACTTACGCACTTCAAATCTATGATCAGCCATTACCTATTGTATATATCTTCATAACCTGTAATTATTTCTGCCTTCCCCTTCCTACATCGATCCAACAACCTCATTTAATAACACACTACCTTGAGTGGCTCTCTTGCCTTGTCTTATGTGGATATTTAGTAAAAAAACAAAAACTAGCTTTAAATCTGAGATATTTGAAAATCCTCAGCCAAGGAGGCAACAATATTTTTAATGAAGCCATATACATATGACAAAAACAAGCCTTGAATATGAATCTTTTTCTGCTTTCCCATTAGAAAAAAAAAAGAAAAAAAAAAAGATTTATTTGACTTTTCAAACATTTGGGCATAAAAAAAAAAAAAAAAAAATGACAAATTGAAGCTGAAAGACCAAAAAAACTGTATAAATGTGAAACAAGTGGAGAGACAAGTTAGGATTTCCTGCCCCAATCCAAGGAGTCCATTTATTTTCTCTGACGAAAAAGAAAATTCATAAAATACAACAATCTGAAAGAAGATCAAAAAAAAAAGTTTCACTCAATGGGAGGAAATGGAGAAATGAATGGTTGCTCAGAAAAACAAACATTATTATTATAGGATCAACGATAGTGAAAAGAATTTGAAGATGTGTGAATTGATGTTAGACTGGTTGTTCCTCAACAAAAATAAGAAGAGGCCGGTGTAGGAGAAAACAGATGATGTCAATGTGGATTATAATAAAAAGATAAAAGAAATGAATTTGAGATAAATACAGTGAGGGTTCTAATAAGAAAAGAAGAATAACTAGCATAGTACCCATCAAAAATGATGGATTTATTTATGTATGGATCAACACTTCTGAGGATCAGGTTATCTGTGCACTCTGGATCTACTTCTGCTTCAGATCAGTCTAATATCTGTGTGCTCTATGAAAAGTGTATAGATGGTGTAGATGCAATAGATGTAATACACACTGTTTAACATAAAAATGGAGTATCTATTTCAAGTAAGATTAATTCATTTAATGGCATATCAACTCTGTTGAGTCATTTAATGCTGAAATTTAATTGAAATATTTTGAACACAATTGTATGCCTTTAACTACAGATAAAATGTATTGTTGGTAATTCTACTATAAAATGCATTGTTGGTCATTTTGCTCTCAAATGTATTGGTGGTAATTCTACTATAAAATGTATTGTTGGTCATTTTTCTATAAAATGTACTATTGGTAATTCTACCATAAAATGTATTGTTGGTCATTTTGCTATAAAATGTATTGTTGGTAATTCTACCATAAAATGTATTGTTGGTCATTTCGCTATCAAATATATTGCTTGTAATTCTACTATAAAATGTACAGGTGGCAATTTTGCTTTAAAATTGTATTGGAGGTAATTTTACTATAAATATGTATTGTTAGTAATTTTTCATATATATTGTTGGTATTTGTACTATAAAAATGTATTTTTATACTTTCATAATGTTTTAATTTTTGTATGGGAGTTAACTATTTGCTCATGGCTGAGATTCTAGCACCCTCGGTCAGGGTGGACCTGGAAACAACAGCAATTTAGAGGGGATTTCAGATGAGTTGTAATCATTATTTCTGGAGTCATTCAGACATTTGAGAAAGGATGAAAAATGTCCCAGAATTTAAAAAAAAAGTGATAAAATCAACAAAGACAATTTTGGTCCAAACAACGCATGCCATGACAGTGTGTTAATTGAAATTTCCAAATGTATTTCAATAGAACACCTCAGTTCATTCACAAGATTTTTCTGCTGACTTTTGCCACGCAAATTATAACATTTCTGACATTTGAGAATAAAAAGTAGAATCTGGCAGATTGTGGTCGGAACCAGAAAACTCAAAAAAAAAAATAAGATCCATTGATATAGACCTAAAAGATATGTAACAATTTGATAAACTGTGGGATAATCCAAGAGGCAAATTGATTGCAGAAGAAAAGCTTACAAACCATTACTACTGTAGTGAGTGACTGAGTGCTCTACACTTAATGGCCTTGTGCTAGATTACACTAAGCTTATAAAAGATCTGTTATACTTTGTTCAATGAGCTACAGTTATGAATAGAAGGCTGAGCCCCGAAGGAAAACGTCTGTTAAGTAGGCAGAGAACACTGGAAAGGTCTTCGTAAATCTCGTATCCTAGCCAAGAAATACAATCAATAATTTTAAGATGGTACTAATTGATTTCTATAAAGAGTCAAATGATTGTTTAAATGATAGGTAAATGTTATACTCAGGTGATATTATGGGAGTCTGCTTCATTTGTATCAGAAGTTGAAATTCTCAGAGAAAATTTATCTGATACTTAAAAACATGGGATTGATTAAGTGATTGTTTTTTTTACAGCTTATCAACCCTTTGTGATTTATTTAAAACTGAAACCATATTTTAGGGATTTTAAGAAGAATTCTTTCTTTTTTTGCTAGCAAATATTATATTAACAATTTTTTTAGAATAATTATTTTGCCAGATACAAGTCCTACTATTTAACCCACAGCTGATGGAAGGAGATGGATTCATACCTTTCCCAGGGGTATTTGTATCTGCTATGTGAATTGATTGTTTGATGGTATATCAACTCCTTATGGGTCATTTAATGTTGAAATTTAATTTTCTTGGGAGCTTTGAAGTAATAGAAATATATATGTTATTCTGCTTTCACAATTGAATACATGGTAGATGATACTCAGCATTAGTGCATATACATGTTTGTGTGAACATAATTATAGAGGCAGTGATATGTGTATCTTATGCTGTAGCTTTGTTGAGGTTATATTTTGAAATACAATTTGATTTCTTTAAGAAATTGTAGGATCTTTTTTTTTTTAAACTCTTCACCTTAAGCAAGGCAGGAGTGTCACTAGCATGCAAAAGGTTACAGAAATTGGGAGCAAGAGGAAAGAGACATGAGAGAGTAAAGGATGAAGAAAAGGACAAGGAATAGATCAAGGTATCTGTCGATGTCGACTGAAATTGATTTGAATAGTTGGAGATTATTGCTATCAGGGAAGCAAGATGAAGGGAGTTCCATAGACAGGAAGTGCAAGATATGAAGCCATTGGAGTAGAAGAGACAGCTATATTTAACCATTTCAAAAGTGAATGCATGGTACCGAGATGCTGACCGAGTGACATGTTTAAATTCACGCAGTCTGGGAACTAGCAAAAATAGCTCGTCAGAGCAGTTGCCATGAAAGTATTTCTAGAAAAGACAGAGGGAAGCAACAGCATATCTGTGAGAGTGTGACTGTAAATGAGATGGCAGATGAGGGCCAACCACATTGCATATTCATCTCTGGATTTTGTCAAGGACGCCAAGACAATCAGCAGGGGCTCCAGACCATATATGACAGCAATATTCCATGAAAGGGCAAATGGTTGATTTATAGATTTGAAGGATGGACTCGGACGAATTAATATCATGAAAGATTTCTTTCGTGTTGATTGATGTTTAGTCGATAATTTTATAATAAATAGGCATTATTGGTAACTTTTACTATAAAAATGTATTTTTATACTTTCATAGTATTTTGTTTTTTTCTTGGGAGTTCACTATTTGCTCATATCTGGGACCGTAACCAGTGCTCCCACCCCAGGTCAGGGTGGATCTGAGAACAACAGCAATTAAAACATAGTTCTACACTCCTCAAAACTTCCAATCTTCTGATCAAAGACCTTACTGCTGAATGTAGTTTATTGTTACTGCTTTGTAGTAAGAGGATTTTCCCTGGACCCTACAATCTTAACCTGTTTAAGTCTAGGGTTAACCCATATCTGCCCTACATAGCTGCATAAACTCTGCTTTGTAGCCCTCTACCTCACATGTCTTTCAGGCCTTGTATAGGGGTGAAATCATTGTAAAAAAAAGTCCATGTTAAAGACATGAGGATTTTCTATGGGTCAACTTATAGAAAACTGAGCTAAATCTGGCCTGCCATGATATTTTATCCAACCCACTGAGCATATGGAATATGCTATGATTTTGAAATAATTTCTACATTATTTTTTATTAATGTTATGCATTAAAAATATTCCTTGTTTGTTCCTCATTTATTGATTATTCTTCACTGAGACTTAGATAAGTGAAAATTTTGTTAAAAACAAAGAAAAGAGTGCCGAACTGTTATGTAATATTGATCCTGATATATAGCAGTGAATTCTGGTCAATTTCATCAAAGAGGAAGACTTGAGGCAAAAGAAATGTCTGCAGAATGCCGAGATTCCTATATTCAGAGCATATGAGTAATGAGGAAGTTTTAAGGAAGATGAAAATGGATGCTTATATTTCAAATCAGAAAGAGAGAGTTAAAGTTTCTAAGACACATAATAAGGAAAATAGGCTTGGAGAATTTGACACTCTCAAGACATATGGAAGGCAAGAGAGATAAAAGCAGAGAGTAACCTACCTAATGAGCTTGTGTATATTTCTAGGGCACATAATGAAGAAAGTAGGCTTGGAGAATCTGACACGCACAGGACATAGTGAAGGCAAGAGGGACAGAGAAAAGCAGAGAGTAACCTACCTAATGAGCTTGTGTATATTTCTAGAGCACATAATGAAGAAAGTAGGCTTGGAGAATCTGACACTCACAGGACATATTAAAGGCAAGAGGGACAGAGAAAAGCAGAGAGTAACCTACCTAATGAGCTTTTATATATGTGGATGGAAGAATGGATTAGGAAGCAAATAGACCAACCTTACTAAAACCTATGAAGTTGTAGAGAGCCATGATCGACTACACCTTGAAGGGACACAGCAAATAGAAAATTGACAGTCCAATGACATGCCAAAAGACATGTCAGTAAAAGTTTAACAGATTTTTTACTTTCAGATGAATGTATCACACTTTGAAATCTTTTGCACTGCAATTAGCATACGTTAATATTTGCAACACATTTATATGATTAAAAGTATCGGAGGTGGTTGCTTAACTTTGGTGATCAAACAAAAACCAGTGTTTCAATGTAATATGGCCATAACAATATACAGATATCAATTACAGAAATTATTCACATATAATATACATATTTTTTTGAGATTTTGCGGCCTAAAATTGAAGGGTGTGGATTTTACACTAGAACTAAAGTTTTAGGGAAAATGGAAACAAAAAGGACATTTATACTTAGAATCAGCAAAAGATTGTTCAAATTTCAAGGAAGAATGTGGAAAGAGGGCTTTGAGAATTTGACAGTCACATGACATAATTAAAACAAAAGCGCTTACCTAATTAACAAAGTTGTGTAAATGAACAGCAGAAAAGGGAATGGGAAAAATAGTAAAAAAATAAACATTGCTAAGATCTACAAATAATAAGAAAGTGTGGAGAGTTATGATCACACATTAATATTTGCAACATATGTGATTAAAAATATCAGAGGTGGTTGCTTAACTTTGGTAATTAAACAAGAACAAGTGTTTCAATCTGATATGGCCATAACAATATGAAGATATTCAGTCACTTTATCACTGATGTGACGTGGATCCCTCTGTCTTTTCTACTAATATTTTCATGGCTGCTGCTCTGATGACCTTTTTTCCAGCTACATGAATTTAAGGCTGCTACTAGATTGGCATGTAAATCTCAACCTTTTCCTGCTGATATAGTTAAATTTAACTGCCAATTCTACAGTTTCTTTTCTTGCTCTTCCCACCTGTGGAACTCTCTTTCATTTACTTGCTTCCCTGGTAACTACAATCTTCAAAAATTTAAATGCAATGTCAATCACCATCTTTTCTCTCCTTGAATCTCATTCATCTTTTATCCTTTCCTCAATCCCCCTCACTATACCCAGTCTTTTCTCTCACTTTCACTCTCTGTAATCCCCTGCATACTAGTGGCATTCCCACAGTGTTTGGAGTGAAATGGTAGGAAAAAAAAGGTTAAATTACAGGAATTATTCACATATAATGATACAATTTTTTTTTTTTTTATATTTTTGAGCCTAAAATTTCAGAGTGTGGATTTTACACTAAAACTAAATATTAATTTTTTTCTGACCATGTGCGCTGCCATATTTAGGACAGTATGACAAAGACTATGTCATATCATTCGAACTAAATAATGTGCCACAAAGAGTTTAAATCACTAACAAAAAAAGGTATTTGTTTTAGAAAAACATTATTCACATTGATACTCAGCATATTTTAGTCCACATCCCTGCAGTCCATTTCAAAGGTCGCCATCATGACAGTTTCATTTATGTTTGTTAATATGGTAGATTTCTTTGTCAACTTTGATGTTAATATCCACACAGTGATCACATCATTATTCTATAAAAAAGGATGTCAGCTTCAATGCAACTCAGTCTGTTCCACTAGCTAAACTCCAATGTGTTTTTGTTTATACTTTTGTTTCTACAATAGTGAACTAAGTTTTGTTTTAATTTTTTTTTTTTTGCATTGTTGCATTTTTGTGTGAATGTGTTGTGCATTTGCTCTGAATACTGTGTCAATTCTGTGTTTCAAAACATAATATTAACTTAATAACAGCAATTAAAACAGAAATGTTTAAAAAGAAAAGTTAAAACAACAAAAAAAGAATAATGGGGAAGTAACAAAAAAGGGGTTTACATTACCATAAAGTGGTAATATTGAAATAAAAATACAGAATTAACAAAAAAAATCAACCGGTTCACCAATATTTCTCAGCAGAGCACAATTGAGGACAAGAAATGTGTACAAGAACTAAAATGAAAAAATACCAAAGACCTGATGTTATATAACAACTATGTATATAAACATCAAAGACTAATTATATTTAAGTCTAATAACCACTCCTTCTGCTTACAGAGGGGTAGCTTGGCAGGAATTAATATGAACTGAGTCTACCTCAGTACCGAGGACGTTTTGGTTACAGGACTAAACACATTGATGGCTATTTAAAAAATACAGTTATTGTCAAACCCACTGTGTTAATGCATCTGTGCAAATCATCAAAATTGTCCTTCTGAATACTGGTAGCTACATGTTGATTAATCCTTCCTTTCAACCTCTGACACGTTCTACCGATGTAATCAGTAGCGAACTGACATTTGAAATCCTAATTATGTACATACATAGATTTTTATTTTTAGTCGATAGAAACTGGATAGAAAGTTGAATGAATGTTAATTTAAGTTTTAAATGTAGCTGTTATCAATTATAAAACTTCAGTGTGTATTAAACACAAGAGATATTTCTTCTAGAATTTCTTAGTTTGAGGTTAAGGGTGCAATATTATACACAAATAATTGCATTAAGCTCCTGCTATAGAGTAATGCTTGATAAGTTCATTTCACATACCATTTTTGTGGGTACTGAGTTAAGTATTTTCTGAAAGCATCAATACACTGACCTTGTGCCAGACTAAGCTAAGATTTATATCTTTAATAACATTATTGGATGATTTAGTTGCTAATTTTCCTTTGTTCTCAGCATTAAAGTACTAGTAAAATCCAGGTTATCAAATGTTGATTTTGAAGGCAATCACTGCCCACCTTTCTAAATACCTAAGTTTACCCTCATTTTGCTATGTGCCAGATTAAGCTGGGTAAATATCTGTATATCAAGTTAAAAAAAAAAAAAATGCAATGTACATGTATAAAAATATAAACTGATTCAAATACACTGACAAAAAGTTACATAAATTGATACAAATGACTGGGACAGAGAGAGAAATCAATAGAAAGACTGACATAAAAACAGAGTGAAAGGATAATGAGTTGTATATAAATCATTGTCTGTGTGATAGATAGCTAGATAGACAGACTGATAATGGCTGAACTGAAGCATGTCTCAACAAGGCTCCAACTTGGGCTTCACCGTTTTTACTTTGAGAATTTATTACATGCTAGAAATGGGACATTTTCCATTTATTTTCTTATCCAAATTGGACAAAAGTACTTTTTTCTCGAATTCTTCAAAATACCAAAAAATCATCCATTTCGTTTTCTTCGACATTTTTTTTTAACAAATTACCATCTTAAGCATGTTTCGCAATGACAGCCACATTTTTTGGTGGTTGTGGAAACATTAACAAAGAAAGTGCAAAAGAAAAAACTATTTAGAACGCAACAAGCAAACTGAGTCTCACCAACCCATCCAGCCCTATTCTCCACTGTCCTCACTGCCACCACCGATGCTATACAAGCTGCCAACAACAAAAAAATAAAAATAAAACAACAATGAAAAAAACAAAAACGCACTGTCTTCCATATTGGCACTTCTGACAAGCTGCTAAACTCATGTGAACCTGTTTCTAAATGCAAGGAATCAGTCTGGGGAATTGGTGCAGTGTCTAGGGGTTTTGGCAATGAGGATGTACAGCCACCCACCTCAAACGACATCACCGATAATCAGCTCCACCAGCTCCCAGTGGCATCATCATCGTCAAGTCTCATCCCTTCGCCCAACCCTGCCACTCTGCAAAACATGGGACCGTCAGGGACTGGGTCTGGTCGGACACAGTGTGCTCATCTTTCAAGGATGCCATTGGGCATGATCTGTCCCCCCCATCTCGGTCTCCACCAGCACCTCCACCAAACAGATGATTTTTGTTTTACCAAAGCCCGACCATGATCAACGATAACACCACCACTACCCTCCTTTAGATTTTGGTTACTGCCACTGGCAATTCATTTGCTATGGCACACCCACCTGTGAAAGTACAAGAAATATCTTTTCTGCTAGTATAAAGTTTAAGTTACTGTTTCTAACACCGTCAACAATTCCTTTGTGGGGCTAAGTACCCACACCCTTTCCCCAATCCTGATTTTTACCTTGAACACAAGCACCACCATCAGAGTAAGGTTTTTGCTACATCACCATCAATGATTCCAGCTCTACTTTTGTTTATTTGTTTGGTGTTCTCAGCCGAGGAAGGGTGTGCATGTCACTAGAGTTGCTGGCTGCATGCAAGGCACAGAATGCGCACGGGCAAGCCATGTCTCTCTTGGCTTTAACAAGCAATTAGGAAGGCTACGATGTCAGCACGGGCCAATCAGCATCTTCATCACTGTCAAGCAGCCAAACCGATGGTGGCCACAGCATTCATCTCGATCCCAAAGAGATAGCTACAGCAACTCACTGCCATGATGGTCCTTCCCACCACCAACCCCCATTGCTAACCCAAAGTCAGAGCCAATGTCGAATTTCCTTTCTCCCTCCCTTGGACCTCTTGGTTTTGTTCGAGGAGGAGGAGAAGGGGAGTGGACAACTAAAAATTGGACTTGGACTCGTAAACAAGTCATCAGGAAAGAAGTGTGAAAGTTTATCAGACTGACCAGCTTGGAATGACCAAGGGTCAAGGGAAAAAAACTGATTGGAAAATGTCACAGATCAATAGTTGAGCCAAAGAAAGAAATGAATGAAATGTAAATATTATGGAAGAGTAAATAATCTTTTTTAAGCTAAATTTTTGATTAAGATAAACTTACATTATATATTTGAGGAAAGGTCACACTTTTTTCACCAAAATTTTCATAAAAAACAGGGGACCTATCCACTTGACATCTTAGAGAATTTGAAGTAGACTGTGGTGTATCAGAAGTCAAGGTGAGAACCCTGGGCTCAAGCACAAGCAAAAGCAAAGGAGAAAATTATTTTTTCCCAATATTTTTATTTTACACAATTGCCTCTTCCAACAGTACCACATTACACATCAAATAAAAGTGCTCAATCTGCACTGCTCATGCTTACCATTTATTATCTGATTTACAATGAAAGACTATCATTTTCAAGCTATGTTATGGTGGTGCCAAAGTGACAAGGCAAAAAATTGGAACTACAGAGTTTGATTAAAAATTAAATTCCTGTTCATGGATAGCTAAGATTATATATACAAAATGGGTCTGTATGAAGAACTTCACAGAAAAACATTATTAATGCAAGACTACCAGCAAAACCCGAAAACTTTGAAGTAAAACTAATTTAATGAAAATAAACTCATATTTAACAACTCAATTCTATGGAACATTTATATAAAAACATTAAAATATTACCGTGGACCCCCAGTTTGCTATTTTTTGTGTGTGTCCCCAGTAATGTTACATAGATGCCCATATGGACCATGGTTGAGAAGCCCTGATATAAATGAGCTTAGTTCAGTATTGAAATAAGTCTAAGTTGACTGCATTAAGCGGGCAGTTCAGAAAACCAACAAGAAATATCTCAGTCAATCCTGTTTTAGGTAACTTTGAAAAAGTGAACATTGTTGCTTCAAGAGACGCTTCCCTTGTTAATGTCCACCTATTGGATAGAGGATTGCAAGAAAGAGATATATTATTTCCAGTTGGTGATAATGGCAAGTACATGTCTGTGTCATGGAAGTCAAAATATATTAGGAGTGTCATTAAAAGCATTTTGGCCGCTGAAACATTAGCCATGGTTGACCTTGCAGAAGCAACTGTTTTCTAGAGACAATTTATACTAGAATTCCGCAACAGAAGAGAAAGCTAGAAATGAGACCATAATGTGTAACACCAATAATTCTTCTCTTCATGATGCAGTGTAGATATTTACATTAACATTCTAGACAATAGAATGTGCAGAAAAATAGCTAAACTGTGTGAAATGTTAAATAAGGGGGAAATAACAAAAGTATAGATATCAACAGATTGTAGTTATCGTGCATGACTAAATTGTAAATGACATGAAGAAACTAAAAAGTGGGGAGTCAAAATGAGTTATGGCCCCAGATCAGAAATCATATGCAGTTGTCTTGCCTTGGCACAAAGAGATATATAAAAACAAAATATCCAGTTGAATCCATTACATTCATTTAAATGCTAATACCCTTGGGAAACATATGAATCCTCTTCTCCCCACAGCTATGGGTCAATAGCAGGACAGACTGGATTCTATAGCCTTGAATGGCAACTGTTCTACCACAGAAAAAAATGGTAACCTACTGCAGGAAAAATCTGCCTCGTCAGTCATATCGAAAAATACATGATTGCCTAAGCATGTGTCATGCACGGCACATAACTGAACTTATATGTTTATTATTTATTACTTTAAGCATTATTATACACAGCACTTTGTATTTGAAATAGATACCCCATTTTTATCTATTAAATAGTAGATATTAATTTTATCAGCCTGTGCATTTAAGAAATCCTGGTAAAAGAAAATCTGTCCTCCAACAGGTATAGAAGCTATGCCACCCACCCCACCTTCTTGGAAAGAAAACCACTGTTTGATCCAGCATCACAGTAGGTAAGGCTCTATTTTCCCCTTTTAGGGAAAGCACATTCTTTTCACCCCAGTACAGTCCACTGGATCAAATAGTGGTTTATCCTACAAAGAAGGACACAGGTTTGATCCCTGTCAAAAGTGAAAAAGAAAGAAAAGACTTTAGAAGGAAACTGAGAGCCAATAATAGCAGAAATTTAAGAGTTTAGACAAAAGTATAAAAGGTTGAAGGAGAATTTAGAAGGAATCAGAAACCCAATCCTATACAGGAAACAAGGGATAGACATTTATTCCTGTTCAAAAGACCAGAGAGGTGTGCAAACAAGATGATAAATGAATCTATTTACTAATGTGGATAAAGATAAAAAATTTCAGAGTTTAGGCAGAATAAAACTGCTTTTCTATTAATCACCTGAGAGATCTCTTGCTTCCTTCCATTAGCATGGCTGATGCTAACCTCCAGAAGAGGGACTTGTTTCATCTTCTCAGGCTTATATTCTCTGTTGAGATGAAGTGAAAAGATTATATTGAATCAATTGTTACGTCTGTTGCTTGGAAAGTTGGTGTTGTGTTAGACAATCACATCATTTTATAGTTGAATTGGTGGGATGTAACCACAAGTTCTTTGCAAACAATTTCTTTTCTTGCACTTCCTGTAGAACTCTTCTGAATTATTGCCTTACACTGATCTTCAACAATTTAAATGCAATGTCAATCATTATCTATTGTCTTCTTGATTCCTCTTCTTTTTTATTCTCACTCCTTAATATTTTTTTCTTTTTCTTATTTTTTTCACATTCAGTAACTCTTTGTGTCTTAGTAACTATACTGCCTTGCTTGGGGTGAAATGATTAAAAAAATCATTAATCTAAAGTTTATTTCATGCCCACATATAAACACTATGATTCCACTAAATTATTACTATTATATATTAGAGTGTATCAAAAGTTTCTTCATTTTTTGCAGGACTTTATTCCAAAACTTATTTCATGGATTCATATAAAGACTGAGTTCACTAGATTATTTATATTATCATTATGGTATTTTACAAGGAATCAAATGTATTTCTGGTTGAAGAGAAAAAAATAAAAATAAAATGTACTGCCCAGCACAAGGATCGAGTTCACAACCTTCAGTCAACTAGCTAGAGACCTTAGCTTTTTATGGAGATGTAACCCTTGTTGACTGGAATAAGATCATCCAATGAAACTCTATAAAAGACAAGACTTTTTCTATTTCATCTGTTTTTTTGTTTTTTTTTCTTGGGTCCATTGCCTGGAGTACCTTTTTACACTCAGCTTTAACACAATTCTGGATTTTTGCCAGTTGCTCGATTGCAGAGAAAATCAAGCAGAGAGTGGAAGAGAAGAAAAAAGAAAACTAGGAAGTTGAAACAAACGAAGACTATTCTTCTTCTTTATATGCCATTTTCCATCAGGATGTTGGCGATTATGTCTCTCCACAATTTCCTATCCTTTGTGGATCTAAATAAGGAAATAGAAAATAATGGTTAACATTGCATTTAAATTTTTGAAGATTGTAGTTAACAGGAAGCAACAATAAGGTGTTAGAACTTATGGTTGCAACTAAAATTTAAACAATGAAATTAACTGTCAATCTAGTTTTCTTCTTCTATGTGCTGTGCCTCTTTAGAATGTTGGTGATCATGACTCTCCCCAATTTCCTGTCCTTTGTAACTATTAATAATTTTTTCTTTTTGTTATCTTTCTTGAACCTTGTTCCACCATCCATTTACTCAAGCTCACTAGATAGGTTATGTGTTGCTTTCCTCTGTCTCTCTCTTTCCTTTAATCTGCAATTTGAATATCATATTTTCTGAGCCCTCTTTCCTCATTATGTATCCAATAAATTTCAACTATCCCTTTCTGATTCTAAGTATAAGGGTCCTTTTTGTTTCCATATTCTCTAAAACTTAGTTGCTGCTCACATGTTTTGACCATGATAATATCCAGCATCCTTCTGTAGAAATACATTGCTGTTTCAAGTCTCATCTATCTTTGAGGAAATTGTCAAGCATTCAATTCAGTATTCTTTTCTTTGTTTCTAATGAATTTTTTTCTCTCAAAATCTGATTTTGGAATGCACATTTGGCTTTTCATCCTCTGTGTTGCAACCTCAGGAAGGTTACTGAATAGAATAATCACACAAAGGTTGTGAATGAATGATAATACTTAGGACAAGAACAACACATATAAGATTTGCTAACGGCACGTAGAAGTAGTCAACTGCAAGAAGTAAGTCAAGTGAATTCCACAATGAATCTCCAACTGCAGACTAACATACAATATTTACTACTGCATTTATGTGAATTAGGGGACATACTCATTATCATCTATAGGTATGCTACAACACTCTGTTAAAACACTACCTAAATATTTAAATTTTTGTACTTGTCTGATTTTTTTTTACAGACCTTAACTTGAAAGCTTATTTCATATAGACAACTATAGATGAGTTATAACTTATGAATATCTTTATTACATCATTATTATATTGCTATACATTTTGTTTTAAATATTGTAATGCCAGATACAAGTATTGAGATACGGAAAATGATGAGTTTTTATTTTAAACTGGGCCTCAAGGAAGAAATGACAATGATTTCTTATACTATCCAACCAAGATTGAGGCTTGCTTTAAAATCTGAAATGTTTCAATTATCTTTAAATGTCTATTACAATTAGATATTCAGTCAAATCTCAATCTTAAGTTCTTTCAAACTGGGAAAATGATATGCTGGTGGTATTTTAAAGGCACCCAAACATGGAATTACTACTACTCCCATCCAGGATGACTTAGAATTACTGTTATTTCTACACAATATAACTTAGAATATAAACAGAGAAAAATATACTCACAACACCTTGAAAATGACCAACAGACTGACCAAAAGTCCTTGGAACAATAATCATTAAGGACAGTTTCTACAATCTCTTAGTCCCCATAAAAGAAAAACTGTAAGAACATTAATTTCTTTGTGTTATATATATGTATATATATTATGGACTGTTCCATCATTTTCAATGTATGAGGGTCAAGCAGCTCAGTTCTTAGAACCAACAGTCAGACTCCTACCACATATCATTTGATTATAGTGGTGAAGGCTTGTGCAGAACCAACCACACTTTTTGAAAGAGCCGAATACAGAGTACTGGTGGACAGTATATTACAAGGTCCCCAAATGACCCTCTACAGGTTTTGAATTCAGAGTTGTTCTTCACCTAGACTGTACACTACTCAAGGATATAGGACCCAATCTGTCCTGCTATTTACCTATAGCTGGAGGGGAGAAAAAATGGATTCATATCTTTCCCAAGGGTATTATCACATAAGTGAATGTAAAAAAAACTCATCTAGAATTTGAACTCAGCTATCTGATTCTTCAATCCAAGCCACAATCCATTACTCCACCATATATATATATATATATATATATATATATATATAAAACATTAGGCAGCATATAATTTATATACAAAGAAATAATCACACATAGAATCAATCAGCAATATTAATGCTATTATTGGCGACATCCATCGATTGATTCTATGTGTGATTATTTCTTTGTATATATATATATATATATATATATATATAAGCATATTACTATTACATGTCAACTAGCACAGATTAGAACGACTACTACTTCCACATGATACAACTTAGAACATAAACACCTCCTTAAAAATGGCAATTAAACTGACCAAAAGTGCTTGATGTAAAATATTAAAAATATATATACAGAACCAATATAAGAATGATATATTTATATAAAAAAAAGATATTCAAATATTGTTGCTTTCCCACTATTTTAATTTTGATGTGAATGTGCTAATTGTTACACAATGGTCACACAATTTTCATGATATTCCTATCATGCATAAATACAGAATTGTGTATCTTTGAAACTGCCATATAGCAAACCAAGCATTAACATGATAGTTTATGTCATGGAAAAGCAGCAATATTTGAGTATTATTATATATATATATATATATATATATATATATATATATTAGTAGAGTGTGTTTGTCGATGGCTGGTCTAAGGAGTCACTTGAGAGTGCACTGATGGAGGGTGGCAATTGACTATAAAGCCGTACTTGTCCAGCAACTGAAATGTTATATTTGTGGTGAGATATGCGGGTCCAGAAGCAGTTTCATGCAACATTTTAAACTGCATGATAATGTACCATCGGCTGTTGGACCTCTTAAGTGCCTTGTTTGTACCAGAGTATGTAGGTCCCTTGCTGGGCTAAAGAGCCACATTCTTTCAGCACATCAGTAGATATTCTCCTAAAAAGATAAGTAGTAATGGCTGTACTCGGACATGAGTTGGCAACCACCATAAATAATGTTGGAGTGGTTAGAATGTTCATTTTCTGACCATGAGACTTGGGTTTGAACCTCACCATGATCAATTTGATGTTATCGTCAGGAGGGAGGTGATCCCAGTCTATGGCAGTATTGGAAATAGCCTGCAAACCATATTACGGGTTGACCCAAGCCTTTGAGCGAAATTGGGTAATCAGAACCCTTGGGAGCAGTTGATAACTGTGCTAGTATGAAGTGAAAAGTAACCATGACCAAGGGTTTGAGCATGCTGGCTTTGTTCAGATTGTTGATCATGCTAGATAACTCACTCTCTCCCAGAAAGTGTAACTAAGGTCTGCTCAGCATAGTTGCAGTATAAACCACAGGTTGGCTCTGTGGGTGTTGAACAAACACTTTGCACCTGAGCAGGCATCTGCAAAAGGGATTGGCTAGCTACCCTAGTAGACAGGTATTTTCGAATACGAGTGGCCAGCTATTATTATGTATATAAGTAGGGTTGGAACAAAACTGTTTAAACGCATGAGAGCTTATGTTTATATCACATTGTAAGACTGTTTCTTGTACAATCACCAAAGTTAAGCAATGTCGAATGTGGTCAGTACCTAGATGAGTGACCACATGGGAATACAAGGGTTGGGAATTGGAAAGTCAAGTTCCGATTCCTGTTGGATTCATTATATTCACAAATACTATTGGGAACAGCACGGATCCACCTTTTCCCCCCCTCATGTCACTAAATCATTATTATCACAAAAAACACTTTTACAATCTAAAAGTAATTTCTGGCTTAAAATGACCTGCAAAAAGTTGATAAATTGCAACAAAACAAATAAATCAATCATTGAACAGTGTCAGTGTTGTATCATTGATTTGTTCACATGACACAGGACATCAATGAAAAATATTTCACATATCTTATATGTGTATCATAAATTGGAAACACTTGGATACATTAATTGCCATAATATTTGAGTGCCTCACAGTTTAATGGAAAAGAAATCAACCGACTCTATTTCTATCTATCTGCGAAATGACCTCCATTTTGAAAAGAATGACAGTCAGTAAAAAATAGATTGTCTACAACAAAGTGGGATGATTAAGATCCTACAGAAAACTAAATGAGCCATTATTAACCACTCAAAATCTGCCCTGCACTTGAAGAAGGTGATGCTGTGTATTTGGCAGCATTCAAAGATTATTATTATGAACTCCTGTTACTGAATTCAGATAATGGCATCAATCGATTAAAAACATCAGGAACTGGAAGAGTGTCATCTTTCATCAGGACAATGGTAGACCTCACATTTATTTGTGCACTCGGCAGAAATTGGCTAGTATGTTCTACTACAATTGCCATAGTCACCTGTGTCCCTTTACATTACCACATTTTGATCCCTAGAAAATCCTGTTAATGGGAAGAAGTTCAGTTCTTTCCAAGCTGTAATAACCATTTAGGCCAGTTCATCATCCAGAAAATTTTCAATTTTTGGGAGGATGGAATCCTGAAGCTGCCTCAAAGATGGTAAAAGGTAGTGGGAAAAAATGGTAATTATTTCATTGAATAACTACGCCCAATATCTAAATATTGTCCTTGAAATTAAATTAGAAAACATTTTAGAATTTTGTTCTACTATATATGTGTGTGTGAAAATATTGTAGAAAATAGGAAAGAAACTGGTTTGGTAAATAATCCAAAGTTTCTTAGTATTTTTGTTATTATTTTTAAAAAATAGTGCTCGATACAAAAGTAGAGCATAAATATATATATATATATATATATATATATATATATATATATATATAAAAATACATTTTATTCCTTTTTTTTTTTGATCCCAAAAACCTTTTGAACCAGAAACCCAAAGTCTTGAGTCTTTGTTTACATATTAGGAAATTCCTCTTAAGCACATATGAGGCTGGACAAAAAAGGATGCGTACATTTCAATTACCCCTCCCACTGATACAGTTCTAATACCCTTGCTTTTCTTCTCTCCCCCTCCTCCCCTTCTATTACACCCAATGTTGTGTGTTTGTTTAGTTCTTTTTTAAAAAAATAATATAGCATTTATTAGTTATTTTTAAAAAAATAAAGGGTTAAGAGGTCATTTGATAAAAATCGCCCAAGGATACTGTAAGTTTGAAAACAAGGTAGCGGATTCAACTGATCTCCTGATTTTTAAAGTGTGTGTGTGTGTATATATATATATATATATATATAATTTAAATAAGTTTTATTTTGGTTGGAATAATTCTCTCAAATATGTTTGGTCAAATAATACGGACAAATTCTGACCAATAATTTTTTTGATTAATATTTTAAATTTCAAAATTAGGTGTTTTGTTTTACCAGTAAATTTCCAAAAGTTCATACTTATTTTCATTTTATATAATTTTCTTCCTGAGTACTTTTGGATATTGCTACATTTGTTTACAAAGATTGTACTGTATATATTTATGCAACTGTATTTTTTTTAATTCCGCCATTCTTATGTTTGATGGAAACAATTTCAAGTCACTCCAAGTGATGCCAAGTCAATGGTCAAACTGCAATATGTTTGTTTTTAAAAAAAAAAAATTTCTGTTAAAAAAAATAAATATGAACATTGGCAAATTTACCGATAACACAAAATTAGGGAAAAAGGGGCTAACATTTTAAGGAAACTTTATGCAGTAATGGGTTTAGTTATAATTATTATTGAATATATAAAAAAATCTTCAGGAACAGAGTCCCTCTGGCCAGAAATGGGCAAGTAAATTAATTTTAAAAAAGGTACACAACCTTCTACTTTTAAGTGATTTTTTTTTTTTTGAAAGGGCATCCTTAAGTCTTTTACCTATAGCATGTGTGTGGGTGGGTGTGTACAACACAGCAAATAATAATTATAGTTGGATCTTGACACTGACTCTCAACTCAGTGAAGATAGACAAAGTTTCACCTTTATTGTCATTGCCTACAGTAATTTAATAATATTCTTCAATAAATTATGGCACTACTGATAAAAATTGATGATTAAAGTACTATTTAAAAATTATTTAAGTAAAATTTGGAAAAGTCTTGCTGAGAGAATATGGTCAGTATAAGTTGTTAAAAATCATTTTACTAAAGGAATGCATTGAAATTTGTTAATTTTACTATAGTAATGTATTATAATTTTAATGTAGAAATGTAATGAAAATAATTTCACAAGATAAATAATTTTATAATTTCACATGCAGATAAGTGTTGCATACAATTTTATTGTAGAAATGTATTGTAAATAATTTTACTATAGGATTTGTTGCAATTCATTTTATTGTAGATATGCATTGTAAATAATTTTACTGCAGAATTAGGTAACAATTAATTTTACTGCATAAATGCATTGTAAATAATTTTATTGCAGAAGTATGTTACAATTAATTTTTATAATGATATTGCAAAGGAAAATATTTTACTGCAGAAATATATGGCATATAATTTTATCGAAGAAATGCATCATAAATAATTTTACTATAGAATATATTACAAATATTATTGTATACATTCACAGGAAATAATTTTATTGTAGAAATGCTTAGTAAATTATTTTAATACAAGAATATGTTACAAATAATCTTATTGCATATAGAAATGGAAATAACATTACTACAGAAATATATTGCACATAATTTTCTTGTAGAAATGCAAAGCAAATCAGCAAGCAAATGACTGCCAATAATAAACATGTTTTACACTTTATCTTGATAGAATAATGCTATTATATAACACAAACATGTCCATACATATATGATAAAAATATTGTTTTAAGGTATGCCATATTTATGGGTAAAATGCTCAAAGAGTGTGAAAATATAAAAGGTAAAGTTGGAGGTCAACACTGAATGGTGACAGTCTGTTTCATGGTTGGATGCAATCTGCAGGCCATAAAAAAGCACACAAGCATGAGACAGACTGTCACCACTCAGCATTGACCTCAGTGTTCACTCCTATATATTTCTATACTACTATAAACTTTATTTTTAATGGCTACATGTATTTGTATTGTTATCTGTTTTTTTTATTTCCTTTAACAATGATATTGGTAACAACCAACTTTATTTCACTATTTAAAAAAAACAAAAAACAGGGATAATAACTGAAATAGATTTACTGGCTAAAAATGAAGTTCATAGTAATAACAAAATAATGTTGGATAAAAAAGAACATTCAAAGTATATGTGTGTATGAATAAATGTTTGATATATGAAGCTTCTGCTTCCATCATGTTATTAAATTTTAAATGCTTATTTAGAATAATTTTTTTGTTTAATTAAAAAAAAAATGCTTTTACTCTAAATTTATAAATCATATCTTTAAAGTCTCTGTATTTCTTATCATAAAAGGTTAACAAGGTTTGTTCAGTTCTGATGAGTATTTATATATGATCTTGGAAAGATATTTCTTCAAGAAATTATTGATTATCGCCTGATCCTTGGAAACCTAGTTAGTGCCAGCTAACAGAACACTGTACCCTGATGAATGATCATGGTCGGTCTCGACAGAAGTGAAGAAGATTGGTTGGTGATCTGAGATTCTTCCATTTCTTCAGCCTTGTCCCCAACACCTGCTAATCAACATGCCAACCAGCAGATGATAAGGCCAACCAAGATTGGACATTCTGGGGAATAGCAAAGGCTGTCTTCAAGGCAGACCTAAGTCCAAGAGCATCATATGGGGCCAAAAGAGGTGACCGTTATTTATAACTCGGACACTCGCAAAACAAATGAGTGTCACTTCACTGGCCACAGGCACAGCTAATCTTTAACCCTGTCCAGCAGAAAAGGGCTATGCAAACAAGGTGTGTGTTTGATCACTGGAGCAATATCAATGTCTGTCCAAGACTGGCATGAAGAACTAATCCTATCATGTCAGAGAATTCCTGCAGGAACATGTTCCTGATTATCTGATGATCAAAGGACATTTCGACACTCCATCATTCTTTCAAGAAAAACAAGAGCACCTGGATTAACAACTTTGTGATACTTTCTTCATTTATATTAAATGTGGCAGCTAGATCCTCAGAGGGGTAAGCCATTGATTTTTGTTCACTCAGTTTATATATATATATTATATATATATATATATATATATATATATATTACAATGAATCATTCATACAAAAAGTAAATTAGTAAAATTAATGATATAAAATGGCAAAATCCCTTAAATATTCAAGTACTTTCGACCGGTCCTCCAGTCATCCTCAGACATGGAAAGTATTTTGTTTTTGGTAAAATTCAGAGAGCATCCAATACAAAAAAACATAATGCAAATTGAAATATGTTTTTTTTTTAAATGTGCTATTAATAACAGATACAAACTTGTGGAGTGTGAAGTCGCAGAACTAAAGTTGAATTTTTGAAAATTTAAGTAAGAGTGTTTTTTTACTAATATGGCACTTTAAGAATTTTTTTTGTTGTAGGAGTGGCATGAACTAAAGTAGAGTAATGTCTCAGTTGTTATCCCAAAGATTTGCACGTCAGATCAGTTCTTTTAAATGAAATATATGGTGCAGTTTAATGTATATTACAATGAATCATTTAGCCAAAAAGTATATTAGTAAATTTAATGATATAAAATGGCAAAATCCCTTTGCTAACTAATTTTTGAAGATTGCATATTTAAGGAAGACCTAATAGAGTTTATAATTTTAAAAAACAAGGATCATAATATTCATTGAGTGGTTAGTGGGTGAAAGCATCTTTAAAATTTAGTGAGCGAAGTGATTTTACCATTTTATATCATTAACTTTACTAATTTACTTTTTGTATGAATGAGTCATTGTAATATAAATTAAACTGCACCACATATTTGATATATGTATATAATTCATTACCTTTTCATCACCGAGGCCCGTTGGTACAGTTGGTATGTTATTTGCCTCCTATCATAACTGTTCAGGTTTCAATTCTCAGTAGTGGATGCGCACTACTGATTAGTCTGAAATATAGGATGAAATGGCCATCCAGTGCTTTCTGCATTCTTAATTATGATTATTTCAAATCCTCCTAATTATTTATATATATATATAAAACTTATAACTAGCTTGTTTAGTAAACAGAGTATTTATTTAAATTATGTGATCATTTTTAATAGATTATATGAAAGAATAGATATCAATTAGAATAAGTGTATAATGCATTGGATCAGTGATTCACAACTTTCTCAAGCTCACATATTATTTTTCACCAACTTTCAGAATTAAATTCCTCCATTCCAAGGCTGTCTAATCCTAAATGTGCATGGTGAAATTATAATTTCTAGAAAGATCAATAATCTGACAATCTGAGGCCCAAATTCCCAGCTGAAAATTTAAAAATCTCCTTAGGTGGAAATTCCACTCTGGCTGACAACCACCACATTAGACATTGTTAAGCATGTATTACTTGTAATAAAACAGAATTTTTTTTTTTTTTTTTTTTTTTAACTCTGATCTGATATTTTCTCCTGGTTGCTCTAACAGGATATGACAACACAACTATGAAATTCTAACACATGACTGTTGATGAGAGTTTCTTGCAATGGTAAGACAAATTTTTGGCTCAGTAAATGATTTTGCCTCCATATTGATTTAGGTTAAAGATAAATTTGATTGCTTTAATTTTCTCGACAGATTTTTTTGTATGAAGTGTCTTGAGCAGGTTGATAGAATAATTTAAAAGAGATTTTACAAGTAAACAAGTCAGTACCTTGATGGGTGACCACTTGGGAATACCAGGTGCTGAAGGTCAGATGTGTGAGTGGTTTAATGGATAATGACTCAAAATTGGCAATTGAAAATCAGAGAGCTAAGGTCCAATTCCAGTTGGGTTTGTCATATTCACTTATGTAAAAATGCCCTTCAGAAAGGTATGAATCTGCATCTTCTCTCCCCAGCTATGTGTTAATTAGTAAGAACTGCATCATTGAAAATCTTTGTTATTCTCAAAAAATTCTTACAAGCTAAAATTATTTTCTGCCTTTAAATAACCTGTTCAAGGCTGATAAGCTGTAAAAAAAGCAAATCAATCAATCAATTTACAAGTAACTGCAATGTATCTGTCTTTGTTTATGAGATGAGGTATTGCTCCGGCCTTTTTTAGGATCAGTCTCTATCTTCGAGATGAAGTATTGTAACTATTTACACTATTTACATTGTTCAGCCCATTGTCCTCATCTTTATTGCTATATTCACAATGAAATTCCAGCATATATCACCTGGAGAAGACCGGAGTGTACAACAGCCGAAATGTTGTGAATATGACAATAAAGATGAGGGCAACAGTCCAAATGATATAAATAATGTAAATATATAGATTGTAATGTTTCTTTGAGTTTCTAAAATGTTTTTGCCAAAGAGAAAATAAAAAAAATATGTAAATTCTTTTTAATATAAAAAAATTACAGTGCTATTGCATTACTCCTTTCCCAGAAAAGTCAGTTCATTTCGTGTATCAAATATGATATGCAACTATTATGGGACAGAGATAGTATTTCATTATCATGCAAAAGAATTCTGCTTTTATTAGAAACTCTGGAATTAAAATACAGCTGCTTATTTAATAAGTTTACTTTTAACAAGAAGACAAAACAATTTCAGAGAATAATAGAATTAATGCAATGTTTAAAAACAAATAAATAGCACATTTAGCAATTCAAACAGGAAATAATGACATAATCAATATGATGACATTCCACACTACTCCAAACAAAAGGTTAGGAAGGAAACTCTCATGGATACTGGATAAGAGCTACTGGATTTAAGAAACCTGTTTTCTTGAAAAATTGTTTTAAGACAGAGATTTTGTAAATTTCAACAGAAAGCAGTACTGGCTGCTCAGTCAATGAATGCCAAATGTTTCCTTATAGGGAAGTAGCTAACATTACCAGTACCATCTTCATGTAAGATTCATGCTGTAAATCTTCTTGTTGATGGTTTTGGTTTGTCTTATTTTAATTAGTGGCTACTAATCAAATCAAACGCCAGTCTATTATTGTGAAACTCAAAAATATATTTATCAATTAGTCTGAAAATACAGATGTCAAAATATAATTTCTCACCTGAAATAAATTTATTATATAGATTTTTTTCATACAGAGTGCAGCAAAAATACCTCCCACATAATGGTAAGGTATTAGCAAGATGAAGACAAATTTGGCACTAAAGTCTTAACATTATGCGAAAGACATTTCTGCCATGTTCTTCAGTACAAACTTTGTTTTGCAGAATGCAATAAGAAAAAAAAATTAATTTTTTTGTTTTTAAAAATCATACTCAAAACAGTAGATACGATTTTCTTTCAAATCAATTTAAGAATTACCTTTTTAATTAACTTTGTTGTGTCATTTCTTAAAACTCAAAATAAGGTGTAATTATTTTGAAAAAATCATACTTTTGGTAACATGTCTACCACTTAATAAGTTTATCTTTGAATCTATCTTCAAGGACAAATATTTAAAATTGTATCTATGAGTAAAAGTAAAAAATAAATGTTAATACAAACTAATTGTGTCCTATGGTGCATAAACATTCACATGCAATGCAAAAGAGGCAACATGGGCCTAAAACGAAAAAAAAAGATTTTTGTACGGGGCAGTGTCTTGGAATCATCAAGCCAATCTAGTTATTTCTGACTTTTTTCTTTTTAATTTCGTTTTTTAGTAGATTTGTGGTCTTCAGAAAAGCAATCATAACATTTTTGAAACTGGCTTCAAGGACAGAAATCTTCATGAATTGCAATTATGATCCTCAGGTTAGAGTTTTTCATTAGTTTTTTTTTTTTTTTTTTTTCTCATTTTCATTTTACATTTTTTTTTATTTTTTTTTTTTAAGGACACATTTCTAATTTTATGTTCTTGACTTGAGGTGCTAATGAGTATTTTGACTTGAGGCCCTGACCAGCTCCAGGGAGGAGCTTTTCCCTCTCAGAAGTTGACAAAAGCAAAGAGATGATTATTTTTATGGCAATTAAATGCTAAGTTGGAAGCTTTTGAAGTCTACTTGGGAGACTGGATGTGAGCAGAGGAGGGTGGGTACGTGAGTGGGAGGAAGAGGCAGTAGGGGGGCATAAATAAGATGACCCAAAATTATAAGTCATACTGAAAGAAAGAGAAAATGAATGCCAGATCAGGACAAGAGGTATATATGTACATCTCGCTCTCTCACACATACATACATACATACATTATTTAATTATTTATATATATATATATATATATATATATATATATATATATATATATATAAGCATTTACATTTATGCACTTAAAACTGTTTATTGAAGAAGATTAATCTTTAGCAATTTCTACATTTTAATGGCATTCTTGTTTGTATCAATTCTTCCCATTTTTAAAAATATTCAGCTGATGATGTGGCTGTGTGTGTGTACATATTTCTAGGTACTGTAAAGTTATAAGCCTGATTCACTTCAAAAAATTTGGCCAAAAGATGGAAGATTCTTTTAAAATACATTTTTGGTCATTTGAGAACTTTTCAGCACTCCTTCATAAATATATCTGAAGATTATGTGTATGTGTGTATATATATATATATATATATATATACACACACACACACACAGAGGCATACACATGTGTGTGTGTGTGTGTATGCCTATAAAGACAAAAGGAAAACTTAGCTGAAACATTTCATCCTAAAGTATCCCTTTTGGCTTTATTTCTATTGTTTTTTTACATATACATTTTTATCTCTATCTGAATTTATATATATATATATATATATATATATATATATATATATACTTCAAACATTATGATAGTGGATACAGTGTGTTTGAAATAGACACCCCATTTTTAATGATTAAACAGTGTTTTTTATGCCTATCAGCCTGCATATTCTAGAAATCTTAATAAAGAAAATGTGTTCCCCTGGAAAAGATGATACTTGTCGTCCCCATTTTATAGAGAAACTACTCTTTGATCTAGTGTGCTTTACCACTCAGCCATAGAGAGCAACACAACAAGCAAGATTTTTTTATTTTAAGGAAAGCACATCCTTCTTACTCAGATTATTTTCTCGAATGCCCAGTATTGTATCCAAAACATAAACAAAGAAATTTCTAAAGAATTACTGGATTTATTTTTAATCAGAAATTTTTATTATATAAATTTATGGGGGAGGAGGTGTTATTTATTATTTTCTGATCAGTACAATGCCCAAGAACCACTCAAAGTAGAGGATTACAGCAGATAAGAAATATGAATTATGAGGATATGTAGGATAGATAATGGCTGACCCTACATTTTAAAAGGTTAAGAGTGTAATGATCAGTTTGTTCTACAAAGCAGTGACTCTAGTGATAAATGGAACTTTCTCCTTACCAATGGAATACAAAACGATGGAGAATGATTTGATCCTGTGCATGTAGCATGGCAAGTATTATCTGTAAAAGTCTGAACTAGCAGAACTAAGGGATGTAACTCTTCTGAACATTTTCCAGGGAAATAGCAGTTGAGAAGCAAGAGGCTTGCAACATTTTGTCTATGTGAAAGGGGTTGTATAATGAAAAATAATTCATCACCCACAAGGCGGTGTGGACATTTTGGATCTTTGAGAAGGTTGGGAAGAGAGAATTGGGCAACTCCAGCCCAGATATATCAATATTCCACTGCATTTATGTGTGTGCATCATGTATGTGCATATAGAGATTTTTGTACACATATATACAGGCAAAAGTCACACACCATAGGGGTTAATGGATAGGTCAAAGAAGTCCTTTTGATTGGCCATCAAGGTCACCATGCCTCACACCCTTGGATTTTTTTCTGTGGGGCCATTTGAGATCAGTTGTTTATCAGACGTGCCCAAGAAATATTAAGGGACTTAAAGAAAGAATTAAATATGAATGCAGTAAAATGACAGAGGAAAATCTCTGACATGTTAATGAATCATGTAGGCACAGAATTGAAATGTGTTTTGAAAAGGGGGGGGTAATTTGAACAGCACATATAACAATTAAATAAATAGTAAATAAAATTATATTTTTAAAAAATTATCCCTATGATGCATGACTCAGCGTATAATAAGACTTAAAAAAAACTAAAGTTGTCTTCTCAAACAAGCGTACCCAGTAAATATAACATTTATACTAATAAGAAATAATGTCAGATTAAAAAAAAAAAATCCATTAGATTCTTAAGAAATATTTTGTTTATAATTTTGAGTAGGAAAATAAACTTGACTGTTGTTGCAAACATCAAAAAGGTCCCAATGAAAACGTGTATTTCTTAAATAAAGTAAATGAGTCTTGCTTTGCTATGATAGCTTCATGTAGCCTAACAGGAAAACACACTCAGCTTGAAAATGGTTTTCCAGATTAAAAAGGGAATGTAGGTTCAAGTATTGTTGAGAGGTATGTCTTCTTTATTAAGACTCTCAGCCAGTTGACATAAAATTTAATGCTTAAAAAACAAAAAAAACAAACCCAAAAACGTTTACCCAAACATCTGTATCCATGAAATATGACATTTATAGAAATAAGAAACATACAGACACACAGGTATTCTAGTCGTTGCCTACTGAAATGTTGATTCAGGCTGGAAACTTCTCAGCACTTTACTCATACACATATATGATAAATCAGTTGATATAAGTAGTGCAAAAAAAAAATAAAAAAAATGGTAGATACTTTAGTTTAATTTGATTTGGAAATACACAATCTCATCTTTTTCTGAAGACATTGGGAATAGACATTAAAATTTGAGCAAACACCCATATGGCATAAAATAACTTCCCTTTATCAAAGCACACAAGTACTTGTACATAGCCATGCATTTTAACTAAAATTTGAAGAAAATGATCTTCAGTCTGTTGAATCAAAAATGAGACCCTGCAGTTGTATTTTAAGAAATTTAATTAACATGATAATGGAGGCTTATTCTTTATTTCTGAACTATGGAAGGACAATCTAAGAGTTGTGATAAAAATAAACTGGAATTAAGAAGATAGAAAACCACTGATATCTTTTATAGCCTTAAAGTAATTCAGAACAGTTTCTTTTTCACTGTTTTTAACTTTGCTCTAATAATGAGATGTTTTCTGACAAAAAAAATATGATCACTTTTTTTTTTTCAGTATCATTCTATCCCATAATAAGCATGGATTATGATTAAACTTGAAATATTCAGTTTCCATATTTTTTCTGAAGCTACTAAAATTTTTCAAGAAAACAGGAAAGTAATATATTATCTCAACAAGGAATTGAATGGATTCAAGAAAATTTTCCTGAAAAATAAGCTTCTCAGAGTTATGAAATATGTAGAGCAAAAGTAAAAAGTGATTGAGAGATTTGTTTTTCATGGCTTATCAACCCTTTATGGGTTAAAATAACCCACAAAGCATTTATAAGCCATAAAATAAACCAAAATCAATTTTTGATTGCAAAAGAATTTTCTTTTTGTCAATGAATAAAGAAACAATTGATTGCATAATTTGCTTTTTTTATGGCTTATCAACC